>JAGIQG010000004.1:54506545-55241255 GCA_024679065.1 Sphyrna mokarran | reverse complement strand
GCTGTTGGGCGGTCTGTAGAAAACACCCAACAGAGTAACCACTCCCTTCCTATTCCTCAACTCCACCCATAGAGACTCAATTCCTAAATCATCCATACCTCTCTCCCTCTGCACTGCTATGACGTTGTCCTTAACTAATAAAGCCACTCCCCTGCCTCTCCTCACACCAACTCTGTCACGCCTAAAACACTTATACCCTGGAATATTCAATTGCCAGTCTTGCCCCTCCTTCAACCACGTCTCGGTCACCGCCACCACTTCTAAACTCCTCGTGAACATTATTGCCTTCAGTTCATCTGTTTTGCCAGTCACACTTCTCGCATTAAAACACATGCACTGAAGACCCTCAGCTCTCGGATATTCCTTTCTACCTTCTGGTGTTACCCTATCATCCCTCTCTCTCCCACTCCCAGTTCCTGCTCTCTCCCCACCCTCCCTCCCTATTAGTTTAAACACTTCTGAAACACTCCAGCTAACCTCCCAGCTAAAATATGTGTTCCCCTCCCAGTCAACTGCTCCCTATCCCTCTTGAATAGGTGACCCTCCCTCTTGAAGACTTCCCAATGATCAATGAATATGAAGCCTTCTGCCCTACACCAATCCCTCATCCATGCATTTAGTTGGAGTGTCTCATTTGTTATTACCCAATCGGTCCCAGGCACAGGCAGCAGGCCAGAGAACGCCACCCTGGAGGCCCTACCTTTCAGTTGAGCCCCCAACTCCCTAAACTGCCTACGTAAGTCCCCCCTGCGCTTTCTTCCTACATCTTTCTGTCCTACGTGAACTATTACATTTGCCTTAGACCCTTCTCCTTTCAAAATTCCCTCTACCCTCTCTGATACATCCTGGACCCCTGCTCCAGGGAGGCAGACTACCATCCTGGAGTCTCTCTTTTGCCCACAGAATCTCCTATCGATCCCTTTAACAATCCCATCCCCCACCACTATCTCACCTCCTGCTTTCCCGCCGGTCTCTGTGGCATTCTGTTCCCCCTCACTTGCCCTCTCCATCACAGCCTTTACCCCCCCCCTTGGTTTTCTGGGATTCCTCCTTAGAGATGGCCTTTGTGCCTTGATTTTTATTCTTGTTCCTTGTAACTGTACCCAGCCCATCCCTACTACTAGATCCTGGGGTCCCCGCAGGTCTGCCTTCCCTATTCATTGTATCCTCATTTTCCCTCACTAGACACATGTCCTCCAAGCGCAGCTCCAGCTGTCTCAACTTTGCTCGTAAACGTTGCAGTTCTAAACATTTTGCGCATATGTGGGCCTTCGGGAGACGTGACTCCAAGAAGGTCCACATATGGCAGCGTACACAGTGGACGCATTTGGCCAAGTATCGTAGCATTTTGTATACCCCTTTAAAGGTGTTGGGAAAAGTGTTGATTAGGTAGGAAGCACGTTACTCACCGTGTCCAAGCCTGCGCTCGCCCAAGCCCAGTGAGCTTAAGCCCTTGTTGCTCTCACTCTAATTCCCGTCTCACTCCAACCTGACCATATTGTAGTCAGTGTCTGAAATTTTCCATCCTTGTTCATGGCTTGGATTTTCCAGTGCCACTGAAAGTGAATGGAGTTTTGGCTGGAAGTCCAAATTTTCTATTCTCGCTCACAACAGGTTCCCGTCGGGAATGAGACTGGAGAACCCTGCCCATTATCTCCAAAATGCTACTTCATCTAGTTAGCCAGCTTCACTTCCTAAGACTAAATCTAGAATTGGGCTTGTCATGTGTTGGCTCAAAATGTTATCTTGAATTTTGTGCCTTCTGTGCCCTTCACATTGTTTGTATCCAGTTAATATTTGGATAATTGAAGTCCCCAACTATTATTATTACAAAGACAAAAGCAAAAGATACTGGAATCTGAAAAAAAAACAGAAAATGCTGGAAAATCTCAGCAAGTCTGACAACATCTGGAGAGAGAATAGAGCCAATGTTTCAAGTCTGAATCACTCTTCATCAGTGATCATTCTAACTCTAGTGTTCTTTCTCTATTTAGATTTTTCATTCTTGTGTATTTTTTTGCATTATTAAAGATGAGGAGCTTTAGTGAGGGAAAAAATCATTCTAGTCTTTTGCACGTGATCTTCTAGTCCTGTCGATGGTGCGCCCCTAATATGGTCAGGTTTAGCATAATTATGGGAAAGGACAGGAGTAATGATTTTAAGTTGGGGAAAGACAAAATTTACAAAGTTTTTTTTCATTTATTAGTGTCACAAGTAGGTTTACGTTAACAGTAATGAAGTTATTGTGAAAATCCCCTATTTGCCACATTCTGGCACATATTCAGATACACTGAGGGAGAGTTTAGCATGGCCAGTAACAGAGGAGGCCATTCAGCCCATTGAGCCTGTACTGACCACGATCCCACCGTGATCCTACTCCTGCAACTTCATATATTTACCTTGCTAATCCCCCTGTCAATTTAACATGACCAATCAACCTAACCCACACATTTTTGGATTTGGAGAATATGGAGAGATGCAATTATGTTTCCAGAAGTCCTCCATCAGAATCACAGGATTGTTATAGTGCAGAAGGAGGTCATTTAGCCCATCATGTTTGCATTTGCTTTCCAAATGAGCACCATGACTTAATGCCATGTCCCTGCCTTTACCCCATACCCTTGAACATTTTTTAACTATTCAAATAATCGTCTAATGTCCTCTTGAATCCTCAATTGAACCTACCTCCACCACATTTCCAGGTAGTGCATTTCAGACCTGACCCACTCACTGTGTGAAAAAGTTTCTCTCACACCACATTTACTCCTTTTACAAATCATTTTAAATCTGTGCTTTTTTTTGTTCTTGATGTTTTTACAAATGGGATCAGTTTCTCCCTATCTACTCTGTCCAGTCTCCTCATGATTTTGGACATCTCTATTAAACTTCTTCCTCTTAGCCTTCTTGTCTCCAAAGAGCAAGTTCTAACCTCTTCCGTCTATCATATAACTGGAGTTTCTCATCCCTGGAGCTATTTTATAAACTTTTCTGCATTCCCTCCAATACATCCACATCCTTCCTATAGGGTGGTGCCCATAATAGAACACAATATTCTAGTTGGAGTCTAACTAGAGTCTTGTAAGTTAAGTATAACCTCTTTGCTCTTGTACTTTATGCTGCTTTTAATAAAGCCCAGAATACCACGTGCTTTAGTAACTGGTCTCTCTATCTGTCCTGCCACCTTCAATATCTGTACACTTATGCACCCAGGTCCCTCTGTTCCTGCACCCCTTTAAGAGTTTTATCCCTTATTTTGTACTGAATTTTCCACATTCATCCTACCAGAATGTATTACCTCACACTTCTCCACATTGGGTAGATAGATGCTAGATGAAGTTCAATCTGTCAACTTGTTTATGTCCATTGAAGTTCAACGCTGTCCTTCTCACAATTTACAATACTTCCAAGTTTCATGTCATCCACAAACTTTGAAATTATTCCTTGCACACCAAATCTAGATCATTAATATATATTAGCAAATTTGTGCCCCAATATTGGTCCATGTGGAACACCACTACAAACCTACCTCTAGCCCAAAAAATATCCATTGGCTATTACCCTCTGCTCCTGATTATTCAGCCAATATTGTATCCATGTCACAAATATCGTTTTTGTTCCATGAGCTGTAACTTTATTTACAAATCTATTGTGTTGCACTGCATTGAGTGACTTTTGAAAACTCATGTACAGCACATCGGCAACAGTCTATACATCAATTATTTTGGTTACCTCCTCAAAAAACTCCAGGAAATTAGTTAAACATGATTTCCCCATTAGAAATCCATTTTTTAATCAATTTCTTTCTAATCAACCTACGTTTTTCCATGTGACAGCTGCTCCCGTCCCAAATAATTATTTGTAATACTTGTCCACTACTGATGTGAAACTGATTGGTATGTCATTGCTGGGGCTATCCTTACAACCTTTATCAACATTTGCAATTCTCTAATCTTCTGGTACCTGCCCTGAGCCTAGAGAAAGCTGAAAGATTATTGAAACTTACACAAAACCATGTGGGAGGCCAATGATCGGAGAAATATCCAAATGCGATAATATTTCTGATCTCTTGTTTTCCTTCCAGGCTGTACGAATTATGAAGAGTGTGGTGCAGATGTATGGCAGCTATGAAAACTTTGAGGTGGCCACAGGGGGCGCTATGCTGTCAAAGAGTAAAATATGGACCTGTATCAGGAGTTATATGCGGAAGGAAGGATGCTCTGGAGAGGTGAGGGAGATGAAATGCTGATATTCTCACAAAGACAGCATGTCTATGCATAAATATTTGCTGTTTTTTCTGTATGTGTGCACATTCTAAAGTTTGGCTTCCTCTAAAACCCCACAGCGCATTTGCCTTTCCGTATACCAAGAAAATTGATGTTCCTTTTTCACCCCTGCTTCTGTTCTTACTGTGTATGTTCACCCTTGGCAATACTATCTTAGCAAGGCCAAAATGTAATGCCCATCCTTAGTTCCCTTATGGACATGACGATGGTCATGAAATGGCACTTCTGCCTATGATTCCTTCAATGCTTTGTTTAAACAAAGCAATCCATTTTTCTAAGGCTATGGTCAGATCTCCAATGTTTCAGACTGGTGAGAGGTCCTGGCCTCTGCACCACCACTCCTCCCATGCCGCAACCAATCCTGCCATCCTTCCTGCTCTAGAAACAGGCCACAATTTGAACATGGTGTTCTGCTTGGCCTGTTCTATGGGTTAGTTTGAAATCTGGTACCACAGCAACATTTTGAGGAAGGATTTTTTTTCATGGAATTTGGGCATCATTGGTCAGGCTAGCGTTCGTTGCCCATCCCTAATTGCCCTTGAGAATGTCTTGCATTTATATAGCACTGTTCATAAACCCGAGATGTTGCAAAGCCCTTTAAAGCCAATGATGTACTTTCAGAATTCAGTTGCAGATAGTGTAGGAAGTGCAGCATTCAGTTTGTACACTGCAAGATTTCACAAACAGCAATAAGATAGCCTGATCTTTTAAAAATTATTTTTAATGACACTGATTGAGGGATAAATATTGGCTGAAACCCCTATATCTCTTGGAAATAGTGGCATGGGATTTTTGCCCATGATAGGCCAGATGGGTCTTTGATCCACCATTTCATCTGAAAGACAGCCCCTCCACAAATACAGCAGTCTCTCAATACTGCATCAGTGTCACAACGTTCGCAAATATATCCAAAAGATCTCATGGCCCTATTTCAAAGAAGAGCAAGGAAAGTGTCCCAGCCAAATATTTATTCCTCAGCCAATGTTTAATAATATAATCTGGTCATGATCACATCACTCTTTATTAGAACCTTGTTGTTAAGTTCTAAATTGGTTGCTATGTTTCTTATGTTACAGCAGTGAGTATACTTTGAGAATATTTCATCAGCTGCAAAGTTCTGAGAAAGGTGAACGTAAATGAAAGTTCTTTTTTTAAATGAAAGTTCTTTCACACTCATGTTCTTCCTTCTTCTCTGTTTGGGCTCTGTGAACTCTTTTTCATCTCTTGCTGATTTCCTATTCCACACTTCTCTTTTTCATTTTGAGTTTTCTTTCCCCCTATTTTCTCATTTTTGCTCCTCACTTAATTGAGTTCTTTCCTTTTTAAATTTTTTTTTTGCATCCTGTCTTTTTACCTCTTCTTTCCTTTACTTCCACATCTCTCTATTTGATGTTTTTTGCTTCTTTTCTGTATAGACTCCTCCCCCCACCACTTACCCCACCTCCTTTCTCTGCACTGTTGCTTTCCTACACTGTATTTTTTTCAAGATAGCCTCAGTGCAATAAGATATTGCTAAGCTGAATTTCAATCCAGAAGCTCCAGACAAAACTGGCCTGGGAGCTGCTCAGGTTCTTTGCTGTATAAATTGCTGTCTGCTATTGTTGAGTTACCAAAGCACGGGTGTGTATAGCAGATGTGACTGCCCCATGTGGCACCACAAGTAAATGTTGATGAGCATTGTTGCTGCAGTTCCGACAATAAAGCTAGAAATCTGATGTCAAGTCAAAATACTGCAACTCTCCATTATTCTGATTAAAACAAAATCTGCTCAATCCTCTTGGATCCTTACAAGATCAGTTAATCAGGAACTTAGGTGCCAAAATATCTGCCAGTCTGAAATCAGTGGTGCTTTTTGATCATTGCTGCTGAGACTCATTAACCATTGCCTACAAGTTTTGCACTACAGTTTCTAACATTAGTCATCAAGGTAGCACTGTTCTTTGCTACGTCGCATTTGACCGATTGCTAAAAAGCATCCACCAGGGAGCAGGCAGAACCAGACAGACACATTCAACCTTCACTTGCTTGGATCTCTCTAGCCTGGCTCTGTCTGATTTAGGCTGCTTTGACTGACTTGGATTTGTGCTGTACTGCTGTCCGCAGAGATGCAGAGGAACCGTACTGTATTTTAATGAACTGTTGTGGCTTCACTGACCTCCTTCTGAACCTCATCATCAAATATCGAGAGATTTCACTCTTTCTGGTGAAACCATTCAAGCTATGGACAGAAAAAAATCTTTTTGCTGTTTCATGAAAAAAACAAGAATTAACAGACTGATAATATACCACAAGTGTTCTATATATTATTACAGATAAGTATGCATTTATATAAATGTACATATAACTATAAAGTGTATATATTACATATAGAGTAGGGTTCTCTGGCCGCTCAAACCAGCGGGATTCTCTTATCCCACTGCAGTGAATGGAGATTTGGCTGAGTGCAAATTCTTTGTCCTCGCTGGAAGTGCTGGCAGGACATGAATGACTGGAGAAATTTTATATATATCAGAATGATGTTTTCTTTGGAGGCTTTGTAACTACAAGGCATTGTCAACCTACTTCCTGGTGTTGAAACCCAAGTCAGATCCCTGATTCCAATTCCTAATTGACTGTACAGGATGCATTTTTTTTTCAGGTTCTTTAATTATAACATATTGCACACTGAATAGATGTCAATCAGATAGCACACTCGTTGCCAAGTTCATCATGTCCCCGAGACCCTATTCTCGCTAAGTTGCTGATTAAACTAATTTTCCTTCCTGATACCAAGTTAACAAATTTTCACAGTTGTCTCACTTCCACAATATTGTCCCTTCCCTCTCACCCTCCCTCCCTCCAATCTGCTGCAATCACTCTTAGAAAAACAATCTTGACTCCACTATCTTTGTAACCTGGAGCCCCATCTTAAATACCATTTCCTCTCCAAACTCCTTGAATGTATTTTTGCCTTCCCAATCCATATATAAATTTCTCAGAACTCTAATTTTGATTCCATGCAATCAGGTTTTGGCCTATTCCATTATTAAAATAGCTCTTACCAAAATCACTGCAACAAGAGTAACATTTGTTTGCAGCCTGTGTTATGGTCAACCATGCCATCCTTTCCCAATGTCTCTGCACCAGTGTCCAGCTGGATGTTATGCTTCCAACTAGTTCCATTTTCACCTAAATGTAGTCAAAGAATCAATTGCAAACACTTCTCTTTCTCGTTCTCACACGGTTCCTCTGGTTTCCGTGAGTGATATACCTTAGGCATCCTACCCTTTGGTGATTCACTGGAAAGCACAGTATCAGTTTCAATATATGCAGTGATGAGGCCAACCTCTACCTCATCACTTTCCTCCTTGACTCCTCTGCTGTCTTAAAATTATCAGGCTCCTTCTTTGCCATTCAGTGAATGAACCAAAATATTAAAAAAACCCAAGCCATTGTTTTTGATCCCTTTTACAAGCTCTGTTCCTCAGCCACTGTTTCCATTTCCCTCCTTGGCAAGTATTTGAGGTGAATCAGACTGTTTGTAATTTTGCTGCCATTTTTGCCTCTGAGATGAACTTCCAATCACAGATTGTGTCCTTGCTAAGGCTGCCTATTTCCACCTTTATAATATGATATGATTCTGCCATTGCCTCAGTTCATCTGCTGTTGTAACGCCCTTATTTATTTCTTTCAAGACTTGACCATTCCAATGCACTCCTACTTGATCTCCGATGTCAAGCCTCTCTAAACTTAAGGTTATCCAAAGCTCTGTTTAACTTGTACCAAATCTGGTTCACTCATCACCTCTGTCCTCATTAGCTGACATAGGTCCTGTTAACCAATGCCTCGATTTTACTCTCATCATTGTTTTCAAATTCTTTTGTGGATCTCACTCCTCCCTATCTCTGAAATCTCTCCCCAGTGCTGCAACCTTTCAGAATATCTTCACTCCTCTATTTCTGACTGCTTGAACATCCCCAATTTTCATTGTTCCATTATTTGGTGGCCGTACTTACACCTGATAAGCCTCTTCCTACTTCTCTCCATCTCTCGATCCATTTCCAACTTTAAGAAACTCTTTTAAATCTTTGCTCAAGTTCTTCTGCCCTAATTTCACCTTATGTGGCTTTATGTCCAACTTTGCTTTAAAGTACTCTTGTGAAGAACCATGTGATTTTTGTTATGTTAAAAGTGCTTTATAATTGCAAGTTGTTGCTGTATATAGTAGACTGTGTATTGTGACAATATACAGTAGCAATGATATATTGTTGTAATATATGTGAAACATTAGAGAAACCAATATTGTACATGTTATATTATGGAGGGAATGGAGCAGAGGACCTGGGAGAGACATTCAGCATCACCTAGAGGAGAATGTGAAGGAGGACCTGGGATAGGCAGTCAGCAGTTCCTAGAGTAGAGTGTGAGAGGAGGACAGGCAGTCAGCAGCACTTAGAGGACAGTGCAAATAAGGACATCAAGCCAAGCAGTCAACAGCATCAGAAACCTGGATATACGAGAGATGGAGGCTTAGTTAGTGACTCTGAAAGACAGATGCAGCACAAGAATTTGACAGTGTAAAAGTTATTTATGTGAATGCACAGAGGAAAGTAAATAAAGCTGATGAGCTGAGGGATAGAAAGACATGAAGCAGTATGATATCATTGCTATATTGGAAGCTTTGTTTAAAGAGGAGCAAAAATGGCAGCTGAACATTTCTGGATAGAATTTCCAGACAGGACAAGGAGGGGAACGATAAAGATGAGGGTGTAGCGTTATTCATTAAAGAATCAATTGCAGTTGTGAGGAGGGATGATGTATAAAATGAAGCATCAGATGAGGCCATATGATTGAGCTCAGAAGTGAAAAAAAGAGGCAGCAGTACCTTTAGGACTCAATATCAGCTCCCAAGTAGTGGAAAGGAATTAGAAGAGCACATATGTAGACAGTTTTCTGCATGTAAATAAAGGGGCAGTAATCATTGAGGACTTTAACTACTCTAACATCAGCTGGGATACTGAAAAGTTTGATAGGCACAACGGACACAAAATGCCTGAATTACATTTAACCAAACTTTTTTACCCAGCACGTAACAAACCCAATGAGAGGGAGCACAATTCCAGATTTAGTTTTAACAAAATGAAGCTGGGCAAGTAGATGAAATAGCAGCGAGGGATTATTTTGGAGGTAATGACGGTAGTATAGTTAGATTTAGCATCATATAGATAAGGACAGAAGGGAAACTAGCAAACTTGGAGCCTCTTGGTTATCCAGGACAAAATAAAGCAGAAAAAAAAGCTCATGACATTCACAAAAGTCTTAATAAAGCCAAGAAGAGCATAGAACAGTGGTTCCCAACATATGCGTGATGACCATTCCCCACCACTCCCCCCAACAAGGGTGCCATGAGAAAAGATTCAAGATCCATTAGTTAAACTAAAATTACTTTCTTTTCAGCCCTGCATTTGGCATCTCCAAGACCCAATGATCTTGGGCCTCCCATACATGCCCCTTGTGGGAAAGAACCACACATGCACAGTTTAGATATTTTACATTGGTCAGGCCCATGCACATGACCAACAGGACTTAGGGCTAAAGACACAAAAAGCCTGCACAAAAAGCAAAACTCAAAAGGGTGCAAAAACCCAGGAGAAACAAGAGAGATAGGGAGAGGCTAAAAAAAAGATGAAAGAAAACAGAGACGTTAAAAGCGAAGTTCCTGATCAGAAAAGAATATAGGGAAAACAGTTAGTATAGTATAGAAATACACCATGACATATAAAAGTTGGGAACAACTTGTATAGGAAGTACATAAAAATGGAAATTAAGAAAGCAAAGAGAGGATACAAAAAATATTGGCAGTAAAATCAAAGAAAATCTTAAGATATTTTACCAATATAAGAGCAAGAGAATAACGAAAGGAAAGGGTAGGGCCCATCAGAGATATACGTGGTAACTTGTGGGTTGATTCAAAAGATGTGGGTAGCATTCCGAATGAGTACTTTGGCTGTAAGGAGAGGGGTGATTCAAACATTTTACTTAAAGAGGAGGAGTGTGAAATATTAGATACAATAAGCACAATGAAAGAGGAAGTATTGGAGGGACTGACATCCTTGAAGTCTATTGATCACCTGGGCTGACGGATTGTATCCCAGACTGTGGAAGGAAGCCAGGGAGAAAATAATGGATGCTGTCAGGATCATTTTACAATCCCCACTAAATAAAGGTGAAGTGTAACAGGATTGGAGATTTGCAAATGTTCCATCGCTATTCAAAAGGAGTAGGAGGCATAGTCCAGAAAACTACAAGCTGGTCAGTCTGACTTCAGTGGAAGGAAATTATTGGAAACAATTCTAAGAGACAGATAAGCTGTTACTTCGAAAAGTACAGATTAATCAGGGATAGTCAGTATGATTTTGTTAGGGAAAGATTGTGCCTTACTGACTTTATAGAAGTTTTTGGAGAAGTATCAAGGAGGATTAATGAGAAAAAAGCAATGAAAATTGTCGACATGAATTTCAGTTCGGCATTTGACAAGATTCTACATGGCAGAATGGCCTGAAAAGTGAGATCTCACGGGATGCAGAGGAATGTAGCAGGCCAGATCCAAAATTGGCTCAGTGCCAGGAATTAAAGGGTAACAGTTAATGGATAGTTTTGTGAATGAGAAATGATTTCCAGTGGTGTTCCATGGGTTTTAGTTTTGGGGCCCTTGTTGCTTATATGTATATTAATGATTGAGAATTAAATGCGGGAGATGTGATTGGGAAATTTGCAGATGACACACAAATTGCCTGTGTAGCTAATAGTGAAGAGGATAGCAGTCGACTCCAGAATGAGAGCAGTGGCTTGCAAAGGAATGAGCAGAGAGATATCAAATGGGATGCAATCTGTAAAAGTATAAGGTAATGTATTTGTGAAGGTCAAACATAGAAAGGGAATACTCAATAAGTGGGAAGCTATTAGGAGGGATTTGAGGAGCTAAAATATCTTGAAGTGCATGTTCATAAGCCCTTTAAAGTGGCAGGACAGGTGGACAAGGTGGTTCAAGGTGTGAATGCTTTCCTTTATTGAGCAAAGTTATTGAATACAAAAGCACAGATGTAATGATGGAATTGTATTCAATGCTGGTGAGGCCATAGCTGGTATTTTGTGTACAATTCTGGTCACCACAATTCAGGAAGGACATAATTGTTCTGGAGAAAGTGCAGAGGAGATTTGCAAGAATATTGCCAGTGCTTGAAAATTGCAGCTCTGAGGCGAGATTGGAATGGCTAAGGTTATCTTTCTTAGAATAGAGGCAACTGAGGGGTGACCTAACTGAGGTATACAAAATTATGAGGAACACAATCAGCAAAGACTAGTTTCCCTTAGCTGAGGGGTCAATTACCAGGGGGCATAGATTTAAATGATTGATAGAAAAATTAGAAGGAACATAAAGAAAATCTTTTCCACCTTGGAACTACTTCAACCTGCATCCCCAATATTTGTGACAGTAATCTATCACTTTCATGTTTTAATTACAAGCTTACTTTGTGAAATAATATTTTAGATATAATTCAGCAGAGTGAAACAGTGCCCCCTAATCAATGGATAAATGGTTTAAGCTTGTTTTTGAGCTATCAATTATTGATTCACAAGAAACATATACAACCCGCACTTAAAAACAGAGGCCCCAGGCCAATACTAAAAGGAGACAAAAAGAGGCCATGTGTAAAGTTTACTGGGTAATCTTATATTGTTCAGGTGAATCGAAGTGGTGGGGAGGGAGGAAGTGGATGGAAGGGGAGAGGGGGTGGAAAAGTGGAGAAAAGTGTGAAGCAAAAGGAACCAGTACTTCACTGCCTCTCTTTATTTTAGTGTGGGTACATTACACAACAAAAAGACTTGTTTTCATACAATTTCTTTCACAATTTCAGAACATTTCAAACTGCTTTATTGCCAATTATATAGGATATAAGGTAACATAAACAGGCTATTTGGCCCAACTCATCTATGTCAACACTTATGCTCCACTTTAATAGGATCCAACTTGGTTGTTGAAGTTAAAAGCAAAATGAATATGTTTTCCTTCAAAATGCAAGTTTATTGACTTTGTTCCATCACATAGCTTTCCTCCTCCTTGTCACACTTGTCCCCTGTTAATATTCTTTTAAGCTAAACAAATGAACCAATTAAACTAAAACAAACACACTGAGAGACACATTAAAAGAAAAGGGTACTGCATCAAGTCACAAAGAAAAAACAATCCCCAATTTATATCCTTATAAAAAAACAAATGATCAACAAATTAACACAAATGAAAGGAGGGGGGCACTTTTGTAAATAAAACAAAATATCAAAGGAACATGAACTAACTGAACTAAAATATCATTCCCAGTGGTGGTAATGCACTGCAGCACCTGTGGTGCCCACTGTCACGGAAGGCCTGAAACATGCCAGTGGACAATGTGTGTTCCCTCTCCAAGGTTACCTGATTGTGAACCAAGCTGAGAGACAGAGGCAGATAGTCTGGTCAGATGACCCCATTAACCATCTGCTGTGTGGACCTATTCATGGCCGACTTAATCAGGCCCAGGAGCAAGCTTACAAGGAGTTCTTCCTTCCTCCCAGCTTCAGGTGTCCGAAGATGAGAAGTGTAAGGCTGAAGTGCAGCCAAAGTTTGAGGAGCAAACAATCAAAAAGGGGCTGCAACCTCAGACAATCTAAGTGTGGAACACAGATGCCACCACCACCAACCCTCCCCACTTCCCCCCACCCACACAAAACCACAGAAAACACATGTGACCTGGGAGTCTGAATCAACTTAGTTGATGATTGCATAACACTGGTGCAGGCAATACCATCCACACCAGGTTCTTTCTTTCCCTCTCTGTCTCTCTCTTTCTCTCTCCTTCCCGTATCAAAGAAAAACAAATTACAAAGGAAACTTGAAATATTAAATGAAATGTGATTAAAGGAAATGATAAAGCACCGTAATCCCCATTGTGCTTACTGGGCAAGGAAGGCCTCTACGATGTTGGCAGACACTGTATGCTCCTCATGTTGCACTAGGTGTCCATAGATCAAGTACATGGAACTGAAGTGCCCACAAAATACCAGTAAAATGTATTTGAAATAACTGAAAAGGGAGTATGGTCTACAACAATTTACATATACATAATCCATGGACTCCACAAGGCTGCTCGAAACACAGGCATTTTGACAATCCATAACCTGATTCATCCCACAGTTGTATGGAACTGCTGCATGCAATTACTTTCACCTCAGGTCTCCCAATGGGAAGGGAGAGAACTCCTGTGTGGAGGGGGATCACCCGCATTGCAGTTCCCAATATAAACTTTTCAAATATAAATCAAAAATTAATTAAAGAAAAATGAGAGGGTAGGACACTGCGATTAAAACAAAGTATCAAAGGAAACTTAACTAACTAAACCAAAATGACATTAATGAGGGCAATGGTGTACACCAATCCCCCATGGTGCCCACTGGTCACAAAAAGGTCGGTTATTTATATAAAAAATGTTTTCAGCCATCCACAGAATGATTTTATTGAATGCAAATTTGACCATCTGCCGTTGTGGGATTTGAGACTGGAACCCCAGACCTTTGTTCTAGGTCAGTGGATTATCCATTCAGTGATCAGATCACTGGAAGAACCCAAAGGGAGTGGAAGTGAACATACATACATGATTATTTTAAGACATGTTAGTGGCTACTACCAGAATCGAACCCATAACCTTGGCATTATTAGTATCACACTCTAACCATCTGAGCTAACCAACCAGGAATTCAAATTTCTTCATTGGCCCTAGTGAGATTTGAATCTGAATTCCCAGAACATTGCTCTAGGTATCTGGATTAATAGTTCAGTGACATTCTACTCAAAGTACTTAATTAACCATTGTCCTTTATATGTGTATCCTAACAATATAACTAACATACTATTAAAATACTTGAGCCTCTTCCTATACTTCCTCACCTAAATCTACTATTGTAACCCTCAATGTCAATTCCCTTCCCCCTCAAAAGTTCTTGTCCAGTTTTCCTTTAAATGCATCTATGCTCCTCACTTCAACCACTTTCTGTAGCGGTGAGTTCCACACTCATATCTTAGCCACTCTTTGTTTAAAGAAATTTTCTTTGAATCCCTACTGGATTTTTGGTCTATCTAATGTGGTGACACTGTTGTAATGAAATACAGCTGCCAATGTTCACACAGCAAGATCCCACAAGCAGCAACAATGACAAAATGATTTGCTTTAGACCTGTCAATGAGGACAAAGATAGCCCTAAAAAAAGAAATGGACATTTGCTGCAATCTTGGCTGAAATTTATTGTTCTCAATGGGGCAGCAAATGGGGATTATTGCTTTTCCTTTGGATGAGCTCAGTTGTGATGCTAGAATGGGATTCTGCTTTTACTCCTGGACCAGTAATCCAGAGAGGCAGTGGTGTCCATATAACAATACCCTTTATAGGATGGTCCCGCAGCGGAAAATCAAAGGGAGGAAAGGGCAACAATAATTTGCTGAGCTGAAAGACAAAATAATTTAACAAACTATAGTGAAAGGAATAAATTTCAGTTAATTTCAGATTAATTTGCAATGAAGTCGGTTCTTGAATTGGCGTCTGTGCTCCACATTCGATTGAATGTTGGTGTTCTGTTGTAGAATAAACTTGGAGTGCTTGGTTCCCAAGAGATGCAGTGTTTCAGTAATTCAGGCGCTTCCAGTTCAGTAACCAGATCTGCAGCATTCTGCTCCAATTACAGTTCATTCCAAGGTCATTTCCTGAAGAAACCTGTTTCTAATTGAGTCCATGATTCAGTACATGCTAACATAGACTCTCGGGCCCCTCTGTAAATACTGACATATTAGTAGGCTCCCACTCCCATAAATACTGACACTCTAGCACCCACCCACCCCTGTGAATACCTATGGATGAGTAGAGAGCCTTTCAACTGTGTTCCTAAAAAACACCTAAACAAAATTTATTTTCCCATAAGAAAAGCAGTGGAAACCTCTAACCTGGTCCATGGCTGGCATTCTTTAATTAGTGGAGTTTTGGCTGAACACCAAATTTTTGCCTGCTGCCAGCAAGAATGGAGAATCCCATCCAACATGTAATATGAATGTGTTATGATTCTGAGCTGTCATTTTTGCTTTGAACCTAACTGGCCCCATAATTCTCCAACTGACTCTTAGTAGCTTACCAATTCTTTATAACTTCTGCTTGTTACTTCCTACCTTCAGTTCACTGAGTCTCCCAATGTACCACCTCTCCCAAATCGCCACTTCCCACTTCTCCCAATTCACCATTTCTCCCGATTCATCACCTCTCCGGTTCACTGCCTCTCCTGAGGTGCCATCTGTCCCAGTGCACCACCTCTCCAGTTCACCACTTTTCCCTAGCATTGCATCTTTCATTTACCATCTTCCCTGTCCACAGATTCTCTCTCTTGCTCGCCTCCTCTCCTGACTCGTCATCTCGCCTAATTTTCAGACTTCGCCAGTCTGTCACTTCTCTCCTGAACACTCACCCTCACCTCCTCTCTCTCAAACAATTCTGATTCTGTAAATACAGAATCTTTATCTACCATGCAGGGGCGGCATTAGCACAGTGGTTAGCACTGCTGCTTCGCAGCTCCAGGGATCTGGGTTCACTTCCTGGCTTGGGTCACTGTCTGTGTGGAGTTTGCACATTCAAACATGTGTTTGCAAGAGTTTTCTCCCACAGTCCAAAAATGTGCGGGTTAGGTTGATTGACTACGCTAAAATTGCCCCTTAGTGTCTTGAAATGCATAGATCAGAGGGATTAGTGGGTAAAATATGTAGGGAGATGGGAGTACGGCCTGATGGGATTGTGGTTGGTGCAGACTTGATGGGCCAAATGGCCTCTTTCTGCACTGTAGGATTTCTTTGATTCTATGACTTGCATTTCTGCTAGGATAACATCAGCTAAATTACATCAAATAAATAATTAATGCATCAAATTGTGCCTCAGAAGCGAATATTTGCATCCTGAGGACTCATTGTACCTCTGAAACTACTCACAGGTTCGTGAATCAGACAAACGCCTCAAATTGCAGCCCCCTTTCGCCACCATCCTCCACTTCCAGGGCACTCTCTCTTTCTGCTCTGTCACTGGACAAACTGTCAGCCAATCAGATATCCCATGTGGCAGACCATATTGAGTGGGATCAGGCATCAATGGAAATCTGGTCCAGCATGGCTACATTGCTTCATGAAGCATTGGTTGATGGAATACTTTCCACATGCCATTTTGGCACATTAATACATTTGATGGATTAATACGTGGCTAGTCAGGCATGCTGTGTGGATAGAACCCATCAGAAATTAACGCTTTATTATTCACCAGTGAAAGGAGGGGAAAGGTAGAGTTGTTATGAACAAATATAAAGAAGGTAATAAGTTCACATATATATTCCCTCAACTATTTCTTTATGAAATTGTCCATGGCACTATTCTTAGAAGATGGGAGTTCTCCTAATGCTCAAGCCACTGTCATCCCTCAACAAGTGCCAAGGTGATAGGTAAGCAGGGCTAAGTGCAAATATGAAAATTTTGTAAGAGCTGCAATTTATAGAATATTTTGGTGAATGGAAGTTGGCCATTGGAATAGTCAGTGCTGCAGATGATGAGGGTGGCATAGTGGCGCAGTTGTTGGCATTGCTGCTTCAGTGTCAGTGACCCACGTTTGATTCCCGGCTTGGATCATTGTCTATGCAGAGTCTGCATGTTCTCCTCGATGTTCTGGTTTTCTCCCACAGTCCGAAAGATGTGCTAGATAGGTGCATTGGCCATGTTAAATTTTCCCTCAATGAACCTGAACAGGCACCGGAGTATGGTGACTAGGGGATTTTCACAATAACTTCATTGCAGTGTTAATGTAAGCCTACATGTGACATTAATAAATAAACTTTAAACTTTAAAGAAAGGTGGAGGAGTAGAGTTTAAGAGAGAAATCAGGAAGTCAAAAAGGGAACATGAAATTGTTTTGGCAGATAAGGCAAAGGAGAATCCAAAGAACTTCTATAAATACGAAGAGGCCAGTAGAGCCTCTTAAGGATCAATAAGGTCATCTATGTTCAGATCCACAAGAGATAGGTGAGATCCTAAATGAATATTTCTCATCAATATTTACTGTTGAGTAAAGCATGAATATTAGGGAACTTGGGGAAATAAATAATGTCTGGAGGAGTGTACATATTACAGAGAAGGAGATGCTAGAAGTTGTAAAGCGTGTCAAGGTAGATAAATCCCCGGGACCTGATGAAGTGTACCCCTTGGACATTGTGGGAGGCTAGAGAGGAAACTGTGGGTCCCCTAGCAGAGATATTTGAATCATCGATAGTCCCAGGTGAGGTGCCTGAAGATTGAAGAGTGGCAAATATGCCTTTGTTTAAAAGGGCTGCAGAGAAAAGCCTGGGAACTACAGGCCAGTTAGCCTCACATCTGTGGTGGGTAAGTTGTTAGAAGGTAATTTGAGAGATAGGATCTACAGACATTTAGAGACACAAGGACTAATTAGAGACAATCAGCATGGCTTTGTGAGTGGAAAATCATTTTTCACAAATTTGACTGAGTTTTTTGAAGGGGTAACCAAGAAGGTAGATGAGGGCAGTGCAGTTGATCTTATCTATGTCGACTTTAGCAAGGTATCTGACAAGGTATCGCATGGTAGGTTGTTTCATAAGTTTAAATCTCACGGGATCTAGGGTGAAGTAGTTAAATAGATACAAAATTGGCTTGATGACAGAAGCCAGAGGGTGGTTGTAGAGGATTGTTTTTCAAATGGAGGCCTGTAACCAGCGGTGTACCTCAGGAATCAGTGTTGGATCCACTGTTATTTGTCATTTATATGAATGATTTGGATGAGAGTATAGGAGGCATGGTTAGTAAGTTTGCAGATGACACCAAGATTGGTGGCATAATGGACAGTGAAGAAGGTTATTTCGGATTGCAATGGGATCTTGATCAATTGGGCCGGTGGGCTGACGAATGGCAGATGACGTTTAATTGAGATAAATGCGAGGTGATGCATTTTAATAGATTGAACCAGGGCAGGACTTAATCAGTTAATGGTAGGGCGCTGGGGTGAGTTACAGAACAAAGAGATCTAGTGGTACAGGTTCATAGCTCCTTGAAAGTGGAGTCACAGATGGATTGAGTGGTGAAGAAACATTCAACATGCTTGATTTCATTGGTCAGAACATTGAATACAGGAGTTGGGACATCTTGTTGAAGTTGTACAAGACATTGGTAAGGTCACATTTGGAACACTATGTACAGTTTAGGTCTTCCTGTTACAGAAAGGATATTATTCCTGTTATAGAAAGGATATAAGAGTGCAGAAAACGTTACTAGGATGCTACTGGAACTTGATGGATTGAGTTATGAGGAGAGGCTGGATTGAGTGGGACTTTTTTCACTGGAGCATACTAGGCTGAGAGGTGATCTTATTAGAAGTCTATAAAATAATGAGGGGCATAGATCAGTCGATATCTTTTCCCAAAGGTAGAGGAGTCTAAAACTAGAAGGCATAAGTTTAAGATGAGAAGGGAGAGATACAAAAGCATCCAGAAGGACAATTCTTTTCATAAGGAGTGTGATGAGTGTCTAGAACAAGCTGCCAGATGTAGTAATGGAACGGGTACAATTTTGTCTTTTAAAAAGCATTTAGACAGTTACATGGATAAGATGGGTATAGAGAGATATAAACCAAATGTGGGCAATTGAGATTAGCTTAGGGGTTTATAAAAATGTGGCATGGATAAGTTGGGCTAAAGGGCCTGTTTCCATGCTGTAAACCTCTATGACTATCACTCTATGACTATGACAAAATAGTGAAGCAGCAGATGGGCGAATGCTAGGGTAAAGGCTAGCATTGTCTTAATGTGGATACGGGACCAGAAACTTAATTCAGGGTCAAATATAGGGTCAAAGTTGCAAAAGGCTCATTCAGCTGGAGGCCTACAAAAAGGATGTGGTTGCTGACAAAGATGTTGAATTTGCTGCAGTGACCTAAGAAAATGGTTTCAATCTTACCAATGAATAGCTCGGAAATTATTATTCAGCCAGGACAGGATATTGGATAAGCGTTCTGACCACATCAGCCAGGAATGGTCAAACTGCAGCTCTTTGAGTATATTCCTTGTACAGTGAAACTCATTAACTTGCATATTGGAGGGCAATAAACAGCGGGGGAAACCTCAGCCATGAATAGCTTCACACGAGGAGAGAACCGGAGAGCAGGCAGCAGCACTGGGAAGAGGAAGGGTTAAGATCAATGATTCATTCCAGTGTTATCACAAGATTTATTTCTATTTTCTCACTGATCCTACAATAGGGCCTCATGAAACTCAGCACCATTTCCTCTGGCTGCCTAATCAGCCTTCTCTCTGTTGACCTTCCAACTTGTCACCTCTGTCTAGAAAGGGAGAATGATGTAGAGATGCTGGCGTTGGACTGGAGTGAACACAGTAAGAAGTCTGACAACGCCAGGTTTAAGTTAAGAAAGGGAGACAACAATTTAACACAGAACTGTACTACTGTACTGAGACACAGGGGCTATGATTCATTTCATTATTCAGTGGATGACCACAATTTTTCTTCAAATAAAATCAATCTTTTTTAACCCCTGCACTAATTTTCCACACTGGCTGCCAAAGTTGGTTAACTATTGAACTTGTGCCAATTCTGATGTGTATCAGTGAAAAAGTTTGTCTCTTTCCACAGTCTGAATTGTGTGTGGAGGAAGATAAAAGAAGAAAAAGCTGAAAGTTTCCTCACAGAAGTGTGTGCATTTGTCATAGAATTGTGCCTATAAAGGTTATCCATGTTTTGCAACTCTTGAATGTCTAAAGATTACCAAATGTGGCTCTGAATTCACACAGTTTAGCTATCCCTGGCATAGGCTGTTGAACGTTCAATAGAACAGGAAATATTGCTGAGATATGCATGGAAACTGACCCCCTTTCTGTGCATGGTGTTTTCAAGGGGCAGCATGTAATTAGAGTGAAAAGCAAACAAAAGATAAGCCCTTAAAAAACTCTAGAATTAACACCGCAATGGCTGGAAGAGAAACCATTGCTATAGTTACTCTGGCTATGATTAGACAGGTATGATTAAAATCAAGCAAGGGGAATTCCACTGGCTGGTGAAATATTGAAATGGAATAGTATGGTCAGCTGAGTTAAAGGCTACATGGATGTCAAGGAAGTCTAAACACTGTGGTCACAATGGTAGAAAATGTAATTTGTGACTTCAGTTAGAACTATTTTGGTGTGTCAGCAGGGATGGACACCTGATTAAAGATATTCAAGTTGATCTGCAGGAAAGATGGACCTAGATTTGGGAAGTGACAACACAATCAGCTACTTGCTAAGGAAAGGGAGATTACAGATGGGACAATACTGAAAAATATTTACAATGTCAGACAGTGACTAAGAGAGGAAGGTCAGCATTTCAGTATAGAATCCATGGCCTATTTCTGTAATCTCCTTTAGTCCTAAACCCTTTGAGATGAGTGCACTCCTCCAGTTCTAGCCTCTTGAGCATCCCCTATTCTAATCACTCCCCGATGCTAGTTGTGCCGTCAGCATGGGTCCTATCTTCCTGAACCTCTCCACGTTTTACTTCACTTACTTGCTTTATAGTACTTATTAAAACTTACCTGATTCACAAAGCTTTTAGTCATCTATACTAATATTTCCTTATGTGGTTTGATAATATTTTATAAAATCTATGTGAACTGTTTTGTGTTGTTTTATTACATTGAGGATTCCAAAAAAGTACAAGTTATCATTGTTGTTAATGACCTCCTAAAACAGATTATCAGGTTGTGATAGCTTGCTGTATGCAAAATGGCTTCTTTTTCTCCAACCTTACAATGGCTATGGCACTCCACAAATACTTTACTGGTTGTAAAACACCTTAGGATGTTCTGACGAAAGACACTATGAGATTGCAAGTCTTTTTTTCATTGAAGCAGATGGTATGAAGAGGTACAAGAATCGACTAGGTGTACCTTTTTTGAAGAGAGAATGGGTTGAGGGATGTGATGCGAAGACAGTCAAGCAGGGCTAAAATCAGCCAGAAATGCTAGATAGGCCTACTGATTCTATTGACCATTTCCCAATGCCCCTCACTTCAATGTGGCTGACTGATATTGTCTCTCTGTCTCTCTTTGCAGGTGGTGGTGCGGCTCAGTGAAGACCTGTTGTCTCAAGCAGTGATGATGGTGGAAAACTGTCGGCCCACACTGACCATTAATCTGGCAGGGGCTCGCCAGTACTGGCTGGAAGGAATGTTACGTCATGAGATAGGTCAGTTTTACAAAGAAATCAGGTCAGATCAAAGGAGAGTTTCGCATTTCATTATCTTTTCTCTTTCCCCATTAAATTTTGTCTGCCTTTTCTCCTGAAGATTTTGATACTTGATTGTATGTTGGGTTCATTAGGCATTATCCAGCCTTTATTATTAGGTCGAAGGTTCAGTTTGTGAGTCTGGGCAATATGTTTCTATTTCACCAAGGCATTATCACATTTGAACTCAGCTGACCTGTGTTATGCATCGACATGGGCACCAGTGATGAAGTCAGTGGAAGTGGCCAAGGAACCTTGGTTGCTGTTCAGACCATTGCTTCGTCAAAGCATAAAGGCCAATTGCTGTCATCTTGTTGCTGTCCATGTCCATACAGCACAGGCCAAGGTTCAAACCTAGTCTCTTCCTGACTTTTGGTTCTCGTCCCAATGCCAGTATTCTTAACTTTCCAGTGGAACATTTCTTTACCAGCCAGTGTCAAACTTCACAGTAGTGTACAAAATCAGTCACTACTTTTCTATCCAATCACTTTGCAAGTCACAAGCGAGAGCTTTTGCAATACATCTTGACCTTGATGACAATTATTGAACAAACTTTTCTTTATTCAAGCATTATATAATTTGTGCCAAATGACTTTGTGAGCAATTGTGTTTTCTCTGATGTCACGTTGTTGTAGGTTGGGATGTGCCCCTCTCTTTTAGTTTAACTTGGCCCAAGGTTCCTTCTTGTTTCCTGCCTGTGATGGGGATGGAGGTACTGAACCCACTCTGATATCTGTAAAGTTCTAATGCTCTTCAATGAAATTTGATTCTGTTTTGTTCTTGGGATGATGCTAATGAGGGAACTCTCCCTGTGATATGGTGAAACTTTATTTTCTCTTTGCTTAAAAAAAATATTGTTTAATATCAGGAACACACTATATTCGAGGTGTCAACAACAGCCACCAGCCTTGGCACACTGCAGTGGGCAGGAAACAGTACGGTCTGAAGCCAGCCAACCCAACCGAGGAAGGCCTCGCCAGCTTGAACAGTGTTCTATACCGCAAGTACCCTTTCCTGTGGCGGGCAGCCCTGCTCTATTACACCGTCTTCCAGGCCAGTCGGATGCCTTTCTGCCAGCTCTTTGAAGATATTGCCAAATTTGTTGAGGACCCAAACACCCGATGGGAATATTGTGTGAGAGCCAAGAGAGGCCAAGCAGACACTTCTCAACCAGGTCACATGTATTTACAATTAGATTCTTTTAATTTGGAATAGGAGTGGAAGCTTAGTGTTTATTATAGAGAACAATCTTGAGTCCATATTTGCCATCTTGTGGGGGCTCAGGTTCTGGAAGTTGCAATTTTGTTGAGAATGTGATTTTGGATCTTCCCTGCCCCGTGATGTCATTAGGTCTATGGCAGATGCTTTATATGGATTTGAATAGATTTTAATAGAATTAACCCATCTCCTTGCCAGATCTTGACATCCCGCCACCCTCCCGTAAATGGACAGTCACGTCAGTGCAGTTTACAACAGGTTGACCTCGATGTGAACCTGCTGTGGGGGTCTCCCCAGGATGTAAAGGTAAGTATAGCCCTTGGGAGAAAGGGACATCGGAACATAGGAATTAGGAATGAGAAGAGGCAATTTAGCCTTTCGACCCCACTCCACCACTTGATATAATCATGGCTGATCTCCCTCTCATCTCATGTCCACTTCCCTTCCTTTTCCCGATAGCCCTTTATCACTGCTCTCTTGGTGCAGGTTGACACAATGTGACAGTGTCCCTGTTGGGGAGTCGGGGGGGGGGGGGGGGGGGGGAGGTGGGGGGGGGTGTGAGGCAGTAGAGTTGGGTGCCTCTGATTGTGGGGGAGGGAGAAATGTGTTGATGATTCGGGGTGGGGGAGGCCTTTCATAGAATCAGAGAGCTGAATTTTACCGGCTTGCCCTGCCCGCCAATGGGTGGAGCGAGCTGATAAAATTGTGCGAGAGCCAGGAAATCAGGATCACGCCTGATTTCTTGGCTCTCATGATTTTATGAGAGCCGAATTTGCGGTGAGATCAGCTTCATGGGTGAGAAGCCTAATAATTTTTCTAAGTATGTGTTTAATGAGTCTGGTGCTCAATCATTCGTTCATGGAGAGCATGTGATTTTTCTCCCCAAGAGAACTTCTCTCAGCAAGGCAAACAATTGCTCCCCCTTTTACCAGTGAAGCCATTGAACCCGCCCCAGCACCCCCTTCCTCCCTCGGGAGGCTGAGGGTGAGGTGGGATGGTGTCTGGGCAGTGCCAGCCTGGCACCTGTAGCACCTGTGGGCCCCTTGGCACTGCCGGGGATTGGGGCTTATGGGGTGGGGTCAAAACCATGGTCTCTGCGTGGGCAAGGCCTATAGGACGGGGCATATGAGGTACAGGACCTATAAGAGTGCAATATGAAGGGGTGGCCCAATCAGCGGGGGGCTGTGCTGTGCAGTCTACAATGGGATTGGGGTGGTGGGGAGGGAGTCCCATTGCAGTTTTGCAGTTCCAATCTGATTGGGAGGTCCAATCGGTCTGGGTAGTGTTGGGGGTATGGTGGAGGCTAGATGTCCAGGTATTGTGAAGTTTGTGATTGGCTGCAGGCCCCTATGATTGCAGGAGGGAAGAGGGGGTGGGAGCTGGTTGAGGCTGCCTGCAGTAGGAGAGGTCTAATAGATCTCTCTCTCTGTCTGTCAGAGCCCTACAGTTGCTATTGAGCATGTGTAGAGTTAGAGTTCCATACATGCGCAGGAGCTCCCTCTTTGGACTGGCTGATGAAATAAGCCCGGCCCACTGCCCGCAGCAACTAGAAACAGTCTACATTATTTTTTCAATGATGAAGCGCATAAAATTGGGTATAAAATTGGATGTGAAAACTGGCCCAAAAAACGGATCAGGCATTCTTCCATTTTCACACTAGCTGGACTCTTGGAATCAATCTTGTAAAATTCCGCCCAGGAAATCATAGAAACATACAGCAGAGGACAAGCTCTTTGACACATTAGAAACACTTGAACTGTCACCGAATGCCATCTGCTAGCACTTGGCCCATAGCCCTGTAGAGTTGGGAAGAAGAGGCTGATGGATAGTGGGGGGAACGGTTAGGTAAGGAGAAGGGGCCGATGATTGTTTGTGGGGGGGGCAATGATTGAGGGGGAATGGCTAGACAAGTGCTGCCTCTGATAGGGGGCTGGGAGAGGAGCACCTGAAACCTCTGTGGTGGGCTAAAGCGGAGGGGGGAGTTTTTCTCAGGTTGTGATGTGGCGCCATCTCTGTGCAGCCAGGTTTTCCTGGCATATTGAGCCCTCCCCCTCCCCCCCACCCAACTATGTGGGAGCAATGATCTGGAAATATTCAATTAAATCCCACCGTGAAAGTTGGGAAATTACATTCCAGTTAAATAAATAAATCTGGAATAAAAACTAGTATCAGTAATAGTGTCTATGTCAATATTCTAAAAACGTGATTAGACATCACAATGTATCCACATGTATGACTTCAAATCCACTGCATTGTGGTTGACTTTTAATTCCCTTCTGAAATGGTCTAGCAAATCATTCAGTTGTCAAGGAGGTGGCTCATCACTGCTTCCTGAACACTGATAAATGATGCCAATACCAATGATGCCACATTCCATGAATGCATAGTGAATAAATATATTTTAAGGAAGTTTTGCATTCTTCAAATAGGGTGGGTTGGAGGTTACCACTGATGAGAATCTCCCTATTTTGGACATGCCCACATCAGGTGTAGTAGACCCAGTTGCAGAGTGAAGCACTGTGGACAGGATTTTACAAACACGCTTGGCAAAGGCCTGTAAAATCCTGCCTAAGGCCAATGGAGAATTCTTTTCTGCGAGCCACACCCATCCCAATTTCAGGGAGGTTGAAGTAGTAAAATTCCAGCCTGCATCTCTGCTTCAACCTCAGAAGAGCACCTCCTATTATTCCAATATAGCCCTTGCAGTCACCCTCTCTGTGGCAGACAAGGGTGCAAATTCCACCTCCTATCTTTTATGGTCTATTGATGGCCAAGTCACTGAATGCATTTAAGGAAAAAATACATAGATTTCTAGACATTGAAAAAATTATGGGGTGTGGAGAGAGCGGAGAAGTAAGGTGTTGAGATGGAGGATCAGCCCATGTTCACATTGAATGGGAAGCAATCTTGATGGGCTGAATGGCCCACACACGTTCCTATGTTCCATGTTTCTATGTTTTTCATGTTTCTATGTTCCTCAAGCCTGTCCCACAATACAATGATCAGAGTATCATGGCTAAACATTTATTTCCACCCTATGCACATCCTCTTTGTCCTCAGTCAAGCAAAGAGAAAAGGGCAGCATCTAATAGCTAGTAGGTGAAACAATACTCTGGAAAATTCTGCTGCAACTTCCTCAAACAATTGAATAAATAGTATTGCAGACCACGATTTACTCTCAGGGACCTCTTGGAACAGTGTGACTCAGTGGTGCATTGGCAGAGGTTCTGTCAGGTTGACAGGCGTCTTGCACACTGGTTGGAAGACTAGAGTGGTACTCTTCTCGGCGAGTGGAAAAGGCCCATCTCCCTTTCAGCCACTTAAGTGGCAATCATTGGGCCTTCCCCTGATTGAGGTCCCCAATGGCAGTCCCATCAGCTGAGGCTGCCGGCCAATCAGCAAGTGGCAACTCCTCATGCCCCCAGCACTATCAGGACCAGTGACCACCAGAGGATCATGATCATCATATATCCAGTCTGAATGTTGGCACAATGGAAATTGCAAGCGGGGAGGAGGGGTTATAAGAGAGTGAGTGACAGAAGCATTAGAGGCTTTGGCAGGGGGTGTGGTTTTCAGAGGTTATGCCCCCTGCACAATCCCAAGCCCTATGTACATGACAATGAGGGCCTGCCATGTTCTGAAAAGCCACAGGCAAACTCCAGGGAGAGTGGTGGAGTTGGTGGCTTAGGAGCAGAGTTTGTGCAAGAACCAAAGACACTGGACAAGGTCTTTTGACCCCGCCCATCTTCCTTTACCACCACCACCCCCCCCCCCCCCCCCCCCCCCCCCCCCCACCTCACTACCTCATGCATGCTTCCAATAGCACAGGCATCTTGCCATTCACTGCAGGATCTTCCAGTCCTGCTGATGTCTATGGAATTTTGAGTGGCTTGCCCTTCCCATCGCCTGCTACAGGAGCCTGCCTTTAATGAGTCTGGAAGATTCTGCCAGCAGGAAGGGGCAAAAAATCCAGCCCACTGGGCTTTTGTCTTCCCAATATTTAGTTAGAGATAATTTCTGCTCATCCAGTGCTGGATGCCAGTAAGCAGTCTGACAATTTAGAGACAATTTAGGGTAGGTTGCAATCATGTAAGTGTGAAAAGTGACCCTCTGTTTTCAGATGATGTTGCGTAGATAAGAAATAGAAGATAGCCCAGGATAAATTTGTGGAAGAAACTAGCAATAACGGTGCAGGAGCTGGAAATGTATCTATTGTCAATAATTCCTTGTTACAATAGATAGAAATAGAACCAGATGACAGCAATCCCACCAGCTGGATGAACAGTTGGAGGAGAATGATGTGGTCAGTCATGTCAAGGGTTGAAACTGAGATCTGTGTGGCACTTCGAGACCAGGACTAAAAGTCTGAGTCTCCCTGCAGGTTACACAGCAACAGCTGACAGTAGGTTACAGGGATGTAGCTGCAGGATTTTAATTGAAATTATAAAAGTAGGAATTACCAGACGATAAAAAATCCACAGCACATCTAGTGCCAATGCTACTATCCTGGTTGTTCCTGTGATACAATCGTAATGACGTTACTGATTAATCATAGCCATAAATCTCTATGAATGACAATAGACCCAGACAGGAAGAGCGGAAAACCTCAGTGACGGAGGGCTTTAGTCCAAAATCACCTTTTCTCCCCAAGCATTGCTACATTCATCAGATAGCATGTGTCAAATTATTCATTATTGTATCTCAAAATATTATTTTCTGAAAATCTATTTAATTGTCATTTGAATGATTCAATGAACTGATTCTGATATCTCCCCATGTTGTCCTTTATTGAAAGAGGAGTCAATAATTCTTTAAGGTGATGTTGGGAGTGATAGATTGTCATGTCCTCCCGGCTATGCCTCATTCTTTCCTGTTCCTTTACAGGCTGTTTCAGTAAGGATCAAGTGTATTTGGATGGTGTGTTGTTGCTTCTTCGATACAGGAAAAGCATTGATTTCAAGATGTTGGCAGCACTGGGAAAGGTAATTGTATCTAACATAGTGGGATATATTTATCTGTTGAAGAAGGAGCTTTGCAGCATGATAACCCAGATGGTTCTGGATGGCTGTGGTTGAAGTATGTGATAGGTATTGTGCCTTACAAAACAGGGAACACAAAAACTGATTGGTAGGAGCACCAGGGTCTGTCTTTATAAAATTCACCTGAATTTATTGGGTCATTATATCTTTAAACAAGTGATTGACTCTCCAATGTGTAATGTGCCAAGACCCTTCCCTATATCCACTCATCCCATTCTCTTCATCAAATGTTGTGATCTATTAACCTCCATCACGAGAGGGGGTATTTGTAGGCCACTCTGTTGATTTTTTTTGGCTGGCATTAGGATACTTGACTTAAGATTCTTTTTGAATCTCTCTTCCATTTGACATTACCTTCCTCTGTCCCAGGATCTCTGGTCTACAAGGTGTGATTCAGAGCAGGACATGGAGGGGAGTGTAAAAATCAAATCCAAGCCTTCTCATTTCAGGTTACAGATTCTCACAATTCTCACAGATTGGGGGGAATACTGACAGTGATTCAGCATTGGGCCTCTTTTGTAGGGTAGCTGAAAGGCAGAACCAACAGGAAGCAATCAGCTTATTTCTTCTTAATTCTTACATGGGATGCAGTAATACCAACATTTTTTACCCGTCTGTACTTACCCTTAGAGAGATGATGGTGAGCCACATTCTTGAACCAATCCATCCAGTGTAGGTTGGCCCAGTGCTGTTTGGGAAAGAGTTCCATTTTCCATCACTGGAACAAGCAGCAAATGATCTCATCAGTAATGTTGCTTCTACCCCCCCTTACCAATATATCTACCTCAGGAGATTATTTCCTCCTAGATTTGTGTGATCTTATCTATTGCTTTGAATATAAGTCTTGTCATCTCTCTGGATGAGCGATTGCCAATAAGTGCTAATTTATATTTTTTTCCATCTTAAGCTGTATTAATTTTCACATTGAGTCATTTATTTCTGACTCTGTCAGAATTGAGGTTTGGCAGGTGATTAAGTATTGAGACCCTGGGCTTTTACCTCTGGCAATTGTTTATATCTCATCTAGATGAATTGGAAAACAGTTGTCTGATTGGTAACTAGGTGGAAATATAAGCTTTGAAGACATGTTATTGTATAACCAGGTGGCAGATAGTCTAATGTGTGAGGTTTTACACTTTGACCATAAGAATAGAAAAGCAGAATATTTTTTAAAATATGTGAAACTTATAATTGTTGATTTCAGAGAGACTTGGGTATACTCGTACAAGGAACACAAAATATGAGTATGCAGGTACCACAAGCAAATAGGAAAGCAGATGACATGTTGGCCTTTGTCACAAGGGGATTAGAGTACAAGAATAGAGAAATCTTGCTACAATTGAACAGGGTTTTGGTGGGATTACAGCTAGAATACAGCACATAATTGTAGCTGGTACTAGGGGGCATAATTATAAGGTTCATGGCGGGAAGAAAAGGAGGGATGTCCGAGGTAGATTCTTGACTCAGAGAGTGGTTGGGGTGTGGAATACACTGCCTGCTGTATAGTGGAGTGGGATACTCTAGGAACTTTCAAGCGGGTGTTGGATAGGCACATGAAGCACACCAGAATGACAGGGAGTGGGACAGCTTGATCTTGGGATTGGATATAGCTCGACACAACATTGAGGGCCAAAGGGCCTGTAATGTGCTGTTAAAAAAAAATTGGTTTCCAAATGGAAGGAAAGATTGACTTTCTTTATTGGCGGAAGAGTACACATTCACTAGATTGGTTCCTGGAAGGTGATGAAAAGCTGAATGAGTTGTGTCTATGTTCCTTGGAGTTTAAAAGAATGGGTGCTGATCTCATTGAAGTAAAGGGGCTCAACAGTGAAGTCACTGAGAAGTTGTTTCTTGGCTGGCGAATCCAGATCATGGGGGCGCAATCTCAAGATAAGGGCCAATTATTTAGGACTAAGATGAGAAGAAATTTCTTCTCAAAGGGTGGTGAAGCTATAGAATTTGTACCATCAGATGGTTGGGGATCCTATATTGCTGAATATATGTAAAAATGAGACAGACAGTCCTAAACCCTGGGATTCCCTTCTTAAACCTCTCCACTTTTCTCTCCTCCCAACATGTGAATTGGTGCCAAATTGTTCCTGTTAACACTTTTGTGAAGTTCTCTGAGTCAAGAATCTACCTAGGACATCCCTCTTATATCTCCCACCATGAACCTAGTTATGCCTAGTAACAGCTACAATTATGTGCTGTATTCTAGCTGTAATCCCACCAAAACCCTGTTTAATTGTAGCAAGATTTCTCTATTCTTGTACTCCAATCTCCTTGTGATAAAGGCCAATATGTCATCTGCTTTCCTATATGTTTGCTGTACCTGCATACTAATTTTTGTGTTCCTTGTGTGAGTACACCTAAGTCTCTCTGAAATTAACAATTACAAGTTTCACATATTTTAAAAAATATTCTGCTTTTCTATTCTTATGGTCAAAGTGTAAAACCTCACACTTTCTTACGTTAGACTATCTGCCACCTGGTTATATAATAACATGATTACTTTGTGTTATCTTCGTGCTTACATTTCCATCTAGTTACCAATCAGACAACTGTTCTCCAATGGGACATTTTACTACATGAGCATGCTGTATGAATGTCAGTGATCTTTCTTTTATGTCATCTGTCTGACTGGTCATTCAATAATACGTTTTCCCTCCCCCACCTTGTCCCAGGTGTCATTTGAAGATGTAGAGCACTTGAAGAAATGCGCCATTCTTCAAAACACCCGCATCCCACACTTCATGCGAGATCAGGCCCGTTACTTGGAGCAGTTGCACCATATCACCGCAGTCAATGGACTGACAGATGAAGAGCTGCTGAGGCTTATCCCCAGTAAATAGTGGCAGGAATGGAGGCATCTGGGATGGAGAAACGAGCTTCTCAATGGCTTTCCGTTCAGTTTGTCTTTTGAACACAGTGCATCGTTGCAGCGCACACACACACAAAGGCACAGTGGCCTTAAATTTTTCTGGTGATGCATTTGAGCATCAAAGGACATTTATATGAAAAATTGTGGAATTGTTTCTATGGAAGCTAAAGCCTGGTGCTGCAGCTTCACTCACTGACTTCTGTCCTGTGTGCCATGCATTTCCTATTTAAACTTGTATTTATTGTTTGCAAAGATACTGCTTTTTTTAAAAAAAAAAATTAACTTCTTGCTGGCAAAAGAGGGTCGGGAAGAGTAAAACAAAAAAAGTTAACATTTCTGTCAGCATTGTCCATGTGCATTATATCTGATTGTGACAGGACTTTGCCCTATCTGAGTAAAGACATGATGCTGGTTAGGACCTTGATTTGTAGAGTGATACAGTCAGTAAGAGGCCATTTGGCCCATTAATTTCATGCCAGCTCTCAGTAGAAAAAGCCAGTCTTCTGCCAGAGCCATTAAGTCTTTAAATCAGATCTGCATCTGTAGTTTTGAAAACACTTCAGGCTGAAATGAAATTTAAAAGTAAAAGCAGAAAAGGCTGGAAGTCACTTAGTAGTGTCACAAATTGTGTGGTGGATAGTAGGAGACAGACTGATAAATTGAGCAGATGTGTGGCAGGTATAATTTAATGCGGAAAAGGGTCAAGTTAGAAGACAAGAAAGAATTAACAAAATGGTACACTTTTAAAGGAGAGCTGCACCTGGGGATGTTCATACCCAAATCTTTGAAAATCACAGGACAATTTGAGAAGAAACACACAGGATCTTGGCTTTACTCACAGAGGAATAGAGTACAAAAGCAAGTGGGTTATGCTAAACGCTTATAGTTCAAACCACACATTCAGAAGGATATCATGCACTTAAAAAGGGTGCTGAAGAGATTTGCAAGAATAGTACTAGGGACAAGTGGCTAGGTTGTTCTCTATAAAGCAAAATAAATTATGAGGAGGATAGACATGCTCAATATCATGAAGCATTTTGATAGAGTAAATAATGTGAAACTGTTTAAAGTACCAAAATGATCAATTTACTAGAGGCAGCATGAGGAACTGTTAAGTTGCTGTGATCTGGAATATACTGCTTGAAATGTTGGTAGAGGTAGGCTCAATGATATAACGCAAATGCTAATTGTATGGATACAAGGGAAGAAAATTGTGCAGTCCTAGGGGAAAGTTCAGAGGAATGAGATTTATTAGGCAGTTCTATTGAAGTGTCCGTACAAACACAAAGGGATGAATAGCTTCCTTCTGTGCCATATTATTACTTGAATGTGAATTTTTGCAAATCGGGCAGGACCAGATTAGGATCACAGTCATAGCCTTTTAATGATTATTGATGAAGTGGGCTGAAGAGTTTTAACAGCCTTTCCATGAAGGCCATCATATTTAACATGAAAAAGTAATTGGAAATAAAAATTGCCTGTTTTAAAGTTAAGACTACTAATGCACAATTTCAATTAAATATCTTTGAATGTATGGCTTATAGTTTTGAGTCCAGAACTGGATGGGCAATGACTCAAATAGTCACAGGTGCTCTCAAAGTATTGTAATATTGCTGTCCAAGCATTCCACTCTTTATTAATGCAATCAAGGTAGAGATCTGGTGGTTGAGTGTGATGTTTGTCTCTTGTGACATGGTTGCAGATGTCCTTTTATTTGCTGTACAGCTTCGGTTCAGCATTTGCCTTGGGGGTCCCCATTCATTCCTGTGTGATGGGTTCCTTTTACGTCCACCCAACTGGTGGTGATGATGTGGGAATCCTGATTGTGAGTTGCACAAACCCTAACCTGATCAGTGACATGTTAGGCCAAGAACTGAGCATGTCTGCACTGGCTAGAGATTGCCAGCTGGTTGTGTGGGAGTGGATGCATTCAGGGCCTCTAATCGCACAGCCAATGGCTGCTGCTTTTTAAAATTGATGTTGAACAACGTGTCAGTGCCCTAAGATTCAATCTGACATCTCATAAAGAGAGAGGATAAGATGACCACTTCAACACGTGGGCTTCACAGCAGGCTGCCAACCCACTGAGATTAGTCCTGCAATTTCCAAGAATTGAAGTTTAAACTCCAGGACTCTGAGGCAAACAAGCTTTAGAAAAATCACTGTCATTAAAAGAATTGTGTGGTGTTCTTTTCATTTTCTTTTGAACATTTTCATTTATAAGGCTACAGAACCATGGAAAATGAAGGCAAGTAATAGCTCTGAGTGAGCTGAATGGTTGGAGTTGTGATTACATTTCCAGCAATACATCCAACCAGAGTTGACAAGCCTGGCTTTGCAGGCAATGAAACCCTACACCTTTCCTTAGGATTTTTAGGCAACTGAATAAGAAGAATGTATTGAATACAGTTGAAAACCAACATATAATGTTGCAATGAAGGAATACTGTCCAGGTTTTGATGCCAATTTTACCTGCAGCATTTCAACAAATGGAAATGATAAAAAGTTTTTAAAATGATGTCAGGAGTTCTGTATTGTGTAGCGTTTAATAAATTTGAATTGACTGAGAGACCCAATGACATGTCCCTTTATTTGTCACACATTTATGACTTCATAATAGGATACTAAGGCTTGAGTTTCTATCTGATCACATATATGATGGATTCAATGGGAAATCCCATTGAATAGCGATGGGACCAGAAAATCCTGCCACAGGTGAATCTCCTGCTGCAAAGAACAGGAGGCCAGAAAATTCCCTACTCCCACTCCCATGTACAGTTCCTATAGTTGAATATTGATTGTACTTAAAATCAGAGGGTGGAATTTTCTTGATGGCATGTTTCACACCAACGTGTGGTGTCATGGAGGATTGAGTGGAAAATTCCAATTGGACCTTCATCTGAATCCCATTAGCAGGATGCAAATTAATTTCACTCCAGCCTCCAGTGGGGTTTTCCAACCTGCCATGGCAGGCATCATAACAGAAGATCCAGCAGGAAATTCATGTTGGTATGAAACTGATTACTAGTCCTCCTGCCATATTCTACTCCCACCATTGAGCCTGTCGGGATGGGATTGGGAGAATTCCACCTATAATTTCATTTGTTATTATTTAAAAAGAGGGCAATTATTATATACTTTAAATTGTATTAAACTTTGGGACTCAGGACTCCAACAAAATGATATGCTGCCCTTTCATAAGAATATACAAAATAGAAACAGGGTAGGCCATTCAGCCCTTCAAACCTGCTCACCATCCAATAAGACCATGGCTCATCCATATCAACATAATTTTCTGCACTATCACTATATCCCTTGATGTTTTTGATATGTTTTAGTCTTATCAATCTCAGTCTTGAACAGACTCAATGACTAAGCCTCCACAGTCTTCTACAATAGATAATTCCAAAGATTCACCATTCTCTGAGTGAAGGAATGGTATCCTTCTGCCTTGTATGGATTCATTGGTTTATTTGATGGTGTAGCACTCCTTCAGTAGTTCACTGAAGTGTCAATCTCACTTATGTACTGTCGTTTCTGGAGTGGAACTTTAACCTATAATCTTCTAATTACGATGGCAAAAGATTTTAAGGAAATTCTCATACTTTAAATAAAAACTGACTGGCATTCTGCATGGATATAACAGCAATAGCAAATTGTTATAATCATACATAGAAAAAGTTTTCAGAACATATGTTTAATCTCTTCAAATACCAAGAAATAAAGAGGAAATGATGTGTTAAGATTTGCCAAGTCTTGGGAAGGTCAATGCATTGTCTTGTTGACATTACACTTCATCACATCTAATATGAACCAATGTGAAAGGCCCCCTCTAACCGGCTTTTTCACATGGTCAACTCTGATTATGTTATAACAACAATCATAACTCACTAGTAAATTATCTTACAGATGTAAATTTCATTAGGAAGCAATTATTGAATTCACATCTCTCTCATTACTTTAAATATCACTTTTGCCAGTTCTTATTCAAGGAGCAGTTCAAGGAGCAGCTGCTGCGAGTCCTTGATAAGTATGTCCCTGTCAGGCAGGGAGGAAATGGTCGAGTAAGAGAGCCTTGGTGTACGAAAAAAGTTGATTTGCTGGTTAAGAAGAAAAAGGAGGCTTATGTCAGGCTGAGGCTTGAAGGCTCAGTTAGTGCAATGGATAGCTATAGATTAGCCAGGAAGGAGGTAAAAAGTGAATTGAGGAGAGCTAAGAGGGGACACGAGAAGATGTTGGCTGATAGGATTAAGGAGAATCCTAAAGATTTCTTTCGATATGTTAAGAATAGAAGATTGGTTAGGGCAAGATTAGGGCCAGTCATAGAAAGCAGTGGGAAGTTGTGCATGGAGCCTGAAGAGATTGGAGAGGTACTGAATAAATATTTCTCTTCGGTATTCACGCAGGGTGATGTAAATGTAGTTATGGAGAACACTGAGGGACAGGGTAGCAAACTGGAAGGTATCGAAGTAGATAGGGAGGATGTGCTAGATATTCTCGAGGGTTTGAAGTTGGATAAGTCCCCTGGGCCGGACGGGATTTACCCTAGGATTCTCTGGGAGGCAAGAGAGGAGATTGCAGAGCCTCTGCTCTGATCTTCAGGTCCTCGTTGGTTACGGGTGTGGTTCCGGAGGACTGGAGGATAGCGAATGTGGTCCCATTGTTTAAGAAGGGGAAGAGAGACCTTCCAGGGAATTATAGGCCAGGGAGTCTTACTTCTGTTGTGGGCAAGGTATTGGAGAGAATTATTAGGGATAGGATTTATAGTTATTTAGAGAGAAATGAATTGATTGGGATAGTCAGCATGGTTTTGTGAAGGGTAGGTCGTGCCTTACTAACCTTATTGAGTTTTTTGAAAAAGTGACCAAAGAGGTGGATGGGGGTAAGGCGGTTGATGTGGTATATATGGCCTTTAGTAAGGCGTTCGATAAGGTGGCCCATGGAAGGCTTCTGCAGAAAATGCAGATGTATGGGATTGAGGGTGATTTAGCTAATTGGATTAGGAATTGGCTAGCTGATAGAAGACAGAGGGTGTGGTTGATGGAAATTATTCATCATGGAGTTCGGTTACAAGTGGTGTACCTCAGGGATCTGTTTTGGGGTCCCTGCTGTTTGTAATTTTTATAAATGATCTGGATGAGGGTATTGAAGGATGGATGAGTAAATTTGCGGATGACACCAAAGTCGGAGGAGTGGTAGATAGTGAAGAGGGGGTTATAGTTTGCAGAGAGACTTGGACAAGTTGCAGAGCTGGGCCGAGAGGTGGCAAATAGAGTTTAATGTGGAAAAGTGTGAGGTAATGCACTATGGCAGGAATAATAAATGTGTAGAGTATAGGCTAATGGTAGGATTCTTAGTAGTCTTGATGAACAGAGGGATCTTGGTGTGTATGTGCATAGATCCCTGAAAGTAGGCAGTCAAGTCGAGAAGGTTGTTAAGACGGCATATGGAGTCTTAGCTTTTATTGGTAGGGGGATTGAATTTCGGAGCCGCAACGTCATGTTGCAACTGTACAAAACTCTAGTGCGGCCGCACTTGGAGTATTGTGTGCAGTTCTGGTCCCCACATGATAAGAAAGAGGTGGAGGCATTGGAGAGGGTACAGAGGAGGTTTACCAGGATGTTGCCTGGTATGGAGGGCAGGTCCTATGAAGAGAGGTTGAAGGATTTGAGGTTGTTTTCGTTAGAAAGGAGGCGGCTAAGAGGGGATCGTATGGAAGCATATAAGATGATTAGAGGTTTAGATAGGGTGGACAGTGATAGCCTTTTTCCTAGGATGGAGAAAGCTAGCACGAGGGGACCCAGCTTTAAATTAAGGGGTATGAGTTATAGGACGGATATCAGAGGTAGGTTCTTTACTCAAAGAGTCATTAGGGAGTGGAATGCCCTGCCTGCAGCTGTTGTAGATGCGCCAAGTTTGGTGGCGTTTAAGAGGTTAATTGATAAGTATATGGAAGAGAAGGGAATGGTTTAGTTGGAGGGGCATTGCTTTTTATTTTGGTCGGCACAACATCGAAGGCCAAAGGGCCTGTTCTGTGCTGTAATGTTCTATGTTCTATTATTGCTTGTTATTGTTATCAGTCTAAAGTAATGTGTGACGTGTTCTAATTCAATTTTCCAACAGTTTTCCTGAATCATTGAGCAATTGGAAGAGCAGTGATGTACTTAAAAGGACAAAATGATGTGGTGAAAATTATATTTAGGACTTAAGTAGTCTTTTCATATCCCTGGGATATCCAGAGTATTTTATAACCAATAAAATGCTTCTCATCTGAGTCCTAATTGATCTGTCCCTTATACTGGGACTGTGTCCCCGGGTTCTAAACCTTTCAGCCAGGGAAAACATTAATCTCAGGGATCTGGATTTGAAAGCTTTCCTTTTTCTAAAATGAGTTTACTGCAGGCTCCAACCAGTGTGCATGAGTCAGTAGCGCCAAAATGTCCACGGGCAGAGTTCTTTATTCTCTGCTGGAGGGTTTGTGGGTAGAGGGTAAGTGTATTTCTTTGGGTGGTCTTCCCTCCGCTTTCCCACTTTTCCCAATCCCTCTGCAATTTTATGCTTGGATGGGGAGGTCAAGGCTGGCTGACCTGCCCTTGCCCCAATTATTGATCACTTGAAGGTTGTTGCTCGCCTAGAAGGTAAAGTTCTAGTTGGAGGGGAAGCCAGAAAATAAATCAGAATCAGGCTGGCTTCCACCAGCTGCCTGATTTTAATTTTAATACTGTGTACCCCTCCTCTCCCCCCACCGCTCCTTGCCCCCTCCCCATCCCATCAGGACCGGCTCTGCAGGTCCTCCCTCCCCTCAATCAGAAATTGCAAGGGCAGATTCTGATGTACAAGATTCTCTGTATCTGTATCAAGTGCCATGGCATTATTGGAAGAGAAGAATTCTTCCTGTTATCTTGGTTAACATTTATCTCTGAGCACACAAATCTAATAACAGATGCTTTGGTCATTTATGATGCTGGCTGTGGGAGCTTACTGTGAACAAATTATGATTTTCTACGTTACAACAGTGGCTACATTTTTTTAAAGCATTTTATTAGTTGTAAAATGCTCTAGGATGTCCTGGCGATATCAAAGGACTATTTAAGTTCAAAATATAAATTTTACCATACCATTTTGTCTTTTTAAGCAATTCACTGCTCTTTCAATTGCTCAATGAGTCAGTAAAACTGTTGGAAAATTGAATTAGAACATGTCAAAAATTACTTTGAACTGATAACAATAACAAGCAATAAGAACTGGCAAAGGTGATATTTTAAAGTAGGAATGAGAGAGATGTGAATTCCTGATGAAATTTATGTCCGCAAGATAATTTACCAATGAGTTATGATTGTTGTTATAACATATCAGAGTGGACCATGTGAAAAAGCCTGTTAGTGGAGGTTTTTCACACTGGCTCACATTAGATGTGAAGTATCACGTCAACAAGACAGTGCATTGGCCTTCCCAAGACTTGGCAATTCTTGACACATCATTTCCTCCTTGTTTCCTGGTATTTGAAGAGATTAAACATATGCTCCGAAAACTTTTTCTATGTATGATTATAACAATTTGCTATTGCTGTTATATCCATGCAGAATGCCAATAATCAGTTTCTATTTGAAGTATGAGAATTTCCTTAAATTCTTTTGGTATTGTAATTAGAAGATTATAGTTTAAAGTCCCACCCCAGAAACAAGTGTATGTAATTGAGGTTGATAGTTCAGTGCAGTACTGAAGGAGTGCTACACCATCAAATGAACCAATGAATCCATGCAAGGCAGAAAGATGGCATTTGACCCATCACGTCTGCATTGGTTCTCTGAAAGAGCATCACAGTCAGACCATCCCTGCCCTATCCCATGTATCTTACTATGGCCAGTCCACCTAACCTGCATATCTTTGGACTGTGGAAGGAAACCTGAGCACCTGGAGGAAATCTGAGCAGCCAAAGGAAACACATGGTGAATGTACAAATTCCACAGTCGCCCGAGACCAGAATCACACCTGGGTTCCTGGCATTGAGAGGCAGCAATACTTTTCACTGTTCCATTGTGTTGTATTTTGGGTGAGACATTTAACACTGGAATATCACCTGCTCTCTCAGGTGTACATGAAAGATCCCATTAAACTATTTTGGAGTAAAATTGCGAAGTTCTGAGAGAAGACAGGTCTTAAAAAGCTGAGAGGTTGAGAAGAAATCACAACAAGTAGAAAATGCTTGAAAGGTGTAGGCAGCAATTCTGGAAAGGGGAAAGAGTCATGTGTTGTCAGGTTATTAGAACTGGGAAATGTTACAGATGTAAGAAACAATACAAAAATAAGGAAAGTGGGGAGGTGTTGAAAGAACAAATTTGGAAGCTTGTGGTAGGATGAAGGGTAAGCGGTTAATGGCAGAAATTTCTGGTCCCTGTTGGCGAGATTTATGGGTATTGCTGAAATCAGTGGACTTTTGGCTGACTCCCTGCATCTATGTCAGGACCTAGTGCCCCAGGGCCTGAAAATCCAAGCCCAAATGACAAGAAGAATGATAACACAAGACAAAAAAGGATAGGTCTAGAAGATTGGTAAATAGCAACAGAGAATCATTACCAGCACCTTTTGTGCAGAAAAATAGGAACAATGATTTTGATCTCAAAGTTGAGTCCAGAAGGCCGTAAAGAACTAAACTGAAAGATTGAGGTAATGTTTAACAGCTTCCATTGAGATTTACTGAAACAATTTGGGGAGTGAAGACAGAGAGGTCAGAGTGGGATGAAGCACTAAAATGACAGGTGACCAAAAGATTAGGGTCACATTTTTGGACTGAACGGACGTGTCCCGCATGCGATCGCCCAAAGTGTGATTGGTCTCCCCAGTTTATAGGGGAGAGCATTATTTGGAGCAAATACAGGTAACTGGGTCACAACATATTCAATGCTTGGATCAATTTTTGATTTAAATGAGAGCTAAAGGTTTAAGGAGGATGGAATAGAAAGTGGAGTTGTGGCCACAATCAGATTAGCCATGGTCTTATCAAACAGTGGATCAAGGGACCGAATGACCTACTCCTGCATCTTATCATCTTGTACGATTTTGACGGAGGTGTGATGCTGGAAGTGGCGGAAATGGTAGTGGGTGTTTTTTTTTGAATATGAAAGCTTGAAAATTAATTGAGTCGAGAGCTCTGTCAAATGCAGTGAAGGGGAATCATTGGTTAATCTAAGGGAAGAAAGCACTGTTGTGAAAAGTGGCATAAAATAGAATCAGACTATTTAGTGACTCCAGCCTGGAACATAGGAGTAGAAATTGAGCTTCAACTTTGGCAAGCCTTGAGGGAGACTAGAGATTAGGTGAAACATCCCTTAACATGATAAATGAATAAGTGGTTCTGAATCACAGCAAAGGAGTTTGACACTTAAAAAGTAAGTTAAATAAATGGCTGATTAGATTGAAACTGTTGGTTATAGACTTATGCCTTGATAGGGATGTGTGAAATTCTGCACATTGGACAAGATCCGCTATAACCCCATATATTTCCCATGGCTAATCCACCTAACCCATACATCTTTGGAATATCGGAGGAAACCGAGACATCCAGATGAAAGCCATACAGACATGAGGAGAATTGCAAACTCCACAGTCACCCAATTCCAGAATCAAACCTGAGTCCTTGGTGCTGTGAGGCAGTAATTCTAACACTGTGCCACTATTATGAAGAGCTTTTCCTTAGTGCTGCCTTGTGATTCAACCTCCATGAACTTTTTTAGTCTGGCCTCTTCACTGTCTGGCACTTCGAGTATTAACATTAAAATTTTGTTCATGAGGTTGATTTTGTTGTTTGACCCACTTATGGTTGCCAACTTTGGTTAAACAGATTCTTGGAAATGTCATCACATGACCTTATCAGCAATCGCCCGCCCATCTCCGGCACTCCTGCAAATGAAATATTCAAGAGAAAATATTTAAAACTACAAAAACAATACAATCCAACTTGGTTCACTTCAGTGTCCATGAATTTTTCTTTACCTTCTGGCACGTTCACAACAATCTTGGTGAATGAACAATCCAAGATCATCTTCATAATTGCCACAAAGATTCTGCTTCAGTAGCTGATAGATTGGATAGGTACGATTAAAGGTAGACTGCTTGTCTGCCTGTTGAAGGAGCTGGCTTGATTTGTTTTATTAATAAGCTAATGGAACAAATTCTGTCTGGATGTTGGATCTGTAACCAACGTGTTTGGATCATCATGTATCTCATTTCTCTGTAAATCTTTGTTGTAATGATCTGTTCTTAAGGTTGACTGAGAAGTGGTGGGAATGGGGAAAACAGGATTTGCACGCTGAGCTCTCTTTCGCTGACTTGCAATGACTTATTTGATTACACAAGAGAATAATGCACAATATCCCAGTGAGAGTGGAAACAGGGAATGACCAGATCACAATAATTTCAAATCATTGTGGTGATTTTTAATTCCAGCACAAATGAAAGAAACTGTAGTTAATACCGATGAAACAACCTGCCTCACCACAAACATGATTGCAAAAAAGTACACAACTTCAAATAACTTAAAACAATACGCTAGGTACAAATGAGTTACAGTAACTCAATATTAGAATCGATTTTTTATCTGATTAACTAGAGCAAGAGTTTAAATCTTCTGTCTGTAGAAGAGTGGAATGCTCATTGTGTTTTGACAGACTTGTGGAAAAGGTGAATTGTTTTCTAAGGTCACACAGCAGCAAGTGACCTCTTGAAGATTTTTTTTCTTTCCTCCTAGTTTCTGCCCACTCCCCAAACTCCAGTTTCTTTGAAACTGTTGAATTCCTGCTAGGACACAATTCAATGGATGACAACCAGAGACCGTTGGTTTTGCCGAATGGATGATCTTAGTTATTTATTCGGAAAGGCTGCAACTCATAAAAGTGTCTGCAGCCAATGGCTACAGTTGCACTTCCAGAAGCAGTCGTGGATTTGCGATGAACAGCAGGAGCCTAGCCCACAGGTATCCACACCTCAACTGTCGTCACTATCTTAAGTCATTTATCAATTTCACCAAGGCCATTTTGACATTTCTGCATCCACGTCAAAAGATATTGAGCCTAACCCCAGTGGCTCATTCCATATATTCACTGCTGACGGGATATGGATGTTATAGACATGACCAGTTCTCTGATATATATTGAAACTTATAGAGTTTATTGATCTCAGTCAGGGCATTGGATTTTACAGTTCTTCCTAGTATCTTGGGCTTTTTAAAAATTCTTTCATGGGATGTGGGCATCTCTGGCTGGGCCAGCATTTATTGCCCATCCCTAATTGCTCTTGAAGGAGCAGTTAAAAGTCAACCACATTGCTGTGGATCTGGAATCACATATAGGCCAGATCAGGTAAGGATGGCAGGTTTACTTCCCTAAAGGACATAAGTGAATCAGATGATTTTTTGGTCATCAGTAGACTTTTAATTCCAGATTTTTTTTTGACTATCTACTGTGGTGGGATTCAGATCCAAAGTGTTGCCCTGGATCTCTGGATTACAAGCTCAGTGAAAATACCACTGCGCTACTGCCTTAGGTTCCTGATTAGGTTCATTTTCCAGCAAACTCTGATGTTAAGTAAAGCATTGATGTCTACAGAGCCAAACCAAACATACTTTCATGGACAGTCTCATTGATGGAGAATGACCATTTGAGTTGGGCATTAGAGAGCTGTCAATATTTTGTAATACTACAACACAGCATCAGTCAGTGCTTTCAGTTGAGAAGACGGAAGAAATAAGTATTCCATTGACAAAGAGAATCTGAAGAATTAAATGTGTACTTTCTTCAAGAATTGTTGCCTGGCTTATCACCTTTATGAGCAAGGAGGGAAGAATGCCAAAAGATAGTGTCAAACACAGAACAAAAGCAAAATACTGCAAATGTGGAAATCTGAAAAAGAAGCATAAAAATGCTGGAAATACTCAGCAGGTCAGGCAATATCTAGGGAGAGAAAAACAGTCAATGTCAATGAATCTTGAAGGGAGATGTTAAGTACCACTTGGAGGGAGCACTGAGTGCAGAAAGGGCATTGTATGTACTCTGGGCTACAACATTTTGCTTCTGCCTTTTTTGATAAAGAACCAATGATATTGTTAAAAATAGGAATGACTGACAAATTGGACTGACCTGGAAACTGCACATTGCGGAATGTTGATCTGAATTAGAAAGTCTATTATCATCTGTTAAGGTCAGTAAGCGATGGTAATCTCTGAAGTAAGGTGTATTAAGGATGTGATTCCATTCTTGATATCCAAGGGCTGCTGAGATTCTGTTGGATCACTCCAAGTATTCTTGCCCAGGAGCATAAAGGCAACAAGTGGGGAATAAAAAAGTAAAAACAAAATATTGAGAATACTGGAAATCTGAAATAAAAATATAAAATGCTGGAAAAACTCATCAGGTCCGGCAGCATCTGAGAAGCGAGGAAAACAGAGTTTATATTTTAAGTCCAGGTGACTCTTCTTCAGAACGAATAGAATCCAAGTCTGATCCATTTCAGACTGATTAGCTTCCAACTAAATTTCAACCAGATCATGATAACACATTTCAAATTCAGTATCTTCCATATCAAGTGGAAGATGTGAAGGTCCTGAGCTTACACGTGTTTTTGGAAGATTATCTGTTGGTATCTGAATTAAAAGATACACTGGGTTTCGTAAGTTAATGAAGGATCCTACACCATTGTTGAATTATCTTATTAGATTGGAAACAGACTAAACAACAAATGGTTTAAAATAGTCATGGTGGCCCATTTTCTCTGTCATTCTTAAAACCAATTCAGTGCAGAACAACTTTTCCCTGGTTTGCTCCTACTCAATGAAGAACTCCATCCAAACCGGGCAATGCTGCGATATGATTCCTCCCCATTTCCAGCCATTGGGAATCCAGGGACTGCTGAGACCCTGTCGAACCACTCCCCATCTTCCTGTGAAGAACAGAGACAAAAAGGAGAGAAGTCTTCAGCACGCTGCTGGAGTAGGAGAATTAACGGCGCCGACACATTCAAGAACAACATCCCAAAGACTAAAACCAAACTCAGAATAAAAAAGATTTTTGTTTAAATGACCCTTAATGAATCAAATATTACCTGGCTTAACAATACTCATTGCCTTGGTGCACTGAAGCATAGAAAACAAGGAAGTTACTTCTTCAACTTCTTGGATTCAAAAGGAGCAACAGTTGCTGTTGTCTCTTCATAGTCATTTGTTGGAGAAAACTGTGAAACGGCAGAAAGGATTTCCAGGCTGATTAACAGTCTGGCAAGCTGAATGTTCCTTCCTTGAGTGCAACCATCTTTATACCAGTTGAGAGAATGATTAATCCTGCACTATGAGAAGGAGCTAGGGGCTCCTACAACCCAATCAATCGGACTGTTGGGGAGGGTTTGGTGGGGTACTGTGGAGAGCTCCACAGGGAATTCATATCTACTAGACACAAGCCTCCTATTAAATGGTAGTACAGAATTTTGAGCCAAAGATGTGGGTTTAGATTTTGGAATGGATCAGGTTAGGAGTGGGAATTGGAGGTGGCTGGTCATGTAATTTGGTACCAAAGTAGTATACAGCCTGTTTAGGCCTAATATTGTAAATATTGGGTTTATTAAGGTCTTGTTCTATTTGTCGACTAGAATTTTCAGTTGGCTCTGCAGGTAGTTTGCAATATCCTGGGTAGGGTTGAGTGAGGGGAGACTGAGAGCGGATGCACAAAAGGTAGAGACCTCTCACCCCACTTTCGGCCAGACTAATAATGGCTGATGGGAAATAGCTGCAGCCACTAGGGTCATGATCAGCTATGGCATTTTTAAAAATGAAAATAATCTCATTACCACTAATCCTACATTGTCTCCATGTTTAGAGCATTTATGTGGCTGGAGCTTTGTATATTACAGTGAGCATATCTAAAGGACACCATGCAGGATTGTGATCCAGTGCCAGTGACCATTCCCGATCCCTGACTCCTGGCTAAAAATCCCATCCCCCTGTTCTGTGGTCACCAAGGCTAACTAGAGCAGAGTTCAAAACATCTCTGCTTTCTCATTTAGTGGTGGATATGTTGCCACATCACCAAAGGCATGTCCAGACAACAACTGGGACATACAATAGGGCTTGCACATAAATAACCAGAAATTGGAAGGCCATGATATAATGGTATCATTGTTTCACCAAATGGGATAACCCGAAACACGTTCACCATCTGCACAATATCTCACCAGATACAGATATTTTAATAAGAGGCCATTTGGTGGAAAATATGATTTGCTCCTTCTGAGGAAGGGGGGGTGGGGCGGAAGGGGTTGTGATATTTCTCCTACCTGTGTAAACGGCCTGAAGATGCTGATTCCACCAGATGTTGTCTTGAGCAACGTCACCATCCTTATTCCTGCAGCTGATGTTGGTGAATACATCACCGGGAACACAGTGCTGGAAGTGGTTTTCTCTCAATATATTGAACTCAATGGCATCAGGTTGCAAACCAAAGTGCCCCAAAATGATGAGCTGCTTCTGGTCTGAAAGTCAGAAGAAAAATTCAGGAATTGAATCCAATCAGAGCATCAGTCAAAAGGTTAATTTTTTTTGCATCTTCTATTTAAATCTTCTCAAGGCATCAAAATGTGAAAGGGAAGCCATTCAGTCCATTGTGATTGATCTCTCTAAGAGAGCTTTCCAATGGATTACACTCCCCCGACTTTGCACATTTTTCCCCTTCAAGTATTTATCCAGTTCGTTTATGGAAGTTCCTGTTGAATCTGCTTCCCAAATCCTTTCAGACAGTGAATTCCTCAGCTTGTTGTTTAATAAAAAAATTCTACTCATGTCTCCTGCAATTCTTCTGTCAATTAACTTAAATTTTGAATCTTTGTTTTGTAAAGTATGCGACTGTGGACTTTGAGCCCTTCTCTGATGAAGGGTCATCAAGACTCGAAACATTGGCTCTATTCTCTTCCCCCCAGATATTGTCAAACCTGCTGAGATTTTCCAGCATTTTCTGTTTTTGTTTCAGCTTCCAGCATCCCCAGTATTCTGCTTTTATTTTAAGATTGTTGACGTATTGGTTTGGGAACAAATGGTCTTTGTAGTTTGTGTGGATCATTACCATTGCTGAAGGATACCAGCTGCCTGTTTCTATCAATCCTTACCAGCCCTTTCCAAACTTTACAGAACACGGTCAGTCTATTTTCTTCCTTCTTTGCTTCAGTAATTTCATTGCAAATATTTGATCAAGGGTGTGACACTGGTGTATTTGCCCATACTGATTGGTGCTGAATTGCGCATCACTTCCATGTCTCACTATATAAGGATCCCATATACAATACGCACATTTCAGAACTGAACGTGGAAAAGTGTGAGGTAATGCACTATGGCAGGAATAATAAATGTGTAGAGTATAGGGCTAATGGTAGGATTCTTAGTAGTCTTGATGAACAGAGGGATCTTGGTGTGTATGTGCATAGATCCCTGAAAGTAGGCAGTCAAGTCGAGAAGGTTGTTAAGAAGGCATATGGAGTCTTAGCTTTTATTGGTAGGGGGATTGAATTTCGGAGCCGCAACGTCATGTTGCAACTGTACAAAACTCTAGTGCGGCCGCACTTGGAGTATTGTGTGCAGTTCTGGTCCCCGCATTATAAGAAAGATGTGGAGGCATTGGAGAGGGTACAGAGGAGGTTTACCAGGATGTTGCCTGGTATGGAGGGCAGGTCTTATGAAGAGAGGCTGAGGGATTTGAGGTTGTTTTCGTTAGAAAGGAGGCGGCTAAGAGGGGACCTTATCGAAACATATAAGATGATTAGAGGTTTAGATAGGGTGGACAGTGATAGCCTTTTTCCTAGGATGGAGAAAGCTAGCACGAGGGGACACAGCTTTAAATTAAGGGGTGATAGTTATAGGACGGATATCAGAGGTAGGTTCTTTACCCAAAGGGTGGTTCGGGAGTGGAATGCCCTGCCTGCAGCAGTTGTAGATGCGCCAAGTTTGGTGGCGTTTAAGAGGTTAGTTGATAAGTATATGGAAGAGAAGGGAATGGTTTAGTTTGGAGGGGCATTGCTTTTTATATTGGTCGGCGCAACATCGAAGGCAGAAGGGCCTATTCTGTGCTGTAATGTTCTATGTTCTATGAATGAATGATCTGTGCAATCCAATCCTCTTGTCCTGGCCCCTTGTGCATCTTCATCTTCCACTTTGGTGCAAGGTTACTTTACATTTCATATGTACTTTTCTCTTTAAATCCATTCATTACACCTTATATATTTGTGTGTCTCTTTCTTTCACTTATTCTGTTGCTCTTTGAATTTTTTATTCTTTCGGTCTTCTCTCCGTCTTTAAAGTCCAGACACCCACATCTTCTCATCCCCTCTTAAATCTCTCACTCAGGCTCAGCTCAGTACCTGGTCCTTTCTTTGTCTATAGTGTACCTTGATATATTTTGTGCTAAGGGAGCTATGTAGATGTATGTTCCTGTTGCAACATCAGGTCTGCCTTACTCTTCCATTCATGAAGTTCTGAAGCACTGAACTGATCCACTCACCAGCCTTGCCACAACAACTCCCTTTCCATGTGGCTTTGTTGTCACATGCTAACTTTGTTGTCTATTGTTTCCATCGTGTTTTGATAAATCCAATAACTGTTTCACAGAATCTAAGAGAAATACCTGCAAGGTGTGCTCGGAGCATGTCCATTTGAAGGCTTTGGCGTCGGGTACCTGACCGCACTTCAGGATCTTGTTTGGCCTTAAGATGGACGTTGATGAGGTTGAGCGGGAGCACTCCCATCTGCACCAGTCAGAGATGGAATAAAGACAGAAAGAAAGTTCATGTTAATCTTTCAGAATCATAGTGTTGGCAAGATATAATGTTCATTACCAGTTCATTACCTTGGCAGTACCCTCTCCCAAGCAGTGACTATTGATACAGAAGTTAACTGCAGAATAGCAAAGGCAAGTTCTGCTTTTGGTAGACTGCAGTCCACTATATGGGAACATCGAGGAATCAGTCCAGCAACAAAACTGAAGGTCTACAGCACCGCGGTTCTTGCTATCCTCCTGTATGTCTGCGAAATGTGGACTGTGTATCGAAGGCACGTAAGACAGCTCAATCACTTCCACATGACTTGTCTTTGCAGAATATTATGCATCCGTTGGCAAGACAAAATGCCAGACGCTCAAGTTCCCTCTAGAGCAAATCTACCATCAGTCCACACACTGCTGATGAGAGCACAGACCCGGTCTGCCAGACAAGTGCATACCCAAGCAGCTTTTTTTTGGGGAACTCTCTGCTGGAAGACCCTCGCATGGAGGGCTGAAGAAACATTTCAAAGACACGCTCAAGGCCTCCCTGAAGTTGCTTGACATTGACACGACCACCTGGGAAACACTGGCACAAAACCGCCCTACTCGGTGCTGCCTCATCCACAAGGCTGTCAAGCTCACGAAGCAAGGTGTATTGCTGAAGCACAACTTAAGCGCGAGCTGCGCAAGTCCAGAGCCACCAGTGCAACAACAACAGTGTCTATACAAGTCTGTCTAATATGTGCCAGGACATTCCGTGCCCGAATTGGCCTGGTCAGTCATCTTCGGACACACTGCAACCAGCCTAACAAATGACTAATGGTGTCGAGGTTATCATCGATGATGATGGATGAACAACAACAGCTATGACTGTAATGCTACATTCTGCACTCTCTCATTTCCTTTTCTACGAACAGTATGTTTTGTCTGTACAACACGCAAGACACAATACTTTTCACTGTCTAATCTATCTATCGCTATCCATCCCAAGGGATGATGACGGTTTCCTTCATTTCGTTTATTTTCTGATAGTTCTGTTTTGGGGGTTTGATGTGTGTGTTCTGCTGTGGCTGTATAAACCGATCCTTGACAGGCACTGCTTTCCGCATACTTGGCAGGCGAGATCTGCTATGGGTGTTGGAGCGGGAGTTTCACTGTGGCGTTTCCTATGTCGTTCTAGTGCTGCTCCTCTGTTCTTTTTTCCTATATTGTCAACGCTCTTTCTTGTGATGGTCCGCCACTGTGCACGGTCTAGGGCCTTTTCTTCCCATGTTGATGGGTCGATGTCAGCTTTTTTGAGGCTCCTTTTCAGAGTGTCTTTGTATCGCAGCCGCTGACCTCCTTGTTTGCGGGTGCCACTAGACAGTTGGCCGTACACGATGTCCTTGGGCAGTCTTCCATCCTGCATTCTGACTACGTGTCCTGCCCAGCGCAATTGGGCAGACTTCACCAGGGTTGAGACAGCTGGCATTTTAGCTCGGGAGAGAACTTCAGTATTAGTTATTTTATCTTTCCATGCAATTCTCATCAGAGAGCGTAAATGTCGTTGTTGAAGTTGGTCTAGCTGTCGAAAATGTCTTTGGTATGGACACCATGTCTCACAACCGTAGAGCAGTGCAGACATGACTACGGCTCAGTATACTTTGCACTTTGTGGCCATCTTGATGTTCTGTGACCAGACACGACTTTTTAGCTGTCCAAAGGCAAAGCAAGCTTTATTTATTCGCGATTCAATCTCCATGTCCAAAGAGGTGGAGGATGTTATCATGCTGCCCAGGTAACAGAAGTTGGTTACTGAATTAAGACTTGTGTTATCGATGAGCACAGATCGTTCTTCACGATTTGATCCAGGAACTGGCTGGTGCAGAACCTCGGTCTTTTTAAGACTAATTGTTAATCCGAAGTTTTTAGCTGCACTGGCAAAGCAGTTGGTGATCGCTTGGAGATCTTCGAGTATGGGCTACTAGGGCACAGTCATCAGCAAACTGAAGCTCTCGTACCACTAGGTCCCTTACTTTTGTTCTCGCCTTCAGTCTAGTGAGATTGAGAAGACCACCATCAGTCCTGGTTTGTAAGAAGACACCTGAATCTGATGACTCTAATCTGGCATCTTGGATAACAGCAGCGTAGAATAATCCGAAGAGGACAGGAGCTAAAACGCATCCCTGTTTAACACCGTTTCTGATTGGGAATGGGTTGGAGAGCTCACCACATATGTGGATGCGACCCTCCATGCCTTCATGAAACTGGCGTATAATTTTGCATAAATGTGGAGGGCAACCAAGTTTCTGTAGAAGTTTCCATAAGCCTTTTCTGTCCACAGTGTCAAACGCTTTCGTAAGGTCGATAAATGTAACAGAGATTTTTTCGCTGTTCAACACATTTCTCTTGAAGCAGTCGTAATGAGAATACCATGTCGATTGTGCTGCGACCTGCTCTGAAACCACACTGGCTTTCGGGTAGAACTTTTTCACTAAGATGGGAGACTAAACGTGGGAGGATAATCCTTGAAAGGCATTTTCCTGCAGTTGAGAGGAGAGAGATGCCGCGATAATTATTGCGGTCCTTTTTGTCTCCTTTGTTTTTGTAGATGGCCATGATCGTTGCGTCCTTGAAGTCTTGTGGTATTTCGGCAGTTGCCCATAGCTTAGTGAAGAGGTCGTACAGGCACGATGTTAGCACATTTCCTCCGTGTTGGTATATTTCGGCTGCGATGCCATCAGGTCCAGCTGCTTTGTTGGGTTTTTGTTTTTTGATGGCTTTGACCAGTTCATCACGGGTAGGTGGAGCGCCCAGCTCGAGTATGCAGGGTCGAGAATGTACCCTATCAAGGGCTTCATTGGCGATGGTCCCTGGTCTATTTAATAATTCTTTAAAGTGCTCCTGCCATCTTTCCATATGCTCCTCCTTATTTGTAAGGATGGTTACGCCGTCTTTGCTCCGCAGCCGAGAGGTGGCTTGTTTTTTTGGGCCATATACAATTTTGATTGCTTCATAGAAGCTTCTCGAATCATTGCGGTTAGCGAAGCCTTGCAATTCATTGGCCTTTTTCTGCCACCATTCATCCTTCATAGCTCTGAGTTGCCTCTATAAGACTGATTTCGCATCCATATATGCATGTCTTATGCCTGCTGATTCTGGATGACTTAGGAAAACTTGATGAGCTGCTCTCTTGTTCTGCAATAACTTTTGTACAGCATCGTCATTTTCATCAAACCAGTCTTGGTGTCTTCGTTTCGTTTTACCCAGGATGTCGTAAGCCATTTTGTAGACTATTTTTTTGAATGCGTTCCAGTGCTCTAGTATGCTGATTGGTGGATTGTTGGCCAGTGAGCGTAGAGCAGTATCCATAGATGACCTCAAAGTGGTCATATGCTCATGACTTTTCAGTTTGGAAATGTTCAGCTTTCTTGGTGGCTTGGCAGAATTTAATCTGCACGGCGGTTTGACTGCTAGGCTTAACTTTGCCCAAACCATTTGATGGTCTGTCGAGCACTCAGCTCCGTGCTTAACTCTGGTTATGCAAACGTCAGAGATGTCTCGTTGACGAGTAATGACATAGTCTATGAGGTGCCATTTCTTAGATCTCGGATGCATCCATGTGCATTTTAACTTGTCTGGCAGCCTGAACAGCGTGTTGGTTATGCAGAGTTTGAATTCCGTGCATAATGTGAGAAGTAGTAGGCCGTTACTGTTGCTATTGCCAGTTCCTTGGCGGCCAATAACGCCAGGCCATATATGTGATTCCCTGCCAACTCGGGCGTTAAAGTCGCCTAGTATAAGGAGTTTATCAGAAAAAGCCACATTTTTTATGGTGGATTTTAGCTCACTGTAGAATGCCTCTTTGATTTCGTTGACGTTTGTCATGGTTGGTGCGTAGGCATTAATTATGGTAAGGTGTCGCTTTCCTCCCAGTGGTATTCGCAGGGTCTGCATTCGTTCATTGATAGCAACAGGCAATGTTGGTAGTTTTGCCGCAAGGCTGTTTTTGATGGCTAAGCACACACCGGATTCATTTCGTTCTCCTTCCGCCTTTCCAGACCAGAAGAAAGTGTATCCTCCTTCCTCTTCGCGCATTGCGCCTTCTCCAGCTAATCGTGATTCTTGAAGTGCTGCGATCTCTATATTATATTCCTTTAGCACGCGAGCAATAAGTGCAGTTTGTCTCTCTGGGTGATCTGAATTTGTGTTATCCAGGAGAGATCGTATGTTCCAGGAAACTACTATCATAAATTTTCTTTTCATTTTTACTGCAGAGAAATGGACTACCCGCTAGCCGCGGTAGGCTAGCCAGGTTCTTACGAGCGGGCTTTGTTTAGGCCACCTTTTCTAGGCCCTTCCCTTGGCATAGGGTGAGCAGTCCCTCCCTGAATAGGGCTGCTCAGACACAGGGGGTGCTGCCTCACGGGGTTTCTGCTCTGTAACCCGCATTCGACCATTCTCCTCCTGCCGCCTGCATGCAGAATCGTGCCTATGGCTTCCAGCCGGTCAAGCCTACCGCTTTGGCACTTGTCTGTCGCTGCAGGACTTTAAATTGTTGAGGAGCCCCCACTCCTCTGAAGGATACAGCGTGTGCGTGAGTAGATTTAGGTGAGTAAGGAGTTGCACAAGTCCAGACTCACCCTCTCGATATCCCCTCTTCGATCCAGCGGCAAGATGGGACCAGGACAGCTGGTAGAGGATCAGTTGCAGTGAATGGCCAAAACCATGCTACTATGCAAGGAATGCCCTTCTCGCGTTTCACATCGCGTGTGTACTAGATGGCCGTTCACCCCAAGAAAGGGTTCATCCGCCCTTTGTAGGTCTTGTTTTTTATCCTACTGGGAGTCTAGTCACCCTCCCCACACAGGTAAGCCTGGTGAGGTAGTCAGTTTAGTCGCCAACCGTTCGACCATGCAGCGGGTAGTACTGGGATACTACCTAGCCGGGTCGGGAGGGACCGGGAGGCTGTGGCGGGGCCGCGGGGAGGCTGATGTTCGATGTTGTTGAACAACATCGAACAACTTTTCACTGTATGTTAATACACGTGACAATAATAAATCAAATGAAATCTACCCTGCCAACCAAAGGAAATACTGTGGATTCTGAGCCAACTAAAATGCTCAAGACGAAGAGTGCAGGTTATTTTTGAGTAAAGGAGTCAAGGGATCAGAACAAAGACAGGAAAATGGAACTGAAGATGAACCATGATCTAACTGAATGGTGTAACAGACAACAGGAGATGAAAGGCCTATCTTGCAATGATACTACTATGATAGAAGAGAAAAGGATGTATGATCAGCTTGGATTGCTCTTGCAATAAGACTGAATGTTCCTTTTGTATTACAGAGTCTATAGACTTTGAATCTTTATGGATCTTGCTTTGTATAGATTGGCTGCAGTATCTGCACCGTAACAAATGTCCCTGGACTCTGAAGTAAGTAATTAGGTGTGAAATGCCTTCAGATGTTTCTAACACATATAATAAGACACAACATAAGTACAAGTCTTACAATTTTTCTCCTTTTCATTTAATTGCCTTAAATTCCAGTAGGTGGCACCATCTAATTTTATACAACTGCACTGGAGTCGTAGACATGGATTTTCTGGCCTCACTTGTCAGCAAGATCTTCCAGTCCCAAAGTTAATGGCCTGCTGACTGGCTAGCAGCATCCTCTATACTGGATCGGCCTGGAAAATCCTGGACCGGTGTGTATTTGTTTCTGGATGCATATTGCAATGTGTTGCTAACCTGCAATGATGGTTATTTTGCCGGACTATTATGCCAAAGTTATCATCCTTCACTATGGACACCAAAGAACTTCATGGCATCTACAAACAAATTTCGTTACTGGCCTGAAGTTTTATGGTGCCCTGACATAGAAAACGTCCTGTTGCAGAGAAAATACTTTAGATTGGAGAAAATTTTAAACTGTTAACTATTTACAACACTAACAGAACTACCAACATTGTGTTAAATGACTCTAAATCAGATTTATAATCCAACAAGGGAAAAGTTTATATACATAGGAATGCAGCAACAGATTTAAAATGTGATTGTGATTTAAACATGTATTTTGATATTTTAAATGCATTTTATGAAGTATTTGTGCACTTTACCCAAGAGAGGTAGCAGCAAGTCATGATGGAATGGGAATGCACAGACAGAACCACATTCTTAGGAAACAATGAAACTTGAGAATGAGCAGGTTCTTGTCAATGAGAGTTGCTAGTAGTAAAGCTTCCAGGGCAACTTATGAATAGGGTTAATTCACTATCCAGATAAGAAAATGCCTTCTCAGAAATAAGAATGTGTATTTGTCTGGTTTGGCCAGTGACATGGAGAAAACTGGTGGGAATATTAACTTTGACATTTGTAGCAGCTGGGTTGTTAAGCAACAGAGGAAGTTGAGTCAGCAATAGGGGGGAAAAACATGCGGATTCTACACATCAATTAAATCTCATTACGTCAGAGGATAAAATGCAATTGACTGAAAACTGTGACAAGTGTTAATAATGATTTGTGTATTTTGAAGGTAATTGATTCAAAGTTAATAAAAGGTGGGAGAATTTGATAAGAGAAATGTATAGTTGATCAATCCTAAGCTTTGTATATCAGAGTTATTGGAGAGGTCAGGCTGCACTTTGTCTAGAGAAGCTAGGGCTGTTCTATTACCTCCCCGCGAACACTGGTCAAATAAAAATATGTCTTTCAACTGGGACACTGCTTTGTGAGTCTTTGTATTGGCTTAAGTTTCGGCAATACTTGGTCTCCGAGGAACGCACTAACGTGCCCCAACATAAAAAACGTCCCAGGATGAATAAAGAAAAAGAGGCAGTAAATTAAACAGAGGCCAACATTAAACCATAATGGGAGAGTTATGAAAGTGGTTGAATGCTGAGTTTAGATTAGGTTTTCACAGCTGGAGAAAAAAGAAGTAATGCAATGATGTGGATGGGGTTAAGGGTAGGAGTTTCAAAGAGTTGGGTTGAGTGAGGTGGCTGAAAGCCTTCGATAGGTAGGGCGTTGATAGTGCAGTGGTATTTTCACTGGACAAGTAATGCCCTGGAGATTCTGGTTCAAATTCCACCATGGCAGTTTGTAAAATTTGAATTCTGGAATTAAAAGTCTAATTAAGCATTTATTGGTGAACCAGATTGTTAAAACCTATGTCCTTTAAGGAAGGAAATCTGCCATGTTTACCTGGTCTGGCCTACATGTGACTCAGATCCACAACAATGCATTTGATTGCTAAATGCCCTTTGCACTGGCCACTTAGTTCAAGAGTAATAAGGAATGGGCAATAAATGCTGGCCTAGATAGCAATGCTTGCATCCATAAGTTAATAGAAAAAAACAAGGTATGATAGTTGCAGAGGGGATATGGGGAAAGATTGGAAAATGAAAATGAGGATTTTAATTTTAATATGTTGGACAGGAAGTCAGTTGGATTCAGAAGATCATAAGTATATGAGGAGGAGTAGGCCATTCGAATAATCAAGCTTACTCTGCCATTTGGTAAGATTATGGCTGATTGTGGCCTCATCTCCAATTTCCTGCCTGTTCCCCATAACCTTGCCCCTTAAAAATCTGTCAATCATCCAGCCTTCACTACTCTCTGAGGAAGGGAATTCCAAACTCTAATGACTCACTAAGAAGAAATTCCTCCTCATCTCCAACACCAGGATCCAGGTTCAATTCTGGCCTTCAGTGCCTATTTATGTGGAATTTGTAAGTTCATCCCGTCTGACTGGGTTTCCTTAGGCTGCTCCAGTTCCCTCCCATACTTGAAAGATGTGCAGGTTAGGTGAGTTGGCCATGCGAAGTTGCCCTTCAGTGTCCCAAGATGTGTAGGTTAGGGGAATTAGTGGGGTAATTCCGTGAAGGTACTAGGCTGAGATTCTCTGTCGGACAGTCAGTGCAGATTTGATGGGCCAAATGACCTCCTTCTGCACTGTAAGGATTCTATGATTTTATGATGATTAAATGGGAGGCCCCTTATTTTGAAACTGTTCCCCTTAATTCCAGATTATCCCCTTGGAGGAGAAATGTCTTCCCAGCTCCTACCCTATCATATTCCCCCAGAATCTTCTATGTTTCTACCCTCTAAGAGTACAGCCCCAATTTGCTTAACCTTTCCTGATGAGACAGCTCTTTTATGGGCCACTGGTACATGGTTCAGGACAGCACACAGGTTAAAGTTGGAGTGCAGGAGAGCAGCAATGACAGTACTGGAGAAAATTTATTTGGAAGTGACGGCACACAGACTTTTTTTTTAACAACAGTGAGATTAGGCTGCTGAGAGGCCAAGGCAGTAGCTTGATGTGGACTAGTTTGTGGTTAACAACCATCAATGTAAGATAGCCGCCTGATAGAGAATTGAAGAAAAAAGACTTATTTCCCAGAGAGTAGTGAAAATGAGGAAACTGTTATTACAGGAAGTAGCAGAGGCTTCTAGATACACTTAAGAAGAAGCTAGGTAAACATGAATAAGATTAGAGAGTAATACTGATGGGAATTATTTGTGAAAGATTTGGAGGATGCTAAACACCTCCAAAAATGATTGAGCTGAATGGTCTGATTTGTGCTGTAATTGATTTGCAATTCCATTAAGCAGCATTGGCGGCAATAGGATGTGGGGTTTGCTTTAGAGCCATAGAAATGATTATGCATCTTCCTACATATTTATTAATTCCCAATTTATCAATTCTCAATTGTGTCCCCCATATTCAAGCTCAAATCCTTTATAAAACAAACAGCAGGGGTTCCAACACCGAACCCTGCACAATAGGTTTCCATTTGCGAAGACAGACATCGACCGTTATCCTTTATTTCCTGTTATTAAGCCAACTTTGGATCCAATTCGCCATATTACCCTGTATCCCATGGCTTTATAGTTCTTTGATCAGTCTGTCATGTGGAATCTTGGGCTTTATTAAAATCCAAATAGATAACATATGTTGCACTACCCTTGTCAATGCTGATTCTGAACTAAGTTAAACATGTCCTAATTTTGCATAGAACCAAGACACAGGGGTAGAATTAGAACATAGGGAACATTTCTCATCTTCCCATAATATTTGCAAAGGTGTTCCAAACAAAAACAAGATAGATAAAGTTAAAACACATAGGCCTTGGATTTTTGCACCAGCCTCCCTATCCTTTAGCATCTTGAAGATCTAGGCTGAACAAGTCTGGGACATTACTCATATATTCTATTAGTTTTAAGACAACTATGGAGAATGATAGGTCTGTCCCAAAAGTTAATATTCTAAATTGGGGCAAGGCCAATTTTGATGGTATCAGGCAGGAACTTTCAAAAGTTAATTGGGGGAGTCTGGGAAGGAAAAGGGATGTTTGGTAAGTGACATGCTTTCAAAAGTTTGTTAACCAAGGTTCAGGGTAAACACATTCCTCTTTGAGTGTAGGGCAAAGCTGGCAGAAGTCGGGAACTATGGATGATTTGGATATTGAGGCCCTGGTCAAGAAGAATAAAAAGGCACATGACGTGCATAGGCAGCTGGGATCAAGTGAATCTTTTGAAGAGTATAATGGGTGTAGGAGTAGAAAGAAATCAGGAAGGCAAAAAGTGGACACAAAATTGTTTTGGCAGATAAGGCAAAGAAGAATCCAAAGAGCTTCTACAAATGCATAAAGAGCAAAAGACTAACAAGGATGAACAAAGTCATCTATGTGCAGATCCGCAAGAGATTAGGTGAGATCCTAAATGAATATTTCTCATCAGTACTCACTGTTGAAAAAAGCATGGATGTTAGGGAACTTTGGGAATTAAATATTGATGTCTTGAAGGATGTACATTTTACAGAGACAGAGACAGAGGTGCTGGAAGTCTTAAAGTGCATCAAGGTAGATAAATGGACCTAATGAGGTATATCTCAGGACATTATGGGAGGCTAGGGAGGAAATTGCAGGTCCCGTAGTCAAGATATTTGAATTATTGACAGTTATGAGGGAGGTGCCTGAAGATTAGAGAGTGGCAAATGTTGTGCCTTTGTTTAAAAAGGGCTGCAGGCCAGTTAGCCTCACATCTGTGGTACTAAATTGTTGGAAGGTATTTTGGGAGACAAGATCTACAGGCATTTAGAGACACAAGGACTGATTAGGGACAATCAGCATAGCTTTGTGAGTGGAAAGTCATGTCTCACAAATTTGATTAGTTTTTTGAAGGGGTAACCAAGAAGGGAGATCAGGGCAGTGCAGTTATGTTGTCTATGTGGATTTTAGCAAGGCCTCTGACAAGGTACTGCATGATAGGTTGTTACACAAAATTAAATTTCACAGGATCCATCTAAATGGATACGAGAATGGTTGCAGAGTTGTTTTTCAAACTGGAGGCCTGTGACCAGTGGTGTGCCTCAGGGATAAGTGCTAGGCCCACTTTACTTGTTATTTATATTAATGATTTGGATAAGAATATAGGGAGCTTGTTTAGTAGTTTGCAGATGACACCAAGATTGGTGGCACAGTGGACAGTGAGGAAGGTTACCTCCAATTGCAATAGTATCTTGATCAATTGGACCAGTGGTCTGACGAATGGCAGATGGAGTTTAAATTTAGACAAATGCGAGATAATGCATTTTGGTAGATTGAACCAGGGCAGACTTACTCAGTTAAGGGAGGGTGTTGGAGAGAGTTACAGAACAAAGTGATGTAGGGGTACATGTTCATAGCTTCTTGAAAATGGGTCACAGATGGACAGAATGGTGAAGAAGGCATTCGGCATGCTTGGTTTCATTTGTCATAACATTGAACACAGGAGTTGGGACATCTTGTTGAAGTTGTACAAGACATTAGTAAGGCCACACTTGGGATACTGTGTAGAGTTCTGATCACCCTATTATAGAAAGGATATTATTAAACTAGAAGGAATGCAGAAAAATATACTAGGATGCTACGGGGTCTTGATGGATTGAGTTATAAGGAGAAGCTGAATAGGCTGGGACTTTTATCTCTGGAGCGTGGGAGACTAAGGAGTGATCTTATAGAGGTCTATAAAATAATGAGGGGCATAGTCAATATCTTTTTCCAAAGGTAGGGAAGTCTAAAACCAGAGGACATAGGTTTAAGGTGAGAGGGGAGAGATACAAAAGTGTCCAGAGGGGCAATTTTTTCACACAGTGGGTGGTCAGTCTCTGGAACAAGCTGCCAGAGGTAGTAGTAGAGGCGGGTACAATTTTATCTTTTAAAATGCGTTTAGATAGTTACATGGGTACGATGGGTATAGAGGGAAATGGACCAAATGCAGGCAATTGGGATTAGTTTAGGGGTTTTTAAAAAAAGAGCAGCATGGACAAGTTGGGTCAAAGGGCCTGTTTCCATGCTGTAAACCTCTATCACTCTATGCTGTTATCTCTCTTTCCCAATACTTGGTGCACAATTTAAGAGATGGCCTTAAATAGCATCAAAATCTTTTCAACTATATCTCACCTTAAAACGCGCTAACAAAGGTTGACTGTATGGCTGGTGTCCATTGTCCTGCTCCAGCAGCTTCTCAAGGCTGACAGCCCGGTCCAGCTCGAGGCCTGAGCTAGTGTCCCAAAGGAAGGCCACCCGTTCTAAATCCTGTGGGAAAGGTGGAAGATGAAATTAAATACCGAACTTTCTAGTAAAAGAAAAATATCAAAATAAATTACATTCAGGTATCATTGCACAAAGTGGGCTCAGAAATCTGCGAGTAGTAAGAAACCATAATCAGTATTGTGCATGCTACTGCAGCTATTTTAGGGACTTGAGATTTGCATATATCCTGCATGGAAATTTTCCCAGATTAAAATATTCTTGTATGGAAAACAGAATAGTGGTCAGTCTTCAACCTAGGAAGAGGTCTCATCCAAATGTATTAAATACTAAATAAAAAGAAAAAATTTACATTTATATTACAGGACCAGCCAAAATACTGCCAAAGAAATACTTTCAAAGTTTAGTCACTGTTGGAATAGAGAAAACACAGCAGTCAAATTGTGCACAGCAAACTCCCACAAACAGGTATGTGATTTTTTTACTATTAATTTGTAGGATGAGGTACCACTAGTTTTAACAGCAATTATTGCCCATTCCTAGTTGCCCTTGAGAAGGTGATAGTGAGCTGCCTTCTTGAACTGTTGTAGTCCATATGGTTAGGTACAACCACAGTGCTGTTAGAGTGGGTATTCCAGGATTTTGACCCAGTAATAGAGAAGGTATGGTGATATATTTTCAAGTCAGGATTGTGAGTGTTTTAGAGAGGGACCTCAAGGTGATGGTGTTACCAGATATCTGCTGCCCTTATCCTTATTCCTTAGTTTTGGAAGATGAATAACAAAATGTTTTTGGGATGTCAATTGAATTGTAAATATTGGACAGTAAACTAGGGATAATCCTCTGCTCCTCTTTAAAATAGTGTCAAGATTTTTTCTGACCAATTGAGAGCCTTGATTTGATGCCTTATCTGAAGTAAGAAACTTCTGATGGTGCAGCACTCCCTTAGCACTGCACTGCAGTGTCAGCTTTGACTTTTTGTGATCAAGTTCTGAAATAAATTTAGATAAGGTATACCTATTATGATCCAGAGGGCCAGGTGGTGCAGGACAGAATTGGAACCAATCCTTTACAAGCATTTATTTATTTATAAAGATAGACATTACAAACATGCTGAAACTGTAGTTGTTGTGTTAAATGCACATTCTTGTTTATAAGGATGCTAGTGAATGTCTCAGTAATACCTGCCACATGCACAGAATTAAGGATAATTAATATACAACTAACAAAACTTACTACTTCAAATTAAGCCAGGAAAGTAAGATCAGAGCACATATAAATGGAGATTGGAACTATGGAAGATAACAGCTCAGAAGGAGGATAAACTTCATGTAAATTTTGTTTCCAGACAGTGCTCACCTTTGTTCTGCTATTAACACCTACTCTGATCAATCTTTGTTTCTTTAAAATCCTATAATTACCCCTCCCTTTGCTTTTATTCCAGGACACCTTTGTAATTTTATCTCCCCCAGTCTTTAACCTATCCCTTACCTTCTCTTTTATTCCACCTGACCCTCCCCCTTTTTCAAAAGCATAAAACCTATTACATTCTTTTGCCTCTGAAGTTATGAAAAGAGTCATATTGGACTTGAAATGTTAACTCTATTTTTCTCTCTTCACAGATGCTGTCACGCCTGATAAATACTTCTTTCATTTTTTAAATATTTCTGTATAAATGTTCTTCATTTTGTTCAGCTGACCCTAACTGTGCCAATTATTTGCTAGAGTAATCTAAATCTGCTCTCACTGCTCCATTCTCTTACTAGTCCTTCATCTTCCTCTACTTCAACTATGTATGTACTCTTCCTTTAAATTATGCGATTATCTCTGAGGCAAAGCACTTCATGCACTATTTACTTTAAATTCACTGACTTTAGTTGCTGCCAGAAGGATTGGGAGAAGAAAAAGTATATCATGGGAAAGACAAATATGGAACTTTTTCCTCACCTCTCTCTGAAATTTGTTAGTAACTATTTTGATCCCTCATGATAACGTCCCCTGCCAGAGGAAATATTCTATCCTCTTGTACTTTGTGTTTGGGGCTTTGAATTTGATTTACACTTCGTAAACAAGCATGGACAGTGATTTATGCAGGAAACACTGGATTCTGAACAGAATCATTGGCAAAGTTTTCCGGCCAGTTCCGCTGTCAGGATCTACTGGTCCCGCCAACAGTCACTCCTGACCTCCTCCATTCCGGAGAGTGCAAACAATGAAAAACCTTGTTGACAGCAACAGGGCTAGAAGATTGTACCATTGATAAGCCACCACCACTGCCACAAAAGTAGCCACGAAACAGGGTGGGGAGGTGGTGGCATCGGATTTTACCAGATGGAAAGATATCCATTAAACCAACATTCCCATGAGAAATTCTCTGTCTCAATACTCAAAGTCCAACTGAAATAATGATTTACAGAGGCTTACAGCATCACTTCTTTGGTTTCTGTTCTCTCCGGCTCCTAGTTATAAAACCAAGGATTCCAAATGGCATTTTTTAAATAGATTATCTACTCGTTGCCACAAAGTTAACTACTGTTTTGACTTTTGCAGTACTTAATAATGATAGGATTTCAGGACTTAACAATGAAGTCTTGAGCATCTATAATAAGTACTGACGTAGCCAGCAATGCAGCCAGCAATGCCCTGATCCCATGAATGAATAAAAAACTCACAGACTATTGTAGAATCAAAGGTTATGGTCAGTCTATCTATGGCCTTGTCCCATCTTATTTCTGTAACCTTCAGTCCAAAACCCTCTTAAGATCTCCACTCTCCTCCAATTCCGGCCTCTTGTACGTCCCCAAATTAGTTGCTGTGCAATGTCTTCAGGTGCCAAAATCTTAAGCTCTGGAATTTCCCCCTGTAAACCTCTCCACTTGTCCCTTCTGAATTAAAAGCAATTTCTTCAACTGAGATTTTGGTCTTCAATCCTAATACTCCTAATACTGCTTGCGAAAGATTGTGCTTATGATATGAAGTGCCTTGAAATGCCTGGGAAATGTTGCAACGTTAAAGACACCGTATAAATTGCTATTTGTTCATGGTGGGATTGATAATTCATGCACATAGTTTTACTTGTGAATGTACCTGTTTTTCTTGTCCTTTTGAGGTATCTAATATAACATATTTCCAGTTGCCACGGTCCCCTTTCCATTCTTCCACTGTAGCAATAGTGGGTTTCTCAAGTTCCAGGCATATCTGGGAAAACCAAGCATTGGAGCAGGTTAGTAATGTAATTCTGCTCAACTGATGCCCTCCGCTGGTGGAGGGGAGATGCTGAAGAGCACAGTAACTTGATTGGTAACTAAAGAAGAAAGACATTTATAGAACTTCTGATCAAATGTGTGACAAACACTTAACATACAATCCATTTCAAATGCAGATGCTATTATATTGTAAAGCACAACCATCATTTTTGCATACATTTCTCATAAACAGCAGTGAAATTAATGACAACTGAACCTCATTCAGATGGAAGTTTAGGTGGCTTAAGGGATGAATAAGAGTTAATTCAATAGGAGAAGTCACTGCTCAAATCAAAATATAAAACCTAATATATACCCAAGAAGCCCGGTAGGCCCTTGTTGAACTTTAATCAAAGATTGGGATGACTAACACAGTGCTTGTCAGTAATGCAGTAGAGTGTCAACCTGTATTATATACTCAGAACTGTCCATCATGGAAGCATGTATACTGTCAACTGAGCCACACTGCTAGGTACAGGCTCATTAAATCTCTCTGCCCAATCACTAATGGATACAGATCCACTAAATCCTTCCTGTCCAATCACTGCCAGCTACTGATCCATCAAATCCTTTCTGTCCAATCACGACAGGTATCGATCCATTAAATCCCTCCTTTCCAATCAACACCGGACACTGATCTTCCAATTCCATCCATTATTTATTCATTTATGGGTGTTGGCATCACTGGCTATGCCAGCATTTATTGCCATCTCTAATTGCTCTTGAGAAGATGAGGGTGAGTTGCTTTCTGGAAGCATTTCAGTCCATGTGGTATAGGCACACAAACAGTGCTGATAGTGAGAGAGTTCTGAGATTTTGATTCAGCAATATCTTTTCAATTCAGGATGGCGTGTAGCTTGGAGGGTAACTTGTGGGAAGTGGTGTTCCCATGCACCTGCAGTCCTTGTTCTTCTAGATGGTAGAATCATAAATTTGGAAGGTGCTGTTGGAGAAGCTTACCAAGCTGCTACAGTACAACTTGTAGATGCTACATGCCGCTATCAAGTGGGATAGGTGGTGAATAGAGCAAATGTTTAAGGTGATGGAATGGGTGCTAATCAAGTGGGCTTCTTTGCTCTGGATGATGTCAGGCTTTCTAAATGTTATTGGATCTCCATTCATCCAGGAAAATAGTGAGTATCCCATCACACTCCTGACTTGTGTCTTGTAGATAGTGGACAGGGTTTAGGAAGTCAGGAGATGACTTATTCAGTGCAGAATTCCCAGCTTCCAACCTACTCCTGGAGTCACAGTATTTATATGGCTGATCTGTTCAGTTTCTAGTCAATATAAACCCCAAGGATGTTGATCATGGGGAATTCACTAACATTAATGCGGTTGAATGTCAACTTTGTTAGATTCTCTCTTATTCAAGATGTACATTACCTGGCATTTGTATGCCATGAATATTATTTGCCTATGACCAGCCCGTAGTCTTTAGAGCTGGGTTAGGGAGAGTACATTGGGTTACAGATAGTATATGAACTTTGGACAGAAACAGCAAGAATAATTTACACAAGGTTTGTGAGGGTATTTCTAGATAAATGACACTTGATAATTGTAGAAGGAGGAACTCCCTCAGTTTCTGTGAATGACTGATGGTAATTGCTCTTTAATGAGGTGAGTAGGTTTGTTGGTTAGACTGTACTGCCTGACATGCCTTGCATTTCAGTTTGCAATCGGGCTGTCTTATGTTATATGAGTCACTAGTATCAGAAAGGTTCTGGGTTTGATTATTAGTCTGAGATGACGTTGCAAATCTCAGGCAGTTTTAGCTGAAGACTGCCGCAACTGACCTCAGTGTTCTTGAAATAGGGAGGTCTTTCCTCCCTCCATTCCAAGTCACTCAACAAACATTGCTGCTGAATATGTGTGTGCATCAAGCACAGTGCCAGGCATGGCTGCATTTCTTCCCAAGATGCAGTAAGCAGGATATGCTGCCTCATTGACCAAGATGCCAGAGGACAGATGGTGCCCACAGAATAGCATCCACTCCTCAGCAAGAAATTGATGGTATCAATGGAGAAGCACAATAGCATCTTGAAGTTCCTACTTCAGTGTTTCAAGCACTCAGTGGAAGCACAGATTAGGAAGATTCGCATTTTGTTTGTAAAGAAAAACCATGGGCCTGGAATGTTGAATTTCCACATCTGCACTTCCAGAATGCAGCAAATGTGGAAGTGACAGATTCAAGCATATCTCTTTCTCTCTCAATCTCTCCAAGCCACACTATTACTGTAAATTTTCAATCAGCAAGCTTTTTTTAATTCATTAATGGGATGCGGGTGGGCTAGCATTTATTGTCTCTGAGAAGTTGGTGGTGAGCTGCCTTCCATGTGGTGTGGGTACTCCCTAACAATGCAGTTAGGGAGGGATTTCCAGGGATTTGTTCGCAACAGGGAAGGAATGGTGATATATTTCCAGACCAGGATGATAACTGACTTGGAGGGGAACTTCCAAGTAGTGGTGTTTCAGGTATCTGCTGTTATTGTGCTTCTAGATGGTGGTGGTTGTGGGAAGGTGTTGCCCAAGAAGACTCGATGAATTGCTGCAGTTAATCTCGGAAGATGCTCCACACTTCTGCCATTGTGTGTTGGTGGTGGAAGGGGTGAATGTCCACTAACTCAGCCACTCCCAGTTTCCCATCACCAACACCCTGTATTGTGCACCAAAAGGGAAGGATTTCACAGACAGGTAGTCTCCACCTTCGGATCTTGAACTTAAATCTGGAAACAGTAACAGTTTTAGGAAACGCCACCGAATGCTTCCCATTGGATGAATCTCTGCTCTCTCAGTAAGGCATCTCGTACTCCATGAAGCTCATGGCGAGGCCTATTGATGATCCCATGTGACCTCTGTGGCCATCATATCAGATTGTTTGTAGATGGGGAATGCCAATCAAGTGAACTGCTTTGTCTTGCAGAAGTGTTGAGTTCCTTAACTGTTGTGGAGTTACACATATCCAAACAAGTTCACAATCCTGATTTGTGCCTTGTATGTAATATGGACCAGCTCAGGGGAGTCAGGAAGTGAGTATCGCCACAGGATTCCCAGCCTCTGACCTGCTCCAGTAGCCACAGTATTTAAGACAACTGTCCAATTCAGTTTTTGCTTAATGGTAACCCCCAAGATGGTAAAAATGGAGCTTTCAGTGATGGTAGGGACAATGAAAGTCAAGTGGAGATGGTTAGATTCTCTCTTGTTGGAGATGGCACTAGTGTGGCGTGAATGTTACATGCCACTTGTTTGCCCACACCTGAATATTGTCCAAGTCTTGGTGCATTACTTGAACTGCTTTAGTATCTGAGAAATCATGAACGATTGAACATTGCACAATCATCAGTAAACATCCTCACTACTGACCTTACGATGGAAGGAAGGTCACTGACTCTAGTTATGCTTGGGCTTCTTGGTGCCACACTCAGTCAAATGCTGCCTTAATGTCAAGGGCAGTCACTCTTACCAATCTTGAGTCCAGCTCTTTCGTCCATGTTTGAAACGAGGCTATAAGGAGGTTAGGAGCTGAGTGACACTGGCAGAATGCAAACTGAGTATCCATGAATAGATTATTGCTGAGTAACTACTGCTTGATTGTTGATGATCCTTCCGTCACTTTACTGAGGATTGAGAGTAGATTGATGTGGGGGTGGGGGGGGCGCAGGAACTAGCCAGGTTAGATTGGTCTTGCATTTTGTAGACTGGACATATTGCATTGCCAGGTAGATGCCAGTATTGTAGCTGTGCTATTTGGTTGTGGGCACAGCATGTTCTGACCACAAGTCTTCAAATATTGTTGCCAGGAATATTGTCAAGGCTCATAGCCTTTGAAGCGTCCAGTGTCTTAAACCATGTTTGAATATGGAGTGAATCAAATTAGCTGAAGTCTGACATCTGTGTTGCTGGCAATAGCTGAAAAAACGCAAGATGAATCATCCACTGAGAACTTTTGGATGAGGTTTGTTGCAAATACTTTATGCTTTGCACTGATGTTTAATGTGCACTACACACGGTTAGGTCCCACAACAGCAAAGGTTTACTGTAGAAGGCGAAATAGGAGCAACAGCTTGTGACAGACAACAGTACAGCTCAACAATGCACAAGTATTAACAGGTATGATAAATACCCACATTTGCATTTAGCATCAGTTTGAGTGGGTGTGGTGCATGCTTACAATCCAATTAGTCATAAAGAGAGAGAGCACAGGGGCCACAATGAATAAACAGCACTCCATTTGAGGTTAATTCACAGAATGCCGATCTTAGGCTACTGAGGTGAAAGATCAAAATTTAGTCCAACCAAAGATTAGGATGGAAGGAATGTGGAAGGAACTGATGTGGTGGCTGTGAAGAGTTTGTTTAAAGCATCCCAGGAAAACATGTTAAACTGGAAAAGATCACATGATCTACCAAGCCCGCTTCCTCTATTCCATCACTCACTCAATTATCTATTGAAAGAAGATGCTTTTAGAAATATTTACTAACCTTAAGCAATAAATATCGGGTGGATTTTTTGACTCCATCTTATTGGGGATGGAATAAAATGTAACAAATCATTCAAAACTCTACTGACTTCGGTGGGAATGGAAAATTCAGGCAGCAGGAGTTGCCAGAAAATTCCTACCATCCAAATTTCTTCTCTTTGGGCTGTCTATCTCAGCGTTCAAACTAGACCATTTCTCATAATGGGCACGTTGCAGTGGGACCTGTGAGTGAGCCTGAGCCTATATCCAGAGGTTTAGGCCTCTGTGGTTGGCTTCGATGAAGCACTGAGACCCCGGCTTTAACTTCACCTCAGAACTCCTGTATTTCCTCATTTCTTTTGAATTATAGGAATAATGACTTGGACGGTTTTGAAACCGGATTCAGTTTACTACGTGAATAAGTGGAGTGAGGAGTGAGTGAACCGTCTATCTCCTGATTGTGTGTTTGTCTCGTGTGACATCCGTAACTGTTTTTTTTTCTGTCACTGAACATATACTTCAAACAGATAATGTTGGTCAAAGTTCAGTGTAACATTGAATAGCAGGAATGTTTGTCTGTAAGGTCAAACCCCGTTAACTCAATCATGTCCCATCACCGACATGGAGATACTCTAAATGGAAAATTCCTCATTACATTTTTGCTAGCTTGTACAATGTGGTCAGAATCTTGGGAGGGGCAGGAGCATCCAGTGAAGAAGAGACTTAATCTGGGGGAAATTCCTCTTTAAAATGAGTAATTTGCTGGGAATGTTCTCACATATGAGGGATGAGAAAATTAGGTAGATATGTTGATGAGGTTAGGACTGTTTTCCTTGAAGAAGAGGTGTAAAGAGATTTGATAAAAGCATACAAAACATGAGGGATCTGGACAGAGCAGATGGGGAAAAACTGTGCCCGCTGTTTAGTCTAGTTTATTTATTAGTGTCACAAGTAGGCTTATATTAACACTGCAATGAAATTACTGTGAAAATCCCCTAGTCGTCACACTCTGGCACCTTTCGGTACACTGAGGGTAAATTTAGTATAAACAAAGCACTTAACCAGCATGTCTTTCAGATTGTGGGAGGAAACTAGAGCACCCAAGAGAACCCCACACAAATACGGGAGAACATGCAGGCTCTGTACAGACAGTGATCCAAGCCAGGAATTGAACCTGGGTTCCTGACATTGTGAGGCAACAGTGCTAACCACTATGTCACCATGCCACCCAAATGGAAGTATTGAGAGCCAGAGGGCACACATTTAAGGTAATTAATTAAAAAAGCGATGGAGACATGAGGAAAAGATTTTCATACAGCGAGTCATTGAATTCTGGAGGATGCTGCCTGAGAGTGTGCTGGGGGCAGATTCAATTGAGGCACTTAACAGTGAGTCGGATTACTAACTGAAAAAGAAAAGTGTGCAGGGTTGAGGAGAAGACTAGAGAGTGGCACTATATATATTGCTCTTTTGGAAAGCTAGTACAGATATGTCAGGTTGAATGGTCTTATTTCTGTGCTGTAGGTACTCTGTGATACTGAATTCTTTCCTGTATTTGTGATGAAACATTCTGCATGCAAGACTCGATGAAGCAAACAGATGGGGAGTTACCTTATCTAAAACATCTTCATGCAGTACCTCCTGCATCGCCAATAACTTGATCCTGCAAACAACACAACGTCACATTAGGCACTTCAACTAGAGCAGGGTTTTTCCAATCTTGGGGCAACAGATTTAGTGGTACAACTGGGGGCAAAATGACAGAATCTCGTATCTGGATAGCTCATCTCTGCAATTCGCCTGTTTGCAGTTTTGTCTGGAACAGAATCTGATTGGCACCCATTATCCAGATGGCAGAGACAGATTAGCTAGTTAGGTTGCAACTGGTGTCCACTTGGGGGAAAAGTGTTTATGTCTTCAGGATCTATGCCATCTTGTACTTACTGTATTAAGTATGGTTCATGCTACTGACAACTGGGTTGAGACCCATCCAGACTCATTAACTGCCAGCCTATAAATGATAGTCAAAGATCTCCTATGATTTAAGATGAGATCCAAACCCCAGTTATGAGGGCAATCGTCCATCTCACTGTTTCACCCTCACAACAACAGAAAAGGAATGTGAATTTATATACCACTTTTAACATAATAAAATGCTTCACAACACTTTCACAAAGCACTTCAAACAAAATATGACACCCAGCCCCATTAGAAGATAGCAGGTTTAGTCAGAGAGGAAGGATTTAAGTAACATCTTAAAGGAGAAGAGAAAGTCAAAGGGGTTTAGTGAGAGAATTCCAAAGCTTAGGGCCTAAACAGATGAAGACATGTCACCAACAATTGAAGGGAAATTGGGGCTGCACAATACTATCGTTGTGCTTTGCATGACACACATACAATCCGTTTGTCTTATTTATTTTTGGTTGATAGTGGACAAAGCAATACCTCATCACGCATAAGTATGGTCTCAGAACAGAAATATAGATGGGAGGTAAAGGAACCTATTCAAAACATCCTGTAAGTGATAATCGTGTGGCATCATATGGCCTCACCTCGGCACAATTTTAGCTGATAACACAGGGAAAGAACATAGCAACCATGTGATTCTATGTTATACAAAAACTATTCGCAATGGAAAAAGATGGAAGAAGGCCCCATTTGAGTTACAGGCCACAAGTAGATTGGCTTAGGAAAACACAGAACCCAATACCTCAAGTAGGCTGAATTTTTAAAGGGAAAAGGGAAATGTTGGACAAAATACATGTTCAGTCAGTTCCAGGAAGTCAGTACAATAATAACTACATCTGGTTTTTGTGAATGGACTGTATCCATCTATTACAACTCAAACTAATGAGCTTCCATAAGATACTAAACCCTGATTGAGCCAGGTGGAGTGAGAATTCCTGACATAGGGAGTACCCTCTTAGTTATCGCCTCTTGAGGTTACCGATCCTGTAAAAGAAGGGTGAATGTTCTTCCCTTTAGAAGGTCAATTGCTCCCCCACTACCAGCACCTCTCTGCCCCACCTTGTCCCCAACCTCTCCTAAGTTAGTGGCTCAAGGGTAAAAGAACAAAGAACAGTACAGCACAGGAACAGGCCCTTCGGCCCTCCAAGCCTGTGCCGCTCATTCGTTTGTATCTCTCTATTCCCGGTCTGTTCATGTGGTTATCTAGATAAGTCTTAAATGATTCCAGCATGTCCGTCTCAACTACCTTGCTTGGCAGTGCATTCCTGGCCCCCACCACCCTCCGTGTAAAATATGTCCCCCTGACATATGTGTTGAACTTTGCCCCTTAACCTTGAACTTGTGACCTCTTGTGTTTGTCACCTCGGACCTGGGAAAAAGCTTCCCATTGTTCACCCTTTCTGTGCCCTTCACAATTTTACACACCTCTATTAGGTCACCCCTCATTCTCTGTCTTTCCAGGAGAACAACCCCAGTTTGTCCAATCTCTCCTCATAGCTATGACCCTCCATACCAGCAACATCCTGATAAATCTTTTCTGTAATCTCTCGAAAGCCTCCACATTCTTCTGGTAGTGAGGCGACCAGAACTGGACACAGTTTTCCAAATGTGGCCTAACCAATGTTCTATATAGCTGCAACATCATATGCCAACTTTTATACTCTATGCTCCGTCCAATAAAGGTAAGTATGCCATATGCCTTCTTCACCATCTTCTCCATCTGTGGACTTGCGCACCCACATCCCTCTGTGTTCTATACTCCTGATGGCTCTGCCATTTATTATATAACCCCTCCTTACATTAAATCTACCAAAATGCATCACCTTGCATTTATCTGGATTAAATTCTGCCATTTCTCCGCCTAATTTTCCAGCCTGTCTATATCCTGCCGTATTCTCTGACAATATTCATCACTATCCACAACTCCAGCAATCTTTGTGTCGTCTGTAAACTTACTGATCACACCAGTTACACCTTCTTCCAAATCATTTATATGTATCCCAAACAGCAGAGGTCCTAGTACAGAGCCCTGCGGAACACCACTAGTCATGATGTAGAGATGCCGGCGTTGGACTGGGGTAAACTCAGTAAAGTTTTGCAACACCAAGTTTAAATCCAACCAATTTATTTGATAGTAAATCCGCGAGCTTTCGACACTATGTTGTGCCTTCGTCAGGCAAATGCAGTGTTCTGATCTGCAGAGGCACTCATATCCACACAGACAGTCACAGCACCACTAGTCACAGGCCTCCGATCGGAAAAAAACCTCTCCACTGCTACCCTCTGTCTTCTATGGCAAAGCCAGTTCTCCATCCACCTAGCTAGCTCACCTTTTATCCCGTGAAATTTAACCTTTTGCACCAGCCTGCCTTGTCAAACGCTTTACTAAAATCCATATAGACGACAGCCATGGCCCTTCTCTGGAGAGGCTAATATTTATTGCCCATCTTTAAGCGCCCTTCAGAAGGTAGTGGTGAGCTGCCTTCTTGAATAGTTGCAGTCTATGTGGTAAAGCTAGTCCCAATATGATTACACATTCCAGATTCTTGGCCTGTTTTCACCTGTTTATCAGAACATCCATTGTATAAATATTGATCACAAACAGAATCAAACAAAGGCTGTTCAGAACCTGCAGTTACCCAGATAACACAGCATGTTCGTAAAAGCAAAATTGCTTTCAGCTGTACAGATTGTGAAGTGAAAACTAAATGTGCTATATTAACCCAACAACGTTAACACTGCTGTGATGACAAAATTGAGATTGCCAAGTGCGATGTTGACATAACAATTATTCCTTGCAACACTGGCTGCAATGCCTACAGTCTGCTGCATGCATTGCAGTAATTCATTAGTGTTGACCAGTTGGGCAGAATGGCTTCCTTCAGTACTGTGAATACTTTGTCATATTTATTGATACCATTTCCTGTATATTTGGTGACATGGTAAGATATTTAACAAACATAAGAAAACATCTGGCATTCGGTCCAGCTTTTCTCCCTAAACCAATCAGATTAACTGGTCATTTGCTTTGTTAATAGAAGCTTACTGGTGCAGAAGGGTAATTGTGCTTACCTACATATCAACAAATACTGCTATGACAATTGTATAAATATGACATCAAAGATTTAAAGGATAACTGTTTTACATGTATATTCCTGTTTTCAAATCTTTACACTGCATTTAGAACAAAGAACAAAACAGCATGGGAAACAGGCCCCCCGTCCCAACGAGCCCGCGCCGCCACCCTGATGTTCCTACCTCTACCTGTGATCCCTGTCTATGTTGATAGATCTATGGATTAAAAACAAATTTGAGACAATTTAAAAGTCTTTTTAAAAAATGTAAGTGTGGGAACACAACATAGTCCCTTCCAGTATTTGTTGAAATCTGGTCAGATTCATACCTCTATAATTATCAATAGAAATAGATAAAATGCATCTTTCAGGGATGTCCACTGAACTCTAAAACCGTAGTAAATGCAGTAACTGGCAATCACCAGTTGGCTAACAAACTACAATGGATTTATTATGTACAATTATATACAGGGTGCATCCATCAATGTTTTCATTCTCAGCTCTAGGATCAATTTGGCTACAAAAGGCCTTGCTGTGCTTTGAGTTCCCTGCCCCCATTTTCTACCAGGTGGTTGGATCACACGATCCTCAAAGCGGCCAACTACTACAAAATGGTTCAAAAATCTCTTTTACATCTGATGGAACTGGAGGCAGGAAGGGACCTTAAAAAGATCTCAACATATTTAACTTTCCTTGCCTGGTGGAACCATGCTTCATCATAGCACAGCAGCTATTTTGTTTTGATTGTAACTAGGCAGGCTGAATGTAGCCATCTGTGTGTGCAGAATCCCAGGAAGAATTCTGAGAAATAGTTCTCAGTCAAGGAAGGACAAATAGGAAGAAATGAACTGCTATTTTGATAAAAGTGTTTAGGCAAATTGCAAGAGCTGTTGTTGCAGAATAGAGGAATATTAAACCTCTTCTCTCTACCCCAAAACTTGCTAGCCTGCTGAATTCACCTAAAGAGGCAATTCGACTACTGAAGCCGTTTCAGCTGCTAAACGGAACCTCAAATTTTAATCTCTTCACTCAATCTGCCTGATACTCTACAAAGACTGATTTCAAAAGTAATTTAAGTATTATTAACAAACTCAAAGCTACATTTAAGTAATTTATATTTGCTTGGATAAAACATTTTAAGTAAGGTGTAGTTTCAGGTAGGTTTAATTTAATAATTGTGTTTTGAGGGGAGTTGTAGATAGATTTCATATCAGAAAAAATGTCTGGCACTTTAGGGATTAACTTCAGTTCCTGTTGAAATCCAAAGTAATCTGTTTTAGCAACAATCAGAGAGGGTGGAACTGTAGCACTCTCTGTTCTTAAGTGTAGCAAACATGTGGCAGGTGTTTTTTTTTGAGGGCTGAGGGAGCTAGTGGGTAAGATCTCTTTCTCAGTTCTGATCAAGATTGAGAAAGGGTATAACAATGGAGAATACCAAAGCTAAATAAGCCAACTTAACAGACCCAGAGAATGGTGATAGAAAATAAACTTCAGAATACTGAAGCTAAATGAATAGGGAATGAGGTATGCTCCAATAGAAATCAACGAAGAGAGAAACAAGAGCTTTGAGTTAAAGAAGTTAGATTTATAGTTGGGAGAAGACTTTCAAAGGCAACAGGAAGTTTTAAAGTAATTCAATTAAAAAACTGGGACTTGATTAAGACAATTGACAGTGAGAAGAAACAGTAAGCCAGTTGAGGCAGAGGAAACTGAAAGGGGTTGGTTCAAAATCCTGACAGGAATTACTGCCAAACGTGAAGTGAAAACTCCGCTATGAAAATTATTTGGAGAAATTCTGAAGAAAAATTCACAAACCAAACTTGTGCGCTAATGGAACTATTGAAGATCCATTAAAATCCTAAAACCAGTGTGTATTTGTTAAGCGAAAGAATAAAGGCATATTATAATCCATTTATTTCATGTTTAAGAAATGTTTTCTTTTGTTGACGAAACCAATTAGCAGTACTATGATTGTTTCCTCCATGTTTGATTTGTTTTTAAAAATTATGGTCTTTGAGCCAGAGTTCCATTCTGAGATCTTGCCATCCAGTTATAACATCAACTGAGATCATAACAGTAGTTTAACTTTTATCTGTTTTTAATCTTTGTATCTGTATTTTAGTAATAACTTTCTCACTTTTATCTGAGTAACTTTCAGCAGTGGTTTTTGGAATAAACTAACCTTTATCTTAATTAAGACTAAAGTTTGGCTGCTGGGTTATTTTAAATTGAACCACTCATAAATTAAAAAGGCTGCATATACACAAACACTTACCTCATGGACCACTTTAAGAAAATGCCTTTTAAATGATTTGATTTAGCATGTTTTGATATAAGATGTTGTGCAAGCATAGAATTATTTCACTAGCTTCTTTCTATAAATAAGACTCAGTGTGGAAAAGTCATTCATGTGCCATGTTTAGAACATTTTATAAATATGTACTCCTCTTTTCCCATCTGGATTCTTTCTCTTAAAAATTCAACAACGTCCTGGATCGGTATTGGGTTTTTAGTATAAATAATAACAAAAGGGGATACGATGTTAAGATACAGGATCAGCTATGATCATATTGAATTGCAGAGCAGGCACGAAGGGTCAAATGGCCTACTCTTGCTCCTATTTTATATATACTTTATAAAAAGTAGGTTGAGACACTGAATATGAAGTGATTCAGGAGAATTAGCCAAAGTCAATATCAAAGCAATAAGTCATGGGCATGTTGTTATGGCTGAGATGAAATTAATGGGGGGTGAAGTTCCACCTCTGTAGCAGTACATGGAGTGTGGTATAGGATTAGCCACCTGTTATGTACTGGGGTTGGGTTTTTAAACCACTGCTTCCATTCCCAACATTTGAAGACATTTCAGAAGGAAATTTTAGAGAGTGCGGCCCAGAATGGGTCAAAAGGGCAACAATGGGACAGTAAAATCCTCCAAGGTCCACAGAGAGTGAGAACTGTAAGATGCAGACTGGGACACATGCCTGGAGGAAATAGCAGAGGGAGGATGAAAAGACATTGTGGAGGAATTTGTAAATGATCTCAAGGATTTTGAACTTTGGGGGTGAGGAGCCAATGAAAATTGACAAGTTGATGAAATTAAAGAGTTATTTAGAAAAATGTGAACTGTAATCCCTATCGCCCTTTTTTTAAAATTGGGATATATGCAAATTCTTTACCTCACAGAACACATGATGAGAGGAACCTTCAGAGAAATGGCCACTTCCAAACATTCATTGGCTGGAATAATAGGCGAGAAGCAGGTAGAGAACAACATGCCACTACTCTCTTTTCCTCCAGCAAATAACACTGGCATGAGTCAACGTGCACCATCGTGACCCACCCCACAGTAATAAAGTGCTGCAGGGCAGATTAACAAGGGCCAAGTGTGACTTCCAACCCTGATCAAGCAGAAGAGGATTCTGGGAGAAGTTGACTCAGTCACTTCAACTCTGCTGTGGGTAGCCAAAGAACTGGTGTGAAGGAGTGGTTAAGCCTGACATTAATGTTAAGCCACCACATTAATGTTTCCCTCCCTCCGTCCTCCTGTAACCAAAACAAAAGGCCAACAATTTCATGGCATGAACAACATATTTAATAGGCTTGACAAGAAATATTATTGATCCTTAAATATTGATTTAAGTATGGCAGGCTGGTACCAATGTTGCACCCACTCTTTGTGTTATGGAAATGATTGGGAGGGTGGTAGGGTGGGTGAGATATTTTATGTGCTTCACCACCCTACAGCAGGAAACGTGCCCACTGCGGGCACATGAAGTTCAGCCCATGGTATTTATTTTGGGAAGGAGTTGGGAGGGGGCAGCGAGGGTCAGATTCCTCAAACCTGAAGTTGTGGATGCAGATCGTGAAATCTCCAGTGAGTGTTCAGCTTCATGTTTGGGAACTTTGACAGCAATAATATCTTACCTAATATGGTACCCTGTAAGATTTAGGGGACAGTTCTGAATAATATTGCAGTCTTCCTCCAACCTTGTTAAAAACCTTTAAAGCCTGTAGTAAAATGTTTGATTAATGTCCTCATATAAAATTTGTACACTACTTTAAATGTACTATTTTAAATTTCAGTATAGGGCAAACTGATCAATGATTGTGTTAAATATTGTACAATGGAATTTTGCCAGTGCACTACGAGAGAAAATGAACTTACTGTATATTCAATCACTCACAATGGCGACACAACACACAATGACAAACCCTATGGATTTCTTCACTTATCAGTTATGACTCTATTTCTTACTTAAGAATTGTAAATTTGTATTAATAGATACAGAAGCAGTGAAAATTGTGTTTCTTGAGCAAAGTTGAGCTTTAACATATAACATACATCCCACAGCTACCTTGCTCTAATCAGTGTATAAATCTGAGAACTCTGGGGTAGTTTTCATGGTATTCCCCTCATATCTCACCCATCGTGTTTCACTATTTTGCCACAGTTTACAGCAACATTTTTGGTGGGAAATTATCTTTTGATTATTTATTTGTGAGGTGGCCATCATTGGCCACACTAAGATTTATTACCTATCCCATTTGAGTAGCTCCTTAGTTCATTTGAAAGAGCAACTAAGAACCAACCATCTTCATATGGAATTGATGCCAGATTTGGTCAGCAGGATCACTCTTTCAAAGGACTTCATGTGAATCATTTGAATATTTAGAACAATCTGACAGCTACACAGTCCCATTTACTGATGACAGGTTTAAATTTTCAGATATTTTCTTGTACTGAATTCAAATTCCACACTACCCCTTAAGTTCCATAGAATACTTATCTAGTGATATAAGCACTACTGCCCTCTCAATCAAATCAGAATTTCCTCATAGGCATTCCAGGTTTCTGTTTTTAGGGAATTAATGCATTTAAGGGGAAGTTAAGCAAACATCTGATGGAGAACCGTATAAAAGCTCACGTCAATAAGGTGAAACTGAGTGGAGGAAAGAAACTCGTGCAAAGCATAAACTTGGACATAGTTGGATCAAATAGTCTGTTTATGATCAGTAAATTCTATGAATGAGTGAAGTTATTACAAACCCATTTTCAAGCAGTGTCAAGCAGATGACTTCCCTCACTCCTGGATTATTGACCTTGTCCAAAGTAAGGCTCTGAAGGTTCCAAGTGCCAATACGAACGATCTTCTTTCCATCAAAAATCCCGGTGAAGGTCTCAGCTGGAGGCCGAATTAAAGAGCATTGATTCCAAACTCTGGGGTTCAAGCTTAGGTTCTGCAGACTGTAGTAAGGTAAGATTTGATTGGATCTGTTATCTAATCGGACACATGAATAGGAGGAGTTGGGTCTCGGGAGGGCGATGGTGAGTTTGGAACTTATGATGCTCAACAAGGTCGTGTCCATCCCAGTCACCTGAAGTAAATCATCAACGTACTTGAAAGGCCCATGCACAGTGCGGTGACAAACAATATTACGGGCGAGGTCCTCTGTGATTCCCAGCGTGGCCATGAGTTGTTTCTCTGGAGCGAGGTTTATGTTCAATTTGGTGGAACTCAGCAGATCGAAACTTGACAGATTTTCCATAGATTGGGAGGAGTCCCTGTTACTCACACAGATCTCTGGCTTGATCAGTTGGAGCTTTGCAGCCCCCACTCCTGTCACCAAAGCCATGTCCTCAATTTTGCGGAACCCCCCGATCATACCGCGGTAAAGCACAATGTTGTGCGCCAGAGTCCGGTTGATCCCCTGCAGTGTCATCAGTTCTTCCTCTGTGGCAGTGTTGATATTAACCCGGTGGTAGGCTGCCAGGTTGTGGGATAAGCTGCACATAGCACTGAATTGTGGCCCTTTCTGCTGCTTCTTGCCCTTCAGGTGCCGGAGTCTGGGTCCCGGGTCACATTGTGGCCGGTGGCAGCTCAATTGGTAACCCATTTCACTTTGCCTTTCTGTCTGAAAAATTCAAATATACTGTTATCAGGACCTGCCCATTTAATTTACCAACACAGAGCAGAAGACCCAGTAAATTAATCAACTTTAATGACATTACAACACATTTGTTATATTTAAAGCAAATACTAGACTGAGGACCACAGAGGGGAAAAAGACTTCGTAATAAATGTGTGTACAGATCACACACTCTCCCTCCTCCTTTAATCAATTGTTTGATGTGATTGTAATGGATGAATTCCCTATCTCAACTGTCATTATACAAATATAGAGAAATGGTCCCATCCTACCACATCTATCCAGAAAGAATCTGCAGTACCTCTTCTATCACAACATTGATTTGATCAATAATTCCAGAAATTTTGCTTCCATTATCATACTCCAAAGTCTGCTCCAAATACAGATTTTTCTTTAAGAGCAGAGAAGAGGGGCACAAAGGAAACATGGATTGGACATATGGCTACAATACGACAGTTCTGGCTTATTGTCCCTTCCAGTAAACGTAATCGTGTGTGTGAAGTTGATTCAAAATTGTCCTTTGCAAATATGAACCTTCACTATTATCCTGCAGTCACCCATTGCATCTATGATTTACAGCAGATGATCACAGAGCTCCCATCAAGATTCCCATAGGCATTATTCATGAACAAATAGAAAGAAATATCTAGTTAAATATGAATAAACACGCATTATTCCTTACAGGCACCCAACACATAATAAATCTTCCCTTTCAAAATGAACTGGATATCTGATAGTTTGAAATGAGCAGGCGGCATTCATTCAGCTCATTTGGCATACTTCAGCAAACTCAAACACATACGTATCACATAGGACAGACTACAGTGGAACGAGGGCAGCAGTAATTGGAAAACTTTCTAATAAAAAGTCATGATTTCCTTCCTGATCCTTTAAAACAATTAAAATATCAAATGATTGGATTGGCCTTTGGCATTCCATTGACTAGTTAACCCTATTGTCCTGACCTTTGTGGAGACTCATTGGAATTGAGTTGTCTGCATCAATGTTGTTACTCAGCTCTCATTATTTTGATCCAATGCTGAACACCTCCATAATCTTCACTGGAAGCATCTTGATTTCCAAATTGGGATTCCAGATGTGTGTGGTTTAGGTAGTGTGCAATGTGACAACAATGTTTTTAGAATTCTATATTGTACATCATTTAGTGTTTTCTCTGCTTTATTCATTTTGTCATTTGCTGGCACAGGGCTTGAGCATTGCTGAGGAAAGAGAGACATTTTTGTTGAAGCTTTTCACTTTGCACTCATCAGGTTATTTCACAAGATTACATAACAAAGGGAGATAATAAGTTTATACTGCATGCAAAGAGAGTGTCGATTGCCAACTAATCAGCACTCTCTCTGCATACAGTATGAATTCAGCACTCACTCTGCACACTGTATAAATTTGTTGCCTCTGTCGGATTTGTATTCTTGTGAAGATGAGTGCAAGTTAAAAAGCTCTGACAAAAAGTCTCTTTTTTCCCAGAAATACTCAAGCTTTGTGAAGTCTTGAGATGTGAATATTGCAGTCTAGGCCAGAATTTATTGCCCTTCTCTCATTGCCTTCACGAAGGTGGTGGTGAGCTGCCTTCTTGAGCCCACTGTAGTTTGCGTGATGCGGGTACACCCACAGTGCTCTTCTGCAGCAGTTGAAATGATTGAGTGGCTTGCTAAACTATTAGTGAAGTTAACAGTCAACCTCATTGGTGTGGATCTGAAATTACATATATGCCAGACCAGGTAAGAACTTCCTCTCCTAAAGGACATTAACATATTTAATGGGTTTTTATAACAATTGACTTCTTTCATGAACATTACTGAAACTGGCATTTTCTTCCAGATTCCCATAGGGCAACACCTTGCCAGCTGCTGTACAATGAATCCCTTCAACATTTATCCTCCACTTAAGGGCCTCAATTGGCTGTGAGGGTAGGAGGAGTATCCACAGGGCTTCCTGTCACAGGCCAAAAATTTATCAGGCTGGAAGTAGGAAATTGGTAGGGTCCCCACCAATCATCCTCCTAATTAACTGCACTCCTGACATCAAAATTACCATGAGGTGGGTATTCAAGTCCATACGTGAATTCAGATTCTATCTTTTCAACTGGGGAGTTTAAAATTCTATTAATTAACCTGTAAATGAATCTCAGCAGATGGAGCTTCTACATGTCAACCCAGGTCCTTGATCACAGGGAAAGCCCATCCCTGTCCAGTTAAGTGCCCAAGTGGCACTTAATATGGTAGGTCTTCCTTAAAAGAGATAGTGTTGGTCTCTCACTAGCCCTTCTGATAATGGGTGAGATGCCCATCACCTGCATTAACTACCATCCCATGTCTTTGCACTATTAGTCCAGGCCTCTGTATTACTACTCCAATAACATTACCATGACATTGCTGTTACCATCTTCTAAAGTCAAATCTCAACTTGCCTCCTAGGTATAAAACTGGAATGGGGGTTCGGCTACCCATTACAGAAATCCCCGTTTTCTACTCATTTTCAACAATGACCCCTGGGGCTCGTGGGAGAAGAAGGGCTAAAAATGGCAGTTTACAGTACACTAATTTCTTTGATTGCAAAAAGAGCAGAACATGGAGTAACAAAATCAATTATGAACTACAAGGACTTTTAGTTACAATTAGAGTGGAATTTAAACAATCAACTCTGTAATTGCAGCTATCCTGCTATATGCCCTACTCTCAGTTGAATCATCTGCATGTCAAATTTTGTCCAGCCAAACTCTTGACAAAACCCTTGGCCTTTTGCAAGAGCACAGCTGATCTCAGACACATGGCATTCTTTTAAGTGTGGCACTTCCATATTAAGAATTGCAGTAATTGTCCTTGGGACTCTGGTCACCAAGAAACTTTGGAAACCCCTCGTTGCTCCTCAAAAAAATCACCCTCTGCCGTCTGATGCATTAATATATAAATGAATGGTAAGAAATAGGGCTGTAGAATATTTACACACTGCATAACAAGAATATTTTGGTATAGCACTTGTAAAATGATTTTCCCATATGCCTGAGCATTATTCACCCTTCCAACACTAGATTAAAATTCAAGCAACGAACAGCATCAAGAGCCTAAAAATGTAGGTCTACAAATCTTTGGTTGGGTTAATCCTTTCCTACTTATTTAAACAATTGATTTTCTTCTCAGAGAGTGATGTCATTAACCACATCTTTGGCCGAATGCTAAACTGCCTTTATACTACGATCAGAACCCCCTAGTGGCGTCAGCCACCCATGTGTGGGCTTAGGTTAGATCACTGTAACTCAAAAGTAAACCAGGCGCCAGGACACCAGCTTGCAATTCCCTCCCGCTCACTGTTATGGGAGAACCATCACCACAAGGACAATGGATGATTAAAGGAGTAGACCCATCCGTGTCCCTGAAAGTCAACATGACTGAACAACAACTTGAACATCCCCATGCAAGCCATGGAAACGTCAATCTCTTAAAGTTAGCATCTGTACATAGATGCAAAAAAAAAAGGGTCACACATTTAGCTTAAATCACTCCCACATTCTAAAATAAAAATTAGAAAGATTGTTGTCCACTACTGTTACTATTCAAGACAATTTGGGATGCACCATAAATGGGGCCTTGCCAGTAATGGCCACATGATGCAAATGGAATTATCTTATTTAACAGCTATAACTGATTGACCAGTTTCGCAAGCAGCAGCCAGCTGTACTCAAGCCCTGTATTTGGGATGGATGCCCACAAAGATCAGCATGGCAGAACAACAACTTGCAAAATCAGTAGATTATCTGGATAATGCATACGCCCAGTAGCTGAACATCACTCAAACATAGGAACTTGCTTCCTCTGAAAGAAAGAAGCTGAACTTATTCAGGTTCTTTCAAGCTCTTGGGTCATGTGATGAAACAGTTTTGAAATGCTATAATGTAGGGAATGACACTACCAATTTTAGGCACAGCAAGCTCTCACAGAATACAATGAAATAAATGATCAGGTCACCTTTTGTGTTATTGGTTGAGGGATAAATGTTGGCCAGGACTGGCCAAGATTCTTAACAACCCAGTATATTAAAGTTAATGTCTCTTTCAAAAGATGCCCTTTCAACAGTGTAACATATCCTCAGTCTTACACAAACGTGCTCAATTTTGATTTTAGATTTTGTGCTCAATTCTCAGGCATAGGACTCGAATCCACCAGCTTCTGGATCTGAATCATGGCTAAGATTGTTTTTCTGCAGGAACAGGTGATGTTTAAAATGCATTGCACTTTCAAATTGGTGATGAGGGACTTGATGTCTTAAAAATTTGAGCATAAAAATTGGAGAATGCATATTGTAATTACACTCAAAGTCCCATTTTACGTTGTTCATGAAATGTAAAGAGAATGTTTGAGAGTCTTAAACAAAAGAAGCCATTACATTACATTTGGGCAGCATGGTAGTGGTTAGCACTGATAATTCCCAGCTCCAGGGACCTGGGTTTGATTCCTAGCTTGGCTTACTGTCTGTATGAAGTTTGCACATTCTCCTCATGTCTGCATGGGTTTCCTCCGAGTGCTCTGGTTTCTCCCATAGTCCAAAGATGTGCAGGTTAGGTTGATTGGCCATGTTAAATATTGCCCCTTAGAGTCCTGAGATGCATAGATTAGAGGGATTAGTGGGTAAATATGTAGGGATATGGGGATAGGGTTTGGATGAGATTGTGATTTCTATGGTTTTATGATTATCACACAAATCATGTATTTATTTGAGTGTTGTGATAATAATTCAGGATAACAAATTCCACACACTTTCAATTGCATTCTGCTGTGACTTGGGGCAGTAAATCAATACAACCCCCCCTCCTTGCCTGGCTCCACCATTTCCTATTTGAAATCACCCTTGATTAGATCCATGAAGGGTACTTGTGGAAAATGGGCACCCGCTACTACAGAGAGTTTGGGTGTTTCACACTGGAGAGTGTGATCCCTCACACAAAACTCCCACCCTTGCAGCCAGCAGTAACCATGATGATTCAAAGACAAAAATTCAGCAATAGAGGGGGAATATATAATCTTCCACCAGATGGTCCTTTAAAGCTATTACAAGCTTTACAATTCAGAAACAGGCCATTCAGCTCAGCAGATTCAAATAAGTGCCCCTATCACCCCTCTTTATCTAATTCCATAAATGTATCTCACTGTTTATTTATAAAGGAATGATGTTACCTATTCACCTGATACTCTTCCTTACCTATTTTTTCTATATTGAGGAAATTGAGCCTTGGCTCTCTCCTCCCTACCCTTTTTAGTATATGTGGCTGGAATCTACCTGCACTGGTGTTTTGCTCTAAATTTGATTAGTTTATCAACTCTTTTCCCAATTTTTATCTTAAATGTCTTTATATCCTTTTCGGTTACTTCTTCCAGTGTTGATTTTCCTGTTAAGTACCAAGGCAAACTAATTATTTAGGTATTTCTGCCTTCATATGTGTTTCTCAGGAATCCTGGCCTATCCTGTTTTTCTTTTACCATTTGTGACTAAGAAATATTTCACTATTTCTATTAACATTCCTTGAATTTTGTAATTTCCACTTCACCTTCCTTTATTCAATTTCTTTCCTAACATGTTCAGGTTCCCTTTTTATTTTCCTTTAATTATGTATGCCTTCCTCCTTAGTTTCAACTTTTCCTCCATTTATCCGTGGCATGTCACTACTGACTAGTTCTTGCTTTTTACTGGGATAGGGCGCTAATCCTATTTTAAATGTTTCTTTATATTCTATTTGTTTGTCAATATTTTTTGAGTTCATTTTCCCTCGATCATCCAGTTTTGTAGAGGTTTGCAACCCGCCGGAAGAGGGAGGAAAGCAGGTAAAGGAATGATTACAGCATAGTGGCAATTGTTTCTGCGAGGCAACAAAATAAAAAGCGCCCATAGTGACGATGTCAGTCCCGCCTGTTTGTACTAAACAAGGTTACATTGCACTGCATCTCGAGCAACACCTTATACTCCTAGTCAATTTGGCTGCCTGATCTCCTTTACAAAAAGGAGGCCAAAAACATTCTGCAGATCGAACAGAAACAGAGAAAAAGTCAAGTCAGTCGCGCGTTTTAAGTTCAAAGAGCCTTTTTCCTCAGGAGCAGAATGTTTCAGGATCCTGGTTCCTGTTACTTTCTGTGTCATTATATGGGAGTGTCTCACAATTCTGCCTCGCTGTGATATATCTTCTGATCACCTACTTTAGTTTTCAAAGTATGTGTTTAGATTTGTCTCAGGTGACATAAATATTTATTCACACCCTCACTTGTAACATTTAGGTAAATAGTATGCCACCCCCCCCCCCATCTGACAGAAAGCTGGGACACTGGATTGTATTAAACACGGGCCGGGATTGAGTTATAATCACTCAAGTCAAATGTCTTGTTCAGATTTCTCTTTTGAATTAACACCAGCTTCTCCTTTAAGGAAGATTCCTGCGTTTTCACAAAACTCGAAAATGGAGCTGAGAACTCAATTCCAAACTCTCAACTCTGGTGTCGACCTGTGTTTGAAGGGAGAGTGACGGGGAACTGGGTGCAGGAGTCTGAACTGAAATGCAAAAGAAAAGCTTTAAAGCTCCCTCCTCCCTCTCCCAGTTTGTAGTGCAAGGTTAACTCCAAAGGTTATCTGATTTTAACAAATGCAAAAATTACCTGATCGATGTTGGTAAATTAAACAGCAGATTCCAGACTTCCTGGGCACGATGATCGAGTTGTAACCACTTGCAAGTAAGATCTGTAAATGTGTGTACACCCCGCACCCTGACACACCTGAGAACACACACTCACTCTGAGAGCTCTCGGCGCAGGTTAGGAGGCTGAATATCTCACTGGATATTTCTGTTTGTTTGGGATTGTCTGTCACACACGCCGATCTCCAGGGAGGTCTCTCCCGGGGCCAATTGGCAACTGAGCAAAGGAGTGGCTTTGCAGCCTACAACTTGACGTTTAATTATTTTGAGGACCGCCCCTTAAGGCCACAGTTCTCTTTCATCTGTTAGATTGAATTTGGAGATCCGAATTGAAATTTAGTTTCCAATTTCTACATTGCTTGGGTGTTTAAATCTCCTCGCAGATTTACAGAGCTCCCTCCAGAGAATCTCCTTCATCTTTAGTTTTTCCAGCTGAGGGAGGAGAATAGTGCAGACTCAACAGAGTAACAATGGGGCTTCAAGAGTTAAATCATGAAGGTGAGTTGCATAAAATTGTACTCCAATTCCCTTGAGGGAATTGAGTTTTTGAAATGTTGAAGCAATGCTGGCCGGGATTTCTGAACCAAATGCAGCTCTCGGGCCTACCTGAATGAATGGCAGGACCATGGCAACACTCTGGGAGGCAATGAGTTGGTTGCTGAAGCTGCAGCAAGTGGAAAGAGGTGGCACTTCAGAGAGCTGCCAGCTGGGCCCTGGTGATTTGGGTGGGAGGGAGGGAGGGAGGGGATGAATCCTCCAGTGATATCAGGCCTTTGCCACCAGACCTCTCTACTCTGGGAGGTCACCATGTAGCTGCTGAACTCTCCACTTGGCAGGGAGCCACACTGTTGTTGGTAAAATCCTGGTAAAATGGCCTTCGCTTATAGCAATGCATTGCCTTAATTGGTGGCCTGTTCTGGTTGGTGAGCTGCTGCCATTTCCGGTGCTGCAATATCCTGTGTCGGTGGGAGTGCATTGGGTTTCCCTCCCAACATCTCCTGCTGCCATTTTACTCCTGCCTGGTAATACCCCAGCCACTGATTGAGGGGGAACTGCTGCCAAACTGCACTGATGGCTTGCAGCTCCCACTGTACTGTCACAGTGATCATGTAAAAGTTTTATCTTTCAGAAAGGATGCCTTGGGTTGTTTCTCAAGAAAGCTTTTGGTCAGGTGAACCATCTCCCACCCTACTTTCTTAAAAATACAGATAATATAACAATTGAGCAAACAGCAAGTTATAGAGAGGGTAAATGTGTGGAATCAAAGAAGAATGAAATGTATGTTCTATATTAATTTGAATAGTAGTCTGTTTATTTAAGACAGAATTAAATGAATATTCAAATGAAAATCATATTTCTCATCCATTGCCACAGATTTCAAGGATGCCAATGTGATGATGGTCCTATACTTGTCAGTACTGACTGTACCCAATCATGGAACATGATTAAAATATTCTGTAAAATCTGTAGGCCGTGGCCTAACCACCTCTATTTATCAATACCACTATAATACATGATTCATGTTGGGATACAGCTTCTGCTTGCTTCATTCTGGTACCTCACCCAAATGGATATTTTTCCTGTTTGTGATGAGGCAGTGAGAGGGGAATTTCAACTGCCTACCTCCCCTCACACTCAGAAGTTCAAATAGAATGGACACAATATCCATTGCAGTGCTACGTTGCCAGGAACGTTGTCTTTCAGATGAGAATTTAAACTATCTACCTTCTCAAGTGCACAGAAAAGAACACTAGCACAATTGGAAGAAGAGGTGGGGAATTTTCCAGGCCAGTACTTATCCCTCAATCAATATTGCACAAAATACAGAGTGTCTTGTTGTTATCATTGTCTTAACCACTAGTTGATGAAAAAAATAACTAAAACTAGTTTTTATTTGGAATAGATTTATTCGCAGTAAAACTGTACAAATATTTACCTCCTCCTACAACCCACACCTTGTCAGTAAGTATCTCTTTATACACTTGAGTAGAAAAAGAAGATAAATCAATTAATAAAAAATAAAAAATAAATAATAATCAATATTAATTAACAGTTCCAAGGGCACTATCGAAAACATACATAAAACTTTAAAGGGAACTTAACCAATTAAATTGAACTAACATTCCCAGATCTGATCATGGTATCTCTTTATATGCACTCAAGTAAGCATTTATCATTGCCCTGCACCTGTATACACTTAATCTCAATTAATACAATGAATAACCATATTGCTATGTTATACGCTAATCATATTTGTGGGAACTTGCTCTGCAAAAATTTACGACATTACAACAGTGACCACTAAACTTCAAAATGTTTCATGAGCTCAAAGATTGGTATGGGAAGAATGGGTTTGAATTCATGGGACATTGGCACTAGTAGTGGGGAAGAGGGAACCTATTCCAATGGGACAGTCTTCACCTGAATCATGCTGGGACCAGAGCCCTGGCAAATCGAATAACAAGGCTGTAGATAGGGCTTTAAACTAAATAGTGGGGAGGTGGAGAGTTCAGTTGTGTGGAGAATTAGAAAACCAAAATTAAAGGAGAAGGTAGAAGTGCAGGCTAATGATAAGGACATTCAATTAGTTAAAGGCGCTGAGGGATTAGGAGAGGTTAGTAAAGTTTCAATGCCACGTGATAGAGCAAAGAGTATAGAAGGTGGCAGGAAACAAACCTCAGGCAGAGCAAAAAAGGCGACAAGTATGAGAAGGGAGGTAGTCACTGAGGGTGTTGTACCTAAATGCCCACAGTATACAGAACAAGATAAATGAACTTGATGCGCACATTGAAATTGGCTGATACGATGTTGTGGGCGTCACAGAGACGTGGCCACAATGGGATCAGAGCTGGGATCTAAATATCCAAGGACATGTGTCCTATCAAAAGATCAGGCAGATGAGCAAAGTGGGCAGGGTTGCATTGTTAGTAAGGAATGAAGTTAAATTGATAACAAGAAATGATATAGGATCAGAAGGCGTAGAATCTCTGTGGGTTGAGTTGAGGAATCACAAAGGTAAAAAGAACCTGATGGCTTTATATACAGGCCTCCTAGCAGTATTCAGGATGTGGGGCAGAAAATAAATCAGGAGACAGAAAGAACATATAAAAAGGCAATATTAGAATAATCATGGGATACTTCTATATGAGAAAAATCAGGTGAGCAATGGATCCCAAGAAAAAGAATTTGTGGAATGGTTTTTTGGAGCAACTTGTAGCAGCCTACTAGGAACAGACAATTCTGAATTTGGGGATTTGTAATGAGGCAGACTTGATTTGGGAACTCAAGGTGAAGGAACCCTTAAGGTGCAGTGACCACAATGTGAATGAATTTACCGTACATTTTGAGAGGGAGAAGCTGGAATCAGATGTAGTGATACTATAATTAAATAAAGATAACTACAACAACATGAGGGAGGAGCTAGCCAGAGTTGATTGGAAAGAGAATCTAGCAGGGATGACAGAGGAATGGCAGGAGTTTTTAAAAATAATTCAGGAGACAGAAATTCATCCCAAGGAGGAGGAAAATACTAAGGGAGGATGAAGCATCCACGGCTGATGAGGGAAGTCAAGGACAGCATAAAAGCAAAAGAAAAAACATACAAAGAGGATTAGTGGGAAGCCAATGTATTGGGAAGCCTTTAAAAGTGAGCAAAGAACAACTAAAAAAGCAATAAGGGAGGAGAAGATGAAATATGAGTGTAAGTTAGCTAGTAATATAACAGAAGGTAGAAGAGCTTTTTGTCAATATATAAAAAGGCAAGAGAGAGGCAAAAATAGACTTTGGACCACTGGAAATTTAGCCTTGAGAAATAATAGGAAACAAAGCAATGGCAGAGGAACTGAATAGTTACTTGCATTAGCCTTCACGGTGGAAGATACCAGTGGGATGCCATAGCTCCAGGAGAATCAGATGGCACACCTGGGTGTAGTGGCCATCACTAAGGAAAGGGTTCTAGGAAACAAAGGTCTGAAGGTGGATAAGTTACCTGGAGCAGATAGAATACACCCAGGGATTCTAAAAAAGCTAGCTGAGGAAATTGTGGAGGCATTGGTGGTGAACTTTCAGCAATCACTGGAAGCAGGGAGGATCTTAGAGGACTGGAAAGTAGCTCATGTAACACTGCTGTTTAAGAGGGGAGGAAGGCAGCAGATGGGAAATTATAGGCCGGTTAGCCTGATTTCAGTCATTGGTAAGATTTTAGAGTCCATTATTAAAGATGAGATTGTGGGGTACTTGGAAGTAAATGATAAAATAGGATGGAGTCAGCATGGCTTTGTCAAGGGGAGATCATTTCTGATAAATCTGTTAGAGTTATTTGAGGATGTAATAAGGAAGTTAGATAAAAGAGAACCAGTGGACGTGATTTATTTAAATTTCCAAGAGGGCCTTTGACAAGGTGCTCCAAAGGAGATTGTTAAATAAGTTAAGAAACCATGGTGTTAATGGTAAGATCCTAGCATGGATAAAGAATTGGCTGACTGGTAGAAGGCAGAGAGTGGAGACAAAGGGATCTTTTTCAGGATGGCAGCTGGTGACCAGTGCTGTGCCTCAAGGGACAGCACTGGGATCACAACTTGATTTGATTTATTATTGTCTCATGTATTAGCATACACTGAAAAGTATTGTTTCTTGTGCACTATACAGACAAAGCATACTGTTCATAGAGAAGGAAATGAGCGAGTATGGAATATTATGTTACAGTCATAAGTAGAGAAGGATCAACTTAATGCAAGGTAGGTCCATTCAAAAGTCTGTTGGCAGCAAGGAAGAAGTTGTTCTTGAGTCAGTTGGTATGTGACCTCAGACTTTTGTATCTTGTTCGCGATGGAAGAAAGTGGAACAGAGAACTGCTCACTGAAATTTAGATCTGAGGCATTCAAGTCAGATAAACCTAACCTATATAACAAAACCAGATGCACTCTAAGGAGAGCCATCAAAGATGCCAAAAGACAGTAACGGACCAAGCTAGAGTCCCAGGCTAGCCACACGGATCCTCGCCGACCATGGCAAGATCTGCAAGACATATCAAGCTACAAGATGAAGACATGTAAAATCACCAGCTCCAATGCACCCCTCCCCCCTGAGCTCAATGCATTCTGTGGCTCTTTTGAGCAAGAGTGAGCTAGAGTATGCCCTTCGCCCCGGAAGCCCCGGATGAACCTGTATCTGGGGTCCACATTGCAGATGTCAGAATAGCTTTCTTGAAGCTTTCTGTAAGCTTTAATAAGATCCCCCCTCATCCTTATAAACTCCATGAGTACAGACCCAGAGTCCTCAACTATTCCTCACACGACAAGCTCTTCATTGCAGGGATATCCTTGTGAACCTCCTCTCGACCCTTTCCAAAGCCAGTACAATCTTTCTTAGATATTGGGTCTGACCAGAACTTTATATAACCACAGAAGTACATTCCTGTTTTTGCATTCTAGCTCTCTCGACGTGAATGCTAACATTGCATTTGCCTTCCTAATTGCCAATTGAACCTGCACCTGCAACAGTTGGAAAGCGACTGGCCCAGATGGGCTATGTAGAAGGACACTCAGATCCTGCATGGATCAGTTGGCAGGGATATTAAAAGGCATCTCTTTACAACAATCTGAGGTCTCTATGTGCTTTAAGCAGACAACCATATCCTGGTACCTAAAAAAAAACCAAACAATGTGTCTCAATGACTAATGTCTGGTGGCTTTCACATTCATCATTATGAACTTTTGAAAGGCTAGTCATGGCACAAATCAATTTCAGACTCCTGGACTACCTGATCCAGGACAGTTTGCCAATCGCCGCAATAGGTCCGCGGCAGACGCCATCTCCCTGACCCTGCGCTCAACCCTGGAACACCTAGACAACGAAAAGATACCTATGTCCTATTTATTGACGACAGCTCAGCCTTCAACTTTTCACAATATAAATTAACGATTTGGAAGAAGAAACTGAAGGCACTGTTGCTAAGTTTGCAGATAATACAAAGAGGGATAGGTGGCATAGGAGAAGCTGGAGGGGCCGCAGAAGGACTTGGACAGGTTAGGAGAGTGGACAAAGAGGTGGCAGATGAAATATGATGGGGAAAAATGTGAGGTTGTGCACTTTGGAAGGAAGAAGAGGTCTTAGACTATTTTCTAAATAGGAAATGCTTAGAAAATCAGAAACACAAAGAGACTTGGGAGTCCTTGTTCAATACTCTCTTAAAGTTAATGTGCAGGTTCAGTCGACAATTAGGAAGGCAAAGGCAATTTTAGCTTTCATGTCAAGAGGGCTAGAATACAAGAGCAGGGATGTACTTCTGTGGCTATGTAAGGTTCTGGTCAGATCTCATTTGGAGCTATTTTGGGTCCTATATCTAAGAAAGGATGTACTGACTTTGGAAAGGGTTGAGAGGAGATTCACAAGGATGTCCCTGGAATGAAGAGCTTGTCGTGTGAGGAACGGTTGAGGATTCTGGGTGTGTACTCATCGGGGTTTAGAAGAATGAGAGGGGATCTTATTGAAACTTACAGGATACTGCAAGGCCCGGATTGAGTGGATATAGGGAGGATATTGTAGAAAACCTAGAACCAGAGGGCACTACCTTAGGCTAAAAGGATGATCCTTTAAAACAGAGATGAGGAGGAATTCCTTCAGCCACAGAGTGGTGAATCTGTGGAGCTCTTTGCCTCAGAAGGCTTTGAAGACCAGATCATTGAGTCTCTTTAAAGCAGAGGTAGATAGGTTCTTGATTAACAAGAGGATCAGGGATTACAGGGAAAAAGCAGGAGAGTGGAGATGAGAAAAATATCAACCATGATTGAATAGTGGAGCAGACTTAATGAACTGAGTGGCCTAATTCTGCTTCTATGTCTCATGGTCTTACAGCTGTAAAATGCTTTGAGACATCCAATGATTGTGGAAAATGCTACATTAATGCAAATCTAAAGTGTATGAGGCAGACATGTACATTCACAATGAAATCCCAATATTCGCAGAGGTAACATTCTTGTAAAACCTCACAAATGGTGAAATTGCAAATGGCAAATATATTTTACAATGGGAGTCAACTAGATATGATCCAGCCATCCAAAGTTTGACATGTATGAATGATCCAAGACAATAAAAATTATATTCTGAATAAATTAAAAAATGAATTTACTGGAGAAATTGTTTAATACAATAAAACAACAAAAATGTTACATTTGTCACACTTACAGTACTTTGTTTGAGAGTGGAGGTAGGATTGTGATCAGGAATTAAATTACAGGAACAAGGAACACATATATGCAAATAACAGCAGCTAACAATGCAGCATCTCTTTTGACACCAACCAAATAAATAAACTCAAATTAACTTAAGGACAAATTAAAAGGGGGCAGCTCCCCAAAAGGAAGGGGACAGCCCGAACAAAAAACCAAATCAAAAGGAAACTTAAAACATTAAATCAAAATGTGATTGTCCATAATACACCTCAGCCCCTGCGGTGCCCAGCAAGGAAGGCATCAGCTGCGCCCGTGGACAGCACATGCTCCCTCTCCAGGGACACTTGGCTGCAAATATAGCTGCAGTAGAGGGGCAGACAGATGGATCGCCTGCTGCCTGGACCTATTGATGACATATCTCGCTAGGCCCGGGAGCAATTTCACGAGAAGCTAACAATGCAGCAGCCAATATATATAGAGCAAATTCCCACAAAGGCAATGAGATTGTTCATTGTATCAATTCAGGTTAATTGTATACAGGTAGAGGACAATGATTGAGTGATTACTTGAGTACATATAAAGAGATACTTCATCTGCCCTGGAAACATTTCTGCTGCAGAAAATATATCATGGACAACTTCCTTTTAAAAAAGCTTTACTTAAACTTTTCTTTGGCATTTTCTTAAAACTAGGGATAAGTGAACATATGGATCTGCAACAGATGAAGTGATGCATAAAGACTTTTGCACAGATAAGCAAATTTGTGAAAGGTGAAGTTGTGAATACCACGATTTTACTATATGCAAATTGAGGTCCTATTAACATAATTGGCTCCTGATGCCCCCGAACCTGAAAGTGAGCAAGTTGCTCACAATAGTTGTTAACAGGTTGGACAATAAGGAGGCCTTTAAAAGTAGGTTTAACATTTTTCATTCTGTAGGACCAGGAGGACCCATGAGGAAGGTGTAGATTTTTCATTCCCCAATCATGTGCTCCCTACCAGCTGTGATCTGCCTGCAAACCTGTGACCTACATTTATTTTGGGCCTGGTGGCTTCCAGTGATCTCTCACCTATTTCAAGCGGGAGGTCACCTAGCAATATGTTAATGCCACTCAATATTCCTACCTGTAAGTCTAAATTCCCATCTGAGTATAGGTGAGCTTTTGACCTTGTGAGCCCAGTTCCCTCATCAGGTAACACTTAACTACTTCACAGTACAGAGTGAGTGGATAAAAACTCAGGAATTGGAAACGTGGCCAATTTTAATTTTGCTCCTAACCCCCTCAACCTCGTCTAGAAACCGACTGTGGGTTCCAAACTTGATTTACTCGATGTGCTCTTAATCAACCGCCTACCTCCACCCTCTGTAAACCTCTGCTGGTCCTACTTGAGCTTGCAGTGTCCCATTTATTGACCCTTCTTATGCTTGCTAAACAACATTGGCTGTCAGACAGGCAAAGTTTCAAATTAAAAATAATCATCCTCATGTTTAAATCTCTCTGAGGCCTTATCCTTCCCTAACAGCCCTCTGATAATGCTGTGCTCCTTCAATTCTGCTGTTTTGCACCTCCTCCCATTAGTTTCTATCCATTGCTGATGGTCATATGTAGGGCTGGCTCGACTTTAAGTCTTGGAATGTTCTTCCTATATCTCTCCATCTCCATTTATTTGTTTAGTAACTTACCTTGAAGCTGCAAGATAAAAACAAGTTGTTGTTGCAATGCCCATCAGCTGAAATTGAATAATATGAAACAAAGAAGAGCTTTGAAATATATCTGATATGTATTTCTCAGTAATGCACCTTACTAATAAGCTATTGTGAGCTTGTTTTGTCTCTATTGATTCTGTAAACTCTGTGCACTTTTACTCAGCAATGGGTGTCATTATTGATTTATCTCAAACTCGCTGGTAACCTGAGTGAAGATTAATGAAAGAAGGTTGCTCACTGGCTATATGGTAATTTCCTTTCAAAATTCACATGAAGAAGTCCTTCATGTGAAGCCTCTCAACAAACTTGAGCCTTGTGAAAATAGAGGTAAATTAACTATTGACAGGTAATAGAGAATGATGTAATGAAAACTGGATGAAGTTGTACAGGGGTGAGGTGGTAAATAACCTGCACCAGCACAGATGGAGACTATTTGGCTTTTGCTAGCCCTGTAAGGGAGCAATTTATCCAGTGCACTCATCTGCCTTTTCCCCATATCCCTGCATATTCCTTTTCAGATAATAATCCAATTCCTTTTTGAATGACTCGATTGACCCTGCCTCCATCATGCATTCAGGCACAGCATTCTAGACTCTAATCTTTGGCTGAGTGAAGAAGTTTTTCCTCACCTCACATCACATCACCATTGCTTCTTTGCCAATTTCCTTAAATCTGTATCTCTGGACCTCACCATTTTTCACCATCTCCCTATCTACTCTGTCCAGAACCCTTACAATTTTGAATACATCTATCAAACTGCCTCTTATCCTCTTCTCCAAAGAGTACTGTTCCCAACATTTCCAATCTATTTATGTTACTGACACTCCACATCCCTGGAACTATTCCAATGAATGTTTTCCACACCTTCTCCAATGTCTTCACATCTTTCCAAAACTGTGTTTGGGCACAAAACCCCAGTTAAGACTGAGCCAGTGTTTTACACAAGTTTAAGATAACCTCCTTGTTTTTGTACTCTTCTATTCCTGCTTTGCTTTTCTTATTTACTTTTTCAATTCCCCTTTGAACCTTCAATATTTGGCCTGGTTTTCAATTGTATTCACCACCTGACATCTGTCACGAGCACCATTCGTTCTAGGCACATTTTCATATCCAATTAACTTATATTTAGGATAATACTTCATGAAATAATATAAATTAAACATTTTAGCGACCTCAGAAAACATGGTCGGTCTCATTAGGATGAGAATAAATTTGGCAGATGGACTGAAATAAGTGGTAAGCTTTGATATAGTTCTTTACATTGGAACAGAAGTATAAACCAGGACAGCAAAATGAAAGAACATCCATTTTCAAAGATGGGAACATATTGTGTTTCACGTCAATATGAAATTGTTGACAATATGTATCCCAATACACATCTAAAGTATCATCAGGCAAAGATTATTTCGGAGATGGGGATATGCTTCCTCCTAAAAGAATCTTGCTCATATTGGCAAATGTTCAAGGATTACTATAGTTGCATAGATAATTCTGCGAAATAATCACATGAGCAATTCATCCTCCACTGAGAAATGCCATTTAAAAGTGGGCAAATTTCAGCTATTAAAAAGCTGAGTTGCAAATGTAAATGCAAGCAGAGCATTATTGTATCTGAAGGCAGATCTCTGGAAATATAGATAAAAAAACAACAGGCTTCAATGGAGCTAATGTGAAAATATAGCATATTTGTCTACGATGTATTGTGTTATTGGCTTCTTTGCTGTGCTGTAGTATTACAGATTTTAACGACAGTAAGTAGTCTCACAACATCAGATTAAAGTCCAACAGGTTTATTTGGTAGCATGTGCTTTTGGAGCACTGTTCCTTCATCAGGTGACTCAGGCACTCCGAAAGCTTGTGTTACCAAATAAATCTGTTGGACTTTAACTTAGTGTTGTGAGACTAGTGCTGTGTGCCTATCCCAGTCCAAAAGCAGCAGCTCCACATCATAGATTTTAAGGACATTGGCTTTAAGTGTACATTTTGGTTTTGAAACCTTTAAGTTGAGTTTGGAACCTATCAGCTCTCAATCCTTGTTCAAACCTTGCCAGGCTTCTAAGTCTGGAGCTGACAACGAAATGTCATTAAAATGCAGTCTCCGCCAGCGATGTCCATTGAATCTTCTAAAAACTGGTAGCTTCTAAGGGAACAGGAGACAGGAAAGTTCAAAAGACCTCAATGTAATTAACTTCCTTGCTCGTTTGAAACAATGACTCATTGAAAATTAAAATAGCAGCTATTTTTACATTTTTGAACTGTATAAAGGAGGTTGTATTATCTATAGAATTCCTTCAGTGCAGAAGAAGGCCATTTGGTCAATTGAATATGCATCGACCCTCCAAAAGAGTGTGTTACCCAGACCTATCACCTGCCCTAGCCCCATAACCCATCCATTTACCTTACCTAGTCTACCTAACCTACCCATCTTTTGACATTAAGGGGCAATTTAGCATGGCTAAATCACCTAACCCACACACCTTTGGACTGTGGAAGGAAACTGGAGCATCCAGAGAAAACCTATGCAGAGACAGATAGAACTCCACACAGACAGTCAGCCAAGGCTGGAATCTAACCCAGGTCCTTGGTGATGTGGCAGTAGCCATTTGGAAGCCGTTTTGTTTGTGTGGTAGTGTGCAGAGAACCCAACAGCGTTCAGGAAATCAGTTCCAGCTTTCAGCTGAACTAACTGTGAACAGCATGTGATAGCTGCGTTTCTCTCTGCTCTCTCAAGAGTTAGAACAAGACATGCAGAGAAGATAATCTCTGTTTGGTCAGTCTTCAAGTGTCAGTACCTAGAGTTTCTAGTAAGGAATCAAGCCTGTGCTCTGTCCCTGCATCAGATCTACCATTAAGTCCAACTACTCAGGAAAATCTCTGACTCTTTGACTTCTTAAACCGCTGCAGCTGCTAAACTGAACCTCGAGCTTCAACCCCTTTGTTCAAACAGTCGGAATTCCACAACAGCCTCACAATGATATCTCCGATTTGATTTCTTGTCTTTAATTTGAAATCTTGTCTTTAAATACCTTTTTTCCTTTATCTTCATTTTAATCTTTGTATCTGGACTTTATCAGTTTTACTTGAATAACTTTCCTTTCAGTAGTATGCTGCTGAACATATGCATATCTCAGCAAAAGGTCCATGTTTGTGCGAGGCTAGCTCCACTAGATAACCTGCACTACTTAACCCAGACTGTAGCTCATAATGGGACAATACATTTCGGTTGGAGCAAATGATAGAAGTGGCTGGAAAGGACAATATAAGGGCCAAGAGGCCCTGCAGACAAGTTCTCAGAAGGCACTAGGACCAGATAACTATCATGGTCAATGCAAGCGGTTTAACCCTTGAGGACTGGATGCAGTGTCACAAGAAGTTCAACAGCCTCACATAAATGATCAAGGTCAGTGAATTCACCTTCAAATACAAACTGCATCACTAGTCTCCCACACAGACCAATTCATCCCTTCCTCCTCTACCCACATCACTTAACTATCAACAATCTCTTTCAATCCGGTCTCATACCTGACATTATTTATATGCTGCACACACCCACACACACTTAGCACTACTATGATCCTTGCGCCCACATCTTGCACATGCTATTAGCTGTTTAGTACTGACAGTTGTATCACCCAAACACATTGCAATCCATGCACTGACATACTTCCCTCTCTCTTGCAGGGCAATGTGGTGCATTACTCAAGGCAGGTGTACAGGCAGAACTGTGTCTCCTCATTTCCATGGAGAAGACTGTGTTGACCACCAATGGAGTATTCACGTGTGAGGTGGTGGCTAGTGGCAGGACTGAAGCCATTGCAGATGACAGGTATGGTTTTCCTCCTTCTCACAAAACTCCTCTTCTCATCCCACAATCTCTTCAGATTTACAAGTTGCAGATGGTTTGAAACTTCGCCTCTTGCTTTTGCTCCCTCTTTTCACTGCACCCTTACTCTTGTACCTTTGTCCTTTCTGATAAGCAATATCTATGTCTGGCCAGGACATGGAGCAGGAGCAAAAAGTGGAAGAGAAAAGAAGCTGATGAGGACGAAACACTATCGCTCGCTCATGCTAAGTGCCCATGCTAAGGCAATACGATCTGAATCTCGGCCTTCTAAATCCAGAGCTGCACAAAGTCATAATACAAGGTCATCGTCAGTCTTTGTCTTGTTTGATAAAATTGGTTTGGAATGTTTACTTTGTGGTTACTTTTTGAGAATCCCAGCCAAGGGGACACTAAGGATCTGTAACCAGGTGATGTGGGTGAATGTGAAAAGAGAAATTAAGGTTTGTTTGCAGCCACTGTAGATATGATGATCATTAACAGTCCAGCCAGCATGGAGCTGTGTTGGCTGCCTCCTCTTCATCAGCCTAAATCTGGTGCCAGGAACTCTTCCTTCATAGTTGTGAGCTGATATGTAATTTAGCAGATCACCATGAATCGTGACCCACCATCTGGTAAGTATGTTAGAACTCCTCTAGAATTGTCCAGATTAAGCATCCCAATGATCTGTTATTTTATATGGTAGTATGAGACTTGGTACATGCGTTACACATCTCATCACTTACAAGCTATGTGTGCATGAATTGTGTACCTGAATCATGAGTCAAGTACCTGTGAATATTTCTGGTCACCCAGTAGCTACCCTCATGGAAGTTCTAATGCTGATGGCACAGTGAACTGATGCATTATAACTGCTGCCATGGTAGTTGCCATTGAAAAGGACAATGCTTTAAATATAGTTGCATATTGGCTGGATGTTGAGGGAGTGGAAACTGCTGTTCTTGCTGTCCATCTCTGAATTTAATTGCTGTGCATCATGAGAAAGCCTCTTATGCTGACATGATATCATCAAATGTGGCATGTTTGGGTGGGGAGGCTGGATTCACTGTAATCCAGAGACCTGAACTAATGCTGTAGGGCCACGAATTCAAATCTCACCATGGCAGCTAGTGAAATTTAGTTACTAAATCTGGAATTATAATGTTTCTCTCAGTAATGGTGACCAGGAAACTATCAATTATTGTAAAAAACCATCTGATTCATGATTGCCCTTTAGGATAGGATATTTGCCATTCTCACTGACCTGGCCTACATGTGATTCCAGAAGTTTATTTGGTTGGCCAAAAAGAACAGCGTGGTTGGTGGAGACCTCTTTTGTTGCTGTATGCATATTGAGTATGCAGCATTAGGAGAGAGGTGTCAAGTGGAGAGTTGAGGTCAAAAATGGCACTTCATGTTTATTGATGTCATAATTATCCTATTTTGCATATTTCTAGGTTATACTTCCAGTGTCTGTGCTCAAAACTTCATCAACTTGGCAACCTGTGCAGCCATTTTGGATCGAAAACAACATGGATTGCACCAGAAATAGGGGCCTGTGCTTCTGAATTTTACAGTCAATCTGTTTTTGTGATGTTGGTTGACGGATAATTACTCTCCAGGACTTTCGGAACAGGAACAGTGCTGAGGAAATTTTTATCCTTAGGATAAGGATGAATCTTCTCTGAAGGAATTCCACTCAACCAACTAAAACTTGATGACTATATTGGTTGATTTTGTTTTTTATTTAACCGTTGGTTCTGCAAACTGCATAAAATCCAGGTCAGCTTCATAGTACTATAAATGTGTTGTCCAGAGAATCTGCGTTACAGCAGGGGTAGTAGAACGATTGAAACAAATGTCGCTTTAGCATTTGAGACTGGGCCTCGATCTCCCAGTGGCCAAAGAAAGCATTCTAGGAGATTTTAAATAGCCACATCATGGAGAAGGGATCAAGAGTACAGACTGGAATTTGCCACTGTCGAAGTTTTTGTATTTGTTGCTGTGTTTGTTTGGTCTGTATCATCTTTAACGTAAGTAGCTGACACTGCTGATGTGGAAACCATGTCCTCATTAAGCAGAGGGGCAGATTTAGGATCAACATCTAGTCATGACGCGATGTTGGCAGTGGTCATTTCATTGGCTGATAATGAGGCCTACGCAAGCACGGACTCAGTACTCCTGAGGTGGTCCAGGTGCTTGCTGAAAATTTTGCCCTGCAATTGAACTTATGAGATAAGGGCCCCGTTTTTTTCTGTTATGATCCTGGGGTCCCAACTGAGGCCATCCCAAAATTCCTCACGTGACTGGGTTGCTGGATTTGAACGATCTTCTTGTCCTTACAAAATCATTGTTCCCCTCCTGGTTCTCTTGTTGTGACTCCATCCTTCCCATTAGGTTTGGGAACAGTAGGCTTAATCTTGTGCAATCTGTCCCATTAACTAGTCCACTGGGGTGATTCCTGTCGTTGTGTGTGGAATAGTCCTATAGTGGAAGAAAATTGCTCCAGTTTGTTCTCGATGGACTATATGGGTTGCACCTTTATGCTGAAGTTAAAAGTCTGTGCTGCCCATTCAGCCAATCCAATCAATGATATGTGATAGGGTGCTTCCCTAATGTTTGATTCCATTGGAAAGCATAAAGATCTGAAACTTGGGTGCTCAAAGGCAGTGCCATTGTCAGAGAGCAAGTGCGGAACTTTCCGAAACAAAAATGACTTGTGCTATTTCAGGCAATTTTCCCTCACATTGTTGGCACAGGAAGGAGTCTCAGATTCAATTTTAATGGGTTTATTTGGAATCACGTGCTTTTGGAGCACTGCTCCTTCATCAGATGAGATGATTCCAAATAAACCTGTTAGAATTAACTTAGTATTGTGAGACTTTTACTGTGTGCTCACCCCAGTCCAATGCTGGCAATTCCACCTTTTTTTTTGGCAGATTGGTGAGTTTTATACCAGTTCAGAGGCACAGGGCCTAAACATGTGGTAAGCATGGCTTAACAGAGATTGGTGTCATTTGATCTTCTCCAGCTCCAGATTTCTGATGCCCCAGCCCTCTTGGCACTGTCCTGGAGTCCTGTTAGTACCCATCTGGTAGTGCCAAACTGGCTGGGTCGCCACTTGAGTCCATTAGATGTATTTATCTTTTTGTACCCATGATCTTTGAGGAACGATCTTGGGAATGTGTGAGCATTTACAAGCGCTCCCAAAACTGCTGCTTGTCTTTCATGATGTCAGTTTTACTGATGTCTCCTGGAATATGTCCAGCTAGAGTTGGCAACTCTACTACATAACAAGTGAACTTGTAATCTCAGCCAAATCTGCTTACTCATGGTTTAGTTCATTATAGTTAATTCTTTAGGGAAAAAAAATATTTTCTGGACATGGGCATTACAAGCTAAACTGGCGTTTATTATTCAGAGAAAGTGATGAGAGACTTTCTTCTCAAACCACTGCTTCCTTGTTACTCTTTTTTGAATGGCTTGCTCAGCCAGTTAACTAGAAAAGGTAAAAGCCACATTGCTGTCAGACAAAAGTCACATGTAGTCCAGACGATGGCAGATTTCCTATGCTAAAGGAAATTAGTGAACACAGATCTGCACAAAAACAAAGCTAGTCACAAATGCACAGCTACACACAGACACATTAACTCAAACATTCATACACAAATGTACATTGACAAATACACAATACAAATACTTAGGTTACATGCACACACCAACACACAAATCTACACGTAGACACATGCACACACCTACTCACAGTTGCACACACAGATTTACACTCCCATGTGCATCCAGAGAGACATACTACACGTGATTGCAAATTGTAGATGTGCATGTGTAAGTGCAACAAATGTAGAAAGTTCATAACAGGTTTGCCATAAAAATCATAGAATTCCTACAGCGCAGAAGGAGGCCATTTGGCTCATTGAGTCTGCACTGACTCTCCAAAAGAGGATTTTGTCTAGACCAACCCCACTCCTGTAACCCACGCATTTGCCATGGCTAATCCACCTAACCTTCACAGCTTTGGATACTAAGGGCTTTTTACCATGGTCAATCCATCTAATCTACATATCTTTGGGCTCTGGGAGGAAACCGGAACACCTGGAGGAAACCCACAATCCACAATTCACAAACCCACAACCCACACAGGGAGAATAGACTGGCACCCAAGGCGAGACTTGAACTCAGGTCCTTGGTGCTGTAAGGCAGCAGTGCCAACCGCTGTGCAAGTGGCATATGGATCATCTGGATTAGAAACAAGTTGGGCAGCTTTGAGTGAATCAATCTGCACAGCATGTTGAATGTTGACCAAATTGGAGGTTGCATTTAGTGAACAAAAGTCTGCTCTGTTTTTACTGTTAATCGTACAGCTGGGATGAAATCAAAGGGAAATTTATCTGATCTAATATATTCAAACCCTTTCTGATGATGCCACAGATTGTGAATATTGATTGTCTCACTGAACAATACTTGTGTTTGTGTCTGACGTTCAAACATTACCAGTTACTAAGATGAACCCTGATGGTTCAGCAAGGAATTTCCCTGGAGAATCTGCGCAGAGGTTTTGGATGGAGTCCATTCTGTCTTCTTTCACAAAAATTCACCACTTTAATTCCAAATGAATTGAGAAGTTTACTTACGTTGTTGTCTCAATCCATTCTGATCATTTTGTTTTGCATGCATTCTGCCTCCTTCCTGGTTTGTGTAAACGATCTCTGATAAGTTTTTACCTTATTGTCATGAAGATGCGGGTTATGACAAGTAATGATTTTTAATCTACTGACTGGAAACCTGAATGGAAATTTTAAAATCAGCATTTAAAAAAACACAGCTTGAAATGTCTTGAACTCTGAGCCCAAGATGTCAAACTCAAATTTCCATTACTATATGTTCCACATTCCAATTCATTGGCATTGAGTTACTCTTTCTGAAAAACCCATCAAAAACAATAGGTGGAACTTTTCCAAAAGATTTGTTAGGGCACGATCTTACAGAAAAACTATAAGTGCTAAACGAGTAAGAAAACAAAAGGAAACCACACTTTTTTTGGCGAGCTGTGAGTCACAATGTTATGGCACTTAGTGGGATGTAAAATTGTGCCCAGTGGCTTCAAAGAAGAGCAAAGGCTCACTTGTCCTCTTTCATTAGGAAAATGTCTATAGCTAGCACTTCCCACCATGGGGTCACCTAGAGGCCCAGTATGTAGGCCCCATCTCCTCAGTGTCAACAGGTTGCCACTGTCAAATTACCACTGCCAAGGTGCCAGGGGGTAGTGCCAGAATATTGTCCTGCTGTGTGCCTGACCATCCAGGGGCTACGCTGGACTCTGAACCCCCATATGATAATCAAGTCTGGTTTCTGTTTTAGGAGAGCACTAGTGATACGTGCAGTGACGTTCTCGGAATATATGGCCTTAAGCCGGTTTTGAATATTTGAATATATTTAAATGAATGAAATTCAGGTTCATGCCCTGAAAGAAATAAAACACAAATCATACAAGTCTTTGGACCAAGGGCTGGGAAATGGGATTAGAATAGACAGGAACTTGATGCCCAACACAGACACAATGGGCTGAAAGGTGTCTATTTGTGCTACAAAACTCTATGGGGGGAAGTTTTCCTGTCCTACCCACCATGGGAATCATGGCGAGTTTGGGGAGGGGGGGAGGTGGGGGGGATGGGAGGTGGACCATGCAAACATCCATTGACCTCAGGTGGGATTTTCCAGTTTTGGGGTGAGCACAACCAGAAAACCCTGCCTTTTGATTCAATGCTCGGCAGGCCAGGGAGCATTTATGGTGAGGAAAGGTTAATGTTTCAGGTAGAAATTATCTTTAAACAGAACTGAAGAAAGATCTAAACTTCTGGGTCTGAACTTTAGCTCTTTCCCTGCCTAGCCTTCCAGAAAGAATAAAACAGTAAAGAGGGGAAACTATTTTTGAGTGCTTTCAATATTTATTTCAAAGATATTTCAAAGTGCTTTGGGGTGTCCTGTGGTTCTCAAAGTCTATATGTGAATACAACATCTATCTTTAGTGGCATACAATATAACCTTTCCATTTGTGTTCTAGCTTAAGATAGTCAACAAACATTTAATGTCTGTATTAAAATGATGCAAAGGAACTTGATTTATTAAACAGTAGATGCCTCTGTGAATCATCCATGATACAGCGGCCCCCTCTGCTGGCAGAAAGGCAATATGCGCATGTTGCAGCAACAGTGACACTGCACTGGACTTTACAATCTCCCACTTCTCCCATTGCTGGCTACCTTCATTCTCAAAATCAGCATTTTAGATTGTATATCCAATACAGTAAACATTTAGAATTTATCTTCAACGTTTTTTAGAAGTAAGGCAATATAATTGGCAACATAAATAAAGGGAGCCATTCTAGAAGGAATGCAGGAACAGACATCAAATTATTGACGATGTGCTGTAAAGTTGAAATATTGGTTAATAAGGGCTTTATAAATGAAAGCACAGTGTACTGAAGCATGGACAGTATGATAAACCTTTCTAAAATGTTGGTCCAGCCTCATTTAGGGTATGTATGAACACTCAAACATACTAATAGGAGCAGAGTAGGCCACTCGGCCCCTCAAGCATGCTCTCATTCAATAAAATCATGGCTGATCTGATTGTAACCACAACTCTATAATCCCACCTACTCCCAATAACCATTCACCCCTTTGCTTATCAAAAATCTATCCAAATATGCCTTTACAATATTCAAAAATCTTTTGAGGAAGAGAATTCCAAAGAATCACAACCCCCCTGAAAGAAAAAAGTTTCATCCCATCTCTGTGCAAAATAGGAACCCCTTATTTTTAAACAGCGACTTCTAGTACCAAATTCTCCCATAAGAGGAAACATCTTTTCCACAGCCAGCCAGTCAAGACCTCTCAGAAACATATGGATGCAATTTTCCCAAAAAGATTTCTACCTGCTCATCTGTTTCTTGCCTTTTTTTTGAGCTTTGTGAAATGAATTTACTATTCACTGCACTCCATGCAACAGAAAGGCTGCCAGGTGATTCACGCAAGGGAGGGAGACATGGAAGATGGGTGGGGGTGGATTGGAGCTTAATCTTAGTTGGGGCTGGCAATAGGAGTATACTGGGAGATTGTTTGCCTCCCCTACAGACTGTCACCCTCCTGATCAATGGCTCCAACCACCTTCCATCCCCCTTGAATGCTGGCCTCCTGATGGCTAGCAAACTTGAACTTTGATGATTGGCCCCGGTCTCCAATCACTGGCCCCAACCTCTGCTGGCCAGCCACACTTCAGTCCCCACCCCCGATTCAGATTTACCCTTCCTTCTCATCCTTCATCCCCCCCGCACCCCCCACTCCACCTGGCTCTGCCCTGTCTGGTTGTGCACCCTATTAGGCCATGACCCTTTAGGTCCTGGACCTTTAGCACTGTCTAGTGTCAGCATTGCTAGTGTGCCAGGCTGGCACTGCCCAAAGGACACTGCCCCCCCCCCCCCCCCCCCCACCCTACCCCTGATCTCCCAGAGAGGGTCTCACTGGCCTCTGGTCCCACCAGCAAGGCTATCTTATTAGGTCCTGATTGCTAGTGAACATACATGATCACCGCTGGTATGGACCTCCATCAGTGAAATCAGAAATCCAAGTAAGCCTAGACAATAGCATCTGGAGCTCGCTAAAGTTACTTAAATTATATTCTGAATATTTAGATCAGCCTCCTGCTTTGCCCAGTAAGAGGCCAATTGCATCAGAAAAAATAATCTGGTTGGTCATGATTCCTGTTTTTGGTTTCCCACCTAAATTTCCCACTCCTCTATGCTACTCGACTAGTGCAGCAGGATGGGAAAATTGTGCCCATCAATCAAGTCACTTCTTACTCTTCTAAACTCCAGCAGATACAAAATCAGCCTATCCAACCTTTCCTCATAACACAATCCACCCATTCTAGGAATTAGTTTGGTAAACGTTCCCTGAACTACTTCCAATGCATTTATATCGTTCCTTATATAAGGAGACCAATGCTGTACACAGTATTCCAGATGCATATTAGCACCCTACATAATGATGATACATAAAGGATGAGCATATGGGAACTAATGGGATAGGGGGTTATAGATAGGTCTGTGGATTGGTAGGTATATATGTGATCGGCGCAACTCGTGGGCTGAAGGGCCTGTTTGTGCTGTGGTGTTCTATGTTCTATAACTGAAGCATAGCCTCCCAACTTGCCTCTCACAATAAACAAAAACATTCGATTAGTTTTCCAGATACTGCATTCGCATATTAGTCTTGCGGTTCATGCGCTAGGACTCCTAGATCCCTCTGTATCGCACAGCTCTGCAATTTCTTGCTATTTAGAGAAGAAGCTTTCTTTTTATTTTTCTTGCCAAAATGGATCATTGCACATTTTCCTACATTACACTCAATTTGTCAGATCTTTGTCCACTCACTTACTGATTTGTATCCCTTTTTTAACCTCTTCACATTTTACTTTCCTACCTACATTTGTATCATCTGCAGATTTAGCAATCACATTTTCAGTTCTTTCATCCAGGTCATTTATATACATTGTAGAAGTTGAGGCCCCAGCAATGGTCAATGCAACATTACCACTCGTTACATCTTGTCAACCAATTCTGGGCACTGCATGAGATTTGTGAAGGTGTTAGAGAGAGTACAGTAAAGCTTTAAAAGAATAGTTCCAGAGATGAGGGACTTCAGTTCGGTGATTAGATTGCAAATCTGGAATTGTTCTTCATGCAGAAGAGAGGCTTAAAAGAAGATTGGATAACAGTATTCAAAGAATCATAGAATCTCTACAGTACAGAAGGTCCATTGAGCCTGCACCGAAAACAGTCAAATCACGAGGGCTTTGGACCGAGTAGTTAGGGAGAAAATGTCCCAATTGGCAGAAGTAGAACTAGAGGGCACCAATTTAATGTGATTAACAAAAGAGCCAATGAGGACATGAGGAGAACCCCTTTTTAAGCACAAAGTGTTTCAAATCTGTAATGTACTGCCTCAGTGTGTGGTGAAGGCCAATTCAACTGTGGCTTTCAAAAGGGAATTGGATACATATCTGGGGTTTACTATTGACCAGACACTGAAGTAAGCTGCCCATTTAAATACTGGGGCTACAAGAGCAGGAATTTAGAAATTCTAAGCAAATAACTCACCTCCTGATTCCTCAAAATCTGTTCACCACCTTCAAGGCACAAGTTAAGAGAATGATGGAATATTCAGCACTTGCCTATTTGAGTACAGTTGCAACAACATTCAAGTGGCTTGACACCATCCAGACAAAGGTTTGATTGGTACCCCATCTACCACTGTAAACTTTCATTCCATGCACCACACAGACACACAGTGATAGCAGTATATCTCCAAGATGCACTGAAGAATTTCACCAAGACTCCTTCAACAGTATCTTTCAAACCCATGACCTCTACCACTTTGAAGGACAAGGGCAGCAGATACCTACGAACACCACTACCTAAAAGTTTCCCTCCAAGCCAGTCACCATTCTGACTTGGAAATATACAATTATTCCTTCACTGTAGCTGGGTCAAAATCCTAGAACTCCTGACTATCATTGTGGGAGTTCAAGAAGGCAGCGTACCATCACCTTTTAAAGATCAATCAGAGATAAGCAATAAATGCTGGCCTACGCAGCAATGACTGTTTCCCATGAATAAAAGAGAGGATTTCTGGGGCAGTGTGGGAAGGGTAGAGAAATGAAATGAACTGAATTCTCTTGCGCAGAATTGACACAAACAGAATAAAACCAAAATACCTCTTTCTGTGCGATAGCCATTCTATGATTATATGAGGCAGTAACGCAATGGTATTTTCACTAGACTAATAATCCAGAGATCCAGGGTATTGATCAGTGAATCTAGGTTAGAACGCAATCATGGTAGATGATGAAGTTTGAGTTCAATAAAAATCAGAACTAAAAGTCCAAGGGCAACTATGAAATGCTTGTCATAAAAACCCATCTGCTTTATTAATGTCTTTTAGGAAATCAGCTGTTCTCAACTGATCTGGCCTGCATGTGACCCAGAGCCACAGCAATGCCCAATAAAGGCACCCAATTCAAGGGCAATTAGGGATGGGCAGTAAATGCTGGCCCAGCCAGTGACACCCAAATTCCATGAATGAATTAAACAAAAATAGTGAGCAGAAAAAATCTTCTCATATATACCTGTATAAAGTGTTGGTTAGACCTCATTTGGAATACTGCGTCCAGTTCTGGTCGCCCTACTACCAGAAGGACGTGGAGACGTTGGAGAGAGTGCAGAGGAGGTTTACCAGGATGCTGCCTGGTATGGAAGGTCTGAGTTACGAGGAGAGGTTAAGTAAATTGGGGCTGTTTTCCTTAGAAAGATGTAGACTTAGAGGAGATCTAATAGAGGTGTACAAGATTATGAGGGGTATAGATAGAGTAAACAGGATTAAGCTTTTTCCTAGGATGGACTCAAATAGCACAAGGGGTCACGGGCTTAGGGTGAGGTATAATTTGGATGCTAGAGGGAGTTTTTTCACACAGAGGGTGTTGGGGTATGGAACGCACTGCCAAGTAAAGTGGTGGAGGCAGGTACTCTGGAGTTATTTAAGAAATACTTAGATGGGCATATGAACAGAATGGGAATGGAGGGGTATAGAAAACTGATTTAAAATAGGGATCATGAGCCTTGAGAGTCCTTGGGAAGTGTGTAAATAGATGATGATATTGATGTACTTGTTTTTATCCTACAGGTGCTTTGGTCCACCTTGTTGTCTAATGAGGAGCATACACGCGATGGGTCTTGAGAGGGCTGCTCTTGGATATTTTTTCGAGAGTATCCTAGTGCTTCACGTCGTTAGTGTACGCTTGACCTGGACCATTTGATGGACAACACGACAGCTCAGTGACTATCGCTGTGCTGTGCAGATACATGGATTTGGGCCTGTGTCTGTGGGAGTTTTCACATTCTCCCCGTGCTTGCGTGGGTTTTCTCCGGGTGCTCCGGTTTCCTCCCACATCCCAAAGATGTGCTCTTAGGCTAACTGGCAGAACAAATTTTCCCTAAATTGTCTCAAATTTGATTTCAATCCGTAGATCTATAAATATAGACAGGGATCATGGGTAGAAGTGGGAACATCGGGATGGCAGCTCATTGGGCCAAAGGGCCTGTTTCCTGTGCTGTTTTCTTCTTTGATCTTTCTTCTTTGGATGAATAGAATTTTCTATGTGGAGTTCAAATTCCCAAGTTTATCCCGTGCTTTTGTAAGGAATAGTTGGTTGTCTGGAGAGCAGTTTGGTGTAAAGAGTGTTGAAAGCAAATTTATATCATTTTTAAGTTTGTGTTCCATTTTAAGATTATTACCATTTGTTTGAATTGGCTGACTCCCTATTTTATATGATTTAGAGAGATAGTGAAATTTTGTAACAATTTCCCCATCAAGTTAGATTCCATTTACAAAAGATTACCTCCCAGTGACATGAACCATCTTGCCTATTCATTAAAATGATTAATTGGAATACTTGTTAAAGCATCATCAAAATCGTGTGCCGTTGCCAGCACATCAAATTTAAGACAATGGAAGCGAGTAAACACACTCCAGAGCTTATAATGCTGGAGTGGATTTTCATTCAACTTGCTCAGCATGAAGGACTTTGCTAAACAGACAAAATAGCTAGCACACTAACACAAAGGCAAAGGCTGCAGGCACTGATGAGTGCAGACATTATAGTTAGGCATAGGATAAGTATCACTGAAAATATTCACCATTAAAGAATATTTCACCTCAAAGCTACAAATCCTCCATCTTCATTCCATTTCCCTCAGGGAATGTATCTCCATATCTATAATCAGAATCTCCTGCCAGGCCCACCAATCAATTTCAGTAGTGAGGATCCAGTTGTCCCACAGTGACAGATGTCCTGGAATGACAGCCTCAAATTTAACTTTAGGCCTTGCTCCCATCCTCCCTCACCCCCAGATCATTGGGTTAAATGGTGGTGCCCTTAACCCTCACTCAGATATGAGCCCAGAATCTGTATGCAATCAGAAGACAGGCAAGAGACTTCGGCAGCACCAGAGCAGTACCACAGCTCGCCGCAAAGCGAGTCATCATCACCCTGTTGCCATGACAAGTCACTGGTTTACACAGCCAAGCCAGGCCCACCAGCCTGATATGACATCAATTAGACTCTTGCAGAGAGGAAGGAGAACTGCTATTCTGGATGTGTGGACAAAGGTTCCGGAATGGTGGACAATGATCTGGGTGGGGATGGTTCTGGGGAGAGAGGATGGGAAGTGATGGTACGGGTTGCAACCGCCTGACACCAATCCTCCTAATTGGAGGATCTTGTGCAGTGAGGATCTCCCTTGTCCTCCTGGCATGTTGGGCCCTTGCCACTGTCTGTCCTCCATCCTCCAGGTCCTCTTTGGGTTCATCATCCACTCCCACCTGGTTCATCCTCTGCTCAGAGGAATCTGCATAGCCCTCCTCTCCTCCAGAATATCGCCCTGTTGTTATACCACATTGTAGAGTGCACAGCAAATCACCACAATGCAGGAGACCCTCTGGGGCTGTACTGCGGAGCATCATCGGATTCATCCAGACAGCTGATGCACTGTCCCAGGTGGCAACATGAGCCTCATTGTAGCAGGTCTCCACCTCAGTCTCCGGCCTCCATACTGGCATGCATCATCAGTCATGACATCAGCAGATAACCTTTGTCCTCCATTAACCATTCTAGCCAACCTTGGTTGGTCCTCGAAACATAGGGGTTATCCAAGTGCCCAGGTTGAAGCTGGGATGTGTGCTACCCAGAGAGCATGTGCACACTCATACATGATATTGAATAGATAGTCACACAAAATTTGGACATTCAGGGCATGAAACCCCTTGCAGTTGATGAGGGGCACTCAGGACTCACAAAGCAATATGTATGCTGCTGTTTGGCTGCAGTTTTTAGCCCCCATACCTGGGGCATACGGTGATAGCAGTGAAGCCTGCAGTCTGGCCATATAGGGCATTTGTAACTTCCCAGATGCACCCGTGGGCTGATGACTGAGAAATGCCATATGTCCTCGAATGATCCATTGGCGAAAATGTTCAGGGCTATCATAACCTTCACAACCCCTGGAAGTGGGTAGTCCTCCTCCCCCACGATGTGCCAAATTGTAACAATGGCACTGGTGCTGCACTGTTTCATTGCTCAAACTGAGTCTTCGATAGGATATGGTTTCTGGCAGATCATTCTAGGACATGCGAGTCCTATACAGCCATCTTTTGGCCCGCCCTCAGGCTGATGGGCAATTAGGCCCTGACCCTGACCAACTGTCACCTGTTGCAATGGTGCAGCCTCCAGCCTAGGTAGGCCTTGCCTTATGCAGCAATGTCTGTCAGCCGCCACAGCAGTAATGAGGATTATTGTCAGCTGTCCCGTTCGGACGAGTATCGTTTGGACGGGTATAACTCACCGGATTGTGAGAGGGCACCAGTACGTTCAGAGGCAGAATTGGGCCACTAAAATATGCACCATGGATAGTAAGGATTGCTCATCTTGCAATCTTACTGCCCATTGTGGAGTCCAATGTTGGCCGCTTCCTTCACCAGGATGTCTGTCCCACCTTCTCTCTCTGAGTGACATTTCAGTCATGGAAGTCCCTTTTGCCTAGACCATAGCAGACGGGAGTGTTCCCTTCCTGTTGAGAACATTTCAGCGGTCACGGACCTTCAGTCTCTGATCTTCGGGTAAACGTTCTCCAAGGTGGCCTTCATGACACATGACAATGCAGAGTCACAGAGCAGAAACTTGATAGTCAAGTTCTGCACATGAGGACAGCCTCAACTGGGATCTTGGGTTCATGTCATACTATTTGTAACCCCACAACTTGTCTGGGCTTGCAAAATCTCACTAACTATCCTAGTTAGAGATAATACACATCTCTTTAACCTGTGCTTAACCCTCTCTCCAATCATATTGTCTATACATTTAAGGTTTGATTATCTGTTCTAAAGATTTACATTCCAACCATTATTTTGTAAATTGAGTTTGTGTCTTTATATGCCCTGATTGTGAACAGAACTCCCAATCACCTGATGAAGGGGTAGTGCACCAAAAGCTAGTGGTTTGTGCTACCAAATAAATCCATTGTTCTTTAACCTGGTGTTGTGAGACTTCTTATTGTGTTTACCCCAGTCCAAAGCCAGAATCTCTGTATTATAATAATTGAGGAAAGAGACACAGGTTGAAAGAGTAGGAGAGAAGGCAGAGAGATATAAAAAATTAAGTTCCCAGTAAGGGAAGAAGACAGGAAAGAAACAGGAGTCAATATAATTAAGAAAAAAAGACTCTACAGTTAGAGAAAGGACTGCCAGGAACAGACTTAAATCAGCTCAGGAGAAGCTCTAATAATGGAAGAGGCCCCAAGAGATACTTCAGAGATCAAAGAAGACAACCAAATGTTGTTAACTCTTGTGTTGTGAGAATTGAGGCATGTTTGGAGCAGTAATATTCTGCTTGATGGTGCCAATGGCTGAAGTTATAGTTGTAAGTTAATATTTGAGGGCATTTATTGTGTTTGACCAAAGTTTGCCTAGTTATGTTTTTGAAGAGGAGTGAAGAACTCCATTCTGATTCAAATGTGACCAAAGGAACAGAAGCTGAGGAGAAAAAAGTAAGACTCTTTCACGGACAGAACATTGACAGATATTTCTAAATGCCAAATGCCAAATGAGCGTGAAAACAGGAGAGAATCATGCCCGTTTTTTGGGCAAGCTCCCAGATACAGCTGTATGGATTTAGAAAACCAAAGCGCAGATGCGGTTCTCACCTGCAAAGGAAATGGGCAGAACTTATTCTCACTGGAAAGCTGACTGCTGAACTCTCCTGGCACCATTGCATGGGTGTCCCAATCTCCCAGTGCACTGTGCACACTGTATATACAGTGCACTAGGAGATCTGTCACTCTCTGCCCCCACGACCCATGGAATCACACGTATTCCCCCACTCCACTCTTTAATTACCCCCATAGACATCATGCCCTTGGCCAACTTGATCGCTACCCTGGATGATTCTCACCCACCTCCCTGATTGCTTCTCCACTGAATGCTGTTCCAACACCACTGATCACTACCCTAGCTGATCCCATTCCCCCCTCCACACAATCGCTATTGCCCTGGCGGATCATCACCCCTCTTTGAAGCAGAGAATCCCATTTCCTTCCCTCCATCTCTCAGTCATGGCCCTGCCCCACATGAGCCTACACCTTTAAGCCCCGCCCCTTCAGGTCCCAACACCTTAAACCTCCCGCACTGTCCGGTGCCTGGAAGGTCCCAGGCTGGCACTGCTCTGCCCAGCCCTCAACCACCCCAGGAGCGCCAATGACCTCAGGTCCCATCACTGAGGCCATATTGTCAGGTCCTTGTTAGTAGGGACCGTATATGATCCGGGCTGGTGAGCACCTCGACTGATGAGCAACTAAGAACAAGTGAGCCCGGATGATAGTGTCTGGGACTCACTAATTAAATGCAAATTAGCTACTGAATGTTGAAATCAGTTTCATGCCCTTTATGGCCACGAGATCAATTTTGCCAGCAAAATGGGGTCAGTAACATTACGGGAGGTGAAAAACCAGGCGTGAATCCGATTTTTCATCTCTATCAACTGGCGTGATGAGCCAATAAGATTGCCCCTGATGGCTGTCTTGGGGAAAGATCCTATCTCGTGATTAAGAACTCCGTAATGGACTGAAAGGGTTTTGATTCTGCATGAATTGCCACTAATTCTCAGTGGGCTAAGCTTGCGTATCTTTCAGATATATTCAGCCATCTGAATAAACTGACTGTTAAAATGTACTGAGGAAAATGAGAACATTTTGACTACTATAGATAAACTTAAAGGCTTTGGATAAAAACTGACCTTTTAGCAGGAAAAGTGACATGGGAGTCTATTGAGATGTTCAAGCTGGCATCAGCAAAACTTGCTGGTGTTGCCCTCGAACTTGGGTCAACTGGTGCCTTGGGCAAAAATATTCAACTCTCAGACAATGAATCTCCTTTATTGTACTTTGTCAAGTTACCCCAAAATTACATCAGACATCAAACTTTATTATATACGAAGTATTTAATTTCGACTTACTTTGTTACACACAAAATAACCAATCTTTGACCTACTCTGTTCTACACACAAATATTCAAAACATTTCAAAACTCACAAAATATCCAAACTTGGACTTAGAGATACTACCTGTACTGAGGCAAACTGATGAGATTCCTGACTAACTTTTATTCCAATGTCTCTGAATCCCAAATCCAATGCTCCTTCTAAGTGGTTGATTCCAGGTTACTGCTGCCAGATATCTCCTTATAAAAATCCTGCTGGCACTGATCATGTTTCTTGTCATCTACTCCAAGGACAGGCACCAATCAATTAGTCTTTTTGGTCAGGAGTACTCAAGTACTGAGAATTATGCATCTGTCAGGGGATTGTAATTCTCTCAGGTACACAACACATGGGAATTTGTGTCCAATCACTATCTGTTCAAGGCATAGTAACAGCCATTGATCAATCAATTCCTGCATTTGTTCCTTATCTGCATATCCTTTTTTATTGCTGCTTTTCCCATGGTCCTCAGCCTAATACAGAATTAGCCCATTTAACCATCAGACTTTGCTGGTGTCTTTATGAATACTCATCAGATTACACTGACAATATATCTTATGCCTGGTATGGAGGGCAGGTCTTATGAAGAGAGGCTGAGGGATTTGAGGTTGTTTTCGTTAGAAAGAAGGCGGCTAAGAGGAGACCTTATTGAAACATTTAAGATGATTAGAGGTTTAGATAGGGTGGACAGTGATAGCCTTTTTCCTAGGATGGAGAAAGCTAGCACGAGGGGACATAGCTTTAAATTAAGGTGTGGTAGTTATAGGACGATGTCAGAGGTAGGTTCTTTACCCAGAGGATGGTAAGGGTATGGAATGCCCTGCCTGCTGCAGTTGTAGATGCGCCAAATTTGGTGGCGTTTAAGAGGTTAGTAGATAAGTTTATGGACGGAAAGGGAATGGTTTAGGTTAGAGGGTCATTGCTTTTTCCTAATTGGTCGGCGCAACATCGAAGGCCGAAGGGCCTGTTCTGCGCTGTAATGTTCTAAAGCACTATAAGATAACTTTGAATATTACTTCCCCTCTATGAGCATAGAAGATTTTGATTCGATATATGATCTATTTAATTCATTTTCTTTTGAATCCTCAAAGACATTATCATTAAATGGACAAAAGGAATTTGCAGACTCAGGATGGATTGTACGCTGAAACAGAAGTTGCAGCAATGTCTCTAGACATGTTTTGATTCCTCGCAGGATAAGATTATCTATTTCAGGTTGTGCAATAGCAGTTATTTTTCTTACAACCTACCTATGTATGTTGGTATTTCAATATTGAATCATAAAAAAAGGAGGGAGTGCTTGTCAGTAAAGCAAGACCTCTGAATTGCCCTGTCATCAGTTCCTCTCTGGATCAAGAGACTCCACTCATAGAGGCAGGTTCAGATGTCATATTGAAGTTGCCAATAGGATGTTGCTCACAGTATTTCCTTCATTTATGAACATTTACATTGAGACACGTAGTCTTAAAAAACTGAAACAATTGAAATCTTTAATTGGAAACATTTTTAAATTGTGTACATTTTCAATAAAAATTGTATTTGAGATGCAGCTGGTCATGAGGCTTTCATTATAAACTAATAAAAATTACATTAAATGGTGGCTTGATGGGGCTTTGGGAGGTTCTAGAAACAAAAGGCTTTTACTCGAGGGCAGCTCAGTTGTAGAAATTAGGAGGTGTGCCTCAAAATTTTTTACACTTTGTTATGATGGCCACAGGGGATCATCAATAGGTCTCATCGTGACCTCGTAGAGTACGAGCTCCCCTACTAAGTGAGCACAGACTCGCCCAAAGGAAAGGAGCAGCAGAGGGTTTAAAACCAGTTGGCTCAACTCAGGCAGGCAGTCGAAGGACTCTGGAACTTGACATAGAATCCCTACAGTGCAGAAGGAGGCCAATTTGGCCCATTGAGTCTGCACCAACTCTCCAACAGGGCATCTCAACCTATCCCCGTAGCCTCACATATGTACCCCACTATTCCCCCACCCACACATCCTGGGACACTAAGGTGCAATTTAGCATGACTAATCAATCTATCCTACACATCTTTGGAGTGTGAGAGGAAATCCACTCAGTCACTGAGGGAATGTGCAAGCTTAAGTTTAAGTTTATTTATTAGTGTCACAAATAGATTTATGTTAACGAAGTTACTATGAAAATCCCCTAATCGCTTCATTGCCTGTTCAAGTTTACTGAGGAAAAATTTAGCATGGTCAGTGCACCTAACCAGCATGTCTTTTGGCCAGTGGGAAGAAACTGGAGGAAACCTATACAGACAAGGGCAGAACATGCAAACTCTGCACAGACAGTGACCCACACCAGGAATCAATCCCGAGTCCCTGGCGCTGTGAGGCAGGTTAAGGCAGGAAGCAGTGCTAACCACTGTGCCACTACGCTGTCCTTTTTTTCGTGTGACTTCAGTTACCCAAGGCTGTAATTGAACCTGGGTCCTTGACACTATGACTTGCTGTATACAGAGTAGCTGCAGAAGTTGTATCTCTTGCATTTTGTAAATAAAAGGCGTTGCTGATAGAAGACTGGCCTCAGCAAGTTTATTACACAGTATAAAGGTGTGCTGTGACAGATTAAGGATTGAGAACTAACTGGCTTAGAGACTCACGCTGCGTGCCTGGATGCAGCAGTGGGTTGTGGGCTCTCCTGTGATGGGGGTCCCTCCCACACACAGTTGTGTCCCAACTATAAAGGTTATTTTTCATGTAAATTTTGAAAAAAAGTTGGAGGGAGGTCACCTCCATTTAGAAGCAACCTCTCTATAGCGGTTGCAAAATCTGAACTGCCATTGCTATTAAACTGGAAGGCCTCTGATTGGCTCTCTAGCTTCAAATTGGCACACTCATCATTTTTAATTGGTGATTCCATCCTCATGGTCACTAAATATCCAATTTGGGGAAAATTGCGGTGAGTGATTGATTCTCACACGCTACCTACCATCTAACCCTGCACTGCTGGGTTTCAGGAACATGCAGGAGAATTCAGCCCCAGGTGTTCTGCTGGCCTCTGTAATAAAGGGAGTGGTTGCTGAACAAAATTCCATTCTGATGTATACAGAGCGGAAATGGCTATCTCGAGGCATATCTATATATTTCATCTCAGGGAAGATGCATGTACTTCACTGATGAGGTAAGCATTCCAAGGTGTGTGACTGGCTAGACTGGTTTTCTCCCAAATATAGTCAGTGAACTGAAAAAACCTGTACAAAGCAGGAGAACTTTTTAAAAACTTGGTTTGACAGAATTGACAGATTCCAAAGGAACCTGCAAACTTAGTAAGTTCCTATCTGTGGGGGCCATGATGGATACATTTGAGCTTTTACATTCTTTCTTGTAAAAAACACATTGACTTTGACATAATCAAACCACAACTGGCGGAACATTTTTTGGTGTATGCAACAACTCAATACGTACGTTCTAGTATTCAGAACCATAGATTCAGGCGGGGTGGTAGAATTCTGACGATTATGTGTTACCTCTAAAGTGAAGGAGGGTATCAGCACCCCATGATCCAAATGTGAGGGACATCAATGCCTGATGGGTATTGTAGTTTCCAGGGTGAATATGATTTTTTGAGTCCTTGCAGATTTTCTGATGATGTAGAGATACCGGTGTTGGACTCAGTAAGAGGTCTGACAACACCAATTTTAAATCCAGCCGATTTATTTGATAGTAAACTTGCAAGCTTTCGGCCTTTGTAGCCTTCCTCATTTGCCTAAGGAAGGCTACAAAGGCTGAAAGCTTGCAAGCTTACTATCAAATAAATCGGTTGGATTTAAAATCGGTGTTGTCAGACCTCTTACTGAGATTTTCTGATGTCAGGTAAGGGATCTGGTACCTGCATAGATGGAGTTGTAAACTAATTTTAACACACAAAAATTTGCTGGTGTACCATGGAATTTATAAAAACATGGAACAGGAACTATGGAAGCAGACTTTACTGTAAAGTGCATGTATATGACTTACTGAGCTTCTCTCTATGAGTTTGAAGATGTGCAATGTTGCTTCCTTATCATCCCTGTCTTCCTCAATCTTGCTCCTGTACCGCTGTCTGGATGCAGTTCTATGATGTCTGTAAGGAGAAAGACATAAGGGTAGAATCGTATTGAGAGAATTGGGTAAAAGCGAGAGTTCAATACTACCAGCTGCAGCTTGTAAGTCAGAAGAGACTACGAGCTGAGAAATTGAAATTGGGATGTGAAAAGGAGGGTTAAGTAGAGACATCTTCAATAGATTCAGCCCCGCTCCTGGTCAGCCATGGCCACTCTCGTGAGGATTGGGAGCATGGCGCAATGCGTTTGGGTGATGCTCCTGCCAAGATTGAATAGTTAATTGTGATTACAAGCTGTGAGATGTGGGTCTGTGGTTTGCAGCAATGCTAAATATGAGGGCAAGGTGAAGTTATGAATATGAGGTATGAGTTGTGCTTGACAGATATTTTTGGCAGGTGAGTTTTGGTGGGGTGGTGGATTGAGCAGTGCCTGAGGCTGATGAGTTATTTGTAAGCATATAACATCTGAAAATGAATTCATTGATCTTAACTACTTGTGAAGTTATTGTACTTCTTCCAGTGTTGATTTACATCCTCAGGGCTAGAATGCTGTAACAACTATCTGTTGCTACTGTCTTTACAGTGTCTGTCTGAAGGCTTCTTGGTTCTGATTTTTGATTTGATTTATTATTGTCATTGGAAACATAGATAGGAGCAAGAGGAGGCCATTTGGTTCTTTGAGCCTGCTCCACCATTCATTACAATCATGGCTGATCATTCAATTCAAGAGCTTAATCCTGCTTTTTCCACATAACCTTTGATCCCATTCACCCCAAGTGCTATAACTAGCCACCTCTTGAATGCATTCATTTTTTTGACATCAGCTACTTCCTGTGATGATGAATTCCACAGGTTCACCACTCTTTAGGTGAAGAAATGTTTCCTCATCTCAGTCCTAAATGGTCTATCCTGAATTCTCAGCCTGTGACCCCTGCTACTGTACTCCCCCACCATCGGGAATATCCTCCCTCCATCTACCCCTGAATAGTCCTGTTAGAATTTTATAAAGCTCTGAGATCCCTCCTCATTCATCTGAACAGCAATGAAAATAATCCTAACCTAGTCAATCTCTCCTCATAAATCAGTCCCGCCATCCTGGAATCAGCCTGGTAAACCTTCACTGCATTTCCTTGAGAGCAAGAATATCCTTTCTCAGAAAAAACCAAAACTGCATGTATTAGTATACAGTGAAATGTATGCTTTCTTCTGCGCTATACAGACAAAACATACCATTCATAGAAAAGGAAACAAGAGAGTGCCGAATGTAGTACTACAGTTATACTAGGGTGTAGAGAAAGATCAACTTAATGTGAGGTAGATCCATTCAAATGTCCAGCAGCAGGGAAGAAACTGTTCCCAAGTCGGTTGGTACTTGACCTCAGACTTCTATATCTTTTGTCTGATGAAGAAGGTGGAAGACAGTATGTCAGGGGTGCATGGGGACTTTAATTATGTTGGCTGCTTTGCTGAGGCAGCAGGAATTGTACACAGAGTCAATGATGGGAGGCTGGTTTGTGTGTTGAATTGGGCTACGTCCACAACCTTTGCAGTTTTGTGCAGTCTTGGGCAAAGCAGGAGTCATACCAAGCTGTGATACAACCAGAAAGAATGCTTTTTATGGTGCATCTGTAAAAGTTGGCAAGACCTGTAGCTGACATGCCAAATTTCCTTAATCTTCTGAGAAAGTGAAAGCATTAGTGGATTTTCATAACTACTATGTTGGCAAAGGGTTCCAGGACAGGTTGTTGGTGATCTAAACACCTAAAAACTTGAAGCTTTCAAATATTTCAACTGTACACAGGACATGTTCTCCACTATCTTCCTGAAGTTGACGATCGTCTCTTTTGTTTTGTTGACTTTGAGTGAGAGATTATAGAGGAGCAATCTCCTCTTGTACCAAGGCTTTATTTACAACTTGGACAATCTCATAGCACATTATCTGCCCCGTTATGCCATGATTCCATATTCTTCAATTTTGGGCACACTTGCCCAGCATGTCCAGCACTTGACTGCAGCCATTACGTACCTTCCCTTTAAGAGGTGTTGGCTGGTTTCAGTGGCAGGGGGCTGAGGGGGCACAAAATGTTTTGGTCTCCTGTGAGTTCTGCAGCCACTCAACAGCATATTTAGATCTGGGCTGCATGCTGTAGTCATGGCAATGAGTTGGTAGCAGCAAGGCTGAGAAAGGAATGGGCATAGCTTGATTGCCCATGGCCAGCTGCCAACCAGTTTGTGAAGACTGCCCATTTTTGTCTCCAGCTCCCCCTTCAAGCTGAGAAATGTATGCAAACCATTGTGTAAGAATGCTGGTGAGTTCAAGGAGTGTTAATTTGTAAAGTGAGTCTTGTCCGTAACTGAAGGATAAAATTATGCATTTTAGTACCTGGGATGTCGCAGTCAGTGGTAAAATGACAGTGTTTAACTTTATAAGATCAGAAATGGGATATTTGCTGTTGAATGCATAGTATTCAATACCATGCTCAATTGTTCAGATACTAAACCAGACTATACCTGCATGCAGCAGACCCAGACAACATTCAGCCTTGGACTGATAACTGCAAAGTATCATTCAACAACACAAATGTCAAGTAATGATCATTGCCAACAAGACTGAGTCTAACTACCATCCTTGATTTTCTTTGGCATTGCCATGATCTGGTTCTCCAACATCAACATCTTTATTTTTATCATTGGCTGGCAAATTAAATAGATCAGTCACATAAATATTATGACTACAAGAGTAGGTCTGAGACTGAGAATTCTATTCTCTTAGTAATTCATTTCCTGGCTCCCTAAAGCATGCCCATCATCTACAAACTCCAAGTCATAAGTATGATGGAATACACGGTATTTTGTGGATTAGTGCAATTCCAACAATTCTCAAGAAGCTTGACACAGTCCAAGAAAAAGCATTCTGCTTGATTGGCACACCTCCACAACTGTAAATATTTCACTTCCTTTGTAAGTAACAAGGGAACATCATGCTGGTTTGCACCCATGTCCCCTTCTTAATTGGTGTGTTGAACATGACTTAAAAGAAGCACGAGGGTGACAAGCTCACAGAATGTATACTAGGTGGGGGACATCAATGCCATCACAATGAATGACTTGGTTGCACCATTATTGACGAGACTTGCTGAGTGTTGAAGGACGTGGCTGCTCGAATGGTGATGAGGGAATTAATGGCAAAAACATTTCAACCTTGTCCTCATCAATCAATTTGGAGGTCATTTCTACCTATGACAGCATAGGTAGAAATGACCTCCAAACAGTCCTTGTAAAAACAAAGTCCTGTCTTCACATAGAACATTCGCTCCATCATGATGTGTGGCACTCGCACTGTATTAAACGGCATAAATTCAGGATTGATCAAAACTGTGCATTCATGAAGCACTGTGGCTCATCAGCAAAGGCAGAACAGTATTCAGCCACAGTCAATTACCACATGTCACAATAATGCCACACTCTACCATTATCATCAAACCAAGGGATTAACCATGGTTCTGCAGTCAGTGAGCTATCATTTAATATATATATGCCAAACAAAAAAATGACACTTCTATGGCCCCATGAGAAATATGATCAACTGAGGTTTTTAAATGACAGGCTGCAAGGACAAATAACTCGGGTTTTATGAGGAGTCATAAATTTGAAGGCCTGGTTATTTTTAATGGGGAAGTGATGACAATATTCGCATAGTAATAAAGTCATCTTAATCAATCAAATGGACAGAAACTGATTACCAAATGGAGCCATATATCAGATGCTAAAGTTTTAAACAGGCTTAAGACATTGACCTAAAGTCAGGCAACTGCAATAAATCAATGTATACACCTACGTTCAGGACTGTATGTGCCCAAGCTAGTTTCAAGTAATAAATATTGGAGTTTTGGAGAAGAGAAAAAACAGAAACAGGATAAGAGAAGAGAATGAAGAAAGAGCCTCAAGTGACAAGTTTGATGAAGCCTGACCCCTCTCTATGTTTGGCCAGTGTGAATGGTTAAACACAGGTCCATTAGTTAAGTATGAATGGTTAAAACCTCTACTGATATACTTGTTATAGTAAATTTGAAGGGAAATGGAAGTATTTAAGTGTGATACAGTGTAAGAGAATCAATTTTGTAGTATTTTAAACTTCTATTCCATTCTCCTAATAAAGATGTAAACATTTTCATGTGTCTATCGATTAACTGAACAACAAGGGTCTCAGTTAATAATTCAATGATGAATTCAGGAGAGAATGCAACAAGATCTGGACAATATCCAGCCTTGGGCTGACAAGTGGCAAATGCCAGGTAATGACCATCACTAACAAAAGACACTCTAACCACCACCCCTTGACGTTCAATGGTGTAACCATCACTGAATCCCCCATTGGGGTTTACCATTGACCAGAAACTCAACTGGACTCACCACATAAACACAATGGTTACAACAGCAGGTCAGAGTCTAGGAATACTGCCTGATTCCCCAGAGCCTATCCAGCATCTACAAGACACAAGTCAGGAGTATGATGGAATACTCCCTACTTTCCTGAATGGGTGCAGCTCCAACAACACTCATGAAGCTTGATACCATCCAGGACAAAGCAGCCTGCTTGATTGGCACCTACACACTTTGAATCCCTCCACCGACACTCAGTAGCAGCAGTGTGTACCACCCACAAAGTGCACTACAGCAATTCACAAAGGTCTTTAGACAGCTCCTTTCAAACCCACAACCACTTCCAACTAGAAGGAAAAGGGCAGCAGATAAATGTGAAACCACCATCTGCAAGTTTCCCTGCAAGCCACTCACCATTCTGACTTGAAAATATTTCGCTGTTTCTTCACAGTCTCTAGGTCAAAATCTTGGAATTCACTCCCTAATGGCATTGTGGGTCAACTCACAGAAGATGTACAGCAGCAATTCAAAAAGGCAGCTCACCCCCACCTTCTCAAGGGCAACTAGGAATGGGCAAGTGACACCTATGTCCCATGAGTGAATAAAAAAATTTCAGGAGCATGCATTTGTTTTCAATGACACCTTTCCAGGCAAGTGCAGAATGAGTAATACCTGCCTTATCTCCTCTCTTCTGACCATTCAAGGCCATAAACACTCCTTCATAGAATCATAGAATCCCTACAGTATAGACGAGGCCATTCATTTGGTCTATCAAGTCACGGAATACTTTACCCAGGCCCATCTTCCATCCTATTCCCATGCATTTACCCCACTAATCCCCTTAACACTAGAGACACTAAGGGGCAATTTAACATGGCCAATTCACCTAATTTGCACATCTTTGTGCCTTGGTGAAGTAGTGATTAAAATGTACTTCTTTTAATCAGATCTGCTGCATTGGGCAGACCAACGCTGATTGGATGACTGCTTTACAGAATATCTCTATTCAGTCCAGAAGCACGATCCAAGCTTCTCATGGTTTGGTTACTATAATTCTCAGCTTGTTGTCACACTGACATCTTTGTCTTTGGCTTGCTGCATTGTTTCAGTGAGACTCAATGCAGAAGCTTCAGGAACAGCAATTCATCTTCTATTAACAACCTACAACCTAATGAACTCAGCACTAAATTCAACAATTGCAGGCCCTAAACTCTGCCCCTCAATTTTATTTTCTTTACTTTGTTTATTGCCTCAGTTTATTCCTTTCAGATAGCAGCACATTTTGCTATTTCTTTTATTGTTTCTTTTGTTGCCCCCCGCTCCCCATCTCCATTCCCTTTGTCCCTGGAGGACTAACTTCTCTGGAATGGACTTCAAACAGATCTAGTAATTCAAGACGGGCCATCAGCAGCAGCAGCAGGACTGTACTCAGTCAGAATCTGTCACCTCATGGCCCAACATATCCCCCACTTTATCATTACCATCAAGCCTACGGATTAACCCTGGTTCAAGAGTGTAAGCACTTTGTGGAACTCCTACATTCAGTCGACAAACTGGAACCTACCTTCTGCTCACCTGTCATTCTAATTCTTCAGCTTCCTTTCACATTGACCTCTCTGCCTGCAGCCACCTGCAGTGTTCCTATGAAATTCAAGGTAAGTTGGAGGAACAGGACCTCAACTTTTGATTTGGCACTTTACAGCCTTCTGGACTCAGCATTGAGTCCAGCAATTTCAAAATGTTATCGTGTGTCCACAATTTTGTTTTCTTTTACCTTTTGCAGGTTTTGGTTTTAACTCATTTTTCTCTGGTTTTTACTTTCACATGTTGCTGTTTATGATTCAGCTGTTTGCCTGTCATCAAGACACATCATTTGTTTCTTTGTTTGTCTCATAACCACACTTTTTGGCCCTACACTATTAATCACTGTCATTTTAAGGCAGGATTTTCTGACATCCCCGACAGCTCGTTTTGTGACAGCAACTTGCCATTGGTTGGTGGTGATCCTGCTGTTACCAATGAGTTTCCCATTATTTGCACTGTCCACTGCCAGGGAATTTACCATGAAGTTGCCATAGGCAGATGCAGAAAATCCCACCAGTGGAACAGCCAGAAAATCCCACCCATTGGCTCTCCTGCTAGATTTTCCACCCTATCACAGACATTCCCTTTTGTTTTTTTCATGCCTGCCTCTGTCCCTCTCCCCACAGATGTTGCTGGACTGCTAAGTGTTTTCAGTATTTGAGAATCATAGAGTCTTGGAGTTTTACAGCACAAAAAAAGGCCAGTAGGCCTATATCTATTCTAATCCCATTTTCCAGCAACTTGGTCTGTAGCCTTGTGTGTGAGACAGATGCTTCAAGTGCTTATTTAAATGCTTCTTAAATGTTATGAGGGTCCCTGTCTTTACCATCCTTTTAGGCAGTGAGTTCCAGATTCCTACCACCATCTTGGTGAAAAAGTTTTTCCTCAAATCCCCTCTAAATCTCCTGCTCCTACCTTAAATCTATGTGCCCTGGTCATTGACTCTTCTACTAAGGAGAAAAAGTTTCTTCCTATCCACCCTCTCTATGTCCCTCATCATTTTGTACACTTGATGAAGTGCCCCCTTAGCCTTCTCTGCTCCAAGAAAAACAACCCCAGCCAATCCAACTTTTTCTCATAGCTGTTTCTTCTGGCAAGATATGGAGTTTTGGCGCAGATCAGCTGCAATTGAATTCAATGACAGAACAGGCCAATGGAAACTGATTGGTCTAATCTTGTCTCTGCGCTACTTTACTGCTTAATAACATTCTCATAGTATTACGCCTGTGTATGTGGCTGAGTGTTAGCTGATACTGAAAATTTCATCAGTATAGTTAAAATGCTGCACTATTAGGAAAGAAAATGTTCATGGGATTGATATGATTTGTCACATGATAAGTAAATTATATCAAGATGTAAATGAGCACAAAAATCTATTGTGTAAAAAGAGGGTCACATGGTCACAATAGAGGTATTTTTCAATAACCAGCTAAGAGCTATACTTTCATCCTGCAGCACATCAGAGAAAGACTATGACAAAAGGAAAAAAATAGACAAAAGAAACAACAATGTTTAAAAAATCTATTTTAATATTTCAATTCACAGAAGTCATATTGATGATAAATAAGATCAATAAAAGGAAATCTGGTTTATAATTGGATTTAATTAATCTATCCTGTTTTGTATCCAGTAAGAAAATAGAACAGTATACTTTTGATTTTTTTTATTCATTAGCATCACAAGTAGGCTTACACTAACACTGCAATTAAGTTACTTTGAAAATACCCTTGTCAGAACATTCTGCCATCTGTCCTGGTACGCTGAGGGACAATTTAGCATATTCAATACATCTAACTCACATGTCTTATGGACTGCGGGAGGAAAATGGAGCACCCGAAGGGAACCCACGAAGGCATGAGGAGAACGTGCAGACTCTGCACAGACAGTGATCCAAGCTAGTAATTGAACACTGGCATTGTGAGGCAGCTGTGCTAACCATCATGCTAGCCACCATACTGCCCTGTACTGTCAATGAATCTATAAAGGCAAGTGCTTTAATTTGTTAGGCAAGGATGTTAAGGGGTGTGGAACCGAGGGGTGGGAGGTGCAGTTTTATTTACATACTGATCAGCCATAATTTAATTAAATGGCAATAATAGGCTTGAAGGGCTCATAAAGTCACTGAATTGCTACATTGCAGGAGGAAGCCATTCGGTCTATCGAGCCTACACTGATAAGAATCCCATCCAGGCCCTATCCCCACAACCTCATGTGTTTATCCTGCTACTAGCCCTGACACTAAGGGGCAATTTAGCATGACCAATCTAGCTAATCTACGCATCTTTGGATTGTGAGAGGAAAGCACAGCACCTGGAGGAGATCCAAGCCAACATGGAGAGGACATGCAAGCTCCACACAGACATGTGACCTGAGGCCACAATTGAACCCGGGTCACTGGTGGTGTGAGGCAGCAGTACTAACCATGGTGCTGCCATGATGCCCCACATACTGCTATTACTGAAAGAATGAATAATCTCAAGATAGGGGGCTTTACCATATCAATTGGGGGAACTGGAGGACTGTAAATTTTTCAGGCTTGTCCAAAAATGGAATAAAGATAAATCCAACCAGTCTGTCAGTTGAACAGTGGTGGTGGAGAAGCTTTTGAGAATGATAATTCAGGACAAAATTAATAGTAATATAGCATTTTTGGGTTAATTAAGGAACACCAGCATGGATTTATTCAGGCCAAATCATGTTTAACAAACATGAGGTTCCTCATAGTAGACTGATAGAGAAGGTGAAGGCGCATGGGATACAGGGCCGGGTATGTAGATGGGTCGAGAACTGGCTCGGGAGGAGGAGACAGAGGGTAGTAGTGGAAGGCTCTTTTTCCGGCTGGAAGCCTGTCACTAGTGGAGTGCCACAAGGCTCAGTACTAGGTCCTCTTCTATTTGTGGTCTACATACACGACTTGGAAGTTGGGGTAGGTGGTGAGATCAGCAAATTTGCTGATGACACTAAGATGCTTGGATTGGCGGGTACAGAGGAGCAGTGCCAGGCAATACAACAGGACATAGATAGGTTGGTAGACTGGGCAGATAGATGGCAAATGGAATTTAATCCGGATAAATGCGAGGTGATGCATTTTGGCCAGAAAAATGTAGAAGAGAGTTATAGGATAAAAGGTAAAACTATTCGGAGTATAGAGACGCAGAGAGACTTGGGGGTGCAGGTTCACAAGTCTCTGAAGGTGTCTTCACAGGTGGAGAAGGTGATAAAGAAAGCGTATAGTATGTTAGCTTTCATAGAAAAGGGTATAGAATACAAGAGTAGGAGTTTGATGTTGCAATTGTATAGAACGTTGGTTAGGCCTCACTTGGAATACTGCGTCCAGTTCTGGTCGCCGTACTATCGGAAGGATGTGGAGTCCTTGGAGAGAGTGCAGAGGAGGTTTACCAGGATGCTGCCTGGTATGGAAGGACTGTCTTATGAGGAACGATTAGATAGACTGGGGTTGTTTTCCCTTGAAAGACGTCGGCTTAGAGGGGATCTCATAGAGGTGTATAAGATTATAAGGGGTATAGATAGAGTAAATGGTGGTAAACTTTTTCCACCTTCAGAAATGGATAGGACGAGGGGTCATGGCCTTAGGGTGAGGGGGGCTATGTATAAGACGAATATTAGAGGGCAGTTTTTCACACAAAGGGTAGTGGGGGTGTGGAATGCACTGCCGAGTAAGGTGGTGGGAGCAGGCACGCTAGGGCTGTTTAAGGGTCTCTTGGACAGCCACATGAGCGGTATGCAGATAGAGGGATATAGTAGGACTGTTTAACTATAGCTTTTTTTCCACAGGTAATTCGGTCCATACTTGACCAACAAGGAGCATGCATTCGGCAGGTGGTGCGAGGACAGCTCTTGGATGTTGATTCATGGGTTGCCTGGTACCTCATGTCGTAAATGAGTGCTTTATGTGGACCATCTGAAGGGCACTATGACAGCTCAGAGACTATCGATGTGGCTGTGCAGACACTTGGAATTGGGCCGGTGTCTGCGGGAGTTTGCGCGTTCTCCCCGTGGTTGCGTGGGTTTTCTCCGGGCGCTCCGGTTTCCTCCCACAACCCAAAAATTCGCTCTTAGGCTGATTGGGAAACAAATTGTCCCTATAGTGAGAGTCTTCCATATTAGGAATAACCTAAATCTATAATAGGATAATGGAATTGCTACTATATAGTTATGACGGCGGCGTGGGCTCGTTGGGCCGAAGGGCCTGTTTCCCGTGCTGTGTTGCTCATAAAAAAAAACTTGTTTGAGGAGATGCCTGGAAGGATTGCTAAAGGTAATGCTGTTGATGTAGTGAATGAGAACTTCCAGAATACATTTGGTAAAGTGCTGCACAACAGAACCTGAGAATGAAATCAGAGGTCATGGAATAAAAAGCACAGTAGCAACACTGATACAAAATTGGCTCAGTGTTCGCAAACAGAATAGTAATGAAGTTATTTTTAAGACTAGAGTGAAGTTTATAGTAAAGGTCCCTAGGGATCAGTGCTCCTGATATGTATGAACATCTGAGGCCCGATTTTCCCATCTTGCTGAAATGAATGGAAATTTGGCTGGGCATCAAATTCTCTGATCTCACTGTAACAGGAGTGTGGCACGAATGACCGGCAGGATTGTGCCCTTTGACTTTGGTGTACAATCCACAATTTCAAAACCTGCAGATGACCTGAAACTCAGGAATGTTGTGAATCGTGAGAAGAAAAATGTAGAATTTCAAAAGAACACCGACACCGGAATTCTACTGCCACACCCATCACGGGATCGGAACAGATAAGGGGTGGACAATGGACAAGTGGGTGTTTATGAGCACAAAGGTGGAAGAAAAAGTTGAGAATGTGGTTAAACAACTATGTGGCATCTTGAGATTTATCAATAGGAGCATAAAGTGCAAACTCCAGGAAGTTATGTTAAAATACTGGTCCAGCCTCAACTGAAGGATTGCGTCCCATTCTGGGCATCACACTTTAGGATGTCTATGAAAGTATTAGAGACAGCATAGAAAAGATTCCTGAGAATGCTTGTAGGATGAAGAACTTCAGTTACATAGATAGATTGGAAAAGCTAAGATTTTTTTCCTTGAGGAAGAGGAGATTTGATAACGGTGTTCAAAATCATGAAGGATCTGGACAGAATAGATTGAGAGGAACTTTACCATAAGTCAAAGGATAAGAGCCAAGGAGCACAAATTTAAAATGATTGGAAAAAGAAGCAATGGTTACATGTGGATTTTCTTTTGTGCTGCCTGAGATTATGGTGGACACTCAGCTGAGGCATTCAAAAGGGGAGTTGGAACATTACCACAAAAGAAAATGTTTGCAGGACAAAAAGCAGGGGTGATTGGTGGGTGACACTCAGTCAATTGTTCCTACAAAGGGCCAGTGTGGACCTGACAGGCCAAATAGCCTCCTTTTGCTATATAATCATTCAATGATTCTGTAAATTTTTGAATTATTTCAAATGGATTAGCATTTGTGTTTAAAAAGCTTGAATATTGGAATGAATATTCCTACAGAAAAGTGTTAAGTATTAAATTTATTCCATTGAGATTCTGTAGGAATTTCAAGCATTAAATCTGATACCATTCTTAAATATGTTTGTTATGAAGGACCTTAACGTCTTTACTGTTACAATGTGTGTTAAACACTATGTAGCAGCGAGAACTTTGGCTGTCGTATCTCAAGTACAAATAGCACAACTTTGATTAAATAGTGTAACATTGCAAAATAAGTGAAGTTCAAGGAGATGCCAGTTTTTCTGCCAAGTGGAATATTTGGGCCCTGTTTGTTCTATGTAGTTGAGAATTTAATCTTAGTCATGCTGGCATCTTGCACTATAACATTTTCTCTTCTGAAAGCAGCCCTTTGTCTGTCTATTGATCTACTTTTGACAGTTTCATGGCGGGTACAGAGGAGCAGTGCCAGGCAATACAACAGGACATAGACAGGTTGGTTGACTGGGCAGATAGATGGCAAATGGAATTTAATCCGGATAAATGCGAGGTGATGCATTTTGGCCGGAAAAATGTAGAGGGGAGTTATAGGATAAAAGGTAAAACTATCCGGAGTATAGAGACGCAGAGAGACCTGGGGGTGCAGGTTCACAAGTCTCTAAAGGTGTCTTTACAGGTGGAGAAGGTGATAAAGAAAGCGTATAGTATGTTAGCTTTCATAGAAAAGGGTATAGAATACAAGAGTAGGAGTTTGATGTTGCAATTGTATAGAACGTTGGTTAGGCCTCACTTGGAATACTGCGTCCAGTTCTGGTCGCCGTACTATCGGAAGGATGTGGAGTCCTTGGAGAGAGTGCAGAGGAGGTTTACCAGGATGCTGCCTGGTATGGAAGGACTGTCTTATGAGGAACGATTGAATAGACTGGGGTTGTTTTCCCTTGAAAGACGTCGGCTTAGAGGGGATCTAATAGAGGTGTATAAGATTATAAGGGGTATAGATAGAGTAAATGGTGGTAAACTTTTTCCACCCTCAGAAATGGATAGGACGAGGGGTCATGGCCTTAGGGTGAGGGGGGCTATGTATAAGACGAATATTAGAGGGCAGTTTTTCACACAAAGGGTAGTGGGGGTGTGGAATGCACTGCCGAGTAAGGTGGTGGGAGCAGGTACGCTAGGGCTGTTTAAGGGTCTCTTGATGTACAGATGCCGGCGTTGGATTGGGGTGGTAAGAACTCAGTAAGAATTTAGCAACACCAATTTATAATCCAACCGATTTATTTGATAGTAAAAAAGCAAGCTTTCGACTCTGTGTCTTCCTCAGGCAAATGCAGTGTTCTGGTCTGCAATAGCACACATCAGCACAGACAGTCAGAGATTGCTGATTAGAATGCGAATCCTTACATCTAACCTGCTATTCAAGTGTTAAAGTGGCTAACAATGTGTGTGAAGGGAATCCTGAGCATTGTTAGAGAATTGTGTATTTTCTCCAGACAGCACAGTAAGTGAGGTTTTTTGCTAACCCAGGCAAGTTACGGGGGTTACAGATAGTGTGTCATGAAGCCAAGATCCCTATTAAGACCATCCTCATGTGTGCGGAGCTTGGCTATCAGTCTCTGCTCAGCGACTCTGCGTTGTCGTGTATCACGAAAGCTCCCTTGAAGAACATTTACCCGCAGGTCGGAAGCCAAATGCCATGACTGCTGAAGTGTTCGCCCACAGGAAGGGAACTGTTTTGCCTGGTGATTGCTGAGCGATGCTCATTCATCCGCTGTCATAGTGTCTGCATGGTCTCCCCAATATACCATGCTTCGGGACATCCTTTCTTGCAACGTATTAGGTAGACAACGTTGGCCGAGTTGCAAGAGTATGTACCGTGTACCTGGTGAATGGTATCCTCACGTTTGATGATGTCGTCCATGTCTATGATCCGGCATGTCTTGCAGAGGTTGCTGTGGCAGGGTTGTGTGGTATTGTGGTCACTGTTCTCCTGAAGGTTGGGTAGTTTGCTGCGAACAATGATCTGTTTGAGGTTGTGCGGTTGTCTGAAAGCAAGAAGTGGGGGGGTGGGGATGGCCCTAGCGAGATGTTCATCGTCATCAATGATATGTTGAAGACTCCGGAGAAGATGTCGTAGCTTCTCCGCTCCGGGGAAGTACTGGACAACAAAGGGTACTCTGTCCACCGTGTCCCGTGTTCGTCTTCTGAGGAGGTCAGTGCGGTTTATCGTTGTGGCACGTCGGAACTGTCGATCGATGAGTCGAGCGCCATATCCTGTTCTCACGAGGGCATCCTTCAGCGTCTGGAGGTGTCTGTCACGATCCTCCTCATCTGAGCAAATTCTGTGTATACGGAGGGCTTGTCCATAGGGAATGGCTTCTTTAACGTGTCTAGGGTGGAAGCTGGAGAAGTGGAGCATTGTGAGGTTGTCTGTCGGTTTGCGGTACAGTGAGGTGCTGAGGTGACCGTCCTTGATGGAGATGCGTGTGTCCAAGAATGCAACTGATTCTGGAGAATAGTCCATGGTGAGTCTGATGGTGGGATGGAACTTGTTGATATCATCATACAGTTGTTTCAATGATTGTTCACCATGAGTCCAAAGGAAAAAGATGTCATCAATGTATCTAGTATATAACCTTGGTTGGAGATCTCGTGTGGTGAAGAAGTCTTGTTCGAACCTGTGCATGAAGATGTTGGCATACTGAGGTGCGAATTTGGTCCCCATGGCTGTTCCGTGTGTCTGGATGAAAAGCTGATTGTTGAAGGTGAAGACATTGTGGTCCAAGATGAAGCGGATGAGTTGTAAAATTGCATCGGAAACGTGAGGATACCATTCACCAGGTACACAGTACATACACTTGCAACTCGGCCAACGTTGTCTACCTAATACGTTGCAAGAAAGGATGTCCCGAAGCATGGTATATTGGGGAGACCATGCAGACACTACGACAGCGGATGAATGAGCATCGCTCAGCAATCACCAGGCAAAACAGTTCCCTTCCTGTGGGCGAACACTTCAGCAGTCATGGGCATTCGGCCTCCGACCTGCGGGTAAATGTTCTTCAAGGGGGCTTTCGTGATACACGACAGCGCAGAGTCGCTGAGCAGAGACTGATAGCCAAGCTCCGCACACATGAGGACGGTCTTAACAGGGATCTTGGCTTCATGACACACTATCTGTAACCCCCGTAACTTGCCTGGGTTAGCAAAAAACCTCACTTACTGTGCTGTCTGGAGAAAATACACAATTCTCTAACCAATGCTCAGGATTCCCTTCACACACATTGTTAGCCACTTTAACACTTGAATAGCAGGTTAGATGTAAGGATTCGCATTCTAATCAGCAATCTCTGACTGTCTGTGCTGATGTGTGCTATTGCAGACCAGAACACTGCATTTGCCTGAGGAAGACACAGAGTCGAAAGCTTGCTTTTTTACTATCAAATAAATCGGTTGGATTATAAATTGGTGTTGCTACATTCTTACAAGGGTCTCTTGGACAGCCACATGAGCGGTATGCAGATAGAGGGATATAGTAGGACTGTTTAACTATGACTTTTTTTCCACAAGTAATTCGGTCCAACTTGACCAACAAGGAGCATGCATTCGGCAGGTGGTGCGAGGACAGCTCTTGTATGTTGATTCATGGGTTGCCTGGTGCTTCATGTCGTAAATGAGTGCTTTATCTGGACCATCTGAAGGGCACCATGACAGCTCAGTGACTATCGCTGTAGCTATGCAGACACTCGGAATTGGGCCGGTGTCTGCGGGAGTTTGCGCATTCTCCCCGTGGTTGCGTGGGTTTTCTCCGGGCGCTCCGGTTTCCTCCCACATCCCAAAAATTCGCTCTTAGGCTGATTGGGAAACAAATTGTCCCTATATTGAGATTCTTCCATATTAGGAATAACCTAAACTTAGAATAGGAAAATGGAATTGTCACTATAAAGTTATGACGGTGGCACGGGCTCGTTGGGCCGAAGGGCCTGTTTCCCGTGCTGTGTTGCTCTTTGCTCTTTGCTCTAAAGTTTCAGTTATAAATTTTATATAGTTTTCAGCCAAATCGATGTTTTTTTGACTGAGTAGGAATCAGATGAAACTCTTAATAAAGCTGCCCTTGCAGCTCATGAGCCTTGTGGGGAAGTCGCTTGTGAGATCTTCAATTCAGTACTCCATCTGTCAATATATAAGAACAATCCACTCTGCATATACGTGCTATAATGTCCAATTGCACCTTCATTAACACTGGCCTCTGCATTAACTCAACTATTGTGTATCTCAGTTCTTTCACTTTTAGAAATCTTTTGGAGTCAATGCAGGCTCAATGAGCTGAAAGGCCTCCTTCCGTATTTTAGGGATTCTCAGAATAAGGTCACTTATTGTTGCTTGCTAGTAGGAGCTTTTCATGATTGAAATCAATCTTCTGTCTCTCTGTCAGAATATGGTTTCCCAGCAACTTGCATCCTATCCAGTGTTGTTGTTTCCTGTTCCAGTCCAAATTCAGACTCATCTTTTGCTGTTTGAGAGCCAGGTGGCTGGGTAAGGTACGGCTCTGGGAGATGGCAGCATTATCTGTGTTTACTTTTGCCATATCTTTGCTGTTGGACATTCCTGCATTATGTTCAGGAATCTACTTGGGAGTGGGTATCCAGGCAGCAATGACAGCGCTAAAACTGTGTGTGGTGGCACTGTTCAGTGGTCTCTTAGAACATTGAAATGTGAGAGCCGTATAGAAATAGGCTGAACTCACAAAGGCCTTAAAATCTTTCCAGCAACAAGTGGTCATGGATCTGCTACTCAAAATTATTTATGGTCGTTGACATTTCATCTAAAGGTTGCAGAAACTTAGTGTTCATACTAGAGACTTCATCCAAATACAGGCACCATGAGGTCCAATTCCTAGAGCTCAGGCTAAAGAAACATACCAGTTAGCTATTAGAAATATGATAAAAAGATAGATCAGTCCCTGGTCCACAATTTACCCAGATTATGGCTGATATATCATTTGATAGCTTTAATTCAAAACGATCTATAGATCTTATTCCTGAAACTCCAACATCAATAACCTTTTTTGGAGAGTTCCATATTCCCACTGTGAAAAAATGCTTCCTGATATTGCCCTAGACTAGCCTGGTTCTAATTTCAAAAATATGTCCCTTTATTCTTAATTTCCTCCATCTGAGGAAATAATTTCTTTTTGATGAGGAGCTTCTCTATCTGTATCTATCGCTAACTTAGGCAGGAAACCCAAGAGAAAAGGCTGAAAATGGTTGTTTGTCTACATTTATGTATTTTTAAATGTCACACATTAAATTTCAAATTTAAAAAGAACACAAAGAAACAAATCCAGTTGTTTGGAATTTGCAACATCAACCAAAAATTGCAATACTTTTATGAAGAGAAAATAGGTAGGAATATACAACAGATCAGAAAACATTTTAAGGAGTTCAGGTTGGTGAACTTTCATCAGAACTGCAAAAAGTTAGAAATGTGACAGGTTTTAATCAAACACGGAAGCAGGATAAGATGGAACAGAGGCAAGAACAATAGAGAATGTCTGTGATACGTTGAAAGGCAGGAGAGATAATATGAGAAACAGGATGATGGTAAAAGTCTAAACTTGATGCAATGGCCCAAAACATAGTCAACAAAAGTTGATGCAATAGGACAAGAAGTAAATGAAGATGTATAAATGGCAACAACAGAAATATTAAAAGCACCCACTGTCCAAAAAATGGGACTTGTAGTTATGATCTAACATTATTGAACTCAACTTTGAGTCTGGAAGCTTGTAAAGTGTCTAAGTGAAAGATCAGGTACTATATTTTGGGCCATTGTTTTCAATGAAACAATGTAGGAAGCGAAGAACAGCACTGTCAAAGTGAGAGTTGCATGGCACATAAAAGGTCAGCATTTTGTTTGTGGAGTGAAAAAGTTTTCAGTAAGCAATCTCATTTGTCCAGTGCAAAGGAAACTAATTCATAATCAGCGAATGTGATGCATTAAATTGGAAGATCTGCCATTTCACACGGAAACAAGTTTGGATCCATAGATAGCGGGAAAGAGACAGGGAAAAGGGCATCTCTTGCACTTGCACAGGAAGGCATTGTAGGAGGGGGGATGTGTACTCAGGATGATAGGAGGGTGAATCAGGGTGTTGAAGAGGAATGTTCTTGTTCGAATGTCAGAATGGAGAAGAAGATACATTTGGTGATGACATTGTATTGTAGCTGGCAAAAATGGTGAAGGAATACCTCTTGAATGGAAAGGCTGGTGGGGTGGAAAATGAAGAAGGATTACCTTCTTTTGGTTCTGGGAGCGAAAGAAAGGGTGAGAGCAGAAACTACGGGAAATATGACAAGTACAGTGGAGATGTTAGAGATGTGACAGGTTTTAATCCACAACTGAGAAATAAATGAAGACATATTGAATTACATGTAGAAACCAGAATGTCGAAAGTCTGTGATTTGATATTGCAAATTGTGCTTGAAAAGGAAGATAGGACAATTAAGAGCATTAAATTCCAACTTTAGTGAGGATTTAATTTGCAGCAATTAGTGATACTGATCATAAAAAAGCATAGAATCATACAAGCCCTGGAATAATACTTTAGGATGAATTTTCTCCACCAGTTGAAGACTATCCAGGTTATAGTATTAGAATGAACATGTCAGAGCCATTTTTCTGATCTGCACGATCTTTGACTACAGTTCCTTGCTGGAAGCATGAGATTGAGGAATGTACCTATCACGCATTACAAAGTATAATGTTCCTATTATTATAACACTATGCACCATTCAACTTGCTGCGAGCAAGATACATGTGACTGACTAATATATAAAAGTCTTATAGCTAAGCATCAGTCATCACATTTTAAAATATCACAAACCAATCTTTAAACAAGCAAGTCTAAAATTAATAGGCAGTTACATAATCCCCTTAAGCGGCTGACCTCAGCAACTCCCAGTAGTTACAAAGGCTTTGATTATCTATCACAAACAATGGCCTCAAACTAAGCAACTGAGCATCACCATTTGTGATCTTGACCCCAGAATAGCTGCAGCAAACCCAGAAGATCTGTTCACTTTCCAATTACTTCATTTTAAAATGATTTATTAATTGTGCTTGCAATGAGGCCATTCCACCAACCTATCAATCATCTCTGAGGAAAATAACAGTTTAGGGACTGTTTTCCAAGTTGCTATCATCAATCCCCCTGCTGACAGAATCAAAGTCCTGATTAAGGCAAGGCCATTATGTTTGAAGATTGCTGCACAAGTGAAATAAAAGAGATAAATGTTTGAAAACTGGTGATCTGGAGATTTTCTAAAATTGGCAACTGTAAAAGGAACATGGTTGAGTGGGAGTAATACAGACAAAGGACTGGATATATTCCCAAAGCTTTTAAACTATCTAACATAACAATTTGTAAATTAACATGCAAGTTTTTTTTCAGGTAGAATCACAGAATCATAAACCATTCAGCCCAATAACTGTGCCAGCTCTCCGGCACAGCAACCAAATTGTTTCACTCTCCTGCTCTTTCCCTCTAATGCTAAAATTGATGTGCAAACATGATGATTATCGATTGAAATATCAAGCGCTAAACAGCAGAGTGTATCTTCTGAATATTTCCCCATATGATGTGAAGCAGAACTCTCTAAGATAATTGGTTATTAGAAAAATGGCCAGTTTTTGCTGAGATGTCTTAACAGGTACTTCTGCCAGTAGCTCCCTTCCTCTGAGCCAGGAGCAGGAACTTGGAAAAAAGTCCCTAAACTGTTAATTTCCTCAGAGATGATTGGTAGTTTGGTGGAATGACCTCTTGACTTTGAATCTTGACTTTGAATAAGGCCAAGCTGATGAAGCTCTTGGCTGAGGGGGTTCTCTGAGTTAGGGCAGATTTAAACTTAGTGCCACAGACAAACTGGTAGAACTTGAAAATGGCTGGTACTGGGTTCTAACTGGTATACTTTGAAGTGGAACTCCTGTTCAAACCAATAGCAGTCATTTCCGAATTCTGCTGGTTTTCCTTTTGGGCAGTTGAAACAGATGTGCAACTCCAACAGTGTTCATGATTTATTTACATGCCCTGTGATTATAATTTTAAATATTATTGACAATTTGGGTGCAAAGTTAAAACTCAAATGTATAATTACATTAATTATAAGTATTATGAAAATGAAAATATCTGGATTCTCCAGTTTTGGCCATAAAGGAGCACAAGGGTATCGCTGATGTGACTAACCTGAGGTAACTCACCTGTGCACTGAGGGGTGTCACATCTATAGGTAACAAATGATGTAATATTAAATTCAAAGCAAGTGCTGTTCAAAGGTTGGCTTTAAAACATGTGGGAGATATCATTCAGAATTTAGGGTTCATGTCAATTGCATTCTGTAATTTTACCAAAATAATGCTGTCCGGATTACCACTGAAGTCATAGCTCAACTCCATTCGATAAGGAGAGAACAATGAATGGTATAGCTTATCATTAATAAATATTTTATTTCAAGCCTAATATAATTCCCACAAATATGACAAGAAATCTATATTCAGAGTTAGTATCAAACATTACTTGGAAGTTAATTACATTCAACATAAGACAATTTCAGCATTACAGTAGCACAGCATGACCTCATGTCCAGCTTGCTGTAACATAATATAATTCAATTTCAATACATGCTTGACAAATTAGTCTTTCTGATTTGTATTGGAGGGTAACAGGTGGCAGTTACATGTTTGTAGCCATAGCATTATATTTACCTGTTTCTCTTGTTTACCAAAGAATGTTGTTGGCTCAGTTTCAACAGCAAATGCTGAGTCATCCAGCTCTGATGGTAGAGAAAGAATTTCCAAAGCAACTTTTCCTTTTCCAAGATATCCCATAATGTTTCAAAGGCAATGAAATATTTTTGAAGTATAGTCGCTGTAGTAAATGTAGCAGCCAATTTGCATAAAACTTTGAACCACAAATAGAAAGGAGACAAATGACCAGAAAACCTGTTTTGATATACAAGGAATAAATATTGATCAGGCTAATGTGGGCACTCCGCTGCTTCTTCTGAATATTGCCAATGGAGGCTTAATAAACATCTTAACAGACAGGGCCTTGACTTAATGTCTCACCCAAAAGAGATCAAAAGAGTGGATTTTATTCCTGTTATGCAGGTTCCCTTCGCACTAGTTTGAGAACCAACATATTGCTTCCATGGGAGAGGCCTAATGTATTAAGTGGCCATCAGGCACTTCACTGGCTAACATTGAGTCTGCCACACAATCAAGTGCCAAAGGAGGGGAAATTAAATTAGACATCAGCAATTCTCCAATACTGACAGTGCCACCAGATGCATTGGCTGTCAGCAAAGCACTGAGGAATAATGTACAGTTATGATATATTAATGTTTCCTGAACAAAATATGTCACTTTACATGCACTCTTCATGTGACAAATGACAAAGTCAATGCAAAATTCAAATTGTAGGCTTCATAGCCTCTGTCCCCCTGCACTTTATTTCTTAGGGACAACAACTTAGAATAATGATTTTTTAAAATTTAATTTTTGCTCTATTCTTAAAGTTACAAGGCTAGTGGATTGGGCAGACCAGAATCCATTTCTTTACTTGCTCCATAAACCAATTCAAATCGAATCTAAGTCATGGTCCTCACAAGGGAGACAAACAAGATCCAATCTGACAAGAAAAGACATTACCTCTTGGGCTTGATTGATGTTTAACTTAGCCAAAAGGCGGACAAGTGTGCCCCTGCCAGAAAAGTATTTATCATCATGAAGAGATGGGTTTCGACTGCCTCTAAAGAACAAAAAAAATTACAGCACTGGAACAGGCCCTTCAGTGTTCCAAGCCTACACCGACCATGCTGCCCGACTGAACTAAAACCCCCTACCTTTCCCAGGACCATATCCCTCTACTCCCATTCTATTTATGTATTTGTCAAGATGCCCCTTCAAAGTCACTATTGTATCCACTTCCATTACTTCCACTGGCGGTGAGTTCCAGGCACCCACTACCTATATGTAAAAAAAACTAGCCTTGTGTATCTCCTTTAAACCTTGCCTCTTGCACTTTAAACCTATGCCCCCTAGTAATTCATTCTTGCACCTGGGAAAAAAAACTCCTGACTATCCACTTTGTCCATCCCTCTCATAATCTAGTAGCCTTCTATCAAGTTGTCTCTCAATGTCCATCATTCCAGTGAGAACAAGCCAAGTTTCTCCAATCTCTCCTCACAGCTAATACCCTCCACACCAGGCAACTTCCTGGTAAATCTTTTCTATACCCTCTCCAAAGCTTCACATTCTTCTGTTGGTATGGCGACCAGAATTGAACAGTATATTCCAAAAGCGGCCTAAGTAAGATTCTATAAAGCTGTAACATGACATCCCAATTTTTAAACTCAGTGCCCCAACTAATGAAGGCAAGCATGCCACATGCTTCCTTGACTACATTCTCCACCGGAGTTGTCACTTTCAGTGACCTGTGTACCTGTACACCCAGATCCCTTTGCCTATCAATATCCTTAAGGGGTCTGCCATTTACTGCATATTTCCTATCTGTATTAGATTTTTCAAAATGCATTACCTCACATTTATTCAGATCAAACTCCATCTGCCAACTGTCCCCTCAAGTCTCCAACCAATCTGTATCTTGCTATATCCTCTGATGGTCCTCATTGTTAACTGCAACTCTACCAAACTTTGTGTCATCCGTAAACTTACTAATTAAATCAGTTACATTTTCTTCCAAATCTATATATAAACAGCAAAGGTCTCAGCACTGGTCCCTGAGGAATGCCACTTGATACAGCTCTCCATTCAGAAATGCATCCTTCCACTGCTACCCTCTGTCTTCTATGACCAAGCCAATTCCGTATCCATCTTGCCGGCTCAGCTCTGATCCCATATGACTTCATCTTCTGCACCAGTCTGCCATAAAGGATCTTGCCAAAAGCCTTATTGAAGTCCATGTAGATAACATCCATTGGCCTAACTGAAGTCCATGTAGATAACATCCATTGGCCTAACTTCATCAATCATATTTGTCATTTCCTCCAAAAAGTTTGATTATTTAGTGAGACACAATCTTCCCCGCACAAAACTGTGTTGCTTCTCAATAATATATCCTTTTATATCCAAATGGGAATAAATCCTATCTCAAAGAATCTTCTTCAATAATTTCCCTATCACTGATGTAAGGCTCACCAGCCTGTAATTACCTGGATTATCATTGTTACCCTTTTTAAACAAAGAAACAACATTGTTTATTCTCCAATCTTCTGGAACAAAGATTTCTCTCAAGCCCTAGCAATTTCTTCCCTTGCTTCTCTCAGTATTCTGGGGTATACCCCATCAGGGCCTGGGGATTTGTCTATCTTAATGTTTCTCAAGAATCCCAATACCTCCTTTTGACCTCAACATGACCCAAACTAAGTACATATCCTTCCTCAGACTCATCATCCATCAATTCCTTCTCTTTGGTGAATACTGACACAAAGTACTCATTTAATATCTCACACATTTCCTCTGGCTTCACGCATAGATTCTCTCTCCTGTCCTTGAGTGGGCCAACCCTCTCCCTTATTACCCTCTTGCTTTTTATATATGTATAAAAAGCCTTGGGACTTTCCTTAATCCTGCTGGTTAATGACATTTCATGACCTCTTTTAGCCCTCCTTATCCCTTGTTTAAGTTACTTTGTACTTTTCAATTGATTTCAAGTAGGACCCTGACAAGCTGTGCTGAGTGGGATCTGGGTTGGGATTGCAAGTTTGCAATTAGGCTGATTCATTCAGAAGGGCTGAGATTGCAGAAGGAGGCCATTCAACCCATTGAATCTGCACTGACACTCTGACAGAGCATCTTACCAAGCCCAACCTGCCCTATCCCCATAAACTCATTCATTTACTCCCTGTTAATTATAGGATTATCTATAGTACAGAAGGAAGCTATTTGGCACAATGAGTCTGCACCAACCACAATCTCATCCAGACCAATAACCTAATTGTGCCAATCACCCTATCCCCATAACCTCATGCTTTTACCCTAAAAGCATGGTAAGGAGTAAGGAGTAATTTAGCAATGGCAAATCTTTGGACTGTGAGAGGAAACTGGAGCACCCAGAGGACATCAATACAGGCATGGGGAGAACTTGCAAACTCTACACCGACAGGGAAAAGGTAAAAAATGTGCCAGTGCAATAGTTATAGGAGATTCAAATGTAAGAGGATAGACAGGCATTTTTGTGGCTGCAAATGAGATTCCAGGATGGTATGTTGCTTCTCTGGTGCTCGCGTCAAGGATGTGTCGGAGCAGCTGTAGGACTTTCTGAAGGAAGAGGGTGAATAGCCAGTAGTTGTAGTACATATTGGTACAAAAGGCATAAGTGAAAAAAAGGATGAGGTCCTAAAAGCAGAATACAGGGAGCTGGGAAGAAGGTTAAGAAATTGGATCTCAAAGGTAGTGCATTGTGCTAGTCAGAGTAGAAATGACAGTATATATCAGATAAATATGTGGCAAAGAAATGGTGTCAGGAAGGGTTTCAGATTCCTGGGGCATTGGGACTATTCTGGGGATGGTGGGACCTGTACAAATTGGATGCATTATGACTAAGACTGATGTCCTATGGGGAATGTTTGCTAAAGCATTTGGAGAGGGTTTAAACTAATATACCAGGGGATGAGAACGTATGGAAAGAGGGAGCAAGGACAAAAACAAAAGATAGAAAAGGGAATTAAAAAAATGATAGGCAGAAAACCCAAGGACAAAATTCAAACGGGGCTATAGGGAAAAATACTGGGATCAAGAAGAACAATGTTAAAAAGACAAGCTTCAAAGCTCTGAAGCTTAATGCGTGAAGCATTTGCAATACAGTGAATAAACGAATTGTGCACATATATATAAACAGGTACGATATCATCGGGATTACGGAGATATGGCTGCAGGGTGACCAAGGGTGGAAATTGAATGTCCCAATATTAAATATTGTATTTAATATTTAGGAAGGACAGGCATAAAGGGAAAGATGGTGGAGTGGGTGTCATATATAGACCTCCAAACTGCAGTGCTGATGTTGGGAATGGTATTAAACATGAAATTAGTGATGCCTATGATAGGAAATATCGGTGATCATGGGTAATTTTAATCTGGGTAAGAAGTCTCACAACAGCAGGTTAAAATTTTATTTGATAGCAAACACCACTAGCTTTCAGGGCTCTGCCCCTTCGTCAGATGAGTGGGGAGTTCTGATCACAAACAGGGCATATAAAGGTACATACTCAGTTTATAGAATACTGATTAAAATGTGAGTCTTTATAACTAATCAAGTCTTAAAGGTGTGGACAATGTAAGTGATGATAGCATTAAGCATAGGTTCAAGAGATGTGTATTCTCTCCAGATAGGACAGTAAGCGAGATGTTGCAAGCCCAGGCAAGTCATGGGGGCTACAAATAGTGGGACATGAACCCAAGATCCTGGTTGAGGCCATCCTCATGTGTGCAGAGCTTGGCTATCAGTCTCTGCTTACAACTCTGCACTGTCATGTGTCATGAAAGCTGCTGTGGAGAATGCTTATTCAAAGTTCAGAGACCGAATGCCTGTGTCCGCTGAAGTGTTCCCCAACAGGAAGAGAACACTCTTGCCTGGTGATTGTTGAGCTGTGTTCATTCATCCATTGTCGTAGCGTCTGCATGGTCTCTCCAATGTATCATGTCTCAGGACACCTTTTCCTTGAATGAAGTAGTTGATTTGGAGACTAGGGTGCTGAATCTCAATAAAGGAATGAGGATAGGAGGCATGAGTTGGCCTTGATAGATTGGGAAGAGTTACTTAAAAGGATGACAGTGGATATACAATGGCAAACATTCAAGAAACATATAGGGGAACTGCAGCAACTGTTTATTCCTGTCTGGCACAAAAGCAAAATGGGCAAGAGAGCCAATCCATGGCATACAAAGGAAATTAGAGACAGCATCCGACCCAAGCAAGAAGCATGCAGAGTAGCCAAGAAAAAAAAATAGGTCTGAGGATTTGGAGCAGTTTAGAATTTAGCAAAGAAGGACCAAGACATTGATTAAGAAGGGGTAAATACAGTACAAAAGTAAGCTTGCACGGAATATAAAGACTGACACTAAGACTTTCTATAAATATGTGAAGAGAAAGAGGCTGGTGAAGACAAATGTAGATCCCTTCCAAACAGAAGTGAGGGAATATACAGTAGGGAACAATGAAATGGCTGTGCAACTGAATACGTACTTTGGTTCTGTCTTCACAAAAGAGGACACAAATCAGATGCCAAAAATGTTGGAGAATGCAAGATTTAGGGAGAGGGAAGAACTGAGGGAGATCAATATTAGTACAGAAATGGTACTGGGAAAGTTAATGAGATTGAAGTTGGATAAATCCCCAGGGCCTGATATCCCATATCCCAGAGTACTGAAGGAAATGGCTCTAGAAATAGTGGATGCATTGGTGGTCATCTTCCAGGATTCTATAGACTCTGGAACAGTCCCTGCAGATTGGAGGGTAGCAAATGTCACTCCAAAATTTAAAAAGGGAGGTAGGGAGAAATCAGGGAATTATAGACCATTAAACTTAACATCAGTAGTGGGGAAAATTCTCAAATCCATTATCAAGGACTTTTAGCAGAGCATTTAGAAAGCAGTGGCAGGATCAGACAGAGCCAGCATGGATTTATGAAAGGGAAATCATGCTTGACAAATCTATTGGAATTTTTTGAAGATGTAACTCATACAGTTGACAAGGGGAAACCAGTAGACATGGATTATTTGGACTTTCAGAAAGCTTTTGACAAAGTCCCGCACAAGAGGTATCGTGCAAGATTAAAGTGCATGGGATTGGTGGAAGTGTATTGAGATGGATGGAAAACTGGTCGGCAGAGAGGAAACAAAGAGTAGGAATTAATTGGTTCTTTTCAAATTGTCAGGGAGTAACTGGTGGGGCGCCACAGTGATTGGTGCTGGGACCCCTGCTATTCACAATATAAGAATGATTTGGATAAAGGAACAAAATGTAACATCCCAAAGTTTGCAGATGACACCAAGTTGGATGGGAGGGTGAACCGTGCCAAGGATGCTGAGATCTTTCAGAATGATCTGGACTTCAGTGAGTAAGCTAGTCAATGGCAAAAACAGTATGATTTGAATGATTGTGAGGTTATTCATTCTGGAAGCAAAAACAAGAAGGCAGATCACCACCTGGATGGCTGAAAATTGGGAAGGGCGAGTATGCAGCGGAGCCTGTGTGTCCTTATGCACCATTCACTGAAGGTAAACATGCGGGTGGCTGAGAAGCCAAATGGCACGTTGGCCTTCATTGTGAGAGGTTTCGAGTACAGGAGCAGGGATGTGTTGTTGCAATTATACAGGGCCTTGATGAGGCCACATTTAGAGTATTGTGTGCAGTTTTGGTCTCCTTTTCTGAGGAAGGATGTTCTTGCTCTCGAAGAAATGCAGCGAAGATTGACCAGGCTGATTCTGAGAATGGCGGGACTGATGTATGAGAAGAGGTTAGGATTGTTTACGCTGGAGTTCAGATGAATGAGATCTCATAGTGACTTATAAAATTCTAACAAGGCTAGACAGGATAGATGCAGGGAGGATGTTCCCAATGGTGAGAGCATCCAGAACCAAGGGTCACACTCTGAGGATTACAATGGATGTGAGGAGACATTTCTCCACCCAAAGAGTGGTGAGCCTGTGGAATTCATTACCACAGGAAGTAGTTTATGCCAAAACATTGAATGCATTCAAAAGCCAGCTGGATATAGCATTTGAGGCAGATGGGATCAAATGTTATGGGAGAAAAAGCAGAATTTGGCTATTGAGTTGGATGATCAACCATGATGTTAATGAATGACGAAACAGGCTTAAAGGGCCAAATAGCCTCTTTCTTCTGCCTATCTTCTATGTTTCCATGACACAAGCCAGGAATCAAACCTGGGTCCCTGATGCTGTGTGGCAGTAATGTTAACCACTGTGTCACCATTATCTCCCAAACCCAGGGCAAGCCAGGAATGGCTCAAACCGGAGACACAAAACTGGGGAGCGGAAGGAAGAAATTCTCCCAATTTGCAGTGACCAAATGATTGGTAGGAGTCGGGAAAGGGATTGGGAGTGGGGATCCTCCTGACCCCTTCACAACTCTGCCATTGAATACAACACAAGAGTTACCATTTCAGCAGCTGAGAGTGGAGCGGGTCTCAAAATGAAATTACAGAAGTGGGACTCAGACTGCAATCGCTCCAAAATATTAATATTAAGACTGCTCGGAGCGATCAGAATCTAATGTCAAATGTTTTTGCAGCATTACATGGGGTAGCCTCATGTTGCAGCTATAAAACTATTATCATTTGACATTAAATCCTTGTACAACAAAAAATCTTGTTTTTATATCCTGAAGCCCTTATGCTCCTGAGAATAGTTTTAGATTACACAGACTCTGTCTTTAATTTACTCTATGGTGTGAGGTTACTGCAACTGATTGTTTCAATTATCCTCATGCAACCGATTCCCCAGTTTTACTGTTTAGCATAGCAAGGCTTCCACAAATGTTCGTCCTAATCTCAAATCCTCTCCCCCACTCTCCTGCTGTTTTCATTTTTAAAAATTGCATGCTGTAACTGCCATAATTCTCACATAAAATAATCCAGGTTCAACAGGTTCCAGGGCAGCTGAATAAAGCAACTTGAGTCTAATAGCTGCTTGTGATGCAAAGTGAGCCTCTTGTATTACCACTGACCAGTGTTACATCTGCCAAAAGCTGCACTTGATTGAAGCAGGTATCCGGTATACATGCATCAGCGTGAAACCTGATCTCAAGCTTCAAAAATTCAATCTTGTCATACTGTGTTAAAGAGACATTGAAAGAAAGAAGTGGAAAGAAACAGAGTTGCATCTGACTACAAAAAGGGAAAGTTGGGCATTCTGCATTATTCCATTCATCCCTCAAGGTCACCATGCCACAAGAGCTGCCCCAGATGGGAGAATGGCTCTATTTGATACTGAAGACGAACTTCAACATATAAAGCAGCAGCAGCCAGGTGAGATATCATTGCCTGAGCCAAAATTGTCCCACCTCGCTTTCAAGAAATGTGTTGGTATCAGGAGCAGGGCAAAGAAGAATGTGCTACTTATCTTATCAACGTTTCTTGGGGGCACATGAAACATGGCACAGACTATAGAATGGAACTGGTGCAACACCTGAGAGGTAACATTTCAAGCACAGATGGTGATATTAAAAACTGGGAATCTCAACCAGTCTGGCACTATCAGAAACAGAGCTAACATTTTGAGGTCAATTTGAATTTTTTTAGAACTCTATTCCTCTCTCCACAGATGCTGCTGGATCTATTGACACTTTCCAGCATTTTATTAAAATTTCAAATCACCAACATATCTGTGTTTGACTTTTATTTTAGTACAGAAATGTTATCTTTTTCACATTGTGCCCAAACTGTGTGCTTTTTTTTTCTGAAGGTAAAGGTAGCAAGTGAGCAATACAAGGACGATGTGCCTAGGTCACACTGCTTATTGGGTGTTGTCCAGTGGTGTCAATTGACAGCCAGCCAAGCAATATCTTCCTATTTAAAACAATGCATTGAATGTCACGCAATAATAAGTCTATTGACCTGCACAATGATAATGGCATGCAGGATGGGATTCTTGTTGTCTAGTACTTCCTGAATATTGTGCATAAATCGTTTTCCTTCATGAAGCCCTTGGGATTCATTGGGCTGACATGAATAGTTTGGAAATTTTAACGTGCAGCTTCCTAATATTTGGATGCGCTGCAAATTGCATGATATGGGCTCTGGAGATGAGCTACAAGACTAAGAGGGGAACCACATATCTTTAGTTGGCTCAAGTGGAAGATGCTTGCATCTAAATTTGAAAGTTCTGGGCTGAAGTTTCATTCCAAAGACTTGAACACATAATTTAGGCTGACGTTTTGGTACAGTACAATGGGAGTGCTGTATTATTTGAGGTGCCTTATGTTGGATAAGATATTACAATGAAGCACTGTCTGGTTGCTGCAGTGGATGTAAAAGTTCCCAAGGCACTATTTAGAAACATAGAAACATAGAAGAAGGGGGAGGCCATTTGACCCTTCGAGCCTGGTCTGCCATTTATTACAATCATGGCCAATCATTCAACTCAATAGTCTAACCCTGTTTCTCCCTATACCTTTTGATCCCATTTGCCACAAGTGCTATATCCAGAGTTATATTTGAAGAAGGGAGGGGAATTTTCCTTCTGTTCTGGCCAATATGTATCCTGCAACCAACATCAGTCAAAGAGATTAACTTGTCATTTATGTCATTCATATTGGTGGGATCTTATGTGTGATTTCCTATAATAGCATTTTTTCAGAAAAATGCACAGCCTAGATTATAGTCAAAGGGAGTTATAGAGCAATATAGCACAGAAACAGGCTCTTTGGCCCAAGCAGTCCATGCCAACCATGGTGCCCTCTCAGCTAATCACAATTGCCCACTTTTGGCCCATATCCCCGAATCTTTTTCCATTCATGTATTATCCAAATGCTTTTTAAATGTTGCTATTGAACCTGTCTCAATTGAAAAATTATGTCCTCTGGGTTGGAGCATAAGTCCACAACTGTCATAAATGAACCAAGATTGATCAAATACATGAAATGGGCTGTTGCACTAATAGGTTGTAATTTTTCTGTCACATTTAGAATCATGAGAGTGCAGAAGGTGGCCGTTCCACCCAACAAGACTGCACCAACAACAATCCCACCCAGGCCCTATCCCAAGTATTTACCCTGCTAATTTCCTGACACTCAGGAGCAATTTAGCATGGTCAATCCATTTAACCTGCACAGGTCGGATAACCTGTGGGAGGAAACTGGAACAGCCAGCTGAAACCCATGCAGACATGGGGAGAATGTGCAGACTCCACACAGTCACCCAAGGCCGGAATTGAACCTCGGCCGCCGTGCCACCCAGTTTCCTGAAATAAGTGAAACAACACAGACACACACCACTTCTTACTTTAAATGAGTAATTCAAGAGGACACATTAGGCAGAATTTTATGAAATTTTTTTCTCAATGTCCAATGAGTGTAAAAATGGGAAAATTGCTGTTCTATTTTTCAGGTGAGTTTTCGCACCCAATTTTATGTACTCAATCTTTGAAAAAAATGGGCTGGACCATTTCTAGCCACTAGAGATAGTGGGTAGGGCCTAATTCTCCAAATAGCCAGCAGCTCAGATCAGAGCCACAAACTGCACATGCGCAGGAAAAGCAGAAAATAAAGCAGCTCTGTTGACAGAACTCAACCCCCCCACCCCACCCCCAAGCCAGATATGACCTCTCCCTACCTATGACATTGGAGAACACCACCCCCCCCCCCCTCAACATTACTGATCTACTTACACTCCCGATACCCTTGCATACGGGCCCCTCATCAGCCTCCCTTGTCCCAATGGCTGACTGGAATGACTCTCTCACCTGTCCCCAATCATCACAGAGGCACCACTCCACCAACAACCTCCCCCCACACCCCCCTCCCCCCCCACCTCCCCTGCCCCGCCCCCCCACCATACCCCCCACTTCATCAGCACACCTGCAAGTGCTGACTTGGTTTCTCCTCCATGGTAACAAGGCAAACTGCTTTAGATTCGCTAGAATGCACCCAAATTGCCTGCAACTGATCTGCCCTAACAAGGGAGAGCCCCATAAACATCTCAAGGAGGGACAGACGAGCAGGTAGTGCAGGAAGATGGTCTCAAGGAAAACAGCCCTCTGATCTTCCAATACTGATCTTGCTCAATTGCTGGAAGCAGTGGAAGCAAGGAGAGACACCCTCTTCCCCTTAGCAGGATGCTGTCCCAGAAGAAGGGATGGAAAGTCAGCCTGGGAGGCAGTGGCAGCATGCATTAGTGCCAGAGTACTGGTCAGGAAAACCAGGAAGCAGTGCCAGAAGAAACTGACTTTATCTAAGCAGCAAGGGTGAGTATCGGAGATGCTCATTTAGCATCGTCCCCCTAAATGATCCCAGGTCCCCCTCCACCCAACTCCCAGCACCCTGCATGTTTTCATCCCCTTACACTCTCTTCTCCTACCCAAGACTACCACAACCCTTGCCCTCTGAGGGCCATCCAGTGAAACCCTGCCAGACTTGTGTCATCAGATTTTACATGGCTCCTTCTGTGTCGGAGGAGAAGAATACTCGTAATCTGCAGGAGAGGACGGAGACGCAGGAGTTGTGTGCCTGAGAACTGGTTTCTCGCCCCCTTTGAGGAGCAGGTACTGGAGCTTGTAGGAGAAGAGGGCATGCGGATCATTAGTGACTGTATGGTTGGGCTGGATCATAGAAGTGAGCACTTGCCAGTCCTCCACTATTGGTGAAACCTCATACAAATTGCGTGCAGCCCAGATTCCTCTCTCTCCCTTGCACTTAATCGTGCATCCTGGTGTTGCAGAAAGGAACCTCAATGTGCCTGGGCCACTGCCGCTCTTACCCATCCTGTCCCTGACAGTTTGGAACACTCCTCGGAGGAAGTGGAGAAACCTCTGAGGCCGGCATCAGTTTGGCATCAGCTCCTTTCTTGCCATCCACCATCCCAGAGAGTCTCAAATTGAAGGGTCAAGTTAGTGGCGAGGCAGCAGGGTCATTCTCTGGGGTGCATGACACATTGCTGATGTACATCAGATAGAGGAGGGAATGTCTGAGGTCTCTGGCTCAAGAGGGCCTGCCAGAGGATTCAGCTGGCCCCAGGCGACATGCTGGGCCTCTGAGATCACTTCTCATTCAGCTGCTAGAGATGCAGTAACGGAGCCAGGGAATGTGGGAGTGGCTAATAGCAACACTTGACCGAGTGCCAGAGTATTGGGAGGAATCCCAAAGCTTTTGGATGGACCAAAATTCTTGCCTGTCTTGTATGGTTCCTATGCCAACACAGCAAGGAAAATGTCCGTGGTGGAAAGCCTGGGGCAGGAAATTCTCACTGTGGGTGGCAGGCTCCAAGCAATGGCCAAGTCACAGCAGGCCACAGCAGAGCCCCAGACAGCCAAGGCTGAGGGCCTGAACAGGCTTCTCCAGATTCTGCGGCCTATAGCTGATAGGCTCGAGAGCTCGCAGGAAACCCAATGGAAGAACTGTGGAGACGCAGAAAGCTATGGCTGAGAATATGACCTACTCACAGAAGGTCATGGCTGAGGGGCTACAGAGCATGGCCCAGTCTCAGAGGGCACTTGCTGCTCCCATTGACAGATGGCCCCTGACTCAGGGCCATCGCAGAGAGCTTGACCATCATGGCATGAATGCAGATAGTTCTTCAGGACTGGCAGGGTCAGGTGACACTGAAGCTTCTGCAGCTCACTGCAGAAGCACTGTCATCCCATGGACTGACCCAGGGACCCAAAGGAATCCTGAGGGAGGAGGAAGAGCTTAAGCCTCTGCCAGGGCCTTCCATCCAGAAGACTACAGCTGAGGTCTTCGGTCGTCCATCGATTTCGATGTTGACTGTGTTGGAAGTTTAGATTCTGCAGGCATGTTGGTGTGTTATAAGGCCTGCATTGGATCGGCATTGTCTCCCACATTGGTGGCAACTGTGATTTGTCTGATTTGTAACAAAATGTCTGCGTTCATGGTCTGCTTCATATTTTTCCTGCCTTTTTTTCTCGATGAGTGGGATTGTTTTCTTGACAATACATTGCCAACTTCTTCTGTCCAAAGCATCCTTCTCCCAGGTATTGACATCCATGTTAGTGTTCTTCATATGGCGCTTGAGCACATCTTTGTAACGTAGCTTCTGTCCACCATGTTTTCTATTTCCTTCATGTAGCTCACCATAGAAGCCGGTAATTCTTCTCCGGCTGACAAAAGAAAGTGTTGGTAACACATAATTCCCTCTGCGCGCAAAAGTTTAGCATAAGGTCACCATTGGTGTTCTTTACCAAATTTTCCTATGATACCTTCATAAGTATTATGACCATTGCCTACCCTGGCATTGAAATCTCCCAAGATGAGCAACTTATCTGTCTTAAGAACATTATCAGTTACTTCAGCCAGTTCTTGATAGAAGGACTCCTTGTCTTTGTCAGAGTATGCCATAGTTGGTGCATCTACATTGATCAAGCTCAGGAAACGATCCTTTTTGATGGGAACACGTAGTCTCATAGAACATAGAACATAGAACAATACAGCACAGAACAGGCCCTTCGGCCTTCGATGTTGTGCCGACCAAAATAAAAAGCAATGCCCCTCCAAACTAAACCATTCCCTTCTCTTCCATATACTTATCAACTAACCTCTTAAACGCCACCAAACTTGGCGCATCTACAACAGCTGCAGGCAGGGCATTCCACTCCCTAATCACTCTTTGAGTAAAGAACCTACCTCTGATATCCGTCCTATAACTCATACCCCTTAATTTAAAGCTGTGTCCCCTCGTGCTAGCTTTCTCCATCCTAGGAAAAAGGCTATCACTGTCCACCCTATCTAAACCTCTAATCATCTTATATGCTTCAATAAGATCCCCTCTTAGCCGCCTCCTTTCTAACGAAAACAACCTCAAATCCTTCAACCTCTCTTCATAGGACCTGCCCTCCATACCAGGCAACATCCTGGTAAACCTCCTCTGTACCCTCTCCAATGCCTCCACATCTTTCTTATAATGTGGCGACCAGAACTGCACACAATACTCCAAGTGCGGCCGCACTAGAGTTTTGTACAGCTGCAACATGATGCTGCGGCTCCTAAATTCAATCCCCCTACCAATAAAAGCTAAGACTCCATAAGCCTTCTTAACAACTTTATCCACTTGACTGCCTACTTTCAGGGATCTATTGACACATACACCAAGATCCTTCTGTTCCTCAACACTATTAAGAGCCCTACCATTAGCCCTATACTCTACACATTTATTGTTCCTGCCAAAGTGCATTACCTCACACTTTTCCACATTAAACTCCATTTGCCACCTCTCGGCCCAGCTCTGCAACTTGTCCAAGTCACTCTGTAAACTATAACACCCCTCTTCACTATCTACCACTCCACCGACTTTAGTGTCATCTGCAAATTTACTGATCCATCCCTCAATACCCTCATCCAGATCATTTATAAAAATTACAAACAGCAGGGGCCCCAAAACAGACCCCTGAGGCACACCACTTGTCACCGAACTCCACGATGAATATCTCCCATCAACCACCACCCTCTGTCTTCTATCTGCCAGCCAATTTCTAATCCAATTAGCTAAATCACCCTCTATTCCACACATCTGCATTTTCTGTAGAAGTCTTCCATGGGCCACCTTATCAAAAGCCTTACTAAAGTCCATATATACTACATCAACCGCCTTACCCCCATCCACCTCTCTGGTCACTTTCTCAAAAAACTCAATGAGGTTAGTAAGGCATGACCTACCCTTCACAAAACCATGCTGACTATCCCCAATCAATTCATTTCTCTCTAAATAACTATAAATCCTATCCCTAATAATTCTCTCCAATACCTTGCCCTTCTCATGAGCCTTTCAGATATTCCTATTGGAAGTATTGGCAGTTTGCTCGCAATTTTGTTGGTAATGGCAAAGGCCACACCTGCATCTCTCCTTTCGTCTGTTTTTCCAATCCAGAAGAAGGTGTGAGTATTTTCTTGAATCCGTCCTTGTCCTTCAATCCTTGTTTCTTGGAGCGCAGCAATATCAATGTTGTATCTTGCCAATTCCTTAGCTATCAGAGCAGTTCGTCTTTCTGGCCTTGATTCATTATCTAGCATTGTTCTCACATTCCATGTGCCAACAGTCAGTTTTACTTTCTTTGATTTCTTACTGCTTTGGTGAAGACCCGCTGGCCGCGGTAAGCCAGCCAGGTGAAATCTGAACAAGCTTTCTTTACCCCACCTTTTCTAGGGGCTTCCCCTTCCAGAGCGGGCAGTGCTGTCCCTAAAAAGGGCTGCCCAGACACTCACATAGCTGCCTCAACCTTGTTGTTGCTCAGAAAACTCAACAAGGTAGCGACCTTCTTGTGTGAGCCGCCTATGTGCAGAGCTCATGTTAGCAGCTTCCAGCTCCTCAAGCCTGCTGCCGTCACATTAACTCCATCGCCATAGGGCTTTCAATGTCATCCAGAAACTTTACTTCCGACACGCCTTGCACAGTAATAAGACAGACGGTGTCGTGCCCCCACCATACAATCTCTCTGAGCTTCCAAATCTGATGCTAAGTGGTACACAGAAGTATAACATACTTAGCAGATAAGAAAGCTGCCCTGCAGTGACAACTAGTCTAATGATTCATCCGTTGACCAGCACTCTGGTTCTTCCGCATGCCATCAAGGTGACTGTACCATTGACCCTTTGGGTTCATCTGCCACAAACACCATCAGATGCCCTACTGCTGACGTCCTCAGTTACCTCCTTGACTTAGCTAGCCACAGTCCTACTACCAAATCTAGTCTAGTAGTATACCGAAGGAACATCACCTTCACAGCTTGGTTAGACCTGTCAGAGAGCGAATCTCCGCCATACTTCGCTGATGTTCGGCCAGTGTCACTCCTATGCCACGTTGAGGCACCAAGGTAGGATTTGTAGGATTTGTAGATTTGTAGAAGCTGAGGTATCACCTTCTGATTCCCCCCTTCCTGACATCGAAGCATCTCAGGGGCAGCCGGATGAAGAGAGTGTCATGGATATGCCCCTGACATATAGAAGCCCGTCAGGGCCGTCGAGGTCCAGGCCTCCAGAGGACAATTGCCAGGGGCATCACAACACAGGGCACAGTAGGAAACTGGCCACTTTCACCTCCGATGTACATCCCAGGGAGATTCTGAGATGTAGTGGTAGGCCAAATAAGGTTAAGAAGTCATAACAGCACTAAGATGACATGGGTGAAGGGCAACACTAGGTAGATAGAATACTTAGACACCTTCAAGTCTCATGTTCCCATTTTTTACTATCACTTATTTTGGAAGCATTATTATTGGCAACAATAAATGTTATTTCACCTCACATCTGTGACTAATTTGTCTCTAATTAGTCTTTAACAGGGATGTACTTATCCCAATGCCAGAGAGACCCTGCATGTTGATGCCAGTGGGACTGGCCACTCATTGCACTGCTATTGTGAAAATCAAGGCACTCAGATAATTCACTGGCTACAGGGATGGTTTACGTTGGCAGCAAATTACAGCATTTACAATGGGATCCCCAGAATGCCAGATTCCCTCCCCACCCCATCCATCCATGGCCCTACATGGGGATTTAATGCTCCCTTACCCACTACCCTGGTGTGCGCCCTACTCAGGTAGGAGTCAGACTAGTTTGCGCCAGGGCATTGTTACAATGGTGCAGAACAAGTTGTCGTCACCCTTCTGCCTACCGCAAAATCTCGCTAACACGATGCACCCAGGTCCACCATTCTGGTGTTACAATGTTGCAGGAGATTGTAGAATTCCAACTGGGGTGGGGGGAGGGGAATGGAATCAGCATGTGGCAACACAGATTCCTAGTGACGAAAGTGTGTGGTGATAAGGGTCTCCCTCGCCGTCTCACATACCTGATCCTTGCTGCTGCCAGTCTTTCAATGTTGCTCATTGTCTTTGTATTCTTCCTCTTCCTCTTCTTCCTGCCTCCTCCTCAGTGATGCCCAGCTGGTGGCCTCCAAGTCCTCCACCTCAAAAAGGTCTCCTCACTGCTATGCCAGGTCATGTCAGGCATAGCACCACAATGTGAGACAATATCAGGGAGCAATGTTACAGCCCCCTCCAGAGTGGGGCCCTACAATATAAAATGTGGCACAATATATAATATGACACCTGAACCGCATTTTGAAGAGCCCTAAGCACTATTCTACTATTGAATGGGTGGCAACGTGGTCTTTATTATATCAGGTCCCTGCATCAGTCTCCAGCCTTCGCACAAGTATCATCAGCCAAGTCCAATGTAGATCAATCCATCATGCAAACCAGCTTCCCATCCATTGAATCTGTCTACACTTACTGCTGCCTTGGCAAAGCAGCCGGCATAATTAAGGACTCTATGCAACCCAGACATTCGCTCTTCCACCTTCTTCCATCTAGAAAAAGATATAAAAGTCTGAGATCATATACTAACCAACTCAAGAATAACTTTTTCCCTGCTGCCATCGTACATTTGAATAGACCTACCTCACATTAAGTTGATCATTTTCTTCACCCAAGCTATGATTGTAACACTACATTCTGCACTCTCTCATTTCCTTCTCTATGAGTGGTGTGCTTTGTCTGTATAGCATGTAAGAGAAAGTACATTTCACTGTATCCTAATACATGTAACAGTAATAAATCAAATCAAATCAAGCCAGTACCCCACTTCCCCCATGAACCATCTGTAGGACCCCCTCAAAGATCTCTGGGACATCAGAATTTCTCAATATAAAGCTGTCATGCATGCTGCTGGGATGTGTGGGGAAGTCATGTATGATATTCAGCTGATGTTAACACACCAATTGTACATTTATTGAATAGAAGCCCTTTTCATTTATGAACTTCCCTGGATTCATTACTGCATCCTTGAAGGTGACTTTGGGTGCGTCTATAGACCCCTGCATATTTGGCATCCCCATGATGGCCACAAATCCTGCATTCTGGGCTTCCTGCTGGGGCTGGTCCAGGTTCAAATTTAATTTTCTGGCCAGCCCAGGCAAATGGGGCACCTGTGACTTCCTTGGCACATTTGTGGATGGATGGTTGGGAAATACCACAAAGATCTCCACTGGTGGTCTGGAAGGACCTGGGTGGCAGAAATGTTTAAGGTAGCTGTCACCTTCACAAATACTGAGAGTGGGTGCCTCCCTTGTGCCCCAAGGTGCAAGGTCCTACAACAAATGGCATAGGTGTTGCACTGTCTCCTTTCAGAGGCAGAACCGTTGACAGCAGGTGATGTCTGACAATTGCTTGAAGAATACTGCTGGGCTGTCCGCTCTCTTTTTCTTCTGCCACTCCTAAGGGTAAATGGTGGGCATGTCCTGTCTCCAGCGACCATCTCCCTCCATACCTGCGAGTGGTATGGTCTGGGCCTTGTGTGCCTGCAACTCATCCTCCTGCTCCTCCTCCTCAGCTCCAATGGCAACCAAAAAAATGCAAATTGACATTTCTCCATTTTGGGTGGGCTCACGATCGCGCAATTTTTTTTCTCAGTAAAATGGGAATGGACATGAAAACTGGTGCCGTTCCCGCTAGTCGCATCACACCTGATTTTATAACATTTTCCTGCCGCAAAACAATGTGATGATTTGTAAAATTCTGCCCTAGGTGGCAGAATTGTAAATTTATACTCTAATAAAAAATGTATTTGTTTCTTTTTATTTTAAAATTATAGTTTGTAGAATCATAGAGTCCCTATAGTCAGAAGGAGGCCATTTGGCCCATTGAGGCTGCATCGACAACAATCCCACCCTATCCACAGAACTCCTCCTATTTACCCTGCTGTTCCCACTGACACTAAGGGGCAAGTTAACATGGCCAATCCACCTAACCCGCACATCTTCGCAGTGAGGGATGAAACTGGAGCATCCAGATGAAATACATGCAGGCACGGGGAAAACATGCGAACTCCACAGTGACCTGAGACTGGAATTGAACCTGAGTACCTGGCATTGTGAGGCAACAGTGCTAACCACTGTGCTGTTACCTATTCTGTAGTAAATTGCTTTTTTACTGTTTGGCTTTTCTTCCATAAAGATGTATTTTACTTATAATATTTTAAAAGTTCATCACACGACAATTCAATGTTGATTTTACATAAAATACAAAATAGATCATTTCTTTGAAAACATTATGAGATACTCTGAGTTGTCTCACTACTTTTACAGATACCAGTTAGATTTCATGTCAAATATTACTGCCAAAGGGATTTCACTTTGTTTCCAACCATGTGTACTCTCAATATACTACAGTGGCCTTTCCTCATCAAGTCTTTGTGGCTGCTGCCCAAACTTTAGTGTATCCCTCAGCACATAGCACTGGATTTTTGTAATTTGCAATGTTCGGTCGTCGACAGCTCTTTGTATTGGAACATCAGCAAGTTTCAGGCAAATCAAGGAACACCTTTTGTTGAATTGATGGTCTTCCAGGAGCAGTTGATTAGTATGTCAATGAAGCAATTTTGCAGTAAACCTTGATTGGAAAACGTAAACAAATAACGAAATGCAAAATTTAAAAAAAATCATTCATGGGATGTGGGTGTCGCTGGCTGGGCCAGCATTTATTGCCCATTCCTAACTGCCCTTCAAACTGAATGGCTTGCTTGCTCCCTTCAGAGGGAGTTAAGAGTCAACTATGTGACTACAGATCTGGAGTCAGGTGTAGCTCAGACAGGAGGGTAGATTTCCTTCTCCAAATTGTTAATGTAAATTCTGAACAGCACTGCTCTTTGAGAAACACCATCTTCAGAATACACTTGATTCCTGTTTTCTGCATTTTATCTTGAAGCATTTGACAACACAGTGTGCAACTTGTCCTGACTCCACATTCTCTGACTTTAATTATTAGGCTATTACAGAATCACAGAATTGTTAAGCTGCAGAAGAAGACCATTTGTCCCATTGTGTCCGCATCAGCTCTCCAAATGAGCATTATGATTTAGTACCATTCTCCTGCCTTTCTCCTGTACCCCTGTACAGCGTTTCCATTCAAATAATCATCTAATGCCGTCTTGAATGCTTCAATTAAACCTGCCCCATCATACTTCCATGCAATGAATTCCACAGCTGCTGCAAACCACGCATTGAGTGATTTTTTTTCTCACATTTGCCTCTTTTGCAAATCATTTTAAATCAGTGCCCTCTCATTCTTGATCCTTTTATGAGTGGGGACAACTTTTCCTTATCTACTGCTTCAACCAATCCAGCCAGATGTTCATGATTTTGAACATCTCTATCAAATCTCTTTTTAGTGGCCTTCTCTTCAAGGAGAAAGTCTTAACTTTTCCATTCTATCTACATAATTGAAGTTGTCATCCTTGAACCATTCTTGTAAACCTCTTTGGCACTCTATTCACATCCTTCCTAAAGTGTGACACCCAGAATTGTACACAAGCTGAGGTCTAACTATAGTCTTACGTAAATTTATCATAACCTCCTTGCTCTGGTATTCTATGTCACTTTAATAAAGCTTAGGATACTGCATGCTTTATTAATTATGCTTTCACTTATCTGGCCATCTTTAACGGTTTATACGCACATACACTAGATCCCTCTGTGCCTACACTCTTTAGAGTTGTATCCTTATTTTATATTGTTTCTCCATGTTCTTTCAACCAAAATGAATTATCTTACATTTCTTCCTTTTCAACCTATCCGCCACCTATCTGCCTATTCAATCGACTTGTTTATGTCCTTTTAACCCTGTCTACACTGTCCTCCTCAGTTTACAATGCATCCAGATTTTGTATCAGTTGTAAATTTTAAATTGACCCCTGCACACCAGGATTTAGCTCATTAGTACATTTCCCAGGGACCCCTGCTTTCTGTGAAACTTCACTACAAGCCTTCCTTCAATCAAAAAATAACCATTACTTGCTGTTTTCCATTACATGGCCTATTCTGTATCCACATTTCTACTGTCCCTTCTATGAACTATAAGTTTTCTTGGAAATCTGTGGTGTGGTACTCTATTGAATGCCTTTGGAAGTTCATTTACAACATATCAACAGCATTACCCTCATCAATTCTCTCTGTTACCTCTTCAAAAACTCCAGCAAGTTAGTTAAACACAATTTTTCCTTAAGATATCTGTGTGGCTCTTTCTAATCAATCCACATTTTTGATGTGATTATTAATTCTATCCTGAATAATTGCTTCTCAAAGCTTCCCAAATCTGGTCTGTAATTGCTGGGCTTAGCCTATTGATTTTTACTTGACCAAGGGCGTAATGTTTGCAATTCTCCAGTCTGCTGGCAGCATCCCTAAGTCAAGGAAAAATCAAAAAAGTATGTCCAGTGCCCCCGCACACTTCCTTCAATATCTTTGGATCTTTCAATATCTCACCTGGTCCTGGTTTCTTGTCAACTTTAGGAACTGATAATTTATCCAATACCTTCTCCTTATCGATTTTGAACCATTCTAGTGACAGAATTTCTTCCTCATTACCATGGCTTGGGTCTGCCTCCTCGGTAAAGACAAATGCAAAATAGTTGTTTAATACATTACAGGGCACCTTTTGACAGCCCAGATACATTACACCCACTCTATTACCATTGTCTTTCTGTTACCTCCTCAAAAATTCAGCAAGGTTGGTCCAGCAAGGTTTTCTTTTTTGAAATCCATGCTGATTATTCGTTATTATATTTCTCTGACTCACTCATACTCCAGAAATTTGATCACGCAATCCAGGCTGACGCTTCAGTACAGAGGGAGAAATACACTGTGGGAGGAGCCAGATAGATACGATCCTGTTCTCTTTTGTCTTAAGGGGTATGAAAATCCCATCCCATCCCATTTCTTTTTGATGTGGAGGAGGTAAAGTGTCCTGGTCAATATTTATCTTTGAATCAAAAGTAAATAAAACACATTATTTGATAACCAACTCTGATTTTTGTGTTTAAACAATGTACAATTGATGGGGAAACGGATTAAGTAACCGCCTTTAGATGGTGCTGCACTGGGAGTTGTATTTGGGAAAATGAGTCACCTCTTCTGGCAATGTTGGCTGAGAGCTGAGAACGTGATTATATAAAGGGCAACTGGGACACTGTGCTACATTGAAAGTGTGAATAGCAGAAAGTGTGCGATGGCTGAGGGTATATTCCTATACTGGGGCTCTGGCTCCCCACCATGCTGGAGAATCATGATCGTTTTGGAAGAGAAGAAATTGCAGGGATACCAGCACAAGATGTTATCTTTCGAAAAAATGGAACATAAATCAGCTGAAGTTATGGCAATAAATCCGAGGGGCCAGGTGATGACTGATAATATGATATTCCCCCGAGAAACTTTCTATGTTTTTTGTCATAGAGAAAATAGGTTGTAGCGTACTGGCTGCAAAAATGTTCAAACGTCTACGAAAAATCGAAAGATAAAAATCTGCCCTTCGAATTTTTAACTTGCAAACGTGGTTTTTATCATTACAGTTACCCAGTTTCCGTCATGGAGATAATATTTTGAACGAATCTTTTGGAGCCTGTCTGTATTTGGAGGTAAGGTTTTTTAAAACTATATATTTTACATTTAAAGAAATTTTGGAAATGTTTGATTTCTCGTGTTAGAGCACAGTTATTCCAGTTGCTGCAGGCTCAGTGTCGGTGTGCTTCTGGTGATGGCAATATCCCATGTTTGAACGTGTCCGTTCTCTCCACTTGCAGAATCAATTCAAATCCCAAGGTACCCAGCTAATCCCAGACGCCAGAGATGAGCAGGCTCTTGTTTACCAGAGAATGCACGAGGTTCTTTCTTTGCAGCAAAAACTGGGTAAGTCCCCCGAGCTTCTCAGCATTGCAGCTGTTGCCATGGTATTTTCTTGCGTTCTCTTAAGAATGCAATGGGCACATTCCAGAATTACAAAACTATTCCAGAATTGTAGAATGGATAGTCCGGCTACCGAGTAATCTATCTCAGTGCACTTTAAAACCAACGAACTACTTGTAAGATAACTCGAAAGCCTATTTTGAGGGGAGTGGGAGAGGGAAACTAGGCAAACAAAAGAAAGTATTTAATAATTTATAAAAATGATGGTCCATTCCCCTCGTCAGAGTCTCTGTGCAGAGACAGGCAGTTAATGGTTTTTGTTGTTAGTTCATTATTGGATGAAATGTCATTAACCTGAAATGATAAATCCTGTTTTCTGTCCTTATTTGGTGTCTACAACATTTTTCTGTTTTATTGATTTTTTTTTTTCTTTTAGTTTGAGTTCTAGAGTAGTCATTGATATCTGGATAATGATTTCTGGGGCTTCCAGCCCCTGCAGAGATGTGTGGGGCATTTGATTGAATGTTATAATCTTCATACCATTTTTAGTTGCACATAAAGGGAAACTATCTACATTTATATAAGTTTTTGATGAAATTTTAGCTACAGTTGAGTGTTTAAAATGGTTGAGAAATGTTTACCAGTTAGACTTCATTGTGTTTGCATTTTCCATTGATATTCTGTTTTTAAAGTTAATGGCTTCTATAGTCTGAAAATATTTATTCACAGATGCTAAAATTGAGTTCTAATTTGAGGGTTCCCAATCCTTTCAATTTCTGGTTAATGAGCTGGAAGGGATGAGTTAGATTATATTCTTATCCATGATCTAAAACAGCCACCATGATACACTTTACTCTTTATTGAATTAGAATCTAAAGATGGAGCAGTATTAAAAGCAACAATTCAACATGGCATTAGTGAGACTGCTTTTAATGGACTGCAACAGTTTTGGTCATCTTTCTTGGTAGCAATACACTAACATTGGAAACAGTTTAGAAGAGGCTCATCCAGGCTGATTCCAGGGATAAAAGGACATGGGTAGTCAGATCCACCATGATTTCATTGGTAGTACAGATGTGAGCAGTTCTTATGATTTCCCTTTAGTAATCAATTATTTACCATATCTTATGGTGGCACAGTGGTTAACATTGACACCTCAGTGCCAGGGAGCTGGATTCAATTCTTGGTTTGGGTCACTGTATGGAGTTGCACTTTGTTTGTTTTTTTTTTTTGCATGGGTTTCCTCTGGGCGCTCCAGTTTCTTCCCACAGTCCAAAGAAGAATTGGTGAATTGACTATACTAAATTCTTCCTTCAGTGTAATTGAACAGTACTACAGTGTGACAATTGGAGATTTTTCACAGTATCTTCTTTGTAGTGTAAATGTAAGCCCACTTGTGACTAAAAATCTATCTTCAATATTAATGCATCCTATGCATTCGGCAGCATTCCATGAATCCAATTTTCAAATATTTGCATACATGGTGAGCATATGTTATATCTGAGTAGAATTCTGTTAAATGTCTTGTGGAATGTGTATATATAATGGAGGTGGTGCTAGAAGTCTTAAAGTGCATCAAGGTGGATAGATCCCCAGGGACTTGAGAGAGTGTATCCCAGGACACTGGTTAGGGAATAAATTGCAAATACCCTAGCAAAGATATTTGAATCATCAATAGTCATAGGTGAGGTGCCTGAAGATTGGAGGATGGCAAATGTTGTGCCTTTGCTTAAGGGCTGCAAGGAAAAGCCTGAACTATAGGCCAGTGAGCCTCATTTGTAGAGGGTATGTTAAAAGATCATTAAGTAAATGTACAGGTATTTACAGATGCAAGGTGTGATTTTAGGTTCAATCACTCAGTCTTGAATAGAAAATCATGCTACATGAGCCCTTCACCTCACGTCTCCAGTACTAGCAGAATATCTCTGATCAGAACTGGATCCATTGTCATTTATATTAATGATTTGGATGAGAATATAGGAGGCATGGTTAGTAAGTTTTCAGATGACACCAAGATTGGTGGCACAGTGGACAGTGAAGGTGGCCAGTGGGCTGACAAATGGCAGATGGAGTTTAATTTGAACACATTTTGGCTGATTGAACCAGGACAGGATTTATTCAGTTAATGGTAGGGCATAGGGGAGAGTTGGAGAAGAAAGATCTAGGGGTACAGATTCATAGTCCTCTGAAAGTGGAGTTACAAGTGAACAGATTGGTGTGCTTTGTTTCATTGGTCAGAACATTGGATATTGCAGTTGGGATAAGACATTGGCAAGGCTACTTTTGGAATATTGTGTACAGTTCTGGTCACCCTATTGTAGAAAAGATATTAAGTTATAGAGTGCAGAAAAGATTTAAAAGGATGCTTACTGGGATTTGATGGTTTGAGCTCTAAGGAGAGGCTGGATAGAATGGCTTTTTTCCTCTGGAGCATAGGTGGTTGAGGGGTGATTATTATGGAGCTCTGCAAAATAATAATTGGTGAGATAGTCAATTTTCTCCAAAAGCAGAGGAGTCAAACTAGAGGGCATAGGTTTGCAGTGAGGGGGAGAGTCAAAAGGGTCCAGAGGGACATTTCTTCAGAAGGTGAGTGCTTGGATCAAGCTGCCAGAGGTGGTAAGAGGCAGGTACAATTTTGTTTCTAAAACACTTAGACAGTCAGGTGGCTAAGATCCATATATAGAAAGATATGGGCCAGATGTGGGCAATTGGGACTAGCTCAGGCCTTTTTAAAAAAAGGCAGCATGGATAAGTTAAGCCAAAGGGCATATTTTCATATTGTAAATTGCTGTTACTCCTACATTTCTTGAAAACCTGCTGTAATATGTTATCCCCAAAATTATCTTGTTCACAGGTGCTGTGATCTATTACACCTGGAAGGTTCCAGAGAGTGAGCGTCATGATTCTGCTGTGGAGCGGAACAAAAAGACTCTGAATGAAGAGTTGATCCTGTGGGAAGGATATCTTGGAAAGGTAAAGAGGGATTAGTGTAACCAGGGAGAAGCTGTCAGACAGGAAACAAACCACTTCAGTAAACAGGAACACAGTCTGTGTTGCATTTGGAGAATTAAACAACTTGTCTAAATCCACCACTTCAGCATATTTGATTTTCTCTTGTGTAATAAATTTTTTGTCAGTCCATCTAGGCTGTGGACAAAAAAATACCTTTTTTTTTTGTGAAGCCTTGTGTTGTACTTTTGTTTTTATAGCCTTTTTATTTTTGGGTGCCTTTCTGCAAAATGTCTTAAACCTTTAAAGTTTATTTGTTAATGTCAAAGTAAGCTTGTATTAACACTGCCATGAAATTACTGTGAAAATCCCCTAGTCAGCACATTCTGCCTGTTCAGTCGCCTGAGGCACCTAACAAGCATGTCTTGCAGACTGTGGGAGGAAACCCATAGTGTGCAAACTCCACACATTGACCCACATTGGACATTGAATCTGGGTCCCTAGCTAACTGCTGTACCACTGCACTATCCCACCAGTTCAGTGTGTATATATATTTTCCACTAATGCTGTAGTACTTTGTTGCAGTCCTTTGAAGATTAAATTGGTGAGTTTTTCTTTCCAGTACAAACTGATCTGATTGCTGCTTTTTCTTTTAAACTGGCCATCAGACAAGATTTTTCATTAACCTTTTTACTGAAGATTTACTCTTTCCCTGATTTCACTCCAATATTCATTTTGGCTTATGAAGTCTTTGGGCAGTAATAATTAATGAAGAGATTTGGTTACCAGCTGGGAATTCAATAATGCAGAATACTTGGTGCTTGAAACAGCTGGGATTAAATCCCAATTTGCTGATGGGATGAATGCAGTGGACTTTTCTCTTCTCTCAGATTTGCCTGAGTATAGCCTGGCAAAGTGAGTCCAGTAACTCAAGACAAAGCTATTGAAGTGGTTTTTAAAAATGTGGCCAGACTTGTTACAAAAATCTTTCTCAATTTTCATTTATCTTCCAGTTGGATCCTGATTCCTATCTTGCTGGGAAAAACTTCACAATGGCAGATGTAATGCTGTTCCCACAAGTAGCCTCTGCTGTTCGTTTTGGGTAAGTTGCTTACTGCTTCAATTATCTGCACTTGTTCTGCAACTCTGGTTCTGAAATTGATTGCAAAGCACATCTTTGTAACTTGTAGTTTTATATAGAACATGGCACATAAACATGGTGTTCAGTTTAACTGGTTCATGCTGGTGTCTTTTCTCAAGTAGTGCTTCTCCCTTTCATCACTTGTCAGGATAACCTTCTTGATTCATTGTGTATCTGTCTTTCCTCTTGAGCATCTATATTGCCCCAATTTCTCATTATGGACATTCTAATATGGAACCTGAAAAAAGGTTTGAATTTCTACTTAAAATTAGCTCTTCATTTCAGCTTTTAACATATGTTGAATTTAAATTTCATCAAATCTTCATCCAAGTTCATGACTCTTGTATTAACTGGCTACTAGTTCTTCTGCCCATAAGCATTAATAGCTATCATATACCTTCTCTTGACAGAAGCAATCCAACCTGTTCACTCCTCTCATAGATATTATCTTGCATTTCTAATATTCTAGCAAATCTTTCTGCACCATTTATACAGTGCCTCTATTTTATGTGCATCAATCAGGGCTGCAAAAATGTTTCAAGTACAGTCCTACCAAATAATACCTTGACCACACAATCCTTCAGAAATGAAGCTTATGATTCAAACCTGTCACAATCTGTACTCCCAATCATGGTCCATAGGACAAGGCATCACATGACCAAATGAATTTTCTAACTTGATCAAGTGAACCAGTAGATTAACTGTTTGAAGCAACACTTTCATGAACTTAAACTTCTGTTTTTGCAGGTCCATTTCCATTTTGTATCTACTTTGTAAAGAAACAGTGGCACCAATACAGTTCTGGCAGAAACTTCCTGAAATTTGCCATGTCCAGAAATGACCTGAGCTCAGGCACACTGAGTTTTGCCTTCATCTTCCACTGGGGACAAACCCTGAACTGTGACCCTGTGCTTGAAGATGCATTTGCTACTCTTCAGGAACAGCCATTTCTCTGAAAATCTCTCTAACACATGATCCAGGTCGCAGATATGCTCATCAATTTTTCTTCAGTTGTGGGTGACTTGGGGGCATTGCTGCCTCACAGTGCCAGGGACCTGGGCTTAATTTCAACCATAGATGACTGTGTAAAGTTCTCACATCTCCATGGGTTCCCTCCCACAAACTGTGCAGGTTAGATGGATTGGCCTTGTTAAAAATTGCCCCTTTAGAGTCCCAAGATGTGTAAGTAAGGGGGATAGGGCCCAGGTGGGATGCTGGTGTAGACTTAATGGGCCAAATAACCTCCTTATGCACTCTAGGGATTCTGAGTCCTGTGATCAGAATGTTGTCCTGGTGAACTGTTACATGATGAATACTCTGCAACTGTTTCATTTAACCTCTGGGGGGGAAAAAAAAAATCACCAGACTGGAGGGAAACCCAAAAATCAGACACTTATTTGAACTAATCCTGTGTTCATTGTGACTTACTGTTTTAAGTCATCCTGTAACAAAAGTGGTGGGTAGCTATGGCTCATGTCCAGTTTTGAGCATGTTACCTCCTAAGAGCATTGAAAATAGATCTTCCATTTGCAGCAACAGGTAAACATCCAGCTTAGAAATTTACAATCTTCATATCACACCATACCATCACTTGTAAGAACAGGAGCAATTGGAGCTACCCAATGTGAGAATTGAATGGACTCTATTGTCCCAAAACTCTGCAGTCACTCCCACTCTCCACTTTGCCTTTCATGACCTAAAGGCTTGAAGCATCTACAAACAACTTTAAGTGCACTACCATGCAGTTCATCTGAGTTCAATGGAATTTTACTGTGCCAATTATTATGCTGTAGTAAACTAGGCCCATTCTTTTTATCACCAGAAGTCATGCTCTTGCTTGACTGTATACAATGTTCACCTCATGCCCTAAGCAATGGTATACCCTCAGTACATCTAAAGTTGGATCTCTGCTTGAGTAAGGGTTGGTGCCTACTTAGTCTCAAGTCTTCCTGTGGGTTGGGTCCTCATTATAGATGCAGAAATTCCCATGTCCATCTTCATATCTTACTATTGACTGTCACCTAGCATAGTCAGCATGCCTGTCTCTCTCATTTAAGCATGTTATGAGTGCTTCTGTGCTTTCCATGTGATGTTTAGCTGACTGAGGCTTTTTCAAATTTGCATTTCCCTGCTCTGCCTTTGACTTACTCTTGACATCCCTGAATTTTTTAGCTAAATTACCCCCTTGTTGCAATAGTGACAACCAGCATCCATTGATTTGCTTGGTGTCCCTCAACACCTAAAGTTCCATTGCTTTTTTTGTGCTTGCACCCTGTTTAAGATGCACTGCACTTGTCTATGTATGACCCTTGACCTTTTGAATATATTTTGCATTGCTGGCAACCCTTTCCATGCCATGAATTTAAGAGTCACCTTGAAGTCAGTGCCTCCTTGCAACAAATAATGCTGTGCTCATTAATTCCACAACCTACACATATAGGGGGCTTGGTATTGTGATAACTACAACTAAATCATAATGTTCCCTGGTTTCTGTAGATGCAGCTAAATTCCCCAACTTTTAGGCAGATGATACAAAAATTGGAGTGGGAGACATGTCAGAGGATACAGCAGGATTTAAATTGGCTGGAGACTTGGGTCAAAAGATGGCACATGGAATTTTAATCTGGAAAAATGTGAGATTGGAAGGCCTACTACAGAAGGAAAGTGTGCAGTATATAGTAGATCCCTTAAGAATATTAGCATTTGAAGAAATTTAAGTGTGCAGATACACAATTCCACAAAGATGGTAAAGAAGGGACATGGCATGCTGACCTTTATCAGTTGGGGTGCTTGAGTATAGGAATCAGAAAATCGTGTTGCAGTTGTAAAAGAGTTTAGTTAAGCCACATCTGTAGTATACAATTCTAGTCACTGTACTACAGAAAGGAAGTTAATGCATTGGAAAGGGTGTAGAAGAGATTTACTGGGATGGTGCCTGGTTCAGAGGATATGGACTAAAAGGTTGAGAAAATTTAGATTGTTCTGAGGCATTGGAGGATGAGGGACCTGATAAGAGATTCTCAATCTGATTATAACAGGCTTGGATAGAATGATAGTCAGACCTTTTCCCAGGATCAAAAGGCCAGTTACTCATGGGCATAGGAGAAAAATTTTCAGAAGATGTTGAATGCTTGGAACATGCTGCTGGAGGAGGTGTTGGAAGCAGATACTAGAACCACGTTCAAGAGGCATTTGGATAGATACATGAATAAGCAAGGAAAAAATGGATGTGGACCACCCATAGAGGCAAGAAAATATCAGGCATGCATGTCAACACAGACATGGTGAGCCAAAGGACCTGTTTTTGTGCTATACTGTTCTTTGTAAACTTGTGAACCACTGACAAATGCTGTCAAAAGAGCTGTCAAATGCTGATCCCATTGCAAACTAGCTTCTCTGAAAATCTTTGTAGCAGCATAAATTGTTTTTTATTTTGCGTTTTCTCTTGACCAAAAAGCTATGATAATTTGGCCACTTAGTTGAATGTGCTGTGATATTCAATCTTGCAAAAAAAATCAAAATACACTACAGATGGACTTTAAGCTTGAAGTAACTAGTTACATAGGCCCTAGTAAGATTAAACTCAAATCTTGTGCTACTGATAGTCACTAAAGACATCTGTACATGCCTTCAAATAAGTAGGTGCTTATAACACTACTATCTCATTCAGCTGCGTATGTTTTTCTTAGCAAAAGTAATGCTCATCTATATTTGAGGAAATTTCAGCCATGCTTGTCTTGTGATGTGGTTGTATCATTTTGACTATCTTGACAATTTGGCTCAAATTGAGTTTTTGAAGTTTTGAGTATTGACTCATACAGTGATACTTGTTCCTCTGCTTCCTGTTGTCCAACTAGCTGTGTCCACTGACTCAATGTTCTAAATCATTCATTTGTCAATGATACTTTTTTATTGAATACATCTTTACACATTACACTTGCTGTATTGCCTTCATCTACTCTTCAGTGTGAAGCAGTTTGGCTAACTTAATGGAAGGTTGATCTTTCTTTGTGAAAATAGGCCAATAAGATCACCATTCTAGGTTTTTTATTGGTCTCTGATTTTACTGAGTTGACTATTCTGTAGTGTAAGAGGGAATTATTTCCTTTAACTGATTAAGTTAACATAATTATACTTCCATAGATGTTTCTGAAACTTCAGGAAATCAGTTTAGCCCAAACACTTTATCATTTGAATTTTCCTTTTGTGGTTCTTATTTTAAATCATTCCTTGTGCTCAATTGATTTGCCTCATAGTCACTAACTTGATGTGAAGATGCTAGCATTGGACTAGGGCAGGTACAACACCAGGTTAAAGTCCAACAAGTTTATTTGGTAACATGAGCTTTAGAATATTGCCCCTTCATCAAATAGTGAGCCACTCTAACGACAGCTTTTAACCTGATATTGAGGCTTCTTAATATAATTTGATATCTCTTCCATTTCATTGAATTTTAATCTTGATCTGACTTTTTCATTTTGTACCCAAATAATATTTTGCTTATAATATCAGTTCCTGTCTTCCATCTTAATTGCTATTCATGATTCTTTATCACCCTCAAGTTCATCTCTGCTGTCCATTCACTTGGTTTTGCCTTTTTTACTTCCTTGCCATTGCCATTTTAATTAGTCTGGATTCCATTCAGAAGGGATTGTATTTTTCCTGGATTCTCAGCTTCAACTGTTGATCCACATTTATAAACTCTTGGTTTCTCAACTAATAATCTTGACCCCTAATACCTTGGTCCTTTTGTAATGTTTGTTTTTTTTATTGTGGTCACTTACCTTTGTTCACTTCTTTATTCCCCATTTTCAGACTCAGTAAGAAATTCTGCCTGTTGCATTCCTTTTCAAAACAATCCTGTACGTATTGTTGGAATTCCATTCCCTTAATCCTCTTGTGTACTTCTTCAGGCTTAGGATACCAAGTATTTAAGCTTAAATTATAATTCTGTACAAATAAAATGTCCAAGTGCAAACTATATAATGGGGCAAAGGTCACAGAAGACTTTTCACTCAACTTCAAGAATACCTACAAATTTCCAAATTTTTCTCATGCCATTGGAAACTCCATTTCCTTTTCATCAAACTGGTTAAAATAACCAAATCTGGGCCAAGATTCTCCCAGAACAATCCATCCAATGGACAGGAAAATGGGAATTTCCTGCCTCTTGGGCACACTTGCCTGAGTCTGAAACACTGCATCAAAAAGTGCCTCAAAGATTCATGCTGGTATGTGGAAGGCAGGGCAGATACCTCCTGGAGAGATGGGAATTGGTGTTGAGCAACCCATTGGGCATGTATAGATCTGTCAGCATGAAGATCAGCATATGTGCACTGCCCTCATCCTTAAGTGAAGACCTCCATTCCTTAATGGGGGAACAGTTGCAAGTCATGCTAAGGGGGGGTGGAGGGTGGCAGAGGAGTGGTAGGAAAGAGAACTAATGTGCCTGGAGAATATTGTCAGGATGATTATTTTTGAAAAGGGCTTTGGAGACTCTCAATCAGCCAGATGCCAGTTGCATGTCCTACTGATTTTTTTTTCCTCTAGCCTGCTGCACTACTTTTTCAGTAACAGCAGCTGCCCACAAGAGGGCACTGGCACATCTTAAATGGTTGGTAAGGGTGCAAGAAGTTATTTGAAGCCATGCCACAAATTCCATTGTTTTAACAAATAATTTTGATCTTTTCAGATTGTCAACTGATAAATATCCCAAACTAATGGAGTACTACAATAGACTGAAAGAGCGACCCAGCATCCAGGCTTCATGGCCTCCCCATTGGAAGGAGAGCCCTCCAACCATGGACATTTTGAAAGATGTTTGAGTTTGACAATTTCTGAACTATCTTTGCATCAGTAACAGATCATTTATGCATTACTTGTGTTGGCCTTTGCATAAAGATTAACTTTTGTCATGGTGCAGTCTGTCATTGCTCTGTTAAACCTTATTAAAACATTAAGTGTAGCTTTAGTGAGTGTATTCATTTTTCATCTTTACCAGTCTAAGTACTTTGAATGGAAAGAGCAGCATGTTTCCCTGAAGGGAACCAATGCAGTATGGGGATTTTGAGTTGTTGAAATGAAATTTCCAGGTTATCACCTAGCAGTTATTATATTTGCAAAATTAGTGCTGTTACTGATACAGGGAAGGGGAAAGTGTTCTGATGTGCCTGCTGCATTGGCCCTATGAGGTGACTACAATATTAAATGGTGAATTACAGAATCTCTACAATACAGGATCAAGTCTGTACCAACAGCAATCCCACTGAGCTTCTATTCCTGTAACCCCATACATAAGTCCCTTTAACACTGATGGGTAATTTAGAATGGCCAACCCATACACATTGGAAGAACATGCAAATTCCACCTGAAGTCAGAATTGAACCCAGGTCCTTGGTGCTGTGAGGCTGCTGTGCTAACCACTACTACCTCAGAAGGCTTTCCGCAAGATCCCATATAGCGGGCTATATGCTTAAAAGTGCATGAGTATCTGCATAATGTCTTCAGAAAGCTGGTTATCAGCTAGAAAGTGAAGCATTGGCAGAAATTCACTTTCCAATTGATAGGTAGTGACTGATGTGGTACTGCAGGGATCTGGGCCAGGACCCCAACTGTTCTCTCAAAATGGTTTGAAAGCAGCAACTAAATGTATTCATACCATGCAAAGTTGGGCAAGAAGGTGAGCTGCAAGGAGGATACAGATGTTTTAGTATGATTTGGACAAGTTGAGTGAGGTACGTGTTGTAGGCTGATTTTTAAAAAAAGTGAAGGCACATGGGATACAGGGCCAGGTATGTAGATGGGTTGAGAACTGGCTTGGGAGGAGGAGACAGCAGGTACTAGTGGAAGGCTCTTTTTCCAACTGGAGGTCAGTCACTAGTGGTGTGCCACAGGGCTCAGCACTAGGACCTCTTCTATTTGTGATTTATATAAATGACTTGAAAGAGGGGGTAGGTGGTGTGATCAGCAAATTTGCTGATGACACTAAGATGCTTGGATTGGCGGGGACGGAGGAGCAGTGCCAGGCAATACAACAGGACATAGGCTGGTAGACTGGGCAGATAGATGGCAAATGGAATTTAATCCAGATAAATGCGAGGTGATGCATTTTGGCCAGAATAATGTAGAGGGGAGTTATAGGATAAAAAGTAAAACTATCCGGAGTATAGAGACGCAGAGAGACCTGGGGGTGCAGGTTCACAAGTCTGAAGGTATCAGTACAGGTGGAGAAAGTGATAAAGAAAGCGTATGGTATGTTAGCCTTTATAGGAAGGGGTATAGAATGCAAGAGTAGGAGTCTAATGTTACAAGTGTATAGAACGTTGGTTAGGCCTCACTTGGAGTACTGCGTCCAGTTCTGGTCACCATACTACCGGAAGGATGTGGAGTCCCTGGAGAGAGTGTAGAGGAGATTTACCAGGATGCTGCCTGGTTTGGAAGGGCTGTCTTACGAGGAAAGATTGAACGCACTGGGGTTGTTTTCCCTTGAAAGACGTCAGCTGAGAGGGGATCTATTAGAGGTATATAAGATTATGAGGGGTATAGATAGAGTAAATGGTGGTAAGCTTTTTCCACCATTAGAAATGGACAGAACGAGGGGTCACGGCCTTAGGGTGAGGGGGGGCTATGTATAAAATGAATATTAGAGGGCATTTTTTCACACAAAGGGTAGTGGGGGTGTGGAATGCGCTACCGAGTAAGGTGGTGGGAGCAGGCACACTAGGGTTGCTTAAGGGTCTCTTGGACAGCCACATGAGCAGTCTGCAGATAGAGGGATATAGGAGGACTGTTTAAATACTTTATTTGTTTCCACAGGCTATTCGGTCCACCTTGTTGACCAACAAGGCGCATGCATTCAGCAGGTCGTGCAAGGGCTGCTCTTGGATGTTACTTCAGGAGTGGCCTAGTGCTTCTTGTTGTTAGTGTATGCTTAAACTGGACCATCAGATGGGCAACATGACAGCTCAGACTATCGCTGTTGCTGTGCAGACATGTGGATTTGGGCCTGTGTCTGCGGGAGTTTGCGCGTTCTTACGTGGTTGCGTGGGTTTTCTCCGGGTGCTCCGGTTTCCTCCCACATCCCAAAAATGTGCTCCTAGGCTGATTGGGTAACAAATTGTCCCTATATTGGTCTCTATATGTCATTAAGATGTTAGGACGGCGGGGTGGGCTTGTTGGGCCGAAGGGCCTGTTTCCCGTGCTGTGTTGTTCTTTGTTCTTTGTTCTATAATTTAGATAAATGTGAAGCTATCCACTTTAGTAGCAAAAGCAGGAAGTCACTATTTGGATGGGTGTAAATTGAGAGTAAGTATGCAGGTATAGCAGGCAGGCAATAAAACAGACATGGTATACGGTCAGCTTAGAGGATTTGAGTATGGGAATAGAGATAATGTGAGGGGGGAAGGAGAACATGAAATGTAAATAAGCCTGAGATGCTGCCTAGTTCAATTTCTTTTAATTACATTAAATTTATTTTAAATGTCTGTTTCCTGACAGGCAGATTGTTAAATTGAAAGAGAGGAAGGCATTCATTGGCTACATTGGGAATGGGGAGGAGGGAGAGATTCCAAGGACTAGGGATAATAGGCATTAATTTGCCTCCAGTAAAGCAGTACTAGAAAAACACCTACCTGCTGGATTCAGCTGTGGTCTCCCACATGTGGAAACTCCATCGTCAAGTATCAAACTTGAATTCTTATTGATAGCTTCCATGGGGAATCACTAATCTCTTTGTGGAGCTCATTGAATATAGAAGATAACATGACAGCACAGTACAGGCCCTTTGGCCCTCGATGGTTTTCACAGGTCGGTGCAACCATCTAAAGCCCATCTAACCTTCACTATTCCAATATCATCCATGTGTTTTATCCAATGACTATTTAAATGTCCTTAATGTTGGCAAATCCACTACTGTTGCAGGCAGAGCATTCTACACCCCTACTACTCTCTGATAAAGAATCTACCTCTGATATCTGTCCTATATCTATCACTCCTCAATTTAAAGCTGTGTCCCATCATGCTAGCCATCACCATCCAAGGCAAAAGGCTCTCGCTGTCCACCCTATCTGATCATCTTGTATGCCTTTATTAAGTCACCTCTTAACCTTCTCTCTAATGAAAACAACTTCAAGTCCCTCAGCCTTTCCTTATAAAATCTTCCCACCATACCAGCAACATCTTGGTAAATCTCCTCTGCACCCTTTTCAATGCTTCCACATCCTTCCTATAATGCAGCAACCAGAACTGTATGCAATACTCCAAGTGCAGCCTCATCAGAGTTTTGTACAGCTGTAACATGACCTTGTGGCTCCAAAACTCTACCAATAAAAGCTAACACACCATGTGCCTACTTAACCCTATCAACTTGGGGTGCCAACTTTCAGAGATCTATGCACATAAATCTCTCTGCTCATCCAGACTATCAAATATCTTATCATTAGCCCAGTAAAATGTATTCCTATTACTCCTTCCAAAGTGAATCGCTTCACAATTTTTCCACATTAAACTTCATTTGCCACCTCTCAGCCCAGCTCTGCTGGTTATCTATGTCCCTCTATAACCTACTTTCCACACTGCCCACAACTTCACTGACTTTGCGCTATCTGCAAATTTACTAACCCGTCCTTCTACATCCTCACCAGGTCATTTATAAAAATGATAAACAGCAATAGTCCCAAAACAGTTCATTGTGGTATACTACCAGTAATTGAGCTCCAGGGTGAACATTTCCCATCAACCACCACCTTCTGTCTTCTTACAGCTAACTAATTTCTGGTCCAAACTGTTAAATCACCCTCAATCCCATGCCTCTGTATTTTCTGCAATAGTCTACCGTGGGGAACCTTATCAAACACTTTACTGAAATTCATATACACCAGATCAACCGTTTTACCCTCATCCATCTCTTTGGTCATCTTCTCAAAAAACTCAATAAGATTTGTGAGGCATGACCTACCCTTCACAAAACTGTGTTGACTATTCCTAATCAAATTATTCCTTTCTAGATGATTATAAATCCTATCTCTTACAATCCTCTCCAAAACTTTGCCCACAACAGAAGTAAGGCCCACTGGTCTATAATTATCAGTGTTATCTCTACTTTCCTGCTTGAACAAGGAAGGGGACAATATTTGCTATCCTCCTGTCTTCTGGTACTATTTCTATAGATAATGACAACATAAAGATCAAAGCCAAAGGCTCTGCAATCTCCTCCCTACCTCCCCAGAGAATCCTAGGATAAATCCCATGTGGCCTAATGGATTTATCTATTTTCATACTTTCCAGAATTGCTAACACCTCCTCCTTATGAACCTCAATCCCGTCAAGTCTGCTAGCCTGTATCTCAGTATTCTTCTCAACAATGTTGTCTTTTTCCTTTTTGAATCCTGATAAAAAAATATTCATTTAGCACCCCTCTTATCTCTTCAGACTTCACGCATAACTTCCTACTACTGTTGTTGACTGGTCCTAATCTCACCCTACTCATTCTTTTATTCCTGACATACCTATAGAAAGCTTTAGGGTTTTCCTTGATTCTAGCTGCCAAAGACTTCTCATGTCCCCTCCTTGCTCTTCTTAGCTCTCTCTTTAGGTCTTTCCTGGCTAATTTGCAACTGTCAAGCAGCCTAACTGATCTTCACATCTAATCTTTACGTAAGTCTTCTACCTATTCACAAGAGATTCAACTTCTTTTGTAAACCGTGGTTCCCTCTGAATGAATTTTGTATCTGGAATTTGCGCAAAAGCATTGCAAACCTGATCTGTTTGTGCAGGCTTGTGTGCTAACTAAACATAGCTAACAGCTGCAGATGCTGAAGTATAATAACTGCTGTTTGAAAGAAGGAATCATGCTGAGGTGGCTGTGACCGCACAAGTTACCTGAAGAAAGAGAGCTGCAATTGTGATTGGAGCCAAGAGCTGCAATCGTGACTGGAGCTGGGGGAACTATACTGTATAAATATCCACACTTGTATTCGGGGAGAAGTCTGGTAGACCACTTTAGGAACCGACTTCTCTCAAGACCTTTTGTAACAAAGCCATTGCATTTTAACTCACTAACAGGCTCAGAGGTATGATTTTACCGACAACAAATTGGCATCACAAACAGAATTCTGTTTGCGGATCCAGTTGACTAGCCACTGCCGGGGCACCGGAATAGAATACTGAGCCTAATGGAGTGGGTCAAACTACAGTGGACAATCATCTATGATGAGAGAATGTGGAAATGGAAGACGTCTGAACTGAACATATGCAGACAAGGAAGTATCCGCCGCTATCACACAGCCTTAGACAGATTGTTAAGAAGGGTAGCCCTCGCCTGCCCCCCCCCTCCACATGAGGGTCAGGAACTCGAGACTGGAGAAAGAGGTGCCTAGGGTGTGATGTTCAGACATGAATGAGAGGGAAACTGTCTGAGTGATTGCAGGAGTGAAAAGAAAAGCCGGCTTTATAATGTAAGCCTTGGTGTATAGGGATTTGATCACCCTTAACAGGTATCAACAGACTCTGATAATAGCTGCCTAGGAGTGGGAGAGTGAGAAGGGAGAATAAAGGACTCCAGGTGGGTGAGTATAAACTTATATGGTGGAATCAAAAAGACAGTGGAGACTCCTGGGATTCCTAATAAACCAATACATGACTAAAAAAGATAGACTCATTAAATAGATGACAAAAGGGGGAGGGGAGTGGGACTTGTTCCATCATCTGGATCAACAGCATAAGTAGCTGGAGAAAGAGAAGACAGACAAGACCAAGAAAACCAGAGTTTTGCTGGTGCACCAACTAGGCGGATTGATTAAGCAGGTCTCTGTCTCTAGTAAAAAATGGGCCGATGATAAGGAAAGAATCAAGACTTTAGAATCACGTTAGGGAATTGGAAAAAAGAAGTCAAACATTAGGGGACCATTCTTGGGATCCCTACCCCCTGTATCTCAGTAGGTAATAAAGCCCAGGGCGCTGGTGGGAGATTTTGACTCCGAAGAGGAGGAAGTTCATAATTTAGCCTCTGTAACTTGGAAGATACTATAAATGCCCCCACTGCCTGATTTAAGCCCTTCGCCCCAGGGGGGAAAGACATCAGATCCTGATTTCACCGGGAAAATTTCAGCCCTGGAGTGCGAATGCCAAATTTTGGTCAGAGTTGGATACAGTTTTGGTTGGCCACCAGTTACACTTTCGAGATATACCTCAGTTTGATTGAGCCGCCTGCCCATAGGACAAATGGAGACTGATGGGGATGGGGCAGACCGACAGGACCCTGCCAACCAGCCTCCGTTTCATTACCGTGGAGGCAGATGGACACACAATGTCGAATTAGCAGCAGACTTGGAGGCACAACAGGAACGATTTAATCAATTGAAGGCAGAAGTTCAGCATGTCGGAGGTAATGCACTAAAGAACTCACCTAAAATTACAAATACTGAACAACAGAAGGGTGAAGAGGCCTCCGAATATGGGAAGCGACTTTTTAAGTTCTAAGAATAATTCGGGAAGCAGAGGCTGCTATTGACAAAAGTTATAGGGAGATAGTTACTCCTAAAAGTGATACATAGGTGACTGCTAGAAAAAAAAGGGGTAAGAAGCAGTCAGGGCTGCAAACTGCAGAGGCAGTTCCTCTCCAAAATAAGTACTCTGTTTTGGACGTTGTTGGGGATGAAAATTCATCCACCGTAAGTCATGGGATACAGGCTTCAGGAGGAGAGCCTGTTCCTGATGCTCAGGTGAGAATTGGGAGGAAAAGATCTGGATTAGTCATTGGGGATTCGATAGTTAAGGGAACAGATAAGAGAGTCTGTGGAAATAAGAGAGACTCTTAGTTAGCATGTTGCCTCCCAGGTGCTAGGGTCCGTGATGTGTCGGATCGAATGTTCGAGATCATCAAGGGGGAGGGGGATCAGCCTCAAGTTGTGGTTCATGTTGGTACCCATGACATAGGAAGGATAAAGGATGAGGATATAAAACAGAAATTCAGGGAGTTGGAGTGGAAGCTCAGGGCTAAAACAAACAGAATGGTTATCACTGGGTTGTACCTGTGCCGCGGGATAGCATGGAGAAGAATAGAGAGAACATTTAAACTCGTGGCTAAAGGGGTGGTGCAGGAGGGAAAGGTTCAGATACTTGGACAATTGGGGCTCTTTCTGGGGTAGGTGGGACCTCTGTAAGAGGGATGGTCTGCACCTGAACCAGAAGGGAACTAATATCTTGGGGGGAAAATTTGCCAGTGCTCTTTGGGGGGGGGTTAAACTGATTCAGAGGGGGGATGGGGCCCTGAGTAACTCAAATGTACAGGAAAATGGGAATATCGAGGTCATGGATAAGGTTTCAGGGTTTCAGCAAGGGTACTGGTAGGTGGGAGGGTGGTTTGAAGTGTGTATACTTCAATGTGAGGAGCATATGCAATAAGGTGGGTGAACTTGCAGCCTGGATAGGTACCTGGGATTTCGATGTTATGGCCATTTCAGAGACATGGATAGAGCAGGGACAAGAATTGCACGTTCCGGGGTACAGATGTTTCAGTTGGAGCAGAGTAAGTGGTAGAAGAGGGGGAGGTGTGGCATTGTTAGTCAAAGACTGTATTACGGTGGCAGAAAGGACATTTGATGTGGACCTGTCTATTGAGGTAGTTTGGGCTGAGATTAGAAACAGGAGAGGAGAGGTCACCCTGTTGGGAGTTTTTTATAGGCCTCCAAAAAGTTCCAGGGATGTGAAGGAAAAGATTGCAAGGATGATTCTGGACAGTAGTGAAAGTAACAGGGTAGTTGTTAGGGGGGACTTTAACTTTGCAAATATTGATTGGAAAAGGTACAGCTCAAGCACGTTAGAGGGGTCAGTTTTTGTACAATGTGTGCAGGAGGGTTTTATGACTCAATATGTAGATAAGCCAACAAGAGGAGAGGCTACATTGGATTTGGTTCTGGGTAATGAACCAGACCAGGTGTTAGACTTGGAGGTAGGTGAGCGCTTTGGTGATAGTGACCACAATTCGGTTATGTTTACCTTAGTGATGGAAAGGGATAGACATATACCAAAGGGAAGAAGTTACAGCTGGGGGAAAGGTAATTATGAAGCTATTAGGCAAGAGTTAGATACATAAGGTGGAGTAGGAAACTGCAGGGTCTGGGAACACCTGAAATGTGGAACTTATTCAAGGAGCAGCGACTGCGAGTCCATGATAAATATGTACCTGTCAGGCAGGAAGGAAGTGGTAGAGCCAGGGAACTGTGGTGTACTAAGGAAGTTAGTTCACTAGTAAAGAGGAAAAAGGAGGCTTATTTAAAGATGAAACGTGGAGGCTCGGTGAGGGCATTGGACAGTTATAAATTAGCCAGGAGGGAGCTAAAGAGGGAGATAAGAAGAGCTAGAAGAGGACATGAGAAGACTTTGGCGGATAGGATAAAGGAGAACCCTAAAGCTTTTTATAGATATGTTAAGAATAAAAGATTGGTTAGGCCAAGATTATTGCCAATCAAAGACAGTAGTGGGAAGTTGTGCATGGAGCCTGTAGAGATTGGAGAGGCACTGAATGAACATTCTGCATCGGTCTTCACGCGGGAAAATGTCAACAGAGTTGGAGAGAATACTGGAATACAGGGTTGTAGACTAGACAGGATAGAGGTACATAAGGAGGAGGTATTAGCTATCCTTGAGAGTATGAAAATAGATAAATCCCCTGGGCCGGATGGGATTTATCCCAGGGTACTCTGAGAGGCTAGAGAGCAGATTGCAGAGCCTTTGGCTTTGATCTTCATGTTGTCATTGGCTACAGGTGTAGTACTGAAGACTGGAAGATGGCAAATGTTGTCCCCTTGTTTAAGAAGGGGAGCAGAGACCGTCCTGCAAATTATAGACCAGTGAGTCTTACATCTGTAGTGGGGAAAGTTTTGGAAAGAATTATAAGGGCTAGGATTTATAGTCATTTAGAAAAAAATGAATTGATTAGGGATAGTCAGCATGGATTTGTGAAGGAAAGGTCGTGCCTCACAAACCTTATTGAGTTTTTTGAAAAGGTGACCAAAGAGGTGGATAAGGGTAAGGCAGTTGATGTGGTGTATATGGATTTTAGCAAGGTGTTTGATAAGGTTCCCCATGGAAGACTGCTGCAGAAAATGCAGATGCACGGGATTGAGGGAGATTTAGCAATTTGGATTAGGAATTGGCTAGCTGATAGAAGACAGATGGAATATATTCAATCTGGAGTTTAGTTACTAGTGGTGTACCTCAGGGATGTGTTTTGGGGCCACTGTTGTTTGTTGCTTTTATAAATGACATGGATGAGGGTGTAGAGGGATGGGTTAGTAAATTTGCTGATGACACCAAAGTCGGAGGAGTTATAGACAGTGAGGATGGATGTTACAGTTTGCAGAGGGACATAGATAAGTTGCAGAGCTGGTCCGAGAAGTGGCAAATGGAGTTTAATGTGAAAAAGTGTGAGGTGATTCACTTTGGTAAAAGTAATATATGTGCAGAATATAGGGCTAATGGTAGGACTCTTAGTAGTGTAGATGAGCAGAGAGATCTCGGTGTACAGGTGCATAAATCTCTGAAAGTTGGTACTCAAGTTGATAGGGTTGTTAAGAAAGCGTATAGTGTGTTAGCATTTATTCGTAGAGGGATTGAATTTCGGAGCCAAGATGTTATGTTGCAACTGTACAAAACTGTGATGCAGATGCACTTGGAGTATTGTGTACAGTTTTGGTTGCCACATTATAAGAAAGGTGTGGAGGCATTGGAAAGGATGCAGAGGAGATTTACCAGGATGTTGCCTGGTATGATGAGTAGGTCTTATGAGGAAAGGCTAAGGGACTTGAAGTTATTTTCATTAGAGAGAAGAAGGCTAAGAGGTGACTTAATTGAGACATATAAGATGATCAGAGGGTTAGATAGGGTGGATAGTGAGAGCCTTTTTCCTTGGATGGAGATGGATAGCATGAGGGGACATAGCTTTAAATTAAGGGGTGGTAGTTATAGGACAGATGCTAGAGGTGGGTTCTTTACTCAGAAGGTACTAAGGGCGTGGAATGCTCTGCCTGCAGCAATTGTGGACTCGTCAAGTTTAAGGGCATTCAAATGGGCAGTGGATAGACATATGGATAGCATTGGAATAGTTTAGGATAGAGGGTCATAAAATTGGTTACATTGTTCGGCGCAACATCGAGGGCTGAACGGCCTGTACTGCGCTGTAATGTTCTATGTTCTATCAGGAATGTTTGAGGATGCCCGAAGCCACCCGTACAGATAGGGCATTCATCAGACATTTAAAGATGGGCTGTCACTGGCTTATCAGAAAATCCTTAAAATGAGAGTTATCAGTTCACGGGATTATGATGAATTAGTGGAATGGGCTCTGGCATTAAGGACTGACCAGACGAAAAACAAGGCTGAAGAATAAAACAGGAGTACATAGCCTTAACTATGGGATCAAGCCTACTGGGACTTGTCATAATTATGGGAAGCCAGGACATTTCGCCTGGGACTGTAGGGCCCCAAAGGGGGCGGGGGGTGGAGGGGGAAGGTAGGAGGAAAATGTTTACATGCCAATTTTGTAATAAGAGTAAACATACAGAAACCATTTGTTGGAGCAAACATGGTCAACATAACTCAGCCTCCCCTGCTGCAACGGAGGAGGCTAACTGATGGTTGGCAGCCCGATTGGGTATGGGTAATAAGGAAAATAGGATTTACATGTCTGCACTAATTGGGAGCAGACAATGTGAGATGCTGGTGGACACGAGAGCCTCCATATCCATCATGGACCTATCCCTACCCATGATTTACATGGCAGCAAACCCCAGCCTATCTAAGTGAAACCACTCTGGTAAAATTAAATAATTTGTATATACCCATGCAATTTTATGTGTGTAAGAACAATGAAGGAACAATTATTGGAAATGATTTAATGAAGGAATATGAAGTTTTAATAGATTGTGGAAATGGCAAATTGATTTGGTCCCATGCCGATGGAAAAAAGGAAAAAGTGGGAGTCTATGCAATAAGTTTGGGAATCGTCCATGCCACGTCTGCGACAGGACATGATTTGTGATTAGAAGATAGTGGATTTGGCACCATATGCACCTCTGTCCCAAGGATACGGACAAAAACTAAACTAGATATCGGGTTAATTAAAATTGACCCCATAATAGTGGAAGGTCCGGAGCATAAACCTCACCGACAATATCCGATTAAGCCCGAAGGCAAGAAGGCAGTCGAAGAAATTGTGAAGGGATTGGTGGACACAGGGATCCTGCAGGAGACCACCAGTACTACCAACTCCTCAACTTGGCTGGTGTCCAAACTGGATGGGAGTTACTGATTATATGGCTTTAAATAAAGTAACTCCTAAATTACATCCCATGTTGGCCAGCTCCACCACTGTCCTAAACGGATTGCCATCATCACATGAGATTTTTACAGTATTCGACATTGCCAGTGGGTTTTGGTCCATCCTCTTGGACTTTAATTCACAGGATAAACTTGCTTTCACAGTAGGTGATAAGCAGCATGCATAGACCAGGCTCCCTCAGAGATTCTATAACAGCCCAGATGTATTTCACTGGATAATGAGTAAGATACTGGAACAAGTGGAATTCCTGAAAGGAGCACAATTTTACAGTACATACATGACATCTTGATAACCTCTGAAACTAAAATGGAACGTCAGACAGTATTATACTTGATCTTGAAGCACTTAAAAGATCAAGGGTTAAAGGCAAACCCAAAAAATGGCCCAAAATAGGAGAACCACAGGTATCATATTTGGGACATTTAATATCCAAAGGGACCAAGGAAATGCGCATAGACTGGAAAATGGCAATACATCAAATGCCAAGGCCAGTAACTGTCAAAGGGTAAGGAAAGTTTTGGGTTTATTTTATTACAGCCGCAATTTCATTCCAGAATATGCCAAATCTGTTGAGCCAATCCAAAGGCTATTAAAAAGTGGGAAACCTGCTCACGAAGCTGTGGAGTGGGGATCAGAACAGGAAGAGGCATAAATTAAAAGCAGGATTAATGTTGACCCCAGAACTTGGCTTACCAGATACTCATAAAGATTTTCATATCTATTGTAACAATGAAGGAGGGTTCTATTCAGCAGCAGTAACCCAAACCCAAGGGGACAAACAGCAGTGGGTGGGATATTATTCTACAGCCAAGGACCTTGTAGTAATTGGATTACCCTAGTGTATAGCCGCGCTGGATTGCATGACATGGGCAGTAAAAATCAGCGAGCCCATTGTAATGACAGGAAATGTAGTCTTGCACACCAAACATATCCGGTGGAAATGTTAAACACAGGAAAATTACGATCTGTCTCAAATATGAGAAAGGCAAAGTGGAGGCAGTACTTCTTCCCCCCACTAAATCCATCACCATCATACAAGACATGAGACAGAACCCCGCCGAAGGAATGTTAGGTGAAGAGAAACCACACACGTGTGGAAATGTAGATGAGTAGATAGAAGAAAATAGAATAAAGAATGTGCTGTTAGGGGCACCAGAGGAGACTCTGTTTGTGGATGGGTCACAGAAATATGTAGACAGGTCACTGCGAAAGGAATTGACAGTGGTAAATGTGGACTTTCAAGTGGTCCGAGTAAGAAGGATAGAGGGAGTTATATCAACACAAGTGGCAGAACTAGTGGGCTTGATCCAGGCTTTTACTGAGGCAGCAGGAAAAGGATCAATGTTTACGCCAACACTAGATATGCATTTGGAATTGTGAATGACTATATGATCGTTTGGGGAAAAAAAGGATTTGTTGCAACAGGAGGCACTCTCATCAAGAATGGACAGATAATCAAAGCTTTATTGGATGCCTGTGAGCTCTCATTGGAAGCTGCAATATTGAAGCTAAAGGTACAAAAAGAAACTGGATAAGCAAAGCCCTGAGTGGTATATTTTTAAGGGAAACCAAGCAGCTGACAAAGCGGCACAATCAAACTTAGAAACAGGAGAAGTGCAAGTCATATCGACTGTCTCAGTTACAGTTGAATCCCCAACAGACACCTCACAGCCACATGCTGATACACTTGGAGAACAGCGTGCGAGCTGGAAAGCTCAAAGAGCTACACCTGATGAAAAGGATGTATGGAGATTAAATGATAAAGTTCTAGCACCAGTATGTATCCAGCATACTCTGATGCAGTTACATCATGGACTGTCACATGTGGGAAGAGATGCCATGACAACCAGGATAGGAAAGGAGTGGTGGTGGAAAGCAATGGGATGGGACATTGCACAATATTGTCATTGATGTGTAACCTGTGCCCAATATAACCTAGGAAAGCTTGTAAAAATCAGGATCGGGCACCAGCCTCACCCTAAGTGTCCCTGGGAACATTTACAAATTGACTTTACAGGATCTCTTCCTCAGTCACATAGGAGAACCTACTGTTCGGTGTAATTTGACCAATTCACCAGATGGGTAGAGGCATTCCCAACTAAAAACTGTTCAGCCACTACGGTGATGAGAATATCAGCTGAGAAAGTTATCTCAAGATGTGGGGTAGCATCACGAATAGATCCGATCAAGGCACGCACTTCACGGGGAAGGTAGAAAAAAACCACGTAGCAACTGATGGAGATAAAACAAAAATTTCACATTCCCTACCACCCTCAGAGTTCGGGAATGGTGGAGTGTATGAATAGAACAGTTAGGACTTCCCTAGCAAAGACCATGCAGGATTCAAGAAAGAGATGGACCGAGGTGTTGCCCACCATATTAATGAAATTCAGAGCCAATATGAATCAAAACCTCCAGTCTGACACTATATAAGCTAATGACTGGAAGGGCTATTCAACTATCCAAGTCCATTATTACTGGTGGGACAGATATAGGCCCATTATGGGATAGGATTAGATAAAATGTTTTAGAACTGAAGGATATGCGAAAAACAGTAAGAAAAACTAAATAGCAAAGGATGAGCAAAATGAGTAAGAACAGACCCTTGAGTTATCCCCTGGGGGCAGCAAAGTTATGGAGAAGACATTCCCTTGAAAACCTGGGTTTTCCCCCAGATGGAATGGCCCCCATGAGATCATAATCAGTGACGATACTTGTGCCTGGAAACATTGGACTCAGTTGAAAGATTATGCTGGCACCAATTGGAAAAATATGTGATGTGCTCAATTCACAGATCCATGAGATAACTGATCTCCAAGCAAGCTGAACCGGTATGTAGGATATTGCGCGTGGGCAATATAGCTTTTGGTCTATCATATAATGGTTGCGTGAGTTACAATTAAGAGACAATATGACTCTCTTGCTGCTTCTCATGACTCTCGCCCTGCCAATTATGGAGGGAAAACATAGAAGGAATTGTGTAGACTTGGGGACAGAGTATTGCAAGCATCTCTGTAACGATGGACTTTGTCTATTGTAACTTTTGGACCAATGGAATAGGGACAAAGAAAAATATCTGAATCTGTATAATTTGGATAAATGTGAGGTTATCCACTTCAATGGCAAAAATAGGAAGGCAGATTATTATTTAAGTGGATGCAAATTGAGAGAGGCAGATACTCAGCAAGACCTTGGTGTTCTCGTACATTGCTGAAAGTAAGTGTGCTTGTACAACAGGCAGTAAAAAAGGTAAATGGTATATTGGTCTTCATAGCGAGAGAATGAGTATAGGAATGGGATGCTTTATTGCAATTATATATGGCAACAGAGAGGCCATACCTGGACTATTGTATGCAGTTTTACTGTCCTAATCTGAGGAATAATGTCCCTGCTATAGAGGGAGTGCAGTATAAGATTACCAGGGATGGTAGGACTGTCATACAAAGAGAGTTAAAATAATATTCTTTGAGGTTTAGAAGGATGAGAGACAATGGCATAGAATCTTTAAAAATTCTAACAGGATTAGACAGAATAGATTTAAAAAGAATGTTTACAGTGGTGGGGGAATTCAGAACTAGGGTCATAGTCTAAGGATAAGGGGTAAACTTTTAAGACTGAAGTGAGGAGAAATTTCTTCACCCTAAGAGTAGTGAATGTATTAAATTCAAAGAACAAAGGACAAAGAACAACACAGCATTGGAAACAGGCCCTTCGGTCCAACGAGCCTGCACAATCATTTTAACATTGAGTGCCCTCCTCTACCCATGACCTTTGTCTACACCTATTATGGAAGATTGAGGGAAGACTAATTTAGGGACAATTTGTTACACCAATCAGCCTAAGAGCACATTTTTGGAATGTGGGAGGAAATGAGAGGACCCGGATAAAACCCACGCAATCATGGGGAGGATGTGCAAACTCCACTACCACAAAAAGTAGTTGAGGCCAAAACATTGTGTGATTTCAAGAAGGAAATAGATATAGCTCTAGAGGCCAAAGGGATGAAGAGACTGGGGTGGATGGTGGTGATGGGGGGGCACGGGGGGTAGGATCAGGATATTGAATATGATCAACCATGATCATATTGAATGATGGAACAGACTCAAAGGGCAAATAGCCTACTTCTGCTTCTAATTTCCTATATATGTTTCTATGTATGTATGGTTCAGTTCAGATAACCAGCCCAAAGAATGAGTCATTGTACTGCCAGGCATAATAATTGCTTGTTCAGAAACGTACAGCAAAATCAAAACATGGCCCTTGATTCAGCTGGATTGAGAGATAATTGAAACAGTTCCTACAATAATTAGAAAGTGGAAAAAGAGCAGAAGTCAACCACCAATCACAAAGGTCAGAAAAAAATTGAGCTCAAAGAAGTAAAACACAACCTTCCTTAATTAATAATTATTCTTTAAAGCTTCAGACCCTCAGACTGACTCCTACAGGCCATCAGCATTCACAAGCATAGTAAACAGCTTTATATCCAGCTTAACAATTCCAGGTGGCATGGTGGCAAAGCTCCAGAAACCTGGATTCCCTGAGGAATTAGGATCAGTTGTTTTCGAATGTAAATAGTGCAGCATTATTTTGGAAACAAGAGTCAATATAAAGTCAGTGAGTGAGACAAACTGGGACCAGAGGAACAGTGTCATCTGATTGGAAGTGCGTCATCTAAGACAAATGTGTAGAATGTTGTTTTTCACCTTGCTGTTTTCACAAAGTCACAAATTACTACAGTGCAGAAGCAGCCCTTTGGCCCATCAGGTCTGCACTGATGCTTGAAATGTCCTGAACTGCACACCTAATCCCACTTGCCTGCACTTTGACCATAGCCTGAGTGTTATGGTGTGCCAAGTAGTCATTTCTAATTCAATTAATTAGGAAGCAATGGGATTTCATCAGCAGGGTTCATTTCCTGGAATGCTGTCAATAAGGATGTTTAGAAATGATCCAGTCTATGTCTCTGACTATTCATTGTCCCCCAGCATTTGAAGTAAATCGCTCAGATATTGGTTGGAGAGTGTTCACAAATGTTAACCATTTAGCCTTAGAATTTCTAAACGTTTCTTTGAAATAATAGGGAAATTTTCAGTTGCTTGGAACTGGTGGACAGTGTCACACTGTGATCAGTGTGTTAGATGGGTAACAATGTTCTGTTAGTTCTTTGCTATCATTCTATAGCACTGACCTCAGAACAACTGGACACTGGCACATGTGGTTTGAGGGTGTTCTGTCGTCTGCAGACATGTATTCTATTTTACCATGGTCGAAGCAGTTTCAGCTGAGAGTCATATGTGATATTGAGTTTCCAGAACCCTGGAATTGTTTTCTTCTAGGTGTCACCAAGAAGAGAACGATTTGATCAAGCAGGCACAGCACGGATTCGTGAAAAGGAAGTCATGTTTAACAAATTTATTGGATTTCTATGAATTGCAGTAGATAGAGGGGAACCGGTGGATGTGATGTTTTTAGATTTCCAAAAGGTGTTCAATAAGGTGCCTCACAAAAGGTTGCTGCAGGAGGTTAGGGTACACGGAATTGGGTGTAAAGTGTTAGTGTGGATTGAGGATTGGTTATCTAACAGGAAGCAGAGAGTTAGAATCAATGGGTGCTTTTCTGGTTGGCAGTTGGAGACTAGTGGTGTGCCACAGGGATCGGTGCTGGGACTTCAACGGTTTACCATTTATATAGACGATCTGGAGGAGGCAGCTGAGGGTAGAGTAACAAAATTTGCTGATGACACATGAGTGAAAAAGTAAATTGTGTAGAGGGAACGAAAAGTCTGCAGAGAGGTCTGGATAGGCTGACTGAGTGAGTGAGGACCTGGCAGATGGAGTACAATGTTAGCAAATGTGAGATTATCCACTTTGGCAGAAATAATAGTAGGAGGGATTATTATTTAAAAGGTGAAAATCTGCAGCATGCTACAGTGCAGAGGGACTTGGGGGTCCATGTGCACGAATCGCAAAAGCTCAGTCTGCAGGTGCAGCAGGTGATAAAGATGGCGAATGGAATGTTGGCCTTTATTGCGAGAGGGAAAGAATATAAAAGCAGGGAGGTCTTGCTGCAACTGTACAGAGCACTGGTGAGGCTGCAACTGGAGCACTGTGTGCAGTTTTGGTCCTCTTATTTTTGAAAGGATATATTGGTCTTGGAGGCAGTACAGAGAAAGTTCACCAGGCTGATACCAGAGATGAAGGCATTAGCTTATGAGGAGAGATTGAATAGACTGGGCCTGTACTTGTTAGAGTTTAGAAGGCTGAGGGGTATCTTATTGAGACATATAAGATAATGAAAGGGCTAGATAGAGTTGAGGTAGGAAGATTCTTCCCGCTTAGAAAGGAAAACAGAACTAGAGGGCACAGCCTCAAAATAAGTGGGGTGGTGGGGGGGGGGGGAGAAATTTAGAATAGAGTTGAGGAGGAACTTCTTCACTCAAAGGGCAGTGAATCTCTGGAATTCTCTATCCATTGAAGTAGTGGAAGCTACCTCGTTGAATATATTTAAATCACGGATAGATAGATTTCTGACAGACAAGGGAATTAAGGGTTATGGGGAGAAAGTGGGAAAGTGGAAGTGATCCACTTCGGATCAGGCATGATTTTATTCAATGGTGGGGCAGGCTTGAAGGGCCTACTCCTGCTCCTATTTCTTATATTCTTATGTTCTTATGTTTTCTAAACAAAAATTTAACTTGCTTTTTGATGTACAAGATACCCTACCCCTCAGGTACCTTCTCTATAACGTTCTTCTTGGGTGATGTCCATCTCTGCCTCATTTCTCTGAGTGCCCATCTCGAGTAATTGGGAAAGTCCTTACTGATCACTGACCAACCTCACCTCCCCACCAATCCCAATGGCCTTGCAAGGCAAGACCAGAAGTTCTGGTTCATCACACTTCTTTAACTTGGTTGCATTTCTCACACTCATTCTTACTCTATGTAATATATTTCGTGTGGTTCATTAATATCCTTGAGGGATGGAAATCTGCAGTATTTATCTGGTTTGGCCTACATGTGACTCCAGACCAACATCAATGTTGTTGACTCTTAACTGTCCTCTGAAATGGCTTAGCAAGCCATTAGGTTCAAGGGTGACTAGAGATGGGCAATAAGTGATAGCTATCCAGGGATATACATGTCCCACAAATGTATATACATTAAAAGAAAATCGAACAGGTTTACCAACTTATAGCACTGTGAGTTATTAGTAATAACAGAATTGTATACAAACACAATTTGTAACCTCATGGTCCAGCGGGCCCCCCATTCTATCGTTACCACAAAGTCAGGGGATCAAACCTGGTTTTATGTAGAATACAGGAGGACATGCCAGGAGCAATACCAGGGATACCTAAATTCAGGTGCCAACCTGGGGAAGCTACAATTAAGGCTACTTGCATGCCAAATTACACGCAATAGACAGAGCTAAACAATCCCACAATCAATGGATCAGATCTGAATTCTGCAGTTCTACATCCAGCCAGGAAAGATAATGGACTAATAAACTACTACTTGGAGAAGTCAGATAAGAAATCTTTAATGACGGAAGGGTCCAGCAGATCAGCGCAAAAGGCAGGGTAGCAACATTTGCAATCAACTTCAGCCAGAAGTATTGAATCTATCTTAGCCTCGTCCTGAAGTCACCAGTGTCAGAGGTTCCAATCTTCAGCCAATTTAATTCATTCCAATGGATACAGCAAAGGCCTTTACAGTATTCTGACAATAGGTCTGATGTCGTACTTCAGAATTTAATTTGCCCCTAGCCAAGTTGTTCTGGTATGGCTACAACACTGGCAACTAACAAATAAAGTGCAAAGTTACCAGATATGTCCTGAACACAAAAAGCAGGGCAAATCCAACTCGGCCAATTTCTGCCCCATCATTCTACTATCAGTTATGAGCAGAATGATGTCAACCATGTTGTTAAGTGGCACTTACTCAGAAATAGCCTGCTCATTGAAACTTTGGGTTTCTCTAGGGTCATTCAGTTCCTGAATTCATTAGAATCTTGTTCCATACGTGGACAAAAGAGCTGAATTCCAGAGGTGAGATGAGTATAATTGCACTTGGCATCAAAGCAACATTTGATCAAACTTGGCACCAAGGAACATGAACAAAATTGGGGTGAATAGGAATCAAGGGAAATGTTCTCCACTGGTTAGAGTAATTATCTGTACAAAGAAAGATTGCTGTGGTTTTTGGAGGCCAATTACCTCAGTCCCAAAGTCGCTACACCAACTCCTAAGGGTAGTGTCCTTGGCCTAACTATCTTCAGCTGCTTCATCAATGACCTTCCTTACATCATATTGTTGGAAGTGCAAATTTCGCTCATGATTACACAATTTTCAGCACCATTTGTGAAATCTTAGATACTGATTCAGTCCATGTTCTAATGCAGTAAGTCCCGAGAAACTTGCAGACTTGAATGATAAGTAGCAAGTTATATTCAAGCCATACATGCTAGCAATGACCAAATCCAATAAGAGAGAATCCAACAATCTCCAATTAAATTGTCCTCATTGCATTCCCCAGTATCAGCATCCTGGGTGTTACCATTGACTGGACACAGAATTGCACCAGTCAAATAAATACTGTGATTATCAGAGCAAGTAAGAGGCTGGGAACTGGGTGATGAATAACTCAGTTCATGACCTATCCATGACCCCATGAGCTATCCATCATCTACAAGTGTGATTGAGTGCTTTCCACTTGCATGCACAAATGGAACTGCAACAACATTTCGGGAGCCCAATATCATCCAAGGTAAAGCAGCCTATTTGACTGGAGGTCCATTCGCTACCTTCAACATTCACTCCCTCTAACACATATGTACAGAGGCATCCATGTATAAAACACACTGCAACAACTTACCAATGTTCCTTCAACACAACCTTCCAACCCTGTGACCTCTGCAATGAAGAAGAACAAGGCTGCAGATACTTGATAACACTGTAATAACCTACAGGTTCCCCCTCAGTTTTGTACCATTTTGACTTGGAAATATGTCACTGTTTCCTCACTATTGCTGAGTCAAAAACTTGGGACTTTGTCCGTATGACTCTCACTAATTTCTATAGATGCATCATAGAAATCATCCTTTCCAATGTATCATAGTTTGATCTGGCTCCTGCTCTGATCAAGGCCGCATGAAATTGCAAAGGGTTGTGATTGGAGCCCAGTCCATCACACAAAACAACACCTACTGACACTGTCTACACTTCGCATTGCCCAGGAAAAGCAGCCACCTTTTTTTCAAGACCCCAGGCTCCATGGTCATACCTTCTTTCACCATCTTCAGCCGGGAGATAAATACAAAAGCCTGAGATGATCTAACAATCAAATGAAGAATAATTTCTTCCCTGCCGTTAAACTGATCTTGAGTTGATCTTTCACTTCACCCTATCTGTAACTGCACCACTATATTGTGCACTCTTCTCATTCCGTCTTCCCCATGTAGTCTATAGCTGACGTATTTTTGACCGTATAGCTCAAGAAACTTTTCAATGCATCCTAATGCTCATGACAATATAAGTTAAATCAAATGAAAAGGCCATAAGACGTAGAAGAAGCCCATTTACCCTCCCCCCCAATCCAGTGTGCCCCACTCTTCAATGAGTTCATGACTGATCTGAAATAATAATCTGTAAATCCAGCTTCCTGTTTTATCCCTGTAATCTTAGAATTTCTTCGTGATTAAAAATCTGTCTATCTCAGTTTAGAACATACTAAATAGTCCGAACTCTTAAGCCCTCTGTGGTAAACAATTCCACAGATTCACTACCCTCTGAGAGAAGTATTTCCTCCTCATTTCTGTTACAAATGGGATACCCTTACTTTGAGATCATGTCATACCATCCTAGAGTCAAAACGTTTTACTGCACAGAAAGAGGCACTTCAGCCTAGTTTGTTCACACCATCCAGTTTTTACAACAAGCTACTCACGATTGCCTGCATCTGGCCCATGCCTCTCTATATCTATCTTAGATATGAAATTGCCTAAAAGTTTTCCAAAAGTCAAAATTCTACCCGCCTCTACTGAACCTGACAGCTCTTTCCTGACACTCATCACCCTTTGTGTGAAAAAGTGCCCCTTTGGACCCTTTTGTACCTTCCCCTCTCATCTTAAACCTATGCACTCTAGATTTAGACTACCTACATTTGAGAAAATAGATTGACTATCTATCTTATGTATGCTCATCATTATTTCATAGGCCTTTTTAATATCACTTCTAAGCCTCCTATATTCCAGAGAAAGAAGTCCCAGTCTATCCAGCCTCTCCTTAAAATTCAAACCATTAAGTCCCAGTAGCATCCTAGCAAATCTTTTCTGCATTTTTTCTAGTTTAATAATATCCTTTCTATAATAGTGTGACCAGACCGTGCAGAGTATTCCGAGTGTGACTTTGTCAATGTCTTATTGCAACTTCAACAAAACGTCCTAACTCCTGTATTCAATGTTCTGACCAATGAAACAAACAAGCTGAATGCCTTCTTCACCACCCTGCTCACCTTCTTCACTGTCCACTATGCCACTAATCTTGGTGTCAGCTGCAAACTTACTAACCAGGCCCCATAAATTCTCATCCAAATCATTAATAAAAATGATAAATAATAGTGAATCCAGCACAGATCCCCGAAGCACACTGCTGATCATAGGCCTCCAAGTTGGAAAACAAAACCCTCTATAACCACTTTCTGTCTTCTGTCATCAAGCTAATTTTATTTCCAATTGATTATCTCAATCTGGATCTCGTGAGATTTAACCTCATGCAACAACCTACCACGTGTTACTTTGTCAAAGGCTTCCTGAAGTTCATGTTGGAAATGTGAACTGTGCTGCCCTCATCAATGTTCTTGGTTATTTCTTCAAAAAAAAATGAAATACGTGAGACATGATTTTCCACTCGCAAAGCCATGCTGACTGTCTCTAATCAATCTTTGCCTCTCTAAATGCCTATAGATCCTATATTTCAGAACACCTGCTAACAACTTACTCACTACAGAAGTAAGTTCACTGTCTGTAGTTCCCAGGCTTTTCTGTGTGACCCTTCTTAAACAAAGGCACAACATTTGCCACTCTTCAATCTTGAGGGCGGCACGGTTGTGCATTGGTTAGCACTGCTGCCACATAACGCAAGGGACACAAGTTCAATTCCTGTCCTGGGCTACTGTCTGTGAGAAGTTTTCACTTTCTCCCTGTGCCTGCATGGGTTTTCTCCTGGTTTCCTCCTACTGTCCAAAGATGGGTGAGTTGGGTTGAATGGATATGCTAAATTGACCCTAGTGTCAGGGTGATTAGTAAATGAAAGTTACGGGAGTAGGGCCTGGGTGGATTGTGGTCGGTACAGACTCTATGGGCTGAATGGCCTCCTTCTGGGCTATAAGATGTCTATGTTTCTATGATTAAGGCACATCGCCTGTACCTGTCAATGATTTAAATATCTCTGCTTGGGGCCTCCCAAGCCTCTCACAACATCCTTCAAAAGAATTATATTGGTAGAGAGAACTAATAGATCCTTGGAAACAGCACTCATGTTCCGAGAAATTCCCTTGAAAAGTTAATGCATATTGTTGTGAAAAAAACACAATAACCCAGATGGAAGTCTTTAAAGTTTGGAAGTAATGAATAGCAAATGTACGCCCTTTAGTTTGACAGGCAATTGGAAGATTAACAAGCCTTAAAAGGATCAGTATTAGAGCTATTTGTGTATTTTAGCATGTCTGTCATGTCATTAAAATTGAATTATTTTGGAAGCAGAACACTTGAGTTACATCATTATGACATTTTGTTACTAGTTAATGGCAATGTGTAAGTTTCAGTGACTAAGCCTTTATTACGGAATTTAATGATAGTATAAGGCAATGTGAATGTGTGCATTTCCTTTGGCCTACCTGTTCCAGTTTGATGAGTATCTGAATCATGGAGTTTTAAGCACAGAAAGAGGCCCTTCAAGCAATTGTATCTGTGCCAGCCATCAAGCACCGTGATGATAATGGACTATTAACATTTTTATGTTTGGGGACAGCGGGTTCTTTAAGAATTCCTACAAAATATCCCTACATGGAATGTAGCCGATGCTTAAAGGCAGGATAATTACTCATTTTAATCATGTAAATGTTTATTTAGCAGAAGGCTTGATAGGGTGTGTTTTAATTATAGTAATAAAGTAAGTTAGGTATAAAGGGATAGAATCATGTGATGTGAGAAATGGGAGGAATTGGGCTTGCAGCAGAAAAAAAGATTTTATTTAAAAAGCAGCAGCTGCTGGAGAAGGTTGTTTAAAGATAGCAGCCTATAAACAGCTCTGCCTGTCTATCTCTCTCTATCTCTGAAAGATTTCCATGAAACCTTCGAGTCTGTTATCCAAGCCAAGTAGCTTATGCTAACCATATTTAAAGAGAAGTTCAAATCTATAAAGCAATATTGTTCAATTAGAACTGATTGGTGATGAATAAGAAATTAGTACTTTTTTTTTACACGTTCAAAGAATGTTCAACAGTTAGGAGTTCATATCTGTCATTTTGTAAGACTTTTGCTTAAACTGTGATATGAATAAAGGTGTTTTGATCAACAAAAGATCTGGATTTGTTAATAGAATTACTCCTAAGATGAAGTATCCTTTCCTCACATTTATGCCAAAAATAAAAAAAATGTTGGGGTCCAGCCTGATTTCATACCATCCCTTGGGGATTTCTGATCTGACATCCTCACATTCCTATATTCTAATCCTGTTTTTCAGCACTTGGTCCAAGGATTGTTGTTCGGTCCTTGCTGTTTGCTGTGCACATTATTCATCCAGACGTGAATATTGGATGTATGTGGTGTTTGATGTGCTCAGCTAAAGGTTTCTTCAATGCTGTAGCAGTTCCCACCTTTACCATCCTTTCAGGCAGTGAGTTTATGATTCACACCACATTCTGTGTGAGAAAGGTTTTCCTCAAAGCACCTTTAAATCTCTAAAATAGGAGATTTCTTATCTTCAAAATATATAACTGGTTCTTGGCCCCTCAATTAAGGGGTCATATGATCATACCAACTGTATCACTCTGCAAGCTCTGTATCAGAGCTTTCCTCTTATCCACGGCACCACAACTTTTCGTGCCATTTGCAAACTTCCTGAATGCAATTTCCACACTTATGTTTGGATCATTAATATACAACGCAAACAGCAGGTGACCCAGCACAGATCCTTGGGCACACTATTAGGCACTGGTGCCCAGTCATAAAACAAATTTCGACCATAACACTCTGTCTCCTGCCACTAAGTCAATTTTACATTCAATTAGCCAAAATTGTTGCGGATCCTACGGATTCTAATCTTCTTGATCAGCTTCCCATTTGACCTTGTCAGAATTCTTATGGAAGCCCATACAGAGTACACAAACTGCACTGCATTAATCTGCACATATAATCACCTCCTTGAAAAATTCAATCAAATTTGTTAGACAAGATTGTCATCTGACAAAGCTACGCTGACTACTCTTGATTAATGCTTGTCTCAGGAAGTGCAAATTAATTCTGCCCCTTACAATTTTTTCCAAAAATTTCCCCACCGCTGTGTTTCTATTCACGGGCTTGTATGTACTTGCTTCCCCCTCTACTTCCCTTCTTTAATAATGAATTACAGAATACTAAAAATGTGGAATTAACAAACATTGTAGACATCCAAAATATTGCACTACAGAAGAAAATCGTGCGACTCTACATATCATGCCATATAAAGCGCCCTGCGATTCAACAATCTTTTCTGGCAGAGAACGTCTAGATGTTAAATTCTAATCACCATCCCTGTTAAAGGTATTTGCCTCACCCTTTTTTAATGATTTAAATTCGTAGCAGTTAGAATAGTGCAGCAAAAGAAAAACCAAGAGCAGTCCTCTCTCGACCCATCGCGTGAATGCCCCTTGTTAGACAACAAGGTGGACCAAAGCACCTGTAGGATAAAAACAAGTACCTCAATATCATCATCTATTGACACACTTCCCAGGGACTCCCAAGGCCTATGATCCCTATTTTAAATCAGTTTTCTATACTCCTCCATTCCCATTCTGTTCATGTGCCCATCTAAGTATTTCTTAAATAACTCCAGAGTACCTGCCTCCACCACTTTACTTGGCAGCACATTCCATACCCCCACCACCCTCTGTGTGAAAAAACTCCCTCTAGCATCCAAATTATACCTTACCCCCCCCTCACCCTAAGCCCGTGACCCCTTGTGCTATTCGAGTCCATCCTAGGAAAGAGCTTAACCTTGTTTATCTATCCCCTTCATAATCTTGTACTCCTCTATTAGATCTCCTCTAAGTATACATCTTTCTAAGGAAAACAGTCCCAATTTGCCTAACCTCTCCTTGTAACTCAGACCTTCCATTCCAGGCAGCATCCTGGTAAACCTCCTCTGCACTCTCTCCAGAGTCTCCATGTCCTTCCGGTAGTAGGGCAACCAGGACTGGACGCAGTATTCCAAATGATGTCTTACCAACGTTTTATACAACTGCAACATTAAAGGCCAGCTCTTGTACTCTATACCCCTTCCTATAAAGGCTAGCATACTATATGCTTTCTTCATAACCTTCTCCACTTGCTCTGCCACCTTCAGAGACTTGCTCACCTGTACCCCCAGGTCCCTCTGCGTTTCTATACTCTTAATACCTTTATCATATACGTCCTCCCTACATTCTTTCTCCTGAAATGCATCACCTCACATTTATCAGGATTGAATTCCATCTGCCACCTGTCTGCCCAAGCTACCAGCCTATCTATCTCCTGCTGCATCGCCTGACAATGTTCCTCACTATCTGCAAGTCCAGCCATCTTTGTATCACCTGCAAACTTGCTGATCACTTCACTTGCTCCCTCTTCCAAGTCATTTATATATATTACAAATAGAAGAGGTCCCAGTACCGAGCCCTGCGGCACACCAGTAGTGACCGACCTCCAGCTAGAAAAACACCCTCCATTATTTCTCTCTGTCTCCTATTACCAAGCCAGTTACTTATCCACCTAGCTACCTGTCCTTGTATCCCATTAGCCTTGACCATCTCAACTAACCTCCCATGAGGGACTTTGTCAAATGCCTTACTAAAATCCATATAGACAATATCAACGGCTTGCCCTTCGTCCACCATTTTCGTCACCTCCTCAAAAAATTCTACCAGATTTGTAAGGCACGACCTCCCCTTAACAAATCCATGCTGCGTATCCCTAATCAGATCACAACGCTCTAAGTGCCTATATCTCCTATCTCTAAGAATCCCCTCCAACAGCTTCCCTACCACTGACGTCAAACTCACTGGCCTATAATTTCCAGGGTTATCCCTACTACCCTTTTTAAACAACGGTACGTTAGCTATTCTCCAGTCCTCTGGGACCTCACCTGTGTCCAAGGAAGAGACGAAGATTTGCGTCAGAGGCCCAGCAATTTCACCTCGCACCTCCCTAAGCAGCCTGGGATAAATGCCATCAGGCCCCGGAGATTTATCAGTTTTAATGCTACCTAGAAGCTCTAACACTTCCTCCCTCGATATGGATATTTCCCTCAACTGGTTTACATTCCCAATAAATGCCAACATCGCATTTGCCTTTTGTATTACGTACTGCACCTGCATATGGAAGGAAACTATTCGGCTAAGATAACAATGTGACCCTCCAGTAGCCCAAAAGTGTCTTGCTCAGCTTTTCTGACAACTCTTATTTTAATCTTTAGTCACATCCATAAAATGAGTCACTGTGAAACATTTTTAAGGCAAATAATTATTTTGTTTAATGGCTTTTGTATTTTTCAAACAGATTTCAAATTGTATATCGAGATTTCGCCTCACACTTGTTGGTTTACGCCCAATAACTTAAAAATTGGACAATATCAAATGTTGCAATTCTTCGTTCAGAAAAGCGGTTTCATTTCTGCCAACCATACTTCTCATTATGTATGGTGAATACGTTTTCTCTTGCAAAATTGTCTCCTGGAACCAGAACATTCAACAGCCAATTCACGAAATTCTGTTGCGAGTGCTTTCACTTGACTTCCGGCAACAGTTATTCATAACCACTGCACAGTTTATTTTATTTTTGGCAGTGAATTATGTTGGATAATATAAGAGTAAAACTTGCACGAAAGCAGCCGAGGCTTCCTGACCAGAAATTCAAATAAAAAGCACCGTAAGCACAGATGTCCTCGCCATATTTTAATCACATTTGGAAATTGTTGCTCTATCTCTGCAACAAGATGAATGAGATAAATATAATATTTTATCGTGAGTTACTTTGCTAATATTACAACATTCAGATTAAAATATCGGAAGCATTAACCTAACCATAAAAGTGAAAGAATACGCTAGTCGAAATATATTTGTTATGATTTGTGATTTTTCGAAGCTACTTCTGAATTTATTTAGTTTTGCAGATTTATCACCAAATTAGAAAAGTGATTCCCAAGACCAAAGATGGAGCCAAGATCTGACACATTTATCCTTCTAGATTTAGCTCAACGAGTCAATGACATGCCTTGTATCCCATTATTGGGCTGCGAAATTATTATTGCAGTCTTTCCCTCTCAATATTAAATTGTTGACTTTATTTTTTCGACAATGACTTCACATTTATGTCTCAGTTCAGAATAACAGCTATGCAGCTGTATAACCTCGGCACACACTTAAAGATGTAAACGTATGAACACGTGCTCCCATATATTTTCATGATTAGGTTACATGCCAGCGCCGCCAAAGTAATCGAACCTTCTGCTATAGAAATCCCCATGTTGAGAAGGCGAATTATTGAATGGCCTGATGTAATTTTCCTGATGTTAATTTTAGTTATGATGTTTAGATCTTATTGTTCTTTAGTGCGATTTGTTATGGTATTTCGGTTGTTGTATTGGTCAGTTTTCGTGAAAGAAACGAAGCATTGATTTGATTTGACTTGATTGGGTTTATTATTGTCACATGTATTAACATACAGTGAAAAGTATCGTTTATTGCGCTGTTCAGACGAAGTATACCGTTCATGAAGAAGGAGAGGAGAAAATGTAGAATGTAGTTTACAGTCATAGCTAGGATGTGGAGAAAGATCAACTTAATGCAAAGTAAGTCCATTCAAAAGTCTGACAGGAGCAAGGAAGAAGAGTTCTTGAGTCGGTTGGTAGATAACCTCAGACGTTTGTATTTTTTTCCCTATAGAAGAAGGTAGAAGAGAGAATGTCGGGAGTGTGTGGGGTCCTTAATTATGCTGGCAGCTTTGCCGAGGCAGAGGGAAGTGTAGACAGAGTCAATGGATGAAAGCCTGGTTTGAATCTAGAACATAGAACATTACAACACAGCACAGGCCCTTCGACCGTTAATGTTGTGCCATCTATGTCCAATGCCAAGATCAAGCTATCCCATTCGCTATCATTCTGGTGTGCTCCATGTGCCTATCCAATAACCACTTGAAAGTTCCTAAAGTATCCAACTCCACTATCACAGCAGACAATTCATTCCACACCGCAAACACTCTCTGAGAGAAGACTTTACCTGGGACATCCCTCCTATATCTCCCACCATGAACCTTATAGTCATGCCCCCGAGTAACAGTTGCATCCACCTCTGCACATCTCTGCACGTCCACTCTATCAATCCCCCTTATCATCTTATAAATCGCTGTTAAGTCACTTCTCGTCCTCCTCCACTCTAAAGAGCCCCAGCTCCGTCAACCTTTCCTCAAAAGAACTACTCTCCAAACCAGGCAGCATCCTGGTAAATCTCCTCTGCACTCTCTCCAATGCCTCCACATCCTTCTTACAGTGAGTGACCAGAACTGAACATAATATTCCCAATGTGGTCTCACCAATGTCTGGTATAATTGCAGCATAACCCCACGGCTCTTAAACTCAAACACTCTGTTAATAAACGCTAAGTTTTCTTCACAGCTCTATCCACTTGAGTGGCAACCGTCAGAGACCTGTCTATTCCTCCACATTCCTTAGAACTTGCCGTTGACCCTATAATCTGCATTCAAGTTTGTCCTAACAAAATGAATCACCTCACACTTATTTGGGTTAAACTCCATCTACCACTTTTCGACCCAACTCTGCATCCTATCAATGTGTCTTTGCAGCCTGCAAGAGCCCTCCACCTTATCCACTACTCCACCAATCTTGGTGTCATCAGCAAATTTACTGACCTACGCTTCAGCCCCCTCTTCCAAGTCATTGATAAAAATCACAGATTGCAGAGGACCAAGCACTGACCCCTGTACACTGCTGGTAACTGGTGTGCAGTCTGAAAATTTTCCTTCCACCACCACCCTTTGTCTTCTATGAGATAGCCAGTTACTTATCCAATCGGCCAAATTTCCTTCTATCCCACACACCCTTATCTTCTTCATGAGCTTACCATGGGGAACTTTATCAAACACCTTAATAAAATCCCTACAAATGACATCAACTGCTTTACCTTCATCCACACAATTAGTTACCTCCTCAAAGAATTCAATCAAATTTGTGAGGCAAGACTTGTCCCTCATGAAACTGACTATCCCAGATTAAACTGCATCTTTCCAAATGGTCATAAATCCTATCTCTCAGGATCCTTTCCATTAACTTACTGACCACTGAAATAAGACTAACTGGCCTATAATTATCATTCGTATTTCCTTTCTTGAAGAGAAGTAAAACATTCACCACTCTCCAGTCCTCTGGCACAATTCCCATGGACAGTGAGGACCCAAAGATCAAAGCTAAAGGCTGTGCAATCTCATCCCTTGCCTCCCAAAGTATCCTAGGATATATTCCTAGGGGACTTATAGTCCCAGGGGACTTATCCATCCTCAGGTTGTTCAAGATTACTAATACATCTTCCCTCAGAACATCTACTTCCTCCATCCTATCAGCCTGTACCACGCACTAATTCATCCTCAAAAACATGCCAAACTTGGGTTGTGTGGTAGATTGTGCTACATTTACGACTTTTGTAGTTCCTTGCGGTCTTAGGCAACACAGGAGTCATATCAAGCTGTGATGCAATCAGAAAGAATGTTTTCTATGGTGCATCTGTAAAAGGTGGTGAGAGTCATAGCTGACATGCTAAATTTCCTTAGTCTTTTGAAAAAATAAAGGTGTTGGTGAGCTTAACTATAATATTGACATGGGCGGAGCAGGGAGGGGGTGACCAGGACAGATGTTGTTGATCTGGACACCTAAAAACTTGAAGCTCTCGATCTTTTCTACTTCATCTTCATTGATGTAGACATGAGCATGTTCTCCTTAACACTTCCAGAAGTCGATGACAATCTCTTTTGTTTTGTTGACATTGAAGGAGATATTATTGTTGCTACACCAGGTCAGCAGATTCTCTACCTTATTCCTGTACTCTATCTCGATATTGTTTGAGATCTAACCCACTACAGTGGTGTCGTCAGGAAACTTGAAAATCGAATTGGAGGGGAATTTGGTCACACATAGACGTATAACAGGTACAGTAGGGGACTGAGAACACAGCCTTGTGGGACACCAGTACGGAGGATGATCGTGAAGGAGGTGTGGTTGCCTATTCTTACTGATTGTGGTCTGTAAGTTAGTGAGTCCAGGATCCAGAGGGAGGTGTTGTGACCCAGGCTAAGGAATTGGAGCTGCGTTTTGTAGGAATGATGGTGTAGAAAGCTGAACTGTAGTCAGTAAATAGGAGGCTGACATAGGTGTTCTTGTTAGCTAGCTGGGGTTCCAAGGCTGAGTGCAGGACCAGGAAAATGATGTCTGCTGTGGATCTGTTGCAGTAGTAGGTAATAGTGGGCCCAGGTATTCCTGGAGTCTGGAATTGATTCGTGTCATGACTAACCTTTGGAAGCACTTCATAACGATCGATTCCAGAGCCACCCATAGTCATTAATACATGTTTCTTGGTTTTTCTTAGGTACTGGGTTGAAGATGTCTGCAAATACGCACAGGATTTGAATGCTAGTCCGGACACCCCATCGAGGCCAGTCGTTTTCCATGGGTTTACCTTCGAGAAAGCTGCTCTGACATCTGCAACGGTGCCCACAGATACAGGCTCATCCAAGGCTTCCCTGGATGAGGGGAGGGAATGCTGTAGTGAGCTCTTGCTCAAAACTGACATAGGATGAATTGAGCTCATCAGGGAGGAGTGCGTTGAGCCGCCAATTTTACATGCCTTCATCTTGTAGCCCATGATGTCATGCAGTCTTTGCCATAGACCGCAGGGATCGACGTGGCTAGCCTGGGACTCTAGTTTGGTTCAGTACTGTTTTTGGTGTCTTTGATGGTATCTGGCTTTCTTGTATAGATAGTAGGAAGTCTCACAACACTAAGTTAAACTCCAATGGGTTTATTTGGTAGCAAAGGTTATCAGTTTTCGGGGGGTTGCTTTGTCGTCAGGTAAGTGGGAGTTCTGTTCGCAAAGAGTGCGTAAAAAGACACATGCATCTTTTAGAATACAATGTAGAATATACATGCATCTTGTGTAGGTCAGTGTCATCTGACTTGAATATCTCAGACCTGGATATCCCTGATCACCCATGGTTTCCTTTTAGGGAACGTACGGCTTTGCCTCTTTGGCACCCAGTTTTCTACACACTTCCTAATGAAGTCAGTTACTTCAGTGGCGTACTCGTTCAGGCTGGTGGCAGACTTTCTAAATAGTGACCAGTCCACTGAGTCCAAGCAATCCTGCAGACGATCATCCGATTCCTCAGACCAACATTGCAAGATTTCCTTTGATGGATTCTCCCTCTTGAGCTTTTGCTTGTAAGCCGCGAGCTGGAGCACAGCCTTGTGGTCTGATTTGCCAAAGTAAGGGCGAGTGATAGAGTGATAGGCATGTTTGATGTTTGTTTAGCGATGGTTTAGGATATTTGGGCTTCTGGTGGAACAGGAGACGTGTTTGAACGCATCAGCCTATTCTACCTTTGCCTTTGGTGTCTATGTATAGATGTTAATGAGGAGGACTTGGCAGTTTCCAGTGGGCAATGTATACCTATTTTTAATTCTCACCTTTTCTGCAACTATTTGCAGCTTGCAAAACATTTCAGAGGGCAGCTACGAGTCACCCACATTGTTCTGGGCTTGCAACGTAGAACGGACTGTAAAAGGATGGCGGACTTGCTTTCCTAAATGCGTTGATCGACCGGAGGATTTATTAGCTGTTCATTCGCCGGTGACTTCCACCTGCATGTTTCATGTAAGGATGAAGTACATCCTATTGGATATCACTTCGACATGTGCACAAACACACAAAACACACATGCAAACGTATGCATGTTATACTTTGTTAGTCGGTGTGACAGGGCTGCAGAAATCGTGAAATCTTCCACATGAGAGTAAACCACTTTGAGGAAATAGGACACTTGAATACTTCCGTTGCGTTTCCTGATGCGAATTACAGTTATTTTTGGGTACAAGTTTATGTCAAAACTAAGCCAGTTTGCAGTTTCAATACGGGAAACAATGCGTTTGACTAAGTGACATCTGTTAGCGATCCGGCGAGATAATTTCCTCTTGGATGCTATGGACATTAATACCGATCTCTCACTGATTGATTCAAGTGTCAACGATTATGTGCTTTTACAATTAGTGGAAATACTTCATATTTATTCATAATTAAATGGAAAATTCTCAACTTAAAATTTGATATTTGAATGCACAAATGTGCCTAACTGAATAGATTGTTTTATGTGAAAGTTGCCCGGCTATGCGCTTACAATGATAAAGTAAATTGATGGATTTGCATTGATGAGGTGCCGTGATCACGTACACAGTTCGTCCGATCGCATTCCACATTAAAAGTGCCCAAATTTGAAGTGAAGTTCATAACTTGGTAATCTAATACTAAATTAAGGCAGAAGGTCCTAACAACAGAAATTTATGTTGAAATATGTTTCGATTGGTTATTTACTTTAAGATCTGCCTGATTGGGACCAGCTGACCGGAAGATCGTCTTGTTCGTAGTTGCAATAAGAGCGAGATATTTTGCAATCAGTTGAACGCCCAGGAGAACAAGGCTACTAGTTGGAAATGGTTAGCTCAGGTCGCAGAATGGCTAGCTTCTGACATCAAACGCACAGGTTCAGTTCTCATACCTGCTGTGGTTTTTATGAAAGTCCGGCTCCTGAGTATTGGCCTTCGCATGAAACGCGACGGTCCCCAGGTCAAACCACAACCAGTTAGCTCCCCCCTCCCTTCACTCCTCCCCCACTTCTCGCCTCAAAAAGGAAAGCAATCTATGGTCATCTGGGGCGAAAGTGGCTTTCTTTTTTGAAAGCAATCCTTCCTTTTTTAAAATTCCTTCATGGGCTTGACATCGCTGTCTAGGCCAGCATTTATTGCCCATCCCTAATGACCCCTGAGAAGATGGTGCTGTGCTGCCTTCTTGAGCCGCTATAGTTTTCACCTACTGACTGTTGATAGAGACAGAAATATAACCAGCGTGGACTGTTGTTGATCGTCCCGGAATATATCTCAGATTTAAATTACATGAACAGAATGGTTTCTCGCAGACATTTCCAATGGCTTCGAAAAAAAAACATGCAAGTTTTACTTGCTGGAAGTATTCTGATGCGTATTTGTATTAATTAAATTTATTAAAAACAATAATTTCCATTAACAAGATCCATACATCAAGAAATGTGCCAGCGCCACCCTTCCCCTCACTCCCCACCACCCCGCCATCCCCCACCTCCAATCCAACCGAAAAATACAACATGAACCTTCAAACAAGGCCATCGCTATTGCCGCATTAATGGAGTGCACTAAACTGATTCTATGCACAGGGCCAATTACAATTGTATTTTCATATTCTAGTCTTACAGAAAGGTAGTGCAGCGAAATGCAGGTTAAAATGACAGTAAGCGAACGCTGCACTCACCGTTCATCCGTCTTGATTGTGGCTTCTTCATCGTTTCTTTTCTGGAGTATTTCTTCTCCTACTTGTATGTGAAAACGTGTTGTTCATGCCCAAAGGACAAGATACTGCTCTTGTGCAATTATGAACAGAGGCGGAAATTATCAGCCGCTCTTTACCTGATTATTATTAAAAACATAATTGAAAAGTGTTTTCGAAACAATGCACTTTATTTTAGTTACTCTTTTCAATTTTATATCGACACACAGTTCCCATTTAATCCTGTCAGCCTCAGCAATCAAAGATCCGCGAGTATATTCAGTACGACATTTATATTTTTAGACTCACAGATGCGCATTCAACTGGAGCAATATCAAACTTAAAGGAACTGCCTCCAAAGATATCCTTTCATTGTAATTCGATGATAATTACTAAAATATCTATACCATAAATACAATCAGAACCTAGGCAAGCTAAATTCAGAAAAAAGTCACTATTTCCAATATTAGAAAACCATCAGCTTCCCCAACTTGCGTTTATGCTTTCAATTTCATTTGGCGATACTGTTTGATTCTTGTGTGTGTGTGTGTGTGTGTGATTATATGTTACATCTCTTTTATATAAAAGATAAATGTGAACTCCTCATTACCCAAGACAGATTTTCACTCACTGGATATAGAATAACATTTAAACACAAATACAGCTCTCGGTTACATATCTGAAATGACATATTCAAACTGCCCGCACTCACTTGGTATGCAGCGAGTTACTTTTTAATTGTTTACTACATAAAGTTAGAAATCCAATGCGCAGAATGGACCCCGAAAACCAGAATTCTTTCTTTTCTTGCTCCAAAAACTAAATTCAAATTTCAATTGTTTCCAATTCATTGTTCCCATAAGAGAAACAACGAAAGTCCAAACTGACAAGATAAGACATTGCACCCAATCATGGGCTTGATGCGACGCCTTAATGTTAGCCAAAAGAGTTTGGTTTCCAGCCATAACTTGCATACGTAAATAATTATCCTTTGATGCTTAATAAAGACGTATGCAAAGCTTAGGCATAGTATGGAGACAAACACATCAGAAGATGTTTATTTGGATGTCCTCTGGAAAAGATGACCCTGCCTGTGTTTTCAGAGAGAGCTGGATGGAAACCAACATTACATTCTTCTCCAAATTGTTACTTAGGCCAATATAAACACTAAATACTGATCAAGAGATCAGCGAGCACTACGCTACCCAGTTAGGAAAATGTCTCATGAAGTCATTGCGGCAACCCGATAGAGCAGAGGGTGCGCTATTTAAACGATTGAAAGGAGACCAAAATTCCAGAAATGTTGCTCTGAAATATTTTGTGCTCATTTTTCTCACGTGAGAGGTTGAAATCAAACCCATTTTAAATAAAAGCAGCTAAAACTAAGCCAAAACTCAACATTGACGTTCGGAATTTATTACTTGACTTGCCCATTTCCAACCCACCAATGTTATCTCTGTATATACTTCCAGAGTGTTTTACGGAATTAAGTTGACGTTCTCTTACCTTCAACTGAAACATGTTACATGGTTCACAATTACGCCCAGCAGTCCAAGAATTGTCAAAAAACCGAGAACATGCCGTGAAATCATCACATTGTGGACACTGTAATCTGCAATGTAATATTAAAATATATACATATACTTGTTTATATCAGCATTGCCGAATGGAAGCAAATAACACTGGCTTCTATAAATGAAAGGGATCCATAAAATTGCTATTCTGAACTTGGAATATTAAATTCCAGCGTGAAATAACGTACGATAATAACCTCAAATTACAATTCCCAAACTGAAAACCAAGTCAACGTGTGAACATAGTACATTCCACCTTGCGAGAGAGCCTGTTGCTCGGTCGCAGCGCCATTCTTTTGGCTTTTGGTTTTTCTTCAAATCTCATAGAACAGTGATGTCCATTTTCAGTCAGAATGTGTTTACTCTGTTCTCTCTGGTAGTTTATGAGCAATGCCAATAAACAATGCAAAAACAAAGTCCAACATATATTTGGCTCGATAGAAAAATCACAGAAATGCACCTCTGTAATAATAACCTCTGTAATAATAATACTAATAATAATAACACTACAAGTTGAGCACCCAACACCATCCTCAGCGATGAAAATGTCGCTCGCTGGTGATCAGTCTGTGATCGGCTAACTTAATTAGGACGACACATAGTTTAGGTTTTCTGATATTCGCCTTGGTAGGTTGGGTCGGCTTCTGGCATGGCACACACGCTGTCACCAGTACAGGCATCTTATACCAAATGCTCTATACTTGCATTTTTATGCTCTAATTTACAAAGTTTTCACCCATAGTGTAATGAACAATTGTTTATTGGAATAAAGGGTCCAAAACTGAAATTGCCACTAGTGGAGCATTAGAAACAATTCTTCGTGCTTCAGTATTTCCAAAAATTTAAAGAACGAGGGAATTCAGTGAATGAAGTAAAACCAGGTGAAAGAAGGTGTTTCCGAAGTTTAATGTTTGGATAAAAGAGAACTAGGTTAGTAATGGAAAAAGTATCTGGATGGTGGAGGAAATGTCCTCAAACGATGTTGGCTAAAGTTCCACACAGGAAATGTTCCAATTAAAAATGACTATACTAAATCCGATCCATTTCATTTGTAAGTTCAGTTCATTTGGCAAGAATTTAGTGAGAAATAAGCTTTCACTTTCGAACACTTCGCACATCAACTTCCCGTTTCACATCTTTTCAGGAATATATTCTCCCTTCTTCAACGACCATCGTGATTATTTTAACTCATTTTCATTGATGTGACATCGCGATTAAGTTCTCATTCACCTCGTGTATTTAAGTTTAAATAATTGTCCCTTCATATCTAATAAATAGATACAGTTTGGAGCATTTCCCCCCAATTGCTGCAGTAAATGTTTCCAACCTTACCTTGCATGACGGTGTAGCTGACGCTGGCGGGCACCTTAAGGGAGATGTGAGATGCCAGACATGTATAAACGACTCCGTTCTGGGGAAGCTGTGCTTCTACCAAAGAACTGGAGACCTCAAAAAGACCATCCACCGTTTCCTTTCTCACAGTTTCAATTCCGGCCAGAATTTCCACGCCATCTCTGCGCCAGGATATTTTTAAATCCTCCGGGTAAAATGCAACCGTTTTGCACTCAAATCTTAGAGAAGTCGCTGAATTATCTTCAATCGGAACGATTTTCAGTGGTGTTGGAGGAACTTTTAACAGGGTGAAAAAGAACTGAATTAAAAGGAGAATATTCTCGGTGGCTTAACCTCCATACGCTCTTACACTCCCACTGTGATAATAGTTATCGTACTTTTGAAACTTGTGACTTGTATTTATTGGGGAGAATGTTATCTGATGCTCTGCAAAAATGCCGGATGTTTAGCAAGCGATACAAAAAGATGATCAATTTCCCAGAATTAATAACAACGGCGAAGAAAGTGTCACAGCTCGGAAATAAAGCAGCAGATGCTGGCGCGGAATTATGTGTGGCAGCAGTGACCTCGCGTGAGATTTCGGCCTGAATATATCAGAAAGGGAGCACCAGTCTGCACGAACATTGGATTCTACTAACGTTTTTTTTTCCCCTTCAGGAATCATTGCCGTAATAAAGTGTGATGATTTGAAAAACGGCCCGCTTCGACTATTTAGTTAGTTTGATTTTTCAGTAAATGCGTCAATTCAAAATATGTGTGAAATCAAAATATCTCCGATATCTAAACAAGGTACTGTTGATTATATAACATTTCATTATCTATGCTGCAAGTTTCAAATCTTGCATTATTCAGTAAAGGATAATTCTCAAGGCAGGAATGAAGGTTAGAGTATTTTGTAAAACAGGAAAGATGTAATTTTGAGAATTTTATATATATCTATACAGATCATCATACCCATACGGATGACTGAAACTTAATAGGGAAAATAACCTAAGGGTTAATTCCAGGGATGAAAACAAAAAATGCTGAGTAAACACTAAGTTTTCATTTCAGATTTCCAGCAACCGCAGTATTTTGCTTTTTGAACCGTTAATTCCAGGCGTTTATGGTAGTGTCATTCGACCAGCTGAACGCATTTTGTCTGGAGAAGATTTTCCTTCGAGCAGTCCAAATTTATCATTTTCTGGTGCGAAACCCTCTATCAGTCTGCCCACTCTATCCACAATCACCTTGTAAAGTTTTTTGTTAGGTTTACATAGATTTATTTATTATAATCAATCTATTTTATATATTTTACTCATGAGTCTACTTTTGCGACATTGTAGTAGTAGAAAATTAATAATTTACAGCCATATTAAATATTACATTGGCTGTTATTCCAACAAAGACTCATAATTCCTCAGTTCTTTTCACATGACCTTGTTTTAACCTGCTTGGGAGAAAGAAGCCAGTGTTCTCTCGATCTCCTACTCAACTTTCGTCTAGGCATGGGATGTGTACATGGGAATCATGAATTGCGAAAAGGATGCCAGGTGTTTTATGAATGTTCGGTGATACCCAGCCTCCGCTTTATCTGTTATGGCAATATCATCGGAAATTCAGGTGGCGTACCCAAGAGGTTCAAACAAAAGCACCGGGCACCTTTACTGTCCTGCACAGTCTAGAATCCAGAGTGGAATCCAGCATTGAAGGCAAAATCCTTCCTTTTACTGGGTTGTAGAATCTGGTTTTTGAAAACTTTGGAATGTGAAACATATAAATGGATCCATGTACCAAATATAAACTGCGGACATACGGTTGACACTGAAACATAGCAAAAACCCTATCCGTCACAAATTTCGGGCACATGGAAAGTGTAACATCGGCAATTTCGAGCAATTAGCAGAAAAAAAGGTGTGGTTTGAGGAAAATTCGTCGCTGTGTTTGGGGAGTTTTCACCCGAGTTTATTATGAAGGCACTGAGAATGTTGGATCTTTACCAGGGTGAAAGAACTTGGATTATATGCAGAGACTGAATAAGTTACGGTTGTTCTATTTAAACGTGATAATGTTTAAAGGAGGCTGGATAGCAACTTTGAAAGTTCTGATCAGTTTTCATAAAGTCAATAAGGTGAAAGTGTTCTCAGTGACACAAGAGTCGATAACCAGAAGACCGATTTAAGGTGACTGGCAAAATAACACAACACTTCTAACCTTTGGGTGAATTTAGCTACAGTCTAGTCCCTTGTAAATATTACCAAATTGTTCAAATTAAAGCGGGAGGAGTGAGGAATAAGAATCCCAATTGATTTTCGCCTCCTGATTTAGCTCAACGAACTCGGCACAGAGACGATTTGGAAACGGCAATCTACAACAAAATGAACGAGTACTTGAATGGACTAACTTTCACCGAAAACTTCTTTCTCTTTGCAATCACTTCCATTTTGGGTTCGTTTTGATTTGTTGCTCCTCGCAGTTCCAATTGTGGGTGTCACTAAGCACGCAGCGAACATTCCTCCCTTGTTCAGATTAATAAACTGATAATCAAAATTTGAAAAAGGTTTGACCTGTGAGGTGTTAAAGTTGATTCAATTATTGAATTGTGGCCATGTCCCTGTGACATGAAGGAAACTGAAATCCCATTCAACTATCAACACAAAATACAGCACAGGCATGAAATCTCAAATACAAATTGAAAATAAGGAGAATGTTCTGCAGGTGAGGGAACATCCGTGTAGAGAAACCGAGTTAACGTTTCAGATCGATTTTCATAATCGACAATGAAAGCGTTTTTAACTTCCCACATAGGCTCCTTGGCATGCTGACCTTTTCCAAAACGTGTCTTTTTATTTCGCATTTTTCCATTGCATACTTTCGAATTTACAATAACGAAAACAGAAGTTATTGGAAAATCTCAACAGCTCTGTCTTTATCTGTGGAGAGAGAGAACAGAGCTAACGTTTCCAGACTTGATGACTTAAATCCAGATTTAAAACTTGAGTTCTGTTCTCTACACAGACCTGCTGAGATTCTCCAGCATTTTCTGTTTTTGCTTCAGATTCCAGATTGCGCAATCATTTGCTTTTATTTGAACTAATATATCCACTGTGCATCGAGGTCAATGGAGAACAATCCAGTGTTCTGTAAAAGAAATTCGCAATCGCTTTTTCCTCTAGTGATAAAAAGAATCAAATCGCACATATGGCGCTGAGACAATCAGACCTACCGTATACAGTAAGCTGGGTGCCAGTTCCAGTTTCATTAACTTTTTCTAGATACTCCACTTTACAATAATAAATTCCGGAATCTGCAAAAGTCACATTCAGGAATTCAAGCGAACTACTTCCCTTGTCCGCATCAAATCGCTTTCTGCTGTCTGGTTCGAGAAAGGATTGCTCTCCACGTCTCCACCAACGAACATCGGGCATATCTGGAAATAAGGGAAATGTGCAGAGTATGGAAGCGTTCGCGCCTCTGCTCACGTTGAAGTATTTGGGGATCTGAACCACTTTGGCCCAAGTTACTTCGGCGGCTGTCGGGAAAGAAACAAAGGCGGTGATGTAACAGATAAAGAAAAATAACCGAGAGAAGTAAATTATGAAAACAAGGAATCGAATTAGAGAAGCACAGTATCCAGCTTTACAGTGGGTAACAGATTTAGAATCTTTTAAATTAGGATTTGCTATTGTGAAACCGGCAACATCTGATAACTAAATGTACCTGGCCAAAACACGCCCAGAAGAGCCATGTAGTGAACTGTAACTTGTATCGACATGTTGCAAATAATTCGTTACTTGTCTATTTGCGCCAATGAGAAAGATAGCCACATTAGCTTGCGTAACAAATAGATTTTATGGTTAAATATATGAAACACGTGACCACGACATGAGCGATCACATGACTAAAACAGCGTATCGGGTGCGTTTACATTTCTCTGCGTCTGTCTGCGAAGTAGAAGCTGACCTTGATACCAGCTGAAAAGATGTGTCTTGAGGAGTAATGTCTTTCAGCCACTTTCTGGAAACTTCGTTACAATAATTTTCATTATCAAGTATATCGTCAAGTATATCGACGCTTCATTCAATCCTGAAAATAACGATGCAGGCCGCAAGCGGTCCTGCAGCACTTCATCAAAGACATTCTACTTTCTGCCGGAACACAAAATGTGCAAACTTTTAGTCCTGAGTACTTAGGGTCGGGTATGATCGAGACTTCAAACAACGTGTTGAGACATCGCTGGAATAACTATTCTGATTAATAATCCTGATCATCTCCTCATTCCTCATTCCAGTGCGTCGAAGACAATAATAGTGAATTTTTACTGCAAGCCAAAGCTTTATAGATGGGTTTACACCAGTTTTCACATTTATCACATCCACAAAATAATTTGTTAGTAAATGGTGTTTCTTGATAATGGTGTTTTAAGTTTTAAATTGATTTCAGTTTATTAGATTTACCTCCTGCGATGCCGTGTAGCATACGTTGGATGGAGTTTTTAAAAATATTTATTTGCTTCACAACTGGGCTTATATTAACAATGCAATGAAATTACTGTGAGTCTGGCGGTAAAAAACGATAGCCACCTACATTTAGAGCTATTCTTTGTTCAGAAGACAGTAGGTTTGCGCCTTATCTATTGCACAATCGGAGAGGCGAGACCATAAGTACGTTTTCTCTTACGAAAATGCTTCCAACTCGTACCAAAGTAGGGTGTCACTATTTTTGTGACTAGTATCACTTGACTTTCGGCACATTTATCCATGGCTAGGCCATGGTTTATGGTACATGGCATATTTTGGTAGTGAATGTTACCAAATTACTTAATATTAACACTTGTTTTAAAGCAGCCGAATCTTCCTGACAAGAGTTAAGCAGAAAGGACCGTAAACATGATTTAATATTTAATTTCCCCAGCGCATTCATATTAATCACACTGGAAAACATTACACTATCAATGAAACAAGCTCAATGAGATGAATGTAACGGTTTATTGTACAAGTTGGCATATTCGCTACAGTTCTCACCAACTTCTACAGATGCACCATAGGTAGCATTCTTTTCGGTTGTATCAAAGCTTAATATGGTTCCTGCCCTGTCCAAGACTACAACAAACTACAAAGAATCGTGAACGAAGCCCGATCCATCACTCAAATCAGTTTCTTATCCATTGACATGATGCACGCATTAGGCAAATAGTGATTATCGCATCACACTTCTGACTTGTACCTTATGATGATAAGCACTCTTTGGATTGTCAATAGGCGAGTTACTCTCTACAGGATTCTTGTCCTTTGACTTTCTTCTGTCAATGTTTCCCGCTGCCTCGGAAAAACAACCTGCATAATCACCGATCCCACGCACGCTGGACAGACTGTCTTCCACCATCTTCCAAAAGGAACAGATACAAAGGTTTGAAATCGGGTATCAACCGTTTTAAAAGCAGCTTCTTCCCTGTTGTCATCAGACTTTTGAATGGACTTGCCTCGCACTGAGTTGATCTTTCTTTACACCCTACCTCTGACTGCAACACTACATTCTGCACTTTCCATCGATATGTACGATACGTTTTCTCCATATAACGGCAAGTAGTAATACTTTATACTTATTAAGTATGGGATAGAGTGGAGGTTATTATTGTCACGTAATACACGTGACAATAATAATTCAAATCAGATCAAAAATCAAGTTCTCTTCCTGATATTGCTACATTCAAATCAAAGTAACAGAAATCCCCCCCTAACAAAAGCAGTCAAATATTATGTTATTTGGTTTTCAGTAATGAATTTCTAGCCCGCATATTGCCTATAATGTTGCATTGTTGAAACATTTCGTTGTAATTTGCAATTTTACCAAGAGCTTATTTTCTAATGTCCAGTTGTTTTTGTTCACTTTGCAGATGTACTTGCAAATTGTAAAGCCATTTAGAATTCATCCCTTGCACCAAAGATACAGTGAAGATCTGATATATTTCTCATCATTGAATCCAGTTCAATATGTAAGTGGCATATGGCATTTTAATTAGTTGATTGTGTCAGAATTTGTACAGTTTTCCACAAGTTGAGCTAAATATTAAAATTCTTCCTTCATTTTTCAACAGTTATTCCCTTTTAAGATTGCACAAATTTGATATGAAATAGTTTGAGGCACCTGAATGAAGGTCCGATATCGAGGTGCCACAAAGCAAGTGATACAAGAACATAAGAACATAAGAAATAGGAGCAGAAGTGGGCCACCCAGCCCCTCGAGCCTGCCCCGCCATTCAATAAGATCATGGCTGATCTGCAGTGGTTCAGTACCACTTTTCCTGCTTCCTCCCTGTAACCTTTAATTCAATCAAAAACCTACCCACACTTGACTTAAATATGTTCACCATTTCATCAGGCAGAGAATTCCAAAGATTCACCATCCTTTGCGTGAAGAAATTTCTCTTCAACTCTGATCTGGACCGCCCTCCCTCCTAATCTTGAGGGTGTGCCCTCTAGTCCTGCTATCTTTGCTAAGCGGAAAGAGTCTCTCAACCTCTACCCTATCCCACTCCCTTCATTATCTTATACGTCTCTATAAGATCCCCTCTCAGCCTTCTAAACTCCACCGAGTACAAACATAGCCTATTTAGTCTCTCCTCATAATCCAATGCCCTCATCTCCGGTATCAGCCTAGTGAACCTTCTCTGCACCCCTCCAAGGCCAATATATCCTTCCCCGAATGTGGCGACCAAAACTGCACACAGTACTCCAACTACGGCCTCACCAGTACTCTATATGAACTGCCATGAGGTGGAAATGAGCTTAACGTGGACGCTCAGCCATGGAGTAAAGAGTGATGAGAGAGAATAGTAAAGATCAACTGTACAATTCTTTCCCTTTACCAATCCATCAGATTTCGTCAATAATTAGAAATTTTAACGGGTTAACCAAAGTAGTACCTAAACAACTTGAGGGAGGATGAAGCTTAACTGAAAGAATAAAATTGCATGGAAACAAATATGTAAGGTGACAATAATAAAGTGCATACAATATTTGTTTAATTGCTCCAGATTCTCAGGCTGCTCCCGTCATTCTCAAATATATTGTATGTACTATGAAATAAAACGTGGCTTTCACGCAAATGCACATTTTTTTTATTTAAGCATTATCACTAACAATATTAACAATAAAATAAAACAGATTCAGAATACGGAGTAATTGTAGAATGAGATGAGCAAAAATTTCTTCATGCAGAGGATTGTATATCTTAAGATTTTTTTCGCCGAGAGAGCTATTGATGTGCAGTCATTGAGAATGTTCAAAGCAGGCATCGATGGATTTCAAATTGTTAAAGCTATCTAGGAATGTGGAGTTATTGCTGGAAAAAGACGTTGAAGTAGCCGATGAACAAAGATGTAATTGTATGCAGGAGAAACATTGAAGGACCATTGGCTTATTCATGCTCCTATTTCCTACATCCCTATCTTTCCAAGTCCCTACGGACCAGAAGGAATTAATTCAGATGTCGTGTCATATTAAATGATTACAGAATGGCAACATTTACTGCAATTATAATTGTTGCTGGCAAAATACATTTTCCTGTAGGTACTTGATGACGGTCTGCCAGACAGTAAAGTTTTATGTCGAAATAATTTCAATCCTTCAAAGGTAGTAGCATATTTAAATGTGTTGCTTGTCGTTGTCTAATATTTGATTCTGATATTGACATTTTCTGTGCTCACCCTGCTTTTCCAAAGGTTATCATAAAGCTGCACATCTGGTCTTGGGCGTTTATCGGCTCAAAATGCTGATTTTGTGACGGTAGGCTTTCGACTGCGGGGGTCAACATGGCTGTAACTGAAGTGTACTACCTATTAAAGGATCATAAAATTAATGTAAATTCCGTAATTTGCTTCTATCATGTGTTGAATTTTTTAAAACTCCTAATCATCTTTCCAGACAACAAATGGCAGCAAAATTAAAAGTAATATCGGCGGTGTGAATGAGACATGTTTGGCCTCACAGAAAATTTGAGAATTCGCTGTTACTGTGTTACCCATTTTGTTCAATTGTGTTTGAACTGAGTTCAGTGATGCAGCAATTAAGGCAAGAACCAATGAAGTTTTAATATTAAAATCGGGGATTTATAACAGGAGTTACTTCAATTGTCTTCTCTGATCATTGATTAGCATCTAGGGAATTATTCAGTGTTTCTGAAATGGTTGTTCAACCATAGCTCTCACTTTCTATGTGGCCAGAATTATAACTTATTTGATGCTCAGTTCATTACCACCACGTAAGAAGTATTAGAAATAGGGCAGTTTAATCAACCCCATTCTTAATCACGCTTCGTGGAAATCCTCACTACTCATAACTGTGCGAACAATTTTGGCATTGCCTGCAATGTGCGTCTTTCCTATTTAATCGGATGCGTTTGTCTGCTTGAATTGCTTCGTGCAAGTGCTAAAATAAGAAAGATAGGAATTTTGGATTAAGGCATTCCAAGTTACAAAGGTGCTATCTTAGAACAAACCAATTATTTATTTGCAGACTCTCGTCTAGGGGCCTTGAAATTGTCAAGTGCAACATTGGGCTGTGAATCGTTAAGCATTCATAGCAGAATTTCCCGTCGGCTTCTCCCGATAAGAATTCAGCAGGTGCATTGCGATCCAGTCAATTGCGCTACATCATTGTAATAATTAATAAATAACAGTTTATTGGAATCTGTCATCGGCAGTGCAATCAAGCCACAGTTACTCAGCAATACTCTGCTCAATGATGATCAGTTTGGGGTCAGGAACACTCGGCTCTAGCCCTCATTACGGTCTTTGTCCAAACTTGGACTAAAAATCTAAATTCTAGAGGAGACTTGAGAATTACTGACTTTGACAGCACTTTTGACAGCACTTGACGAGTGTGACATCAAGGTAATATTGAAGCCAATAGTCGGTCACAACTGGATGGAAGAAAGACGAGAATGGTTGCTGCTCAATCATCAGGCCCAGCCTCGCTGCATGAGCTCCGCGGAGCAGAGTTCAAGGCAAAACTATCTCCGTTAATTTTCCTGCTTTCGTCATTTATTTCATTCTTTCAAGGGATGTGGACGTCGCTGTCTGGTGACAACTCCTAAGTGCGCCTGCGCGTGAGCTGTCTTCTTGAACCTCTGCAGCGCATGTAATGTGGATGTATCCATTTGTAGCTATGGGATATTCGCTGATGATTGCAAAGTATTTACGTCCATTTACATCTCCTCAAATAATGAAGTCCGTATCCATTTGCAAAATGACCTTGACAGCATACATTCTTCGGCTGATGAGTGATATGTCACATCGAACCACAAGAGTGTCAAGCAAGGACCAAGTCCAACGAAAGTCAGCTTAACGATGTACTCTTGGCACTTAGTGGCATTACCGTCGCCGAATCTCAAATCGTGGGGCTCAACATTGAGACCTAACGACAACCAAATAAATGCTGAAACTCAAAAAAACAGTCAGAAGTTATGAAATCTGCGGTGCGTTTCTCACAACTGGCTGCAAGATAGCCTGTCTGCCATCTAAGAAGCACATGCCAAATGTGAAATGGAGCAGACACTATATTCCTGCATGACTTCAGATGTAACCACGTTCAAAAATCAGAACTTCATTCATATCAAACTAGTAAGTTTGACGAGCACCCATTCATCATCCGAAACATTAGTGAGACCACATCGGAAATACGGAGTATAGTTTTGATCTTAGTTTTAAAAAGCCTATTTAATTGCTTCAGGCGCAGTAGCGGGAGCATTCACTCGATTTACTCCTGTGATGAAGACCTTATCCTATGAATATAGGTTAAACAAATTCGGCTTATATCCATTGGCGATCAGAAGAAGAAAACTTGCCTTATAGAAATTCATAAGACCCTCGGGATGTTTGACTTGTTAGACACCAAGAGGCTATTGTCAGTGGTGGTGCACACGAGAAATGTGTTCAATTTAAGAGCATGAGGGTTTTAAAAAAAAATCTGCTAGAGTGGCATTAGTTCGTGGAATTGTCTTTCCAAAGAGTAATAGAGGCTGTATTACTGAAATTATTCAAGACCAAGTCAAGATTTATTTGGGATAGATACGTGCAGTTGAGACCCCCCTCCCACCAACGTGCCCCCCCCCTCCCCCCCTAGACCAGTTTAATTTTATTGAATGGTGGAGCAGGCTAGAAGAGCAGCATGGATTTTTCCGGCACCTTAGTCCAATATTGTACGGCGCAATGTTCCACTGAGTTAATCCCAATAAGGATGCCTTATTTCACTCTTCATACAATCAGGGTTTGTTCTGCAGCTTGATCACATTGTTAGAGCACGGAACATACCAATACATCAGGTTTTACATTGTAGATATGTTCAATTCTGTTGCTGCTTCATGCAATAAGACTATGGACTTTGACCTCAACTTCACTTTCTTGACATTGCTCCTCGACCATTGTATCCTCGATAGTTCAAAATTTGTCCAATTCAGTAATTGAATGAATTAGCCTTCACTGCTCTCGGGGGTAGAATATTCCAAAGATTCGCAATGCCCTAAGAGAATAAAATCCCTTAATTCCAGGCACATTATTCTGACAGATGATTGGGTAAGAGATTTCTTCTTAAGTACGTTGTTTAGAAAATATTTCTTGTATTTAACAAAAAAAAAACAATCAATTATTCACAGCTTCTGAGATCAAAGGAGTTGGGAAATTCGTTTACTGAAATAGCCTGATTCTAAACATTCATCATTCACCGACTCGCCAAAAGCGTGTTGCCCAACGTCAATAGTTGATATATAAAATTGAATTCAAGAACTTGCTTTTTAAGAGCTGCATGGTATCTTTAGCCTGTGGCAAGCAAACTTGTTCATTTAGCATAACAACACACATTTAGACTAATACTGCGCTTGTACAGGAAATGATTCCCTATTCTTGAGGCACAAATGAACCTTCGAGCAACGACACTTCTTGTCTACTTATTCCCAAATGGCTGGCCGCTTATCCTGAGTCTGTAACTCTTAGATTTGTCTTCTGCAGCAACGGGAAACATCTTTCAAGCAGTTCGAAATTTGTCCATCCTGTGCATCTCCTTAATAATAAATTTCAATACGCAAGCCAGTTACTCTTCTCATTTAGGTAAAATGTAGACCTAGTCTATTATTTTGTTTCTCATAGAACAACACCCTTATCACAGTTCATGAACTCGATTCCAGCCCATCTAAGCTAAGCGTCGATGGGAAGACCAAAATTGCACACAGTCCTTCAGGGATGGCAGTTTTGTGTCAAATTGGCACTTATAATAGTAGGAAGCCTGTTATTGTTGTTCTTCAGTCCATTTCCAAAAGGGCTAGCATTGTTTCCTATAATTATGGACTTGTATCTTAACTTCCTGTGATTCATGTTGAAGGATACCCAAGTCTCTTTGAATATATATATTTATCATTGTCTCGCTGTTAATAACATTTTCTGCTTTTCATATTTTTAATTCCAAAGTGGATAACTTTGCTTTCCCTCATCTTATATTCCATTTGCCATTCTTATTTACCCCGCATTTCAGTTTATATTCCTTTACAGCACTTTAGCATCCTCTTCACAATCTGCTTTGTCATGTAACTCGGTCACTTGTAAACTTGGATCTTTTGCATTCAGTCCCATCCTATGTGTCGCTAACATGCTTTATAAATGGTTCAGATCGTGTGCTGGTCCTTGCTGTGCAGTGTTCCTTAGAGCTTACCAACCCAAAGTAACCAATATATACATAACATCTTTATTTTACTGTCCACTGATAAATCTTAAAGCGATACTTCCATAAAATGACCATGCCACGATCTCCAGTTTTAATAGTTTAACAAATAAAGCTTCATAAATTGTTTTTTTTTCAATCCAAATGCACCATAATCATTAGCATTCCCTAAGTTTACGATTCTTGCAACCGAGTAACAGTGCCAGCAACAGAAATGATGCTGAATGTGACGGTGCTAGGGGTGGGTGTGGGAGAGGCTGGTGGGGGAGGGAGTTGGTAGAAGAGAGGCTGAACATGGTGTGGTGGTGTGAGGTTATACTTTCTACCAAAATAATTTCAAGAGGAAGGTTTTGGCTGAGGTGGATTGTAAAGGTAGTGCAAGGGATAGTGCGATAATATTGCGCATTCTGGAAGGTAAGGCCGTAGTTCTAGATTAAGTTGTGGCAGTATTAAAACAAGAACGAGAAGGGATTACATCACTCAAACTGTCGTGCAGATTGCAATGGATGACGCAAAACTAAAAAGATTTAAGGTGGAGAAAAATGGGCTTTTAATTCGGGAAGCTGGAAATGAGGCCGAGATAAGATCAGCCATGACTGTACTGAATGGCTCGAGGGGCCGATTTGCTTATTCTTGCTCTTATTTTGTATGTATTTATGTCCTAAGGGAATGGGAAAATCACATGCCCAAAATTGATCTGTAGAGGCTATACATTGATGTCATCATTAGTTTATTCACTCTACCTCAACTTGAGCTAGACCAATTAGATTTAGACGACTCCAGTTACAGTGTTTCTGACGAGCACAATTTCTCACAATGTTTTTGGGTCCGTATCTTTCATGAATTTACTGGGAAGATGCTGATTTCACAGGCTACAATTCTCCGTAAATCAAGGAATGTTATTCTCAAGAGGGTTAGCGATTAGGGCACCAGACGGAGATGCTAATTGTACTCAGGGCCATCAATGAAATACGTTGTTTAGAGCGTGCCACACACCGCCTGTATGTGGCCGCCAAGACCTCTTGCACCATTCAGTGACTCTAATCAGTAAAAGGCATTCATTCAATCAACGTCCAATCAGTCAGTGGACTTCATTCAATGTCTGCCTCTTGAGGGCAGCAGCTGCAATAACAGTTGAAAGTGTTGCAATCTTTCCTGCTACCTGAACACCTTCACGTGTGGATTCTCGGCGGCAAGATCTAGCCTTTCAATACATTGCAACCCAGGCCCGTGAGCATCTCATCTGCTACAGTAAAATATAGTGTATGATGCTGTAAAAACAGCAACCTTAAGCAGATGCATTCCAGTCAAATAACTTACAATTGCAGGAAATTCAGTTGTGTGCTAATTCTGCTTTACTGGTCAACAAAAACATTTCTGGGTCCGATATGATAAACGGAAGAGAGTTGTAATCTATGACGAAACAGCGTGGAAGTTGTGTAACATCTTTGTCGCCGAGAAATAGCAAAACTACGTCTGCGATTTATTTTATATTTTGCAAAATTTCGTAAAATGTAAGAAAGGCTCCGATATTCCGTCTTCAGGATAGAAGACTTTATGTCTGGATGCTAAGAAACAAAAGACAGGTGGTTGATTGTGATGTGACTTTTGATATATATATGGCAGTACCGCTCGATGTTGCAATGAGCTATATTTAAAATTGTACTGTTGCTATGGAGAAGTGAAGTAATAGACCACAACTTGTTACTTGCAGAGGAGCGTCGCGCACTTGTCCCGCTGTTAGAAATAAATTTGAGAGCTGCATAAACCAAACGGTCAAAATCTTCTCTGCACCACTACATTTCAATAGCATACGTGAGAATTCGAACATATGGACTGCCTGAAATATGTTGTAATCCGCTACGAGATCAAAACAATCTAGACCCGAATTAAACAACTGCAGTTTAAAACGATTGGATCAGTAACCAGAAGTCACAGAAATATGCCAAAGTAGTTGGAAATGTGATCTGAAAGGAAATTAAGAGGAGTTTTGAAATTAAGAGGAGTTTTGGAATTAAGAGGAGTTTTGGAATGCGTTACCTGAAAGCGTATTGGAATTAGATTTCAGAGAGAATTTCTAAAGGCAGTGGGACATGCATCTGAGGACAACTAACTTGACGGGTTATTGAAATAAAATTGAAAATCGATTAAACACGCATAGGCACTTCAGGCGGAATAACCCGTTGGTTACGGGTGTGGTTCCGGAGGACTGGAGGATGGCGAATGTGGTCCCATTGTTTAAGAAGGGGAAGAGAGACCTTCCTGGGAATTATAGGCCAGTGAGTCTTACTTCTGTGGTGGGCAAGGTATTGGAGAGAATTATCAGGGATAGGATTTATAGTTATTTAGAGAGAAATGAATTGATTGGGGATAGTCAGCATGGTTTCGTGAAGGGTAGGTCATGCCTTACTAACCTCAGTGAGTTTTTTGAGAAAGTGACCAGAGAGGTGGATGGGGGTAAGGCGGTTGATGTAGTATATATGGACTTTAGTAAGGCTTTTGATCAGGTGGCCCATGGAAGACTTCTACAGAAAATGCAGATGTGTGGAATAGAGGGTGATTTAGCTAATTGGATTAGAAATTGGCTGGCAGATAGAAGACAGAGGGTGGTGGTTGATGGGAGATATTCATCGTGGAGTTCGGTGACGAGTGGTGTGCCTCATGGGTCTGTTTTGGGGCCCCTGCTGTTTGTAATTTTTATAAATGATCTGGATGAGGGTATTGAGGGATGGATCAGTAAATTTGCAGATGATACTAAAGTTGGTGGTGTGGTAGATAGTGAAGAGGGGTGTTTTAGTTTACAGAGTGACTTGGACAAGTTGCAGAGCTGGGACGAGAGGTGGCAAATGGAGTTTAATGTGGAAAAGTGTGAGGTAATGCACTTTGGCAGGAACAATAAATGTGTAGAGTATAGGGCTAATGGTAGGGCTCTTAATAGTGTTGAGGAACAGAAGGATCTTGGTGTATGTGTCAATAGATCCCTGAAAGTAGGCAGTCAAGTGGATAAAGTTGTTAAGAAGGCTTATGGAGTCTTAGCTTTTATTGGTAGGGGGATTGAATTTAGGAGCCGCCGCATCATGTTGCAACTGTACAAAACTCTAGTGCGGCCGCACTTGGAGTATTGTGTGCAGTTCTGGTCCCCACATTATAAGAAAGATGTGGAGGCATTGGAGAGGGTACAGAGGAAGTTTACCAGGATGTTGCCTGGTATGGAGGGTAGGTCTTATGAAGAGAGGCTGAGGGATTTGAGGTTGTTTTAGTTAGAAAGGAGGCGGCTAAGAGGGGACCTAATCGAAACATATAAGATGATTAGAGGTTTAGATAGCGTGGACAGTGATAGCCTTTTTCCTAGGATGGAGAAAGCTAGCACGAGGGGACACAGCTTTAAATTACGGGGTATGAGTTATAGGACGGATATCAGAGGTAGGTTCTTTACTCAAAGAGTGATTAGGGAGTGGAATGCCCTGCCGGCAGCTGTTGTAGATGCGCCAAGTTTGGTGGCGTTTAAGAGGTTAGTTGATAAGTATATGGATGAGAAGGGAATGGTTTAGTTAGGAGGGGCATTGCTTTTTATTTTGGTCGGCACAACATCGAAGGCCGAAGGGCCTGTTCTGTGCTGTATTGTTCTATGTTCTATAACATTATTCTGCCTGTTATTAGAATAGTAAATCTAATATAAAACATAATTAAATGCAAGTAATCACTGAACAACTCGTTCACTTTTTAAAAACGGTGCCACGGCAGAACAATTAGTGTTGCAAATTTGATCTTTGTTGGAAAACCTTATTATCTGTAAACACCGACAGAAAAGTTGTTCCTTCAGGTTTATTATGATATTTATTTTTAGTTGATAAGTATATGGAAGAGAAGGGAATGGTTTAGTTTGGAGGGGCATTGCTTTTTATATTGGTCGGCACAACATCGAAGGCCGAAGGGCCTGTTCTGTGCTGTAGTGTTCTATGTTCTATGTTCTATTATGGTTTGGTTCTTAAAAACAACTACACATTCAAACTGTACGAAAGAGAATACGAGGCAATCAGACCAGTTATTTTCAATCCAGACGACACACACATGCTTCAAAAATCATGTCTGAATGAATTGTTTATTGACACGCAGTTACAATGTGGCAGATTTAAATTAGATTACCGAAATTCAAAGTGGTTAAAATGATTTTGCTCTTCGTATCCAAGATCAGATTCGCTGAATTTACGGGGATAGGCAGCGGGGAGGCCTGAGTATGATGTTGTTTCTGAGAGACGGTGCAGACTCAGTGGGCCGAACAACCTCCTTTTGCAAAGTAGAGATTCTACACATAGATATCATGTACAACACCTGGAGGCTTGGTCCGGTTCCGGCGAATGACGGAAATGCAGGTCACATTGAAGGTCAGCTGCTCCCGCAAAATTCTTTTTCTATTTCCGTTCGATAGTCCTTGGGGATCAAGGGTGACTTGTTCCTACTGCAGGTCGATAGGTTCCGAGATGGTTGATAAGCCCAAAGAACAAGAACAAAGAGCAACACAGCACGGGAAACAGGCCCTTCGGCCCAACGAGCTCACGCCGCCGTCCTAACGTCTTAATGACATATCCTTGACTTTAGGCTATGCCTATTGTTGAAGATTCCCATATAGGGACCAATGTGTGATCTGCACATTCTGACACATGTGAAGAGAGTGATCCTGAGGGATTGATTAGATAATTTGCCTGAAGGTTACTGCGCTTTCTGCGCAGCCTCAAATGTAGCTGTGCACATAGCGATGAAAGCGCCCGATATTCTTGGTTCATTCCCAAAGAGTCTTCTTATTTAACGTTACTCTTAAGCCTGTTTCACGCATGAGTCAGTCGGCACATTTGACTAATCTGCGAATCTTTCGGAGCATCCAAAAATACGTCTGCTCTCCTCCTGGGAGTCTATCTTGGGAGATTCTTGCAGAGATAGATTTCCCAGAAGAACGGTTATGTCCAGTCGGGCGGTACGGGTTTGGAGTGATTAATGCCTCGATGTTCAACACGCAGATTGGGAGATGATGCTGTTGTTGGATTACCATTCTTGCCATCGAATTTGGAGAATCTACAGGGGCATGACCACAGCGGGACATGTTTTGAGAACTTACTAATGAAAGGCAAAAGATATTTAGAGACGATAGGAAGCCTGGAAAATGTAAAGGAGTGGTTCTATTAGTTAAAGATTGTATGAACACAATAGAACGGATGACCTAAATTCAGAAAACCGGGACGTTGAAACGATTTGGGTAGCGTTGAAAAATAGTAAATGTGAGAAGTCACTTGTGGGAGTTGTGTACAGGCCCTCGAACAGTAATCACATAATAGGGTGGAGCATGAAGGGAAAAATAATTGGAGCTCCTCATAGAAGTACAATAGTAATCGTGCAAGATTTTAGTTTACATTTGGATGAGAAAAGTCAGAAGGACAAAAGTAGCCTGGTTGAGCTGTTCGTTGAATGACTTTTGGAATGTTGCATAGAATAATATGTTCTGCAGCCAACCAGAGACAAGGCTATGCTAGGCCTGGTATTGTGCAACGAGATTGGAGCAATTGATGTTCTCATTGTGAAGACACCCTGATGTAGCAGCAACAAAGATATGATATGAGCAGCATGGTGGCCCAGTGGTTAGCACTGCTGCTTCACAGCGTCAAGGATCCGGATTCAATACCGGTCTTGCGTGACTGCCTGTGTGACGTTTGCACATTCTCTTTGTGTCAGTGGGATTTCCTGAGAGTATTCTGGTTTCATCGCATAGTCCAAAGTTTTGCAGCTTAGGTGCATTGGCCATGCTAAATTGCCTCTGAGCGTCCCAAGATATGTAGGTTCGATGGATTAGCCATGGTAAATCATGTGCCATTATGGGGACAGGGCGGGGTGAGGGCCTGGCCAAGGTACCCTGTCAGAATGTCAGTGCAGAATTAGTGGGAAGAATGGCCTCCTTCTGCACTGCATGGATTCAATGAGCGAACTTTGCATTCAATTTGAAGGAAAAAGAATGTTTTAACCTAAGGATAGCTGTGAGGGCATGGGAGCTGAGTTGGCTAAAACACATTGGCAAAATAGGTCAAATAATAGGTCATCAGAGATGCAGTGGCAATTGTTTTAGGAATATTTCAGAATACACAGAACAGGTATATTTCCATGAGTGTGAAAAATCCAAGGGACATCATCCATGATTAAGTAGAAAGTTTGAAGATAGTGTCAAACCTTAAGTGAAAGCATATAATTGTGCAAAGACAGGTGGCAGATTAGAAAATTCGTAGAAACATCAGAAACAGTAAGGGATGACTAAAAAATTAAGAAGCGGGAACCTCACGCAAATTAGCCAATACATACACACAAATAGAATGAGCTTTAGTAAATATTGAAAAAAGTGAAGTGTTAATAAAGTGAAGTGTTATCATAGAAAGTGAGCTCTGGAATTGATAATGGAAATAAATAGATGGAAGATGAATTGAATAATCCTCATGATGGAGAATGGAAGTAACATACCAGCATCAGTTTTAAATTAGGAAATGGAAGAAAGGGAGGGATTGAAAATATTTACAGCCACCAGATAATTCATACCGTGCAAACACGTTGGAGCTGCGGGTTGACATGAGTAGAGACCCTAATGGAGTTCATTCTGGTGTTTAATGTCACAAGAAACTTGATGCATTAGATTTAATTTTCCAAATCTCTCTAATTTTGGGAAAGGTCGCATTAGATTTAAAGGTAGCAAATGTAACTCCATTACTTAAAAGGGAAACAGACAGAAAATGAGAAATTACTGACCAGATACTTATAAAATCAAGAGTTATATTTAATTTTAAAATACTTTCAATTGACGAGACTCATACATCAAGATACGTGCCAGCTCTCCTAAAATTTCAACATGAGGATTAATCCCACGGCCAACTGTCCATTTATGTTACTGCGCTTACAAGGAATGCAGCAACTCATTTTATGCACGGGCGTCAACTAACAACTATATTTTTATATTCTAATGCTATAGGAAAAAAATGTATCTAAATACAACTGAAAATGGCTGTGAGCGAATGCTGGATGTGTCGCTGGTCCGTCTCGATTGTGGCTTCTTTGCCTTATTCCTTGCTTCGAGTGTTTCTTCTTCCGCCTTTATCTGTTCTTTAACAATGTCTAAGGTGCAGATATAAACAGAGGCGGAGATTGTCAATCCATCTTAACCTATCAAAAAGGAAATTGAAATTTGTTTTCTAAACGATGCACTGTCTTTTAATTATAGTTTCAATTTTATATTCACAAACAGTTCCCACTTAATTGCATTGATTTTCCAAATCCGCAAGTAAATTCAGCACTGCATCTATATTTCTAGACTCATTGAAGCACGCTCATCTGTATCACATCAAACTATTACTAACTTAGTGAAACTGTCTCCAATTACATCCCTTCAATGCTATTCGGCTGTAATTATTAAAATATCCTTACAATAAACACGACCGAGACTTAGGCAAATTTAATTTAAATAAATATGCCACCATTTTCAATGTTAGAACATAGCATTAAGAGAGAAGAGCTTTTAACGGGCCTTACGTTAATAAACGTTAAGAGCCAGAAGGTTTTAAGGGGCCTTATGTTGACAAACATTAAAAAAGAGGACGTTTCAACGGGCCTTACGTTGATAAATGACAAGGCCCAGATGAGATGCGCTGCTGTGGTAGGAAAGGGGATAGATTGCAGCAGTTCTGACGATAATTTTCAAATCTTCTCCGGCCATAGCAGAGCCATGATATGGAGATGACGGCGTTGGACTGGCGTAAGCACGCTAAGAAATCTCACAACACCAGGTTAAAGTCCAATAGCTGAGGATTGGATGATAGCTGATGTGATACCGTTATTCAAAAAGGAAAGTAGGGAAAAAACAGGAAATTACAAGGCAATGAGAGTAACATTTGTGATAGGAAATAATCGGAAAACGTTCTGTTGGACGTAATTAATCTGCACTTGGGGACACAAGAATTAATCAAGGATAATCAGCACATTGTTGTCAAAGAGAAATCATTCCTTACAAATGTTACCGACTTCTTCGAAGAGGTGATTCAGTGTGTCGGTGAGGGGAGTGCAGTTGATGTATTCTACATAGACGTCAATAAAGCTTTTGACAAGGTCCCATATGGGACGCCGATAAAGATGGGATTGCCATGGGATCCAGGACAATTTAACTGGATGCTAAATTGGTTTAACGTCAGAAGGAAGAGCATGATGTTCCTACATTGTTTTTGCGACAGGAAGCGGATGTCTAGTCGCCTTCCACAGGATTGATACTGGGCCTTTTTTTTTGTTCGTAGTATACAATAATATTCTGGACGTGGATATAGGTGGTATGATAAGTAGGTTCACAGAGGACACAAAAATTGGTGGTGTGGTAAACTGTGAGAAGCAAATCCTCAGAACAGGACGATATTGGTTTGGTTCGATGGGCGGAACAGTGGCAAATGAAATTCAACCTCAAAAAGTGTGAGGTAATATGTCTTGAAATACTAAAATGCAAAGGAATTTACAACCATTGATCAGGTGCACAGCTTCATAGATCTCTGATAACAGCAGGAGAGGTAGATAAGCCTTAAGAAAACATATGGGATATTTGTCTTTATCAGCTGAGGCATTTAATATTAGAGCAGGCTATTTATGATGGAGCTGTATGAACGCTAGTTAGGCAAGAGCTGGAATAGTGTATGCAATTTTGGTCGCTACACGATCGAGAAGAATTGCTTGCAATCATGAAAGTGCAGATAAGATTCAGCTGGGGCTGGTGCATTTCAGCTAACAAGAGAAACTGAATAGGCTGGGTTTGGTTTCCGTGGATCACCGAAGACGATGGGGGTGGGGGACCTGATTGAGATGAATTAAATTATGAGGGGCTTAAGTATGGTGGCTCGGAAGGAACATTTCTTCTTAGGAGTGGGGTCAATAATGAGAGGACACAGACTGAAGTTAAGAGGTAGGAGGGAGGTTTACAGGAGATGTGAGAGGAAGTAATTTCACCCAGAGGATAATGGGCATCTGGAATTCACTGTCTGAACGACATTTAAACATCATTTAGACAATCATTTGAAATGCTACAACATACATATCTATGGACTAAAAGCTGAAAAATGGGATTACAAAATATCAGCTTGCTAAAGTTTTATTCACGTTTTCAGTTTCATTTGGTAAAAACTTTGATTATTGTACGTGTGAGTAATCATATATTACATTCTTTTTATATAAAAGGCAAACGTTAACTCATCATTATCTATCCGGAATTGACGGATTTCCACTCATTCAATTTAGAACGACATTCAAATTGAAAACAAAAAGCTCTTGTTACATATTTGGATCGAAAATTTCAAGCAGTCTCTTGGTATCCCGTGATTTCTTGCACATGTTAAAAAAAATTCCATTTAGCACTGAATGAATACGCAGCCAAACATACTCATCAGAAGATGGTAGGTTAGATTTCCCCTATGTCGTGTACAATATGCACAGTTCTGCAACAGTTGAAAAGATGAAGCTGTTTGTGTATTCAGGGATAGCTAGGGAAAATTAGCATTACACTCTGCTCCAGATACTTATGATGTGGAGATGCCGGATTTGGGGTCGGGTAAACATAGTAAGAAGTCTCACAACACCAGGTTAAAATCCTAAGATTTATTTGGTAGGAAACGCCACTAGCTTTTGGAGCCCTGCGCCTTTCTCAGGTGAGTGGATGAGTGAGTAGGTGAGTCACCTGACGACGGAGCAGCACCCCAAAAGCTAGTGGCGTTTTCTACCAAATAAACCCATTGTTCTTTAGCTTGGTGTTGTGAGACTTCTTACCAGATACTTATCCCAGGGCCACGATTTAAACTGCTAATCTAAAAATGACGACTCTGAGTTCAACAACGTGATGCTCACGCCTTAACAGTAATACCAAACGAACTGGTGGCGGGAGAAGATTGTGGGCATGGCAACTAGACATAGCGCCTTGAGAAGGGAAGCAAAATAGATAAAAGGATACATGTAAACGTATTGAAAATTTCATCATGAGAAGCATATTTCCGAAATTGAGTACTTCTGCCAGATTCCTAACCTCATAATTCTAGCAGAGTTTAACGCAAAATGGGAAACAGTGCCTAGAAAGTGTCGTTTGCATGATGATTTTTCTAAACATACATAAAAATCTTGCAAAACAGAAGAACGGATCAATATTGATATGCAGTCTTTCACAGCAGCGAGATATGCAACGTGCACTTAAAAAAACAAGGGACGTTTTTAATCACATAGATTTTTGAAATAAATGAAAAATGAATCGATTTTAGCGAAGTAGATTGAAAACGAATTTCTGATCAGATCACAAGCGAACTCCACGGTGCTCAGTTACGAAATGACCAATTAGGCTTTTACGGTCACAATAAAGAGCAGACGGGCTCGTTTTTAGACGTTGAAAAAAGACCAAACCTCCAGCAGTCCTGCGCTGCAATGCTAGCTGGATGTTTGTGTTCAAGTATCCCAAGTGAGAAGTTGAAATCAAAATTTTTTTCACGAAAGGAGAAAAAACTAAACTAACGCTCAAAACTGATGTTCAGTGTTTATCACTTGGCATATCATGCGCGAAACTGAATTTAATGGGAAAACTAATATAACATTAAATAAAAGCAGAAAACGTGGCAAAAACTCGGCAGATCAGGCAGCTCGGCTTGGAAGGGAAACTGATTTAACATTTCATCTCTGACTTTTTAATAGCACTAAATATGAGCATTGTCATGGTAAAAGTGATGGCCTTCTATCTTATGAGTTACTTAATAGGAGAATTTAATATCACTGCCCGTGAGTCTTAAATTACCGGAGAAACGATGAGCAAAAGAACATCTCTCATTTCCAGCCCACCAGTGTTAACTATGTATATACACCTTGAACGTAGTTTGCTGAATTAAAACGGTGTCCCCTTACCTTCAATTGAAATATGCCCCATGGTCCACAATTATACCGAGCAATCCAAGAATTATCAAAAAACTCAGAACAAGCCGTGAAATCATCACGTTCCAGAAACTATCTACAGTGCAGGATTAAAATATACACATAAATTTTCCGTACATATGAATTATTGAATGAAACCAAATAGTACTGGCTTCTAGACATGAAAGAGATCCATACAATTGCTACTCTAAACTTTGTGACCGATATTAAATTTCCAAAGTCAACCGAACAGAAAATACCCTCAAAAGACGCTCCGCATATTGAACGCCACGTGAACATTTTAACATAATGCACTCCATCTTCCAAGACAGCCTGTTGCTTGATGCCGGCGCCATTTTGCCGGCAATTGGCATCTTTTCAAATAGGACACTGATGTCCATTTTAGGATATAATATGTGTGCTTGTTCTTTCTACTAGATGTATCGACAAAGCAAGTAAAGAAATCCCAATCAAAAGGCTTAAAAATATTTTTGGCTCTGTAGGAAAAAACAGAAATGTTCCTCTGGACCCTATACTAATAACGTGGGACAATACAACTCACTCACACAACACCGCCCTCAGCGATCAAAATTTAACTCGCTGAATATCAGGTTATGATCTTCCCGCACGGCTAACTTCACCAGGACGCAAGTTATGCTTTCGGATTCTGATATTCAGTTTGGTAGCTCGGCTCGTTTCCCTCATGGCAGATGCACTCTCACCAGAACACGGATCAAGCGCCAAACGCTCTGTAGGTGCATTGTAGTTTCCTCATTTTTACAGTTTACACCCACAGTGCTAATAACTGTCATAGAGTATTGTTTATTGGAGTAAAGGGAAGTTGCAACCAGAGGAGTTTTGGAAGCATTTTTTATGCCTTCGCATTTTGAGAGAAAAAATAAGGAAAAGAGGAATTCAATGTATGATGTAAATCAAGGCGGAACACCCCCTCCCCCCCCCCACCTGGCGAAGTTTAGTGTTTGGATCAAGGAGAAATACTTTTATAATGATCAAGAGCTTCTGGGTAATGGAGGGAATATCCTTGAACGATATCGTTGGCTAAAGTTCCACACAGGAAATGTCCAGTTAAAGTAATACTGCTAAAACTGATCATTTCATGTGTAGGTTCATTTCATTTGGCAAGAATTTGATAACAAAAGAGCATTCAGTTTTGAGCAGTTCGCATATCGCCCTCCCGTTTCAGATGTTTTCAGGGAAATATTCCCTCTCCTGCAGTTACAAACCACCTTAGATATTTTAATTCATTTCCAATGATGTGGCATTGAGGTTAAAGAATGTCCACACTCACTCTGAAACTTTGTGTTTGAACAGCTGCCCTGCTAAATGTTTAATAAATGACTATAGTTCGGAAGCCTCGCTCGCTGCTGCAAGTGCCCAATCTTACCTTGAATGGCGATATAGTTGACACTGGCGGGCACCTTAAGGGAGATATGAGATGCCAGACATGTATAAACTATTCGGCTCGGGACAGGTTGTGCTTCTTCCAAAGAACTGGTGACCTCAAAAAGACCATCCACTGTCTTGTTTCTCACAGTTTCTATTCCGGCGAGAATTTCCACACCATCTCTGCGCCAGGAGATTTTTAAATCCTCTGGGTAAAAGGCAGCCGTTTTACACTCGAACCTCAGAGAGGTCGCTGAAATCCGTTCAACCTGAAAGAGCTTCAAGGGGGTTGGGGGAACTTTAACAAGGAAATAAAAGGTAATTTTTAATGTAAAGGAACACATTGGCATTTGTATGCCGCATCAATTATGTTACATTCTTACAGTGGAAATAATTATTCGCTCTGTGATTTCTTAAACATCGCGTTTGTATTCATTTTAGAAATAATAAATTATAAAGCAATATAAAGCAGTGAGTTCAGAAGTTAGCTGGTGCATGAAATCTTGAAAGCAATGAGAAGGTATTAAAATTGTTGAGCTTTTAACAGAGGTAAATTGTGGGACCTATGACATGAATTAATAGTTTACAAAAGATTTGACATGGGCCGTGTTAAAATTGTTCCATTTTTTCACTTAGGTACTAATATTTCGGACAAGAAAATCGAACAACTCATCGAATTGATTAATCTCAATCTCAGAGTTGATGCGATCTTTTTATTTCAGTATCATTTTCAGTAATGTAAGAGAATATTTGTAGTAGCAACAGTATCATGAATGTAAGAGAATATTTGTAGTAGTAGCAGTAGAATGCGAAATATAGTCTCACCAACATGCGATGGGCAAGATGTTGAAATATAATGAGCCCAGTATGTTATTTAATGTAATTGAATGTATGGTGGCTAGTGTGATAGAATCAGGATGGTAAGCATTTATTAAACATTGAGTGTAAGCAGCTGTAGGCAGTTAAACCTTGAGAAACAATGGTCACACTGTGGCCTAGAAAACAGGGATGGGGTACATATATTCTCTTTGTCACTTAGTTTAAAGTCTAGCTAAGCCACCATTGTGTATAAACAACATTAATGGGGTGAGGGCAACGGTCAGAACTCTTGTATAAACAAACTGGTTTTACAGAGTCGTAAATGCATCGATTAGTGACCAATCCACGACAAGATAAATTATTAGCAGAACCAGCACTAATGGGGGTTAAAGATAAGCTAACTTTGAGAATGAGATAAGAATCTCAAGGCATGTATCTGCAAATTGTATAAGACAAGCTGTAAGTGAGCATTTCACTGGAGTGTTCCGGACATCCCGGCTTTGTTCTTGTGTGCTGGAGAATAAAGTCTTACTACCTGGAAAACCAAGACTCAGACTCTCATTTAATAAGCTAAAAGTATATTGTCGTCCTGGGGAACCACGACAGTAACAATTACAAGTGAACCAACAGAACTGATTGGATGAAAAACACTTTGGAATGTCACGAGGATAGTCAGGGAGTAGGTGAAATTTATCTTGGACAGTGGTGCGAATCAGGAGACAGGCAATCGAACCTGGAGGTCAATAGAAAAAAGATTCCAGCAACGAAAAACGAATCCAGATTTTCATCCAATGATAGAAGTTCAACTTACATAAATCACGCATACAGCTGAAAAGCGACCTTTCTCCGGTACAATGATACTTACCATACACAGTGAGCTGGGAACCACTTCCATCCCCAATCTTGTTATGTTGATGTTTTACTGAACAGTGATACATTCCGGAGTCTGCAACACTCGCATTCAGAACTTGAAATGAACTACTGCCTTTCTTTAGATAAATTTTCTTTCTGTTGTCTGATTCCAGAATAGATTCCTCGCCCCGTTTCCACCAAGAAACTTCAGGATCGCTCTCAAGCATGGGAAATGTGCAGAACATGGAAACATTTTCACCCCTGGCAACCGTCAAATATTTAGGGAATTGATCTACTTTGCTCCATGTTATTTTCGCACCTATAAAAAAGAACGGCGATAAGCTACATGCGTCAAAGAAAACAAAAAGTAAGTAAAATACAAGAACAGTTAAGAAGCACCAACGATCGAATTGGAGCTGTAACGCATCTAATTTGTCACGGCGAAACTTTGCGAATATTCTAAAATAGAAATTAAGGTATTCTGAAAGGCAACATATAACAAGCAACAGTACCTGTCCAGACCATCCACAGAAGAACCATACTCTGAACTGCAGGTCTCAGCGACATGCTGTAAATTGAAGAATAAAAGTTTGCCACTCGCAGCAAATAGCAACGATGCCTTGAATGATTTGACAAAGAAATCGATTTCATGAAAAAGAAACAGAATGTGTGACCGAGACACGAGATATCACATGGCCAAAGTTGTGTATTGTGGTCGGTAATGGTAAGAGCCCAGGAAATTGGAGGCCTCCTCCTAAACTTTCAAAGTTTCCGTGCGAAAAGCAATGCTTTTTCACTTGCCCCTGCATAACTATGTTTTAATAATCTTCTTCGTCAATACCTACCATTGATCATTTTCATATTTCTCCAATTATCCATTCAGGCCGCAGGAGTGGGCAATTCTGCAGCATCTCATCTAAGGATTTTTCTCCGTGCAAGAGGGTAGGCAGTGTAAGTGAGCGAATAAATCGCTTTGGGCGCACTGAGCTAAGTGCCATCCAGATCTCCTACAGCTTCCCCGCATCCAGAATTGTCGCAAAAATCTCAGGAATAGCAATTCGAATTAATCATCCTGCTCATATGTCTTTCTCAAGACCAGAATTGCTGTGGAAAATTTTAGCTTCATTCAGCCAGAGTTGAAATTTTGGCCCAAATCCACGTGCTTCAGTCCAGCAGCCAAGAATGTTCACGAAAATGTTTAGTGATAGCTGGAGCTGCGAGGAGAAGCAGAGGAAAATAACACTCATTCAGATGATTGCAAAGAGAAATGATACTTTAACAAAGGAAGGACCAGATATTCAGCCTGTGGTAGGTTCCTGCTTTGTGTCGATTTAATCGATCTGAATCAAAAAGCTGGCATGATATTATGAGTCGTGCTTCTCGCAACATTTGAGCTGTACTAACCTTTGTTAATCGGGGGACAGGGTTAATGTGTGGGATATTTTCACTCGAAACGTCAGATATCTTTGATCTTGTGCTGTTCCTTTAAACCCTGTCTTCCAATATCCACGTCTCGATGGATATCTAAGGGAATAAAGGAGGGTGTCATATTGAAAGAAAATTCACACAAAGTGGTGAAGATTAATGGGAACTTCGAGGATTGGAAAATCTTTAAAGGTCAGCAGAAAGCCACGAAAAAAGCTATAAAGAAAGATAAAATGAATTATGAGAGTAAAGTTGCTCGGAATATAAAAACAGATAGCAAAAATTTATATATAAAACGAAATATATAAAACGAAAAAGCATGGCTAAAGTAAACATTGGTCCTGTAGAGGACGAGAAGTGGGATGTAATAACTGGAAATGAGAAATGGCTGAGGCATTGAACATGTAGTTTGTGTCAGTCTTCACGGTGGAAAATGCAAATAACTTGCCAAAAATTGAAGGCAGGAAAGCTAGGCAGGCGAGAACCGAGAAACTATCATTATCATGAAAGAGGTACTGCTGAGCAAGTTAAATGAGGCCAAAAGTAGACAAATATCTTGGTCCTGATAGAATGCATCCCAGAGTACTAATAGAATTGACAGGAGAAATAGCAAATGCTATTTCTAGTGGCAAAATTCGCTGGACTCTGGGATGGTTCTTGCAGGTTGGAAAACTGCAAATGTGACACCACTGTTTAAAAAAGGAGGTAGACAAAAGGCAAGTAACAATAGGCCAGTTAGCTTAAGTTCTGTAGTGGGGAAAATACTTGAATCTATCATCAGAGAAGAAATAGCAAGACATCCGAATATAAATTGTCCCATTAGTAAGATGTAGCATGGATTCATAAAGGGCAGGTAATGAATGATTAATTTGGTGGAATTGGTTGAGAACATTATATGTGCAGTGGACAATGGGAAACCTGTGGATGTGGTGCATCTTGATTTCAAGAAGGCATCTGACAAGGTGCCACACCAAACACTGTTACATAAGATAAAGATGTACAAGGTTGCAGGTAATGTATTAGCATGGATAGAAAAATGGTTAACTAACAGAAAGCAAAGGTTGGGGATAAATGGGTGTTTTTCTGGTTGATGACTAGTGATGTGCTTAGGGATCAATGTTGGGACCACAATTGTTTACGATTTATATAGATGATTTGGGCTTGGGGATCAAAAATTGGCAGAGGACACTAAGTTGGGTGAAAAAACAAAGTGTGCAGAGGACGCTGAGAGACTGTAGATTGATATAGACAATCTAATAATCTAAGTGAGTGGACAAGGAATTGACAGATGGAGTACAATGTTGGTAAATGTGAGGTCATCCATTTTGGTAAGAATAACTATTATTTAAATGGTAAAAATTGCAACATGCTGCTGTGCAGAGGGACCTGGGTGTCCTTGTGCAGGAATCTCAAGGAGTTGGTTTGCAGGTGCTGCAGGTAATTAAGAAGGCAAATTGAATTTTGTCCTTCATTGTTCGAGGGATGGAGTTAAAAACAGCGAACTTATGCTGTAAACTGTATATGGTGCTGGTGAGACCACATCTGGAGTACTGTGTACAGTTTTGGTCTCCTTACTTGAGAAAGGATATACTGGTACTGGAGAAGCTGCGGAGGTTCACTGGTTGATTTTGGAGTTGAAAGGGTTGGCTTATGAGGGGAGACTGAGTAAATTGGGCTTTACTGATTGCAATTGAGAAGAATGAAGGGAGATCTTATAGAAACATATAAGTTTGTGAAGGGAATTGATAAGATAGAAGCAGGGAAATTGTTTTCACTGGCGTGTGAAAGTAGAATTAGGGGGCATAGCCTCAAAATAAGGGGAAGTAGATTTAAGACTGTTGAGGAAGAACCTCTTCATACAAAGGTTGTGATCTTTGAAATTCCCTGCCCAGTGAAACAGTTGAGGCTACCTCATTAAATGTTTTTAAGGCAAGGATAGATAAATTTTTGAACAGTAAAGGAATTAAGGGTTATGGTGAACGAGCGGGTAAGTGGAACTGAGTTCACAAAAAGATCAGCCATGACCTTATTGAATGGCGGTGCAGACTCAAACGACCAGATGGCGTAATCCTGCTCTTAGTTCTTCTGTTCTGGTTACCGACTTTTCTGCAATAGCGTCACTTCAGTTAATCTATTAAAACTGTTTATCATAGGGAAGACAGTTAGCAAATCTCCTGTTAACCCTCTAAACGTTAAGGAGAATGATTCCAGCTTTTGTCATCTTTCTTTACAACTGACGTCCCCATATCGTCGTATTCTACTATTCCTTTAGATCCGTTTTGCAACCTCTCTGCGCCTTGAGCATCCTTTGTAAAACGTGGTATGCATTAGAACGTAACACCTGCTGACGCCTAACTGGTTCCTTATAAAGGCGAATTATGCCATCCTTGCCGTGTATTCTATATACAATATAAAGCCAAAAGTCGCCTCTGATTCTTAAGAGACTTCTCAGTTCTCTATTGGGACACAGGGATGTAGAGCGGTTAGTTCGTTCAGCTTGAATGGAGTACAGGGCCTAATGGCGCCAAAGAACACTCATCTGAATAACTTTCAAGAGCAGAAGGGCAACGGGTGGAAAGTGTGCATATTTGTTTAAAATAAAACTGCTTCATTTTTGAACAGGAGGTTCACTGGCATTTAGTGAGTAGGTTTCTATCTTCGTTTTGCTAGTGCATTGGTTTATTTTGGCTCATTGGTTTATTTTGATGTACATGCTGTTGTGCTTGAAGTTTTGTTACATCTCATTGCGTTACTTTCGCTTTTCAGAGGACAGATCAGAGTCCATCATAATAGGTTAGGAATGGGGTCATATCTAGTCCAGAGGTTATGTATGTTTCTCTAACGGAAAGATGATTAGCAAACCGCTTCGTCTATAGGGGAGGCAACAATAGCACACTGGGGCTGTGATATTGCCACTACTATTCCAGGGACCCAGGATAATGTGCCGAGGACCAGGGTTCGAATTGGAGCACAACCGATGAAGTCAGTTTGAATTAAATGATTAAAGGAAACTTGGAATTAAAATTCGAATGCCAGCTGTGAAACCATTCATTGTTGGCTGTTGTAAATGTCTTCTGGTTCACTGATGGCATTTAGAGAAGTAAATCTGCCATCTTTACCCGGTTTCGCGCAAGTGTGATCCGAGTCTACAACAATATGGGGTTGACTCTAAACAGCCCGCAAAAACGACCTAGCACGCCACCCAGTTCAAGGGTAATTAGCAAAGGCTCAGCCAGAGACATCCCGCATCCAAACATCACAAAACAATAGTTTGCTTGAAACGAACTTTTCCAAATCATGTTGCTAGTTATATTTTAAAATCTGATTTCAAATTCTCTACTTCAGATTTCCAGCAAAATTCGTTGGATTGGAGGTAGTCGCATAAACATTACACAACCACAGTTTTTGCAATTCTTCGATCAGGAAACAACAGGTTAGTGTTCTGTTAGTGGCACAACTTCGATGGCAAGACCGCGAGTACGCTTCTCTTGCGACAATCAATTCTCGCACCAGACAGAAAACTACCAATTGACTTATTGTTTTTTGTGACTGATATCATTGGATTTACAGCGTATTTCTTCATAACCAGTAAACGGTTTATGGTACACGGCTGTTTGGCAGCGAGTTTTACCGGATGACTTAATATTAACAATGGCACGAAGAAAACCGAGGCTTCCTGACCAGAACTCCAGCGTGAAGGGATTATAAACACATATATCTTCGCGACGCTACTGATTTAATCAAATTATGAAACATTGCCGTGTAGCCACAATGGGATGAAAGGGATGAATGTAACATCTTACTGCGCAAGCTCTCTTCTTGGTTTTGCAACATTCAAATCAAAATATCAGAAACATCTGTCTAATAAAAGCAGTAGAATATTATGCTAGTTGGCTTTGAGTAATACATTGCTAGACCGCCCATCTTTATCTTTACACATTCATTTCTACCATGGTATTATTTTGTAATCTTCCATTTTGATAGAGATTAATCGCTAACTCCTGTTTTCTTTTTATTTAATTTGCAGATATATTAGCAATTTGAAAAACTGTAGAACATTCATTCATTGCATGAAACATAACGTCAAGTCCTGAAACGTTCCTCACCATCAAATTTACCACTTTCAACGTTTAAGTGGTAAATGCCATATTGGATCAGTTGACTGTGCCAGTATTTTTACAAAACACAGTTTGCACCAAATACTGAAACACTTGCTTCAATTTTCAACAATCAGTCAACTTTAGGATCGCAATAAGATTGGCAACAGGTGGTTCAAACTGGTGATTTCCACTGAGGTACGATATTGTGGGTGACACAAAGCAAATGACACAAATGGGGCATGAACTGTTATGAAGTGGGTAGAATTTTAATTTAGATGCTCAATTGTGGAATAGAATTGAGGAAGGCATAGCAAAGATCAACTATACCATTTTTAATTATTTCCATGTACTAATCCATCCAGTTTTAAACAATAATGAATCATTTACCAATTAAAGCAGGGCAGTATACAAACCAAGATAAGAAGTTGTGAAGTTTCTCTGAAGGAATCAAACTATATCTAAATTAAGTAGCACTTGTATATTAAGACATCTTGTTGTTTATTTCTTAGTGTCACAGGTAATCTTACATTCATACAGCAATTAAGTTACTGTTAAAATTCCCTGGTCATCACATTCCGGCATCTGTTTGAGATGTGCAAGATGACAAAACTTTGGTTCCGTTTAGACAATATTAGTGTAATTTTTCCAGATATTCTGCGTCACACGCAACTCACATTAATGTGTCGGGGATGTCCAGTTGATATGCAAAATTGGCAACGGAAGTTCACTACTCATCAATTGCTCATTACACTTCTGTATGAAAATGTGTATAAATTGCTGGAATCTTTGGTTTATTATTTTGGTCTAATTTCAAAGATATTGCATGCAACATGAAATACGTAAATGTAAAATACAGATCCTACCCAATTGCAAGTCTGTTTTTTACTTAATTACTAATATTAATGATGATTTTCGCTTGTGAGCATGGGTGGCATCCGTGAGGGTGAATGCCCGCCCATTGAAGCAAAATATGCTGCTTCATAATAAGGATAGACATTTTAGGTCTAAGATGAGGAGTAATTTTTTTCAGTCAGAGCGTGACAAATCTTTAGAATGCTCTACCTCGGAGAACTCTAATGTCACTGAGGTGCTCAAAACAGAGACCAAAATATTTCTAAACAGTGAATATATTAAGAAATATTTGAGCCCTGACGAAAGGTTATCCAGACTCAAAATCTTAGCTCCATTCTCTCTCCAAAGATGTTGTCAGACCTTCTGAGGTACCCCCGCATTTTCTGCTTTTGTTTCTGATTCCAGCGTCCGCTGTATTTTGCCTTTCTGTCTTAAGGAATATGGGAATCGTGCGAAAAAAAAATTACCTTGATACGGACGATCAGCCATAATCTCATAAAATGGTGCAGCAGGTTCGAAGAATTGAATGGCCTATTTCTGTCTCCTATGTTCCTTTGTATGTATCTTCCCACGAACCAGAAAATATTTCATTCACTGTTAATTAATATGCTTCACAAGATTATAGTCTAGTTTTATTAACTGCAATTATAATTGCTGTTTGGCAATTTGTAATATTCACCTGTATTTTCCGTTGGATACTTGCTATTGATCTTCTTGACTGTAAAGTTTTATATCGATTTTTTTTTACCTTGGCAGAGATAAAAAACATATTTAAATATATTGCGAGTAACTACGAAGAACTCAGAAAGTTGATTGTGACTTTGACCCTCCTGTTCTTGCTTTTGCTTTCCAGAAGGTGTTTGGTTTATGTAACTCTATATTTGCACAACTGGCCTTGGAATTCTATGTGCTCATCTAAACGGGTATTGGTGTCAGTAGGCTTTTCGATTGAGCCGGTCAACATAGCTGGGGTCAGAATAAGGAAGTAAATTCATTAATTTTCTTCTGCTATAGGTTGATTTATTTGCCTACGTGTAATTTTTTTCAGATGATAACAGGTTAGTAGAATTAAGAGTAGTGTAGGCGGTAGGAAGAAGACAGCAACTTTCTAAACGCACTGCTCTCGTGCTGCTCATTTTTTCTCAACTCTGTTTAAGTTGATGTAACGTTACTACGTTTGTTTTCAACCATGCCGGTGAGAACACACATAGCTTTGATTTTATGAACAGGGCTTTGGACCAGAGCTACTTCGATTGCTTTCGCTGCTATTTGGAATAGTATCCGGATAATTATTTATTTTCTCTGTCGTGAGCAGTTAAATCGTAACTCTCATTTCCTAAATGGCTAGGTTTACCTTTGATCTGATGTTCAGTTCATTGCTGCCACATAAAATGATTAGAAACAGACCAGTACCAAGTTTCAAATCAAGCTCATTCTTAAGTGTGATCTGTGGCAATAAATCCTAAACTAAAAGATAATTTAGTTAATGAAATTTGGGCATTTCTTTCAATTTGTCGCCTTTTCAAACGGATGCATTTATCCGTCTGTTTAAATTGCTCCATGCAAGGCTAAAGTAAGAAAGAGAGCAATTTTGGACGAACGCTTTCCATATTTCAAAGATGTCAACTTACAACAAAATAGCAGCACTATTTATTTGCGGACTTTTGTTTACAGTCCTTGGAATTTGCCTGTGCGGCCTTGGGCTATAAATCATTAAACATATACGTCATTCTTTCCAGTCGTCATTTTTTCTACAACAGTCAACTTATTTCGCGGGAGTAAAACTAGCCGCCCAATTGAACCCTATCATTCTACACTAAATCATCGAAATTGTAACGCAATCTGTCATCAATAGTGCGGATAAGCGACAGTTGTTCAGCAATGTTCTGGTGCCCAATTTGGCTTCCTTGCCGGAGCAGCCGGCTCTCATTGTCATTGCAGACTCTGTCCAAACTTGACAAAAGCGCCGAATTCCAGAGTGACTGACTTTGACAGCATTTTGACAGCATTTGCCAGAGGGTGGCTTCATAGACCCCTGGTTATTTTAAAGTTATCAAGTTCAATTCATCCGTTTTAACTGCAATTCTCCTGGCGTTAAAGTAGAGACCATCCAACCTGGCCTTACTTACTTGAAAATTAATACAGCTGCAACCCCTTTGATTAAGTTTACTATTGCCATATGTGTTATTGTACAATGAAAAGCATTATTTGCTGCATGCTATACAAGTAAAGCATATCGTACGTAAAGAAGGAAAGGAAAGGGTATAAAATGTAGTATTACAGTCATGGGTAGGATGTAAATTCTGAGTAACTCAGTATGAGATGGGTCCCATTCAAAAGTCTGATGGTAACAGCAAAGTAGCTGGTCTTGAATCGGTTGATTCGGTTGAGTTGATTGGCACATACATAATGTAATACAGTGGTCATCGAAGGGACATGAATGAAGGAAGGGCACGATTGGCAACTCAACATCTGGGATATAGGGTCTTCAGATCGAACAGGGGAGAAGATAAAAGAGGAGGAGGCATTGCATGATTAACTAAGAAACCAATTTTGGAAAGGGGATCTGATGGAAATTTATGGGCAGAGCTTAAGAATAGAACAGGGACAGCCACATTGTTAGGTCGTTGTTATAGACCCGCAGATATGAGAGGGGTATTGACGAGAAAATATGTGCTCAAGCTGCGGATATGTGAAAAACAATATCAATATGGTTATTATCTAGGTGATTTTAACTTTCCCAACATTAAATGAAATATACATAGAGTTAAGGGCTTGGATAGAATAAATTACTTGAAATACGTGCAGGAGAACTTTGCAATTCAATATATAGAGTGTCCAACAAGGCAAGATTCTACACTAGACCCAATTATGTGGAATTAAGCAGAACAAGATGTTGAGGAACTGGTGGGGGAGCACTTTAGTGATAGAGGTCACAACATGGTACAACTCAAACTTGTTATGTAGAAGGAAATAAACAACCTGCAAAAAAAGGTTTTAGATTGGCATGACTGGATTTTAGTAAAATAGTTCAATATCTAGTCAAGATTACTGCTGTTTCTCACATAGAACAATGCCGTCGTCACGTGAACAAATTCAGTACACATATATTGCAGACCGTCTTAAGTTAATGATACATTCATGGAGATGTGAAAAACAAAATTGCACACAGTACTCCAGGGACGGTAGATGTTGTCTGAACAAGACATTGTGGACTAGTAGGAAAAAAAAGGAGTTTTACACGTATACAACAATCCAATCGCAATAACGATCGACATAGTTCTTGCTTTCCCGTAGTGAACGTTAGCATTCGGTCACTGGGGCAAAATGACGCCCAAGTCCTTTGAAATTAGAGCGTTTCTGATTCTCTCAGGTTTAAAATATATAATGCTTTTCGTTTTTTGTTCCCTGCAGCATGGATAACTTCACATTTCCAAACATTGCTTCTCACCCGCAATTTTCTTCAGCACTCACTTCAGCTTATATTCCTTTGCAATGTTTTTTGCGCCCTTCTCATGTAACATTGTGCCGCCTAAAAAAGGATCACTGCATTGAACCCAGTCAGCTCTGTTGATGACATATATTGCAAATTGTCAAGTGCAAGCACTGACTCTCACGGTGTTGTTTTAGTTATAACCTGCCAAACCTGCCAGTATATTTCTAAGCTCTTTTTCCTCTCTGTTGATACATCTTTCAGCCAATTTCATTCAGTACACCCTTCCAAGGTAGTACAGTTTATTCGCTTATCATCTTGTGCATAAGGGCTATTTTGTTTTTGAGTGTTCAACTGTACCAAAGCCATTAATTATCCGTCTTACTCGTTACAACCTACAACTGTCTGAAAAACTCGTCAAACACCAGGCTCCTTTCATCAATCTGAATAAGCTGTGCCTAAGTTTCTACTTGCCCTGTTAGCATGTTCTTTCCAATGGATTTTAGGTTTACCCTATTCCTGAGATCAGGTTAACTTGCTTCTTATTCGACGTTTTCTCTTTCCAGCTCTCTTTGAATAAAGGGGTTGCATTTCATTTCTTCCAATGTAAGGGCACCTGTCCAAAACAATCTCTGCAATGTGATAGAGCTCGGAGTTGCCGTTTGCTTTTCTTGCTCTATGTGGGAGGCCGGGCGCATTTTCAGTGCCGGGGGCCAGCAAGTGTGCTAAAAAGGGTGCAGCTGCACATCCTTGAATCTCGGGTTTCGGAGTTGGAACCGAAGCTGGAGACATCGTGGAGCACCCGCGATTCTTAGAACATTGTGGATAGCGCATTTTGGAAGGTGGTTGCACTGCAGCTGAAGGAATTTGAGGAAGGAAAGGAATGGGTGATCATCAGGCAGTCCAAGAGTTGTAGGCAGGTAGTTCAGGAGTCCCCGGGTGTCTCGCTTCCAAATCGGTGTTCTATTTTTGAGCCTGAAGAGGGCGCTGGTTCCTGCGGGTGGTGTTAGCAGAGCCAAGCTTCTGAGACCCCAAACAGTCTATCTGTGCAGGAGGGGAAAGGGACTGTAGTAGCGCAGTGCTAATAGGAGGTTTTATAAACGGGTGAGAGACAGGCACTTACGTATCCATCAACATGAGTCCAGGATGCTCGATAGCCTCCGTAGTGCTAGGGTCCGTGATGTTCCTGAACGGTTGCAGTGTATATTGAAGTGCGAGAGTGATTAGGCCGAAGTCATGGTACATATTGGTATCAATGATAGAAAGAGAGGTGAGGTCTTGCATCAGGTATTCAGGGATATAGGCATTAGATTAAAAAGCAAGACCTCTCGGGTTGAAATCCGAATGCCATGAGGTAGCGAACAGAGAAATAGTCGGATGGTGCAGGTTAATACGTGGCTTAAGAGTTGGTGCAGAAGGAAGGTTTTAGCCTCCTGGATCACTGGGACAATTTATGGGGAAGGTAGGACCTGTACAAACAGGCATTCTATGTCTGAATCAGACTGGAAGTAACATTCTTGCTAGTGTTGTTGGGCTGAATTAAAATTAATGTGGCGGGGGTAAGGTTGCGCGGGAGGCGCGGTGGAGAGCACAGAATAAGGGCACCAAATCATACAAGCAAGTAAAACAAGCAAGTCAGAGGGGTTACAACTATATTAATTTTCAAGTGAGTAAGGCCAGGTTGGATGGTCTCTACTTTAACGCCATGTGAATTGAATGTAAAACGGATGAATTGAAGTTGATAATTTTGATTAAGTTTATTATTGTCATATGTGTTATTATACAATGACAAGTATTATTTGTTGCATGCTATACAACTAAAGCATATCGTACGTAGAGGAAGAAAGAAGGAAAGGAGACGTAATGTTATAGTCATGACTAGGAAGTAACTACTGATCAACACAGTATGAGAGGGGCCCCATTCAAAAGTCTGATGATAACAGGCAAGTACCTGTCCTTGAATCGGTTGATTCGGTTGAGTTGATTGGCACATACATAATGTAACACAGCGGTCATCGCAGGGACACGATTGAAGGAAGGGCATGATTGGCAATTCAACATCTGGGATATAGAATCTTCAGATCAGACAGGGGAGAAGATAAAAGAGGAGGAAGCATCGCATGATTAACTAAAAAACCAATTTTGGAAAGGTGATCTGATGAAAATTTGTGGGCAGAACTTAAGAATAGAATATGGACAGCCATATTGTTAGGTCGTTATTATAGGCCCACAGATATGAGAGGGATATTGGGGAAAAATGTGTGCTCAAGTTGCGGATATGTGAAAAACAATATCAATATGATTATTATATTAGAAGATTTTAACTTTTCCAACATTAAATGGAATATACATAGAGTTAAGGCCTTGGATAGAATAGAATACTTGAAATATGTGCAGGAGAACTTTGCACTTCAATATGTAGAGGGTCCAACAAGGGAAGGATCTATGCTAGAGCCAATTATGTGGAATTAAGCCAAACAAGACGTTGAGGAACTGGTAAGGGGGCACTTTCGTGATAGAGATCACAACATAGTACAATTCAAACTTGTCATGTAGAAGGAAATAAACAGGCTGCAAAAAAGGCTTTAGATTGGGATGAGCGGATTTTAGTAAAATAGTTCAAGACCTAGCCAAGGTGAACTGGGAAAGGTAGACAACTAATGACAAAATCTTCCAAAAAGCAGTGGGGCGGGGTGGAAACATTCAAAAATGAAATGGAGAGGGTGCAGTGCCTGCATGTTCTCCGTAGGGAGATAGGAAGGCATAAAAAGCCAACAGAACCATGGATGACCAGAGATATTCACAAAAAAAATGAGAAGGAAAGGAAAGCCTTTTTAAAAAGTAGAACGGGAGCAAATCAATGGAGACATTAGTAAGGCTCAGGAAGTGCAGGTTAGAGTTTATAGAAGCAATTAGCAAAGAACCGAGGAGGTATGGGAAATTTCAGTCTGGTAAAAGAAAAGAAAATCTCAAGATATTCACAACAATATCAATGGGAAGATGTCAACCAGGGAAAGAGTGGGGCCCAAGAGGGCAATCATAAGTGATACCAGAGGACATTTGTAGAGGTTGAATGAATTCGTCATCACCCAAGACAATGAGGACAATAGTGTAGGATTCAGGGAAAGAGGCTGTGAGGTTCTTGAGCAAATTGACATAGGGAAGGACAAGGTATTGGAAGTGTTGGCAGTCTTAAAAGAGAATAAATCTCCAGGCCCGGATGGATTGAGCCCTAGACTGCTTTGGGAGACAAGGAAGGAGATTGCAGGAGTTCTGACCCAAATTTTCAATTCCTTTCTAGCCACGGGGGAGTTGTCAGATGACTGGAGAACAGCAAATGTGGTTCCAATATTTAAGAAGGGTTCTTAAAATAATGCAAATAACTATCTGTCAGTGAGTTTTACGCCATTAGCAGGGGAAACATTTGGAGAAAATTCTGAAAGCGAGTATCTATGTCTGTTTGAATAATCTTTGTTGCTTCGTCAGGGGGTTCATGCTTAACAAATGTGAAGAAATGTTTTGAGGTGGTTACCAGGTGTTTATACCAGTGCTGTTGACGTAGTTAAAAAGGATGAAGCAAAGCCTTTGACAATGTTCCACGTAAGAGACTCTTAAAGAAGGTAAATGTGCATGAGATACCGGACAATTTGGTAAAGTGGATTCAGAATTGAGTATATTGTATGAGAGAGATGACAGAAGGCTGCTTTAGTGATTGGAAGCCATAGTCGATTTGCATACCACAGGGATCCGTGTTGGGTCCTCTATTATCTGTCGTTTATGGAAATGGCATAGATGACTTCATGGGGGAGCTATGTCCAATCCCAAGATCAAGATATCCCCTCCCTATCATTGTGGTGTGCTCTGTGTGCCTATCCAATAATTGCTTGAAAGTTCCTAAAGTGTCTGACTCCACTATCACAGCAGGAAGTCTATTCCACACCCAACCACTATCTGAGCAAAGAATCTACCTTGGATATCCTTCCAAAACCTCCCATCATGAACCTCATAGTTATGCCTCCTGGTAATAGTTACACCCACCCAGCAAATCGTCTCTGCACATCCACTCTATCAATCCCTCTCATCGTCTTATCAACCTCTATTAAGTCGCTTCTCATTCTCCTCCGTTTCAAAAAGAAAAGCCCTAGCTCCCTCAGCCTTTCCTCACAAGACCTAAACTCCAAACCAGTCAGTATTCTGGTAAATCTCCTCTGCACTCTTTCCAATGCTTCCACGTCCTTCTTTTATGAGGTGACGAGATCTGAACATAATATTCCAAATGTGGTCCTACCAACATCCAATATAGTTGCAGCATAATCCCATAGCTCTTAAACTCAAAGCCCCTGTTAATAAATGCTAACATAGTATAAACCTTCTTCACGGCTCTATCCATTTGAGTGGCAACTGTCAATGGTCTGTGGATATGAACCCCAAGATCTCTCTGTTCCTTCACATTCCTTAGAATTCTGCCGTCGACCTTGTAATGTGCATTCAAGTTTGTCCTACCAAAATTAATCACCTCACATTTATCAGAGTTAAACTCCATGTGCCACTTTTCAGCCTAGCTCTGCATCCTATCAATGTCGCTTTGTAGCCTGCAAGAGCCCTCCATCTCATCCACTACTCCACTAATCTTGGTGTCGTCAGCAAGTTTATTAATCCACACTTCAGCCCCCTCTTTCCAAGTCACAAAAGCAGAGGACCCAACACTGACTCCAGTGTTACACCGCTGGTAACTGGCCTCCACTTTGAAAATTTTCCTTCCACCACCCTTTGTCTTCTATGATACAGCCAGTTACTTTTCCAGCCGGCCAAATTTCCTTCTATCCCACACATCCTTATCTTCTTCATGAGCCTACCATGGGGAACCTTATCAAACGCCTTACTAAAATCCATGTATATGACACCAACTGCTCTACCTTCGTCCATTCACTTATAGAGATGAAATCATCAAATGGGCAGGTAAGCATCAGATGGAATTTAACCCCGAAAAGTATAAGGCGATACACGTTAGATAGAATAATTTGATAAGAAAGCATTCAATGAATGGTTGACACTAGAAAGTTCTGTGGAACGAAGGAACCTTGGCGTGTTTATCCACAGAAAGAGCATATTAGTAAGGTGGTGAAAATGCAAATGGGACAGTTGCCTTTATCAATCGAGGCATAGATTACAAAAAGAGGAAAGTAACCTTGGAGTTGTATAGAATTTTGCTGAGCCCACAGCTGGAGTATTGTGTGCAGTTCTGGTCACCACATTATTGGAAGATTTGATTGCACTCGAAGGGGTGCAGAGAAGATTCACTTGGATGCTGCTTGAAATGCAACATTTAAGTTATGAAGGAGGATGGATAGGCTTCGATTATTTTCGTTGGAGGAGAGATGACGGAGGGGCGACTTGATTGAGATGTACAGGATAATGAAGGGCATAGACAGAAAGGTGGAGAGCTGCTGTTCTCTTTAGTTGAAGGGTCAGTCACAAGAAGAAATAGGTTCAAGGTGAAGGGCTGGAGATTTAGGGGTGATGTGAGGAAAGTTTTTATTCACCCAGAGGATGGTGACGGCCTGGAATGCACTGCCTGGGAGGGTGGTCAAGGCGGGTTGCTTCACATACTTTAAAATGCACCTGGATGAGCGTTTGGCACGTCATAGCATTCAGGCTATGAATCAAGTGCCGGCTGATGAGATTGGTTGGGAGTTCAGGTATTTCTAATGCGTCGATGCAGGCTCAATGGGCGGCAGGGCCTTTTCAATGTATGATTCCATGATTGTATGATTACAAGGTTAAAGATTCAACATTCAACACTGTTCAGTAAATGCGAGGAAGCACTGCAGTGCTCCCCAGTGTGTTACTCATGTATCGTCGTAGTACACACAAACCGGGACAATAGAATTGAAAAATGACAATTATAATGGGCTCAACGTTTTCTCCTTGTCCCTGAAAGGGGTTGACCAGATGCTCCAGACCAAGCAACATGTGCAAGTACACTTTATACCGAAGTTAATAACCATTTGTAAAAATGCCATGGAAGAACGCCATTCGCTCACAAGCTGAGGTTCTTCTTAAGGTGCCTTAAAATGACGGCAGAAGCAATTTAGTCTTCTCATAGAGGTAGCCGTGTAAGCCTTTTATCCCCGGCCACGTCATGACATTAAGGCTGAAGATACATTCACCATTACTCTCATTCTGTGCACTCCATTAGTGTTTTCCACCTCAAGTGTTCGCCATATAGTGAAGGCTCACAACTACAGAAATGAACAGTCAAGCTATTAAATGGTGCATTATAAGCATTATGCTGACGCATAAAAGAACCATGCAATGCAATCCTGCGATAGGAGTGAGCATAGAATTTTTTGGACCTGTAAGAGCAAGGTAGATTGATTTTTGATATGGGAGAGGAGAGTTAGTGTAGCCTTGATTGACCCAACTAGAAGCACACTGTTGCGAACTTGCCTCCAATTGTGACAAAGCGTGGGAAAGAGCATCGATTTCACACTGCAGTATGAATCTGCCAACCATTCGTTCTGATAAATAAGTTGCGGGTCAAAGTAGAAATTAATTGGGGAACGGAGGCGTTGCCTGCCACCGGCCGAAGTCCTTGGAGGGAAATGGATATTAAAAGAAGTGACGGCAGACTCAGTAGGTGATTTGGTTGTAAGTTTCCAAGATCCTTACTTTCTGGAAAATTCCCTGAGGATTGAAAAACTGCAAATATAACACCATTCTAAAAGGAAAGAGAAGAAAATCAGATGAGTATAAGTTAGTTAGCTTAATATTTGTTACTGGGACAATGTTAGAGCCTATCATAAAATATGTTTTCGCAGAGGGTTTAGGGATGAATAACATAAGAAAGCAGAGTCAGTTTTGACTTTGTGAAGGGGAAAATATTCCTGAAAAATTAATTACAATTCTTCGAGATGATAATGAGCAGAATTAATAAAGAGGAACTATTAGATGTAGTATACTTGAATTTACAAAAAAAAGATAAGATTTTTACACAAAATGCTATTTCGTGTAAGATTCCATTGTGTCGGGTAAGTGTATGAGCATGGATAGAGGATTGGCGACCTACGGCAAGATAGTGATTTGGAATAAGAGGGACATTTTCAGGATGGCAACATGTAACTGGTGGAATGTCACAGGGATCAGTGCTGGGACCACAATTATTTACCATATATATCAGTGAAGTGGATGAGCAAAGTAATTGTACTATTGCCAGATTTGCTAATGACACAAAATAGATGGAAAGACAAGTGTTGTGGATGACACAAATAGTGTACAGAAGATGCAGCTAGCTTTAGTCAGTGGGCCAAAAATTTGGAACACAATGTAGGAGGATGTTATTTTATGCTGGAAGAATAAAGGAGCCGAATGTTTTTTAAATGAAGAAAGACTGCAGAAAGCTGCAACCCAAGGGATTTGGGTGTCCTTGGGCATAAATTACAAAAAGCTTGCCTGAATGTTCAGGAAGTAATTGAGAAGGCAAAAGGATTGTTGCTCTTTATTTTAAATAGAATTGTGCGTGAAGGAGGGAAGTCTGGCTGAAAGTATACAAATCACCAGACAGACAACAACAGGAATACTGTGAACAGTTTTGGTCCTCTTATCAAAGGAAAGATATGCTGATATTTACTACCTTACCCCTAGGAGACTCGAAGATTTCAGATATTCGTGGGACAAGTCCAGTCAGTAAGGTTAGTTTGTTAATTTACTTACCTTTTGTTAAGATAATGTATTTCATGCTATCTTCATTCCCCAGTTATTCAGAATGGGGGAAGTATGTTGTTATGCCCCCGTAATTGATATGTTGAGCTCATAGTCTCAGATTTCATTTATTTGCATTAAATCAGATTCCAATCAGCGACCTTCTATTTTGCTTAGGTGATTAGATATTGCTTTGCGGTTATTTGGATTGAGTTAATTACTTTTTACAACAAAACATTGAGTGATGAATTTGCTTATAACCGTAAAAGTAATAAAGCAATTTGCATTGAACTGAGTTAGTACATAACGCATGTGAGAACACACAAACACACACACACACACACACATACACACACACTCACAGAACATAAGTAAGAATAAGTCTACTCTTATTTGAGATAAGACAGAATGAGATGCTTGGGAAATGCACTAATTTATCCAGATGTCTAATGGATGTAGAACATCATTAAAACAGACGCTCATCAATGTGATTTTGTTAGGGCAACTGCTTTGTTATAGTATGTTTCTGTTGTTGCTGTGCTTGGTACAAGCCTACTAAAATTGCAGAATAGTTTTGTCAAACTTACAGCTACAGAAAATACGCAAAGTCTGTACCAAATACACGTAGAATCAACGCTTGAAAGTAATTTGTGTGTTACATATAATACAACACATTCAACTAATATATGTTGGAATTTAAAAGAACTATAGAGTTGCAAAGGAATCAGGGTCGATATAAACACACCAAAGCAAGGTCTTCAGAACGTCCTCGTAGCTGTACCTTTGACTGTGGGCGTCCCTTTACACAAGATCTCCATAGAACATTAACTTCGGTGAACGAGTATCAGGCATTCTGGCAATCAGATCGACTTAATTCAGTTGTGACCTCTCTGTTGTGCGGATGTTTGACATACAAACTTGGGTCAACCAATCACTCTCTGGTATTTTGCATGACCATCCAATCTTCAGATGCTTCCAAGGATAACTCAAGTTAAAGCCGTCGAATTTTTTGGCGTGGCGGAGGTACAATTTCCAGCGCCAAGGCCTGCATACAGAGGATCATTACTCCATAGAATTTCAGTCTGGCAGACAGACTGCTCGTCTTCATAACATGACTACTATTCGCGGTGTTTTAATGGTTACAGTGGCGCTTTTACAATTCTTGCAGGCGTTTTGTGGATGATCGAAAAAGAAGGGAGTGGAGCAGCCAGGGAGAGTGCAGTCAAGGCAAGTGAACCACTGTGGACTACGGAACTTGAGATAGAGCTTCGCTGGAGCAAGCTGATACGTTGCTTCGGTTTTCTTTATGCTGATCATAAGGCCAACGATGTCACGTGCAATGGAACACACGCACATGCTACGATGGGTGTCAAGATCGGATCTGGCAGTTTGTGCTCTGTCATCGACAAACATGAAATCGCCAAATACGGTCTTGGGGCGTCTAACGGAAAGCGGCAGTCATTCTTTGCAAGCACGTCTATTGATGACCTAGAGGAGTCAATGTTAATGCATGGAGAACGGGTGCAGACAAGACAGCTGTTTGCGATCAGAGAGGCGGAAAACTTAATGATTCTGAACGCATATTCAGCAGATATCTTCAGCAAGAAGAAACAATTTATGTTGCAGATGACCGTCTTCTCCAATTAAACGTTCCCTGCCCGTCGATCTGCTCAACCCCTGAAGCGTACCAAGAAAGGATGATAAACTTATTTTGGAATAGCAATAAGCAAGAAGTATAATATCCTGGTAGCTTCGTCAGGGTTGATTATGGGAGAGGTGGAAACATCGGTGGAAGTTACTTGTTTGTTGCCATGCAGGAAGTTTAAGCACCAATAGACAACCATTAACGCCCTTGGAAATGTTAGTCAAGTTACTGATAAGGTAGAAACATAAAAACTAGAAGCAGGAGTGGGCCATTCGAGCTGGCTCCATCATTCATTTTGATTATCGAATTCGATATTCTAATCCCAACTTCCTTCATATCCTTGATCCCTTTAGGCTCCAGAGCTGTCTGAAATTTCCCCTCGAAATCAAAGAATGTTTTGGCCTCATCTATCTTTCGTGCTGGTGAATACTACACATTCGCCGCTCTCTGGGTGAAAAAAATTGTCTCAGCTCAGTTCTAAAAGATTTACCATCATCCTACAACTATGGCCCCTCATTCTGAACGCCGTCACCTGTTATTCTGAAAACATTAGCGAGTTCCCAGTAACACCGATGCGAGGCATAATGAGATTAATGCCGAATTTTATTCTAGGTCTGACGGCAATGGCGGTAGTTCCGGTATCATGAATCACTTGAAATATAGTTAAATATTTTGTGAACACTAAAAACGAATCTCAGGAAAAGCTGCTCTTAGCAGCCGTTCCTAAAATAAAAATTATAATGTCCAAAATGAGTCATGCATTTGCTTGAAAGCATCACGTAAACATTCAAGACACAAAATCTGGGCTCAATTCATTAGGTAGAATTAGGCGTCAGGTTAACAAAGAGTTCTCAGAAAGCCGAACTCATAGTACAAATAGTTATCGACACACATTAGGCAAGGCAGAGATGCACTGCATTTATTTCATACCTAAATTAAGCCTACCTGATTGAAACGTAATCGACGCGAAAAGAAGTGTCATTCTGTACTGGGGAAAAATTAATAGGTACTTCTCAAAAGTGAGAAATGCCGTGTTACGTTGTAGTAAGTTATTTTCTAAGTAGGCCCATGGAGTTTAAATTTAAACAGTTTAAGGCCCCTGTGCACTTTACATCTTTCCCATTTTGGTTGGGTTTTGTTTTCATGCCTGTTTTAATTGTTTAGTTCTTTGGGTAGACTTTGGTCACAGTAAAGGTATAAAATGTATAACTGAGTAAATCTGTGTCTGTGATTCTACATTCGACTGGCTTTTGGATATATCTATGCATCCTATTCAATTTCTCGATTGTGAAGAAAAATAAACATCTTTGTTTAAAAAAGAAACAAAGAATAATTTATGTAGTTACTTTCGACATGTCAGCCGCAATAACAGCATAATATCTACCGATATCACCGCGCGGTCCTGACAACTGCCAGGAAAGGGAGAGGAAGATCTCGCAGATAAGGTATGTCGAGAAGAATATGAGATAAACCATGTTTGTTTCTTTCAAGTCACCAGACCCTGGTTTGTGGTTGCGTTAAATAGTTTTTAAATTATTACAACACGACTACGTGTCCTTCTGTATCCATAGGTGGACACACAGAACAATTCTATTTCTCACAGTTAATGGCTACTACGGAGCGGATGCGCGCAATGACCAGAGAATTTTTTTATTAATTCGTAGAACAGCCAGTTGCTGGCTTGCTAGCGTTTATTGCCGAGGCCTAGGTGCCCTCGTTCAGAGAGCAGTTGTGAGTCAACCAGATTGCAGTGGTTCTGGAATCACATCTAGATCAGTCCGGGTAAGATCGGCAGATTTCCTTTCCCACAGGGCATTAGAGAAACAGATGGGTCTTCCAATAATCGACAATGGTTATCAGGGGATTCTGAATTGCAGATAAGTTTTATTGAATTCAAAGTCCACCAGCTGCCGTGACGAGATTCGAACCCCGATCCCCAGAACATCAACTGATTTTCTGAAATAATGATCCAGCAATAATACCACTAGGCCATTGCCTACACTGTCAGTATTGTGCCGAAGTTATAGCGATCAACACAACATGCTTTGACTTTAACAGCATTTTTAATAAACAATAGGATGGTTGTGGGAACAGCAATCGCCAAGTAAGCTAATCAACGGTCTGATGCTTAGAGATGTTGCGCAAGCTGTTGTCGAGTATAATATAAAATAAATGATATCACACGAAATATATATGTGTTGAGACTTCAAATTCAAATTTATTTCAAAGCCTTTTAGGAAAAAGCAACGCAATTCTCAATCAGTTCGGAGTGAAGCGACGTCTCCTTCGGAATCTTCTTCATGCAGAGGCAGTATTACATTTTTTTTATTTATCTGATCTAAGATTTGTAGGGATCATTTGTTTGCAATTACCATCCATTTAAAAATCGCATCAGAATCTACAGACTTAACTATATTGGAAGAAAGGTCACTTTAAATGGCGAGTACAACATGTTTATTAATTATGAAAAAGGTAAAACGTCAGAAAGATAAAAGGCAAAGTACTAATTAATAGCAATATGCTATTCGTTGATAGTAATAAGAGGAGAGAGCTTATCTTTAACAATCGAAGAAATTTCGTGACACCTTCAAAGGCGACGTTCTGAAGTGACGACTCCGAAAAACTTAGAAAATAACTTTCAACGCTTATCCGTCAAAAGCTGTGTCTTTCCCTCACTGCCCACATTTTTCAGCATCTCATTAATCAAGTGCCTATTCATTCTTTCTAGATAAGATTAACAAGTCATATTATCTCTTTTTACTCAGTGGCCTGAGAAGTACACCAGATTTTTACTTCCACAGCATTTTAAGAAACTGTATTAATAAGCAACTGTTAATGATTTGTTCATAATTATAAAAGAAAGTTTTCTTTTCAAAATTACACTTCCGGTCTTCCTTCCGGTCTTCCTAGCATTTCTATTAATGAACAATTATTCTTTAATTGTCTCACAATTAAGTCTGTCTCCTGAACTAACCTGTCTCGTTTCTAATAACCCTGGTTTTTCTTTTGCTAATTGTTGCACAATGAAGACTGTCTTCTGAACGAACTTCTCTGGTTTCCAATAATTCTGGTTTTGCTTTTGTTAATTGTCCCACAATTAAGGCTGTCTCCTGAACTAAACGGTCTGGTTTCCAATAATTCTGGAATCGCTTTTGTTAAATGGCTTCATCAATTTGAGCAAAAAGTTCTTCAGAACATATTAATTCAAACTACAAAATTATAGTTTCATGACACTAATGATTATGAAACCATCAAAAATTTGCAGAAAAAAAATAGAAATTGGGAATACCGAGAATGCAAAAAAAAACTGCCTGTTGTAAAATTCTGTCAACTTCCGAAAATCGGAACGCACTGAATTGTTTGCTTCTGCACATGTCGCGCGGTAAACAAGAATTTGTTTTTGTACCAGGCTTAGATATTGAACCATATCCTTTAATTTAGCTTTTAAAGTCCAGAAAAGACAATTGACTGGAAAACTATAAAGAACATCAAGATTATGTTAGCATCATTTCTCTTGTCCTGCTAATGCATACCGATTTGACGTGAATATTTGCCATTAAGCGTTGGTATTCTATCAATATAGAACTCTATCAATATATTTGGTACTTGTTTTCTTATAAATGTCCACTTTTATTCACCTTTGAATGTTCGCCTTTAGCTCTGAATTTTCTGTGGTCTGTTACTGTTAGATATCCCCGTATTTCCCTTCATATTGTTCAATGTAATAATCGTGCATTTCAATTGATCACGGCCTTTTTATTTAGTCAAGCTACGGCTTGGGGAATATTTTGCTTTTTCGTACTGGTTCGTGGTTTGGTACTGAAAACATTCATTTTGTTAAGATGTAATACTCGATCCATATCAGCACAAACCAAAATGCTCCGGTACCATATAAATGCAGGACAGCAGCTTCAAAGTTCCGCGGAAACTCGGTCTTACGTAAACACATATCATTTTTCCCCTCGCCAGTATTATCTCCTGCGACTTGTTTCAGTACGATAGAATTCAGTACTTAACGCGGCTACTTTGATAGGCTGCAATTAAAACATTTTCAGTCAAGTGTTTAGGACATTTTGGCATCCATTTGCTTGATGCTAGCCAAACATTGCTTAGCATGTGCAGCACAGAGCGCAAAGATGGTGGCTTAGATGCTAACGATTGACGAAACAATTAAGAGGACCGACTGTAAGGAATTGGCAGCATTCGACCAAATACCAGCACGTCAGCTAATATTTAAGTTATTGAGGTATTTGAAGCAGCTATTTTATCTGGAATCTAAATCTTCTATCAGTGAATTTCCCCCCCCAGTAATGGCCCTTATGGAAGTTTATTTGTCTTATTGTCCAGTCTGGCCGGTGAGTGACTCCAGATCTACAACAAAATTCTTGATTATGCAATTTGGGATAAGTAACAAATGGTGATCTTTCCAACGACATCAACATCCCTGAAGGAATAAGGGAGAATATAGTGCAGTGCCCATAAATATTTCTCACCTCTGACTACTTCGCTAATCATCACAGATGTTCGTGTTTACCTTACAAATCCGAGAAACAATTTTTCCATTTACATCTGTATAGCTACTGATAGTTTCGAAAATTTTTATCACATTTATTCTTCCTTGTTTCTGTTCTAAAAAGCATGTTCTCAGCGTCTCCTACCCATCTGAATAACTGAATTCCATGAAACTGGGTACAATCTCTCCCATTTCCGAACTCATCTTCACACCAAGAGAGTTGGCTTTCTCAGTTGGCTGTGCAATTTTTATCTCGTTTTTCATCATTCATCTTGGTGTTCTCTCCCAAAGCAGTAGGTAATATTCGATGTGACCTAATACACATCGAAGTGTAAATGTTACATGGAAAGGTGAAAGAAAACAGGAAGCAAGGACTGGAGAAGGAAAGGTCGTTTTACGAAGCAGCTGCTGTTACTGAACACCTCATCTAAAATGAGACATCTCTAATATTGTAGCATTCGGCTAGCAAAGCATTATCTTACAATTCGGATTGACTGTTGAAGCCCCCGGAATGATTATCCAACTCACAATCGACTGAGCTGGACATGAGACACCATTGAGTATGAAGCCCGCTCTCTGATTGAATAATTGTATCCAAAAAATTACTTTGAGAGGAAGCATGCGACCATAAAATACAAGACAATTCCTGTGATGGCTACCAGATTATACAGCTTTGTAGCAAAATGTTTTTCTGGGATACAGATTGGAAACAGTGCACTCCTCGAATGAAATAATTTGGAATTCTGTTGAGAAAAGAAAGGATATAAAGAGTAAGCGCAAGTAGTCAAAATAAATGCCTCACGTTCTCGAATGCTTACTGTAATAATGGTATAACATTGATTGACTAGCTCTTACAAACAACGGGTCTAACCATCCAGAGCCTTATCTGGTTAAATCAAGAGAAGCTTCCCAAAGTCTCACCGTTCACAGCCACAACTGCTCATTATTAGATAATTGTGCTGGAGAGCAACAACAAATAATTTTTTTGTTCCCCTGCACCGCAACTGCCACGCTCATCACAAACAACCCGCCACCCTACACATTCACCCTCCCTACCCCCAAACCAAAACATTCTGCTTAAATCTCTCAAGCTTTCTCGCTTAGCGAGTATTACAAGACGTTCAAGGAATCCTTTGTCACCAAATTATCTTCCAGCCAATGATTTCTATTGCTTCCTTCTTTCCATTTATCTAGCGAACCAAATTGCTACTCCGCATCCTACCATAAGCGAAAAATTCTGTAACGCAGAAATCTCTCGTCTTCTTCCCCAGACACACTTTAAACATGTATTATCTAAGAACCATTTTCAATGCATAGTTTATATGCGAATGAACAACTTATCGCCCACTTTTACAGTCCGGTCACAGCTAACATGCTAACAGTCGGCTTATTTGATGACTTTAGGCCCATGGATACCATTGTCATCATTCCTCTTCAAAAAACTCGAATTCTACTGTGCTCTCCTTAGAAATAGCCAACATATCCCCAATCTTCTGGTCTCACTGAACACAGTGCATATGTGGTCAGCTCCCAGATCATGTCTCTCTAGCTCTTGTGCAGTATAAAAACAGCCAGACAGCTGTCCTTATTTACAGTAGGTCTGAATATGAGCATGGTGCGTATTCTCAATTCATTTTCGTTCATTACCTGTCAGGAAACAAATTAACTCGGAGAATGTTCATAAATTCAGTGTTAGAAAATCTGCATTCTCCTTACTTTGTGCTGCCAGTAAAACATGTAATTCCAGGAAACTCAGTAGTTGCAAAAATTAGAAAATCTCACTTAAAAATGGAAGCGTAGTTTTTGAAACCTCACTTTCCGGATGTTGAAAGTAAAATATCAACATCCTGGCTGTGACGTCTCTGAAGGAACACGAACAACACGCTATTTTTAAAAGTTGTAAGTTCGCAGTTAGCACAGAGACAACAGTTGGAAGCCTTGCAAATCATGACAACGATCATAGCACTTTTGTGCTTGGTCCTCCGAGGAATTATTCTTACAGGTACTAGTTTTTCACTTGCCATGTTGCTTTGATTAATAACTTCCGAGGAAGTAGTTTTCATATCAATTTAAAGAACCTTATTTCCTCTCTCTAGATTACACTTCCACTTTTCTACATTTATGTTGTATTTAATGCAATTAACCTGTGTCTGTCTATCTTTCTGACAGTTGCGGACCATACTTCGTTCAGTGTGTCTCAAGCACCAGTCGAAGCGATTGTATCCAGAGGGGGAAACATCACCTTCTACTGTATATTCCCCATTTTTCAATCCCAATCCTGGGTACGGGTATTCTGGTGGAAACATGGTGAGAGTGAATTCCTGCATTCAAGCCCAGACAAGAGAAAAACTTTTGGTGTGGAAAATAGAGTGAGCGGTTTCTTTCGCTTAGTAAATGTGAAATTGCAAGACTCTGGAATCTACCACTGTACCGTGATCCGTCGGGGAATAGATCAACGAAATGGAACCGGATCGCATCTAATTGTACATGGTAAGACTGAAATACAGGCGAACGAGGTCGCCATAATACATCAAACACAACAATGGGAATGTGCATTCTTTTTCTTAGTGAAATCATGTCTATGAACATATTTGGCGATAAGTTAGCTGTATATTCGTATCCTCTGCATTAAATATATACCAGCAATGCCATTCGGAGAGTACTGAATATATTAGTAATATTTATCAAACACATCACAACTATAAAATCAATTTATGCACCAGATTTATATTGGCTGCATTCAGAATGAATTCCTAAAGTAAAACTAACTGAAAATCTTTTATACTAATGGGCCATTCCCAAGAAAAATATGCAAAGCTTTTGGCTTAGTTTTAATTGTCCATGAATACCAGTATTCCTTAAAGTAAGTTTCAAAGAACGATACGGCACGTATTCAAATATTTAATGTTTAACTGTGGACCAAATCTATTTACTCAACCGTTTGGAGTTTCAGACATACATGGCTCCCAGTTCACTAATTTTCAAATAAATAAATAAACAACGCAGAGATGCTGTTTCAGATTCCAGCATCTGCAACATTTTGCCTATAATTTAACAGAGAGGCTCTGCTAGTGAAACTTCGGCCGATTTAAATGGAAGTAGTTTGTCTAATCAAATATCAAGCTGCGGCTTTAAAGAAGCATTAAAACGTTTATTTCATCATCAAGAATATGAATATTATTCGTCAATCTGTCATGTCATTGTATATAAAACACGTAAAAACTCAGCGAGACCACTGTCTCATCAAGATTTAATTCTCCAGCTGCTTTAACAGAACGTTGGTTAGCAAATCACCTCACCCTGTGTCCCACAGGGAATTCAAAAATGATTGTAGGTGATCGAATGCCGGTCTTTATATGGATTAGTTGTATATTGATCTTGTGTGTAATATTCAAATGCAGGAAATAGGAATTGCGAATGAGTAAGAATATTAACCGAACGTCAAAAGTATATTTAATTTTTCCAAACCGTGCACAGTACTTTGCTCATTTTCTGTTCCGCAGCGGCTCCAAGCCCACTGAATCTTTTCTCCAGGACAACTGAAGGGAATTCGACTGCGCCTCTGATCCTCGTCTGTGAAACGGCTGCATTTTATCCGGAAAATTACATCCTCACTTGGTATAAAAATGGCGTCGAAACTGCATCAGGAATACACACCAGTAAAGTGCAGAACAGAGACGGACTGTATGAGGTTTCCAGCACTTTTGTTGAGAATCAGCCTGTACCGAGAGGCGTCAATTATACATGCCAGGTATCTCATGTCACCCTCAAGACTCCGGCTATTGTGGTGTACACGATTCCTAAACCAAACCGAGGTAGGGGAAAAACTGTTTCTAAAAGGAAAGCCACCTACAGTAGAATTCATAGTGATTTTTTTCGTAAGTTTTACGCATATTAATAATCACGGAAATGTCACGGGAAATATCAACAGAAACATTAAAGTGTCTTTACACTGAATTTAATGAAATGTTTGAAATCGATTTATATAGCCAGCCATGCACTCAGGCTAGTAATCAATCTAAGGACATGGATTCGCATCCCACAAGAGCAGCTTCTGGAAACATAATTCAATTAATAGCTATGGGATATCAGGTAAATCTTATTAATGGTGACCATGTAACTATGATCGTTTGTTTTAAAAACCAATCCGATTCACGAATGTCCTTCAGCGAAGGAAATCTGTCCTCCTTAGTCAGCCAGGTTTACCTGTGACTTCAGAGCCAGAGTAACGTGGTTGAAACTTAACTGCCCCTGCAACTTTCTAGCAGGCCATTTTGTTCAGGAACAATTGGGAATGGGCAATGCTGGCTTCGTCAGCAAAGCTCACATCTCATAAATAAGAACAAAAATCCAAACATGTTTCCTTTCAAATTCCTCGATTTCTAACGGAACAATATCAAGCAACCATTCATATTTTCTAATGTAATATTTCTTAACCTGAATATTATTAGTCTTTTTCACTTTCTGTTTATTTTGTTGAAAATGCTTTAAACTTGATCGTTGCGAACTCCTCTTGCTTGAAAACTATTGTTATGATCGGCAGGCCCATTGTTTGCTCAAGGGCTGATTGCCATGGGATTTCGATATTGTTACACGTTCAGTTATGTTCAGTGCAGAGCTTTGGAATAATCAAGTGACCATCTTCTCATCCTACTTACAGATCATGATGGGTTTAACTGAAAGCAGTTTCATAAATCTTATTTAAACTCTAACCGGCAAAAATGCTGTATTTCCGGTTCACCGATTTTTTAAAAGTAAACTCTTCCATGGAATGTGAAGGTCACTGGCTAGGTCATTATTTATTATTTATGCCTAATTGCCCTTAAACGGAGTCGCTTAATAGGCCTTTTCAGGCAGCAACTAAGGGTGAACCATTTGGTTTTTGTCCGATTATCTCCAATGGCATACTACTAAGGAAAGATGGTGGCAAGATTTTAATGCCACTAGCCTATTACTCAAGACGTGCAGGCTAAAGCTATGAGGATATTGCTTCAAATCACATCATGACATTTCAAACCAATTCATAAATGTTGAACTAAACATTCGTTTTAGTAATGTGGGATGAAACTATAATTCTGACGCAAAAACCGACCTGGCTCTCTGATAACTTTTAGGAAAGGAAATCAGTCACCCTTTCCCGGTCTGGCCTAAACATCACGCCAGCCTTTTAGTCTTCGTAGATTAACCAATAATGGCCAAGTGTTCGAATAAGAAGATATTGTAGATACTTAGCTGCAAACAAGTTTTTTTATTCAAACGTTCTATTTCCGTTGAACAATGCAGGATTAGTGCAACCATCACTATAGTTTAAATAATAAATATCTTGGAGCCCTTTTTTATTTAATATCCACTATTACCTCATGTCACAATTAATCTTGCAGAAAATATCTCGATATTACTTTACTATTCGATTCGAGTGTGCGCACTAGTTGGATTATTCCTCGTGTTTGCGATTGTCATTACGCGGCAGCAACAAATGCTAAAGAATAAAGGTAAGATAACACTTGATTTTTGTACATATCCTTGGCACGACTGATAGTTTAGAGTGTCTTACTATTCGTACTTAGGTAAATGTAAATTAATTATATTTTGTGCACGTCTATTCGATCCTAGTTTAATCCACTCAATGTTTGACCAAAATTACTGTAAACTGGTGATCAGTTCGGAATTAAAGTTGTAAAGAGTCGTATGATGTTGAGGAAACATTAATTGTTGAAAATATGTTTTAAGACATGGAGATAAAATAAAGATAAAAACAGTTATCTAGATGTTTCCAAATATACTTCGTTTTGGAACCACATGAACAAAATGCAGTCCCACACAAAATTAGTTTCCAAACCGCTGCGTGGTGGAGTCACAATTAGCTTTAACTGTGGCTCTGGTCCGAGAACGGCTGTGCAGAGAGCTACAAAACAAACAGGAGCAGTAGAAGGCCAGATGGCTCCTCGGGTCTGCTCCGTCACGCAATATTACCGTCGCTGATGTTGGGCACTTGCCCGCCTTCTCATACGATGCGAAATATTACCATTGCTCCCACGAAATATTTTAAAGTACCCTGCTGGTTCTAAGGATTTCAATTATTTTCCGCACATTACAAAATTAGAAATCCTCTTGGGTTTTTCTTTAACCATAGACTTATCTTTCCAATCTCTGATGTGAAAAATGAGTTGAAAAATAGAAAATCCTGGATAAAGTCAACACTTCTGGTAGCGCCTGTATAGAAGCACACAGAGTTAATATTTCGGGTCCGTAAGATTCTTCTACAGTACTTTTATATTTGAATATCTTTAAATTTCACTTGTTTTCAGATAAAAACGGAAGTGTAACAGGAGGGAAACGGAGCGAGGAACTGGTAGGTTCATTCATTTACAGGCAGTTTGTTGAAACACCAAGAAAGATTGATATAGTGGAAATTTAATATAATCAGATCAGTTTAAGTCCACTTAATAAATGTATTTGTTTTGTTTCAGTAAAAGGTCTCACAACACCAGGTTAAAGTCCAAAGGGTTTTTTTTTTGGAATCTCGAAGTTTCAGTGCGCAGCTCCTGCATCAGTTGAATTTTTAACTTGGTACTGCGAGACTTCTTATTGCACCCACCCCAGTCTAACGCCGGCATCTCCGCATCTTGTTTTTCCCTCAATGAAATTCCACATTTTAATCGGATGTGGAAATACAGTTGCTTTATTGGCAAACAGCGATACACGTTTAGAAAAGAGAACAGCTTATCTCGTTGAAAATACAGTTACTAAGCTTTCATCGATCCATTTATTCATTCAGATCGAAAATAAGTTCTACGTAATGAAGTTACCGCCTGTTTCGATATTCGTGTAACAATTATGTCGATTAAAATTGGCGGGTTTAAACATTTGGGATAAGAGTGTAAAGTGTCGAGTGCCCTAATATTCGCGCTGAGGTAATTGTAAGTTAATTATATTTTGCGCAGGTTTATTCGATCCCAGGTTAATCCACTCAATGTTTGATCGAAATTATTTTAAACAAGTGAACACATTGAACCAGCCGCTTAACAAAAATTTTCCTTTTTGCCCAAGCAGGAAAATGAGTCTGAAATATGCCGCAGTAGATTTGAGCAAAACTCCAAAGCATAAAAGTGACGAGGTGAGTATGCTTAGGTGGGGCCGAGTAACCGATCAGAGAAAGAAAGTACACCATTGTAACATTAACACCCATGCGATAAAGCAGGAAATATGTCTCTGTTGACTTTACCCCTATGCTGTCTATAAGATGATCTGTGTGCCCTTCTGATGAATTTATTTGAACAGCGGACCATGGACTTGCGATGTAACCAGTAAACAATATTTTCAAACATTGACCTTGCAGACTCAACAAAGGAAAATCGGTAATGACTTGATATACTCACGTGTAGCGTTGACCAGTTCAGACAACAGCAAAGCTAACGAAAGATGCACTGATTATGCCCAACTGTGAAGAATGAAACAAAATGGAGCAAAAGAGTCTGGCCATACGGAGAAGAAAAACAATTAGCAATTGAATTTCGACGCAGAATTCACTTCTCTGGAGTACGCTGATCGCGTCTCTCTGCAGTACCGACACCAGGAGTGTTTGTGCTCTATGATATCATGTCTATCAGATAATGCAGTACGTGGTAGTCACTTGCTACTCAGTTACTTCCAGAAGTTTATTTTCGTTGCTTAAAAAAAACTGTCTTGTCATACGGTATTGTTCAATGAGTACATTTTAAAAACAATGACAAATATGTTCTTTCGGCTACAACGATACATTGTGTCCCGTGGTACCTAATTATCTGTATAGTAAAGTAAATTTTTTTAAAAATCGTTTTTCTAGGACTCCTTACAAATTAACGATCAGTATTAACTTTGTTCAGTAAAACAGAAAAAAAGGTGTAGATTCATACGTCCCCTTATTACGTTGAATACGTGCCAGTGCGTTGTATCCAGTTCAGCTGATGCACCTGATAGAAAACGGGTGAAGCTGAATACTTGAATTTCCCTATCGATTTACTGAAAGTAGGTTCGAGTTGTATCTTGCTTTACAAACATCTATTTCTACATGACACCATGTCGAATTGTGGAATCCTGTATCTGAGAAAGTGACCGTTTGACCCGTGCTGGAAATTTGACAGCGTTGCCCAATTATTCCCATCCCGATTCTTTCCCCATAGCAATCAGAGTTTCCTTTATGGATATGCATCGAATTCCATTTTGCAACAAAATGTATGTATTCTTTATCCAAGCGCCATTCTCCTATATCGATAGACTGTCATTTTCTACTCCAGGCAGTCGGCATTTTCTGCAACTTCTTTCTCTGTTGTCTTATTTATTTCTTCAAATACTTCCACAGAAGAAGCCATGTTCATTTTTTTTTTTGACCTGTTGGGGTTTGATCCGTTTGGTTAGGCTGACGACGAAACATTTATCTGGAAAGAGATGGATCCTGAAAAATGCAAGTAAATGGGCAACTGTTCAACTGTCATAATGCTTTGGTTTACCTAACATTTAATTTTCTTACCTGACAAACAATTGTTGACTCAATATGGAAACAAAGTAGTATAAATAATTTTGACGCTAAATTAACCCAAATAGTGGCTATTACGGTATGTAAAAAATATAGTAGGAGGATAAAATCAGCTTAATAAGGGGCATTCCTCACCAAGTGCCCAGAATTTCTTTGAAGTTGGCTTTTATGGCTGATTTTGGACAATGTGCTGAAGCTGTAATTTCTGAGTCACTGGATCAGTATTGCAGTATTTTAGCATATAGAAAAGTGCAATACGTATGGGAAATTTAAAGTTAACTTTCCTAAATCTTGTGCAATCATTAGTAAGAAAAGGACAGACAATGTGTGGCCGTTTATCTGGATAAGCTGATAGCGTGTAAACTATTTGCTGGGGGTTTGTAACTTTCTGCTTTGAGCTACACCTATACGTTGCTAAATATTGACAAGGCGTACTAACGATTGGAACTTGGCAGGGGACGTATTTCTCTCGGTCTTCTCGAAATGCGAACGTATCATTTCTAAATGTAGCAACATTGCAACACACTGGATGTATCAAGTATTCAAAAGCAGCAGTTATTTTACATCGTGTGTTTCAATGTATAATTATAGCGACACACACGTGCAACGGATGTCCCGTTTTAATCATGTTACTGCACCTTTCTAAACAGCACTATCGTTACCACGGTAAAATGTAACTGTTTCGTGTATTGGCATTTAATTATTTAATTAATTCCTTTACATGATCGAAGGCTTATTCCTGCACACATTGTCTGTCCTTTTCTTACTAATGATTACACAAGATGTAGGAAAGTTAAGTTTAAATTTCCCATACGTATTGCATTTTTCTATATACTAAAATACTGTAACACTGATCTCAGTGACTCAGAAATTACAGCTTCAGCACATTGCCAAAATCAGCCATAAAAGTCAACTTTAAACAAATTCTGGGCACTTGGTGAGGAATGGTCTTTATTAAGCTGAATCTTATCCTCCAACTATATATCGTACATTTGGAGATGGAAATGATGACGGAAAAGTTTTACAAAAAAAAATCCACTACATCATGTTGTCATCCAATTAGTAAAGATACAGGCAAGGGACTTCCATTTGAAGACCTTGCTTTTAAATTAAGCTTTTATTGTCACATGTATTAGTATACAATGAAAAACATTGTTTGTTGTTCCTAAGGAAACAACGCATAACGCTTCAAAATGTCGCAGTATAGTCCTATCTAGGCTGACGAGAAAGGTCAACTTAATATAAAATAGGTCTATTCAAAGGTCCGATGGCAGTGGGGAAGAAGCTGATCTTGAGTCCTTTGGAACATGACCTTAGGCTTTTTATCTTTTTCCCAATGGAAAATTGTGGAAGAGAGTACATCCTGGGTGCATAGGGTCCTTGATTATTACGCTCCTTGGCTACTTTTCCGTGGGAGTGGGAAGTGTAGACAGAGTCAATGTATGGAAGGTTAGTTTGCGCGATGGATTGGGCTTCGTTCACGACCCGTTTTAGTGCCTTGAGGTCTTAGTCAGAGCAGGAGCCATATCAAGTTGTGATATATCCAGAAATGTTGCTTTCTCTGGTGTATCTACAAAATTTGGTGGAGTTGAAGCGGACATGCTGAATTTCCTTAGACCCCTGAGAAAGTAGAGGTGTTGGTGGGCTTTCTTAGCTATAGCGCTGGTGTCAAGTGTCCAGGATAGGTCATTGGTGATTTAGCCACCGAGAAAATTGAAGCTTTCAATGATTTCCACTTCATCCCTGTTGCTGTCAAGAGGGGCATGTTCTCCATTAAGCTTCCTGAAGTCGATGATTCTCTCCTTCATTTTACTAACATTGAGGGAAGGATTATGGTTGTTCCGCCAATTCAGTCAGTCCTATATTCTATCTCATCGTTGTTTGAGATCCGACCACTATGCTAGTGTCATCAGCAAACGTGAAAATCGAATTGGAGGGGAATTTGACCAAACAATCATAGATGTATTAGGAGCAAAGTGGAGGGCTCAGGACACAGCCTTGCGGGACACTGGTATTGAGGATAATCATGAAGAAGATGCTATTGCCTATCATTACTGATCACAGATATAATTTTTCTGTTAGGATCTAGGCTTTGCTGAGCAGATTAGCATGTGCTGCCCTTCTCAGTACCCTACTAGACCATTTCAGAGGGAGTTAAAAGTCAAACGCATTGCGTGTATCTGAAGTCGCATGCAAGCTAAGCATGGAAATAATAGCACATTTCCTTCCCTGAAAAGCATTAGAGAACCAGTTTTTTTTTTAACGAAATGCTTTCCTGGTCATCATTTGGCTTTTGAATTCCAGATTTTTTTTTTCAATTGAATTCAAAGTTTCTCATGGGCCATAGTGGGAATCGAACCCGAGGCCTCAGAGCAGTGCTCGGTATTTCTGCATTCGTATTCCACTGGGCATCGAACTTCCTGCCAGATTGCTCCATAAAATGGGACTTGGGAATCAATAATACGTGAAAATATATTTCCTACTACATAACTGGACGATTATAAGTGAATCTTTTGAGAAGTTTGCATTCCCTTTAAGAAACACAGTAATGATTATTCTAAAGATGTTCTGAAAACGTTATGCGCAAACACATAAAAAAGAAGGAAATATGGTGACTCGAACGTCCATGGCAATTAGAAGTGGCCGTGGATACTTATTGACAAAGTATCTTTGAATGCAAGTGGGAGCATATGTTGGCTTTCTGCCTTCAGGCAGATTTCTGGATTAGTTTTTATTTATAAAGAAACAGCAATGTACACTGGGAGTGAAAATCCTTAAATTGATCAACAGTAGTGCCCAGATTAATGTTTCACTCCAGAACAATCCCCGGAGGCTGACGTGCTCGCTCCACAGCACCGTTGGCTGTGAACAACGAAATCTGTCTATGATACCTTCCTGGGATTAGCAAGATTTTTAATATTCAAAGTAGGGATTCATGAACAGCATTGGAAAGGTCAACACTTCGAAAAGGTATACTGAAGCGCTGGTGGGTTTGTTCTGCTATTAGTAACGCGTGTTGCTAAATATTGCTAGAGTCGCGTGGATTTGGAAGGCTAAGTAAGGAAAACGCCTCTTAGCTCATCTCTGTTGCAACGAAGTACATTTTTCTGTTGAGTGCAACACCCTGAAAACGAGCTAGTCTTGCATAACAACTGTTATAGTTTGTCCAGTATCAGTGCTGGTGCAGCAAAAAACTATGGCCTCTTTAATGTTAGATAGTTTTTTGTTATCTTCGCTTGGATCTCTATATTATGCAGGCGGAATGGATTAGGGAGAGAATGCCATAATTTAGGAACATCACTAATGAATCAGGACCACGAATACAGGATCATTTCAAATTGAGGATGCTGCAGAAATCTGAATTGGATGACATAAATTCCAGAGATGTAGAGGAAAGGATTGTAAAGATAATCCTGGATAGGAGCAAAAGTAACAGGGTAGTTTTATGGGGGACTTTAACTTTACAAATATCGATTGGAAAAGCTATGGTGTAAGCACATTAGAGGGGTCAGTTTTTGTCCAATACCTGCACTAAGCTTTCATGACACAATACGTAGATAGGCCAACAAGAGGTGAGGCTATATTGGATTTGGTACCGGGTAATGAACCAGACCAGTTGTTAGACTTGGAGGTATGTGAGCATTTTGGTGATAGTGACCACAATTCGGTTACATTTACCTGAGTGATGGAAAGGGATAGGCATATACCGAAAGGTAAAAGTTATAGCTGGGGGAAAGGTAATTATGAGGTTATCAGGTGAGATTTAGGATATGTAGATTGAAGTAGGAAACTGCAAGGCCGGGGAACATCTGAAATGTGGAAATTATTCAAGGAGCAGTTACTGCGAGTCTTTGATAAATATGTACCTGTCAGGCATGGAGGAAGTGACCGAGGGAGGGAACAGTAGTATACTAAGGAAGTTGAATCTCTGCTGAAGAGGAAAAAGGAGGCTTACATAAAGATGAAATGTGAAGGCTCAGTTCGGGCACTGGAGAGTTATAAATTAGCCAGGAAGGAGCTAAAGAGAGAGTTAAGAAGAGCTAGAAGAGGATATGAGAAGACTTTGGCGGATAGGATCAAGGAGAACCCTAAAGCTTTCTATAGGTATGTCAAGAATAAAAAATTGGTTAGGGTAAGATTAGGGCCAGTCAGTCACAACAGTGGGAAGTTGTGCATGGAACCTGAAGAGATAGGAGAGGCACTGACTGAGCATTTTTCGTCAGTATTCACGCAGGGAAAGGCAGTGTAGTCGAGGAGAATAATGAAATACAGGGCTGTAGACGAGATGGGATTGAGATACATAAGGAGGTGTTAGCAATTCTTGAGAGTATGAAAATTGATAAGTCCCCTGGACCGGATGGGATTTACCCTAGGATTCTCTGGGAGGCTAGGGGGGCGATTGCAGAGCTTTTGGCTTTAATCTTCATGCTGTCATTTGCTACAGATATAGTGCCGGAAGACTGGAGGGTAGCAAATGTTGTCTTTTTGTTCAAGAAGGGGAGTAGAGACCACCCTGGGAATTATAGACCGGTGAGCCTAACTTCTCAAAGTTTTGGAAAGTATTATAAGGGATAGGATTTATAGTCATCTAGAGAGAACAAGGTTGACTAGGGATAGTGAACACGGTTTTGTGAAGGGTAGGTCGTGCCTCACAAGCCTTATTGAGTTTTTTGAAAAGGTAACCAAAGAGGTAGATAAGGGTAAGGCAGTTAACGTGGTGTATATGGATTTTAGCTAAGCATTTGATAAGGTTCCCCATGTTAGGCTACTGCAGAAATTGCAGATGCATGGGATTGAGGGTGAATTAGCAGTTTGGATAGGAATTGGCTTGCTGATAGAAGACAGGGGGTGGTTGTTGATGGGAAATATTCAACCTGGAGTTCAGTTACAAGTGGTGTACCTCAGGGATCTGTTTTGGGGCCACTGCTGTTCGTCATTTTTATAAGTGACTTAGATGAGGGTGTAGAAGGATGAGTTAGTAAATTTGCTGACGACACCAAAGTCAGAGGAGTTGTAGACAGTGAGGATGGATGTTACAGTTTGCAGAGGGACATAGATAAGCTGCAGAGCTGGGCTGAGAGGTGACAAATGGAGTTTCATACGGAAAAGTATGAGATGATTCACTTTGGTAAGAGGAACAGGAGTACAGAATATAGGGCTAATGGAAGGATTCTTGGTAGTGTCGACGAGCAGAGAGATTTCGGTGTGCATGTGCATAGATCCCTGAAAGTTGACACCCAGGTTGATCAGGTTGTTAAGAAGTCGTACAGTGTGTTAGCTTTTATTGGTAGAAGATTGAATTTCAGAGCTGTGAGGTCATGTTGCAACTGTACAAAACTCTGGTGTGGCCGGACTTGGAGTATTGCATACAGTTCTGGTCGCTGCATTATAATAAAGATGAGGAGGCATTGGAAAGGAGGTTTACCAGGATGTTGCATGGTATGGTGGGAACGTCTTATGAGGAAAGGCTGAGGGACTTGAGGTTATTTTCATTAGAGAGAAGAAGGTTATCAGGTGACCTAATTGAGGCATACAAGATGGTCAGAGGGTTAGATAGGGTGGATAGTGACAGCCTTTTTCCTTGGATGATGATGGCTAACACGAAGGGACATAGCTTTAAATTAAGAGGTGGTAGTTATAGGACGGATGTCAGAGGTATGATCTTTATTCAGAGGGTAGTAAGGGCGTGGAATGCCCTGCCTGCAGCAGTTGTGGACTCGCCAACTTTAAGGACGTTCAAATGGTCAGTGGATAAGCATATGGATAACATTGGAATAGGTTAGATAGAGAGTCATTAGATTGGTGCCACTGGTCGGCACAACATCGAGGGCCAAAGGGCCTGTACTGCGCTGTAATGTTCTATTTTCTGTGCTCTAAACGTGCTTCAGAGGTTTATATGGCGAAAAGTATCAAATAACACCTTCATGGAATTGAAACAGTAAGAAATCTCACGATACTGGATTAAAATCTAACACAGGCTCATTTTATACCATGAGCTTTCGGAACGCTGCTCCTTCAACAGGTAAATGGAGGATTGGGTTCATAAATAGGGCGTACAGAGACACAGACTCAATTTGCGAGATAATGCGTGGAATGCGAGTCTTAACAGGTAATCAAGTTCTTACAGATGCAGACAATGCGAGCGGAGAGGGGGTTAAATAGAGATTAAGTAGGCGTGAATTGCCTCAAGCCATGACAGTTAACGAAATTTTGCAAGTCCAGGCAAGTCGGGGGCTCCAGATAGTGTGGCTGAACCCAGATCCTGATTGAGGTGGTACTCATGTATGGGAAACTTGGCTATCAGTTTCTGCTCGGCGATTCTGCGTTATCATGTTTCTTGAAGGCCGCCTTGGATTACGCTTACCTGAAGATCAGAGGCTGAACGCTCTCGACTGCTGAAGTGCTCTCCGAAAGGAAGGGAACAGTCCTGCCTGGTGATTGTCAAATGGTGTCCATTCATCCATTGTCCTAGTGTCTGCATGGTCTCGTCAATGTACCACGCCTCGAGACGTCCTTTTTTGCATCAAACAGACAAGGCTTCCCGATTCACAAGAGATCGTCAATGAATGCATTGGCGGAGTTACATCCAGAGGTAAAAAGGACAGGGATGAGAATTTGGAAGTAAATCAGCTGAGTTAGGAAAAGCAACGAGTTAAAAAGGATGGTCTTACTGATGGCACGGATTTCTAACCCGTGTTTCATGGTGAAATATAAGAACAATTTTAGGCATTCCGAATCAACCCTGAACACTTGCCAGTGAGAAAGCATGGCAGAACAAATACAAACGGTTTGGACCTCCTAATATTTAGTTGCAGGATTATGTTGTCCAGTAATGGAGGTTGTACAATCATTGTGAAAATTTAGGGATGAGGAAACATTAAAAGAGGCCGTGGTGAGGTACAGCTGTGTGTCATCAAGCTAGATGTAAACGCTAATACTGTATTAGGGTGAGATCTCAGCGAGGAAGCATATATATGAGAATTAGCACAAGGTCAGAGTACCTTCTTTGGGAGACAATAGCAGAACTATGGGAACGAGGAGAGAAATCATCGAAAGCTATTGTCCGCTTAGGAATCAATAATAGAAGAATGGAACCACGCAACTGCGTAGACATTCATTTGGGTCATGGTAAGAGGCTGTAGAAGAAATGTGGTCAGTTTCATCAAATGATTGTTGACAGATTGAAGATATGTAGCAGGTTAGCCGCGGCGTGATATTGATCGGGAGGAGTGTAGAACAGGTCACGATCATTATAAGGCAGACTGGAAGGAATGTGAATCAGGCCAGGATCACTGTGAAGACAACGACAGAGAATTAAAATCAGACCGTGAAATCACAGTATTCGCTTGTGCCTTCCTTTGCCTGTGCAACTGTCTCACCAATTCCGAGAGAGCAATGTTGGGCGAGATAGTGGCTTTGGAATTACAACGAAGGTAAGTTCCTCCAGATTGTTCTCCGTCGGTGATTGCCACTCCAAAGAGTTTACGTGCCATAGATCAATGCTTAGTGAACACAATCGACATTTATTCTGTTAACAGATTAACAAAATTTTCCCCAAATTGTCTTAATTAACCTACCTTCCTACTGGATGGAGCGATGCAGAGCTGCTTCTCAAAGCAGAAAATGTTGCCTCGACCATGAGCTGATGCATCAAACTAAAGCTACTTACATAATTAACTTGCACACATAGGATATGGTTATGTGAAGATTTGTAAGAGATTCGTCTGTAATCAAGCAAATATGGAGCGGCTATCACTTTTCTGAAGAATAATCAACGTCAATCAGATTTTTTATATATGCATTTTTATATAAATATACCTTGCAAATTTATCTGACGAAATATTTTCGCAGATCCTTAGGCTCTTTTTTAACCAGTAGAGTCTTTAGGAAAAAAAACTGTGCTTGTTGATACTGTGACCAAATGCAGCACGTTATAGTTTACACTGAGAGAAATGCTAAGCGTATACTCTACCCACAATGCACTACTGTATCACACAGAGCAACAGATTCACTTTATCTAAACATTGTTCAAATAGAAGGAAGCTAATAGTATTCTTCAGCCTATCGCAGACGCAGAGAAGATCAGATGAATAAATGCATTATTATCTATAGTCTGAATATTCACCAATGAACTGAAGATAACAAAATATTATGAGTAGCTAATACCTTGTCGCTAAAAGGAGACAGAAACTGGGTATTCACCTATGTGCACTGACAACAATGGCGTCAACTGAAAAATATTGTTCCATTTTTCGGAATTTGATCCCTTTTAATTCTCGTTTCCCCATTTATTTTATCATCCCTCTCTCCATTAAAAGTCAGTGATCCATGCTAGACTTCTACTTTTGGGTCTCAGATCAACTTAATTTAACGTTTCTGTCATTTATAAGAGGGCCAACCATTGAAAAATGGCAAATTGTATCTCTTCCAGGAAATCAATTACAAACTGATCACATTCTATCTCACCAATCGCATACCAATTACGCACGCCGCAAGCCAATTGAATATTAGCCTTGCCGTAGTTAGGCCAGTCAGAATGCAGTAATAACATTGTTCACCATGTGTTTTTGACTTGGAATAAATTAAATGGCAAAAGTTTGCACTGAGCAAGTTGCACAGCAAATATCGCTGCACAAGGGAAACAAATTACAGTGATATAACAGAGTCAACGGGAGGAATTTTACAAGAATGATTCTGAATATCCAGTAAGTGTAAAAATGGGAGAGTTCCTGATTCAGACTGACACTGCCCAAAGGGTATCCCTCCCCTGAGCCCACGGCTTTGGGAAAGTGCTTCAATGGCCTTTAATTCTACCAGCGAGGCCAATCCAACTGTTTCCAGTTCATGGTCTGCAGATGTTTTCCTCGCCAGAGATAAACTTTCCTATGAGTCTAGAAAGGCAAGTGAGCACGAAGGATGAGCGCCAGGCTCGCTAAAGTGTAAATTCACATTTAAGTGAATTTAGATATATTATTCAGTCTTTCGCTCATTTCCGGCAAAAGGCTGACCTCGCAGGATATCCGGTTCTTGTAAAAATACGTGAGCCCTAAAGTCGATATGATCCTCCCATTGCGCGATTTTACGTGTTCGAACTGCGCATGGATGGGTGGGACGATCCTGTAAAATGCTGCCTCGAGATTTAGAGAGTGCCCAAAATCTGAACCGAAATGCAAAAGTCCTACTACGTTAGTCAATTCCCGCCCTGTCTTTAAAAGAAATTAATTTGCAATTTGTTGAAGGTTTCCTGGGTTCATTCGCTAAATTATCTCATGTTGCCTAAATGGTTAAAGTTTCAAATGAAGACGATTAGAATTTAAGTTCAAATAACTTCTAGAATTTTCACTAGCGCCTGTTCACTTCAAATACAATATTACGTAAGCAAGGAAAATGTGGAAGAGTTAAGGAGTTTTTGGAGCATCTATGGAAAGAGAAATTCAGACATTTCACGTCGTGATTATTCTTCAGATATCGGATAATCGTTTTATATTTCCAGCATTCATGGTCATTTGTATTTGGCACGATTGTAAAAAAAAAACAGCCTGCCGCAAATACAGAGGAAAGTCAGGAAATGAAATGTATCCTTTAGAAGTCTGCAAAGTGAAAACTTTTATACTTAGAAGTTAGCACATAGTATTCAGATACAACTTACACTGAGGTTGATTGCAACAAGACCAATTCGTTTGACCATGCCCTTACGCCGACATAATCCCTTCAACACAACGTTTGGGAAGCATAGAAAACCACAAATGATTTATGCCATAAATAAAACTGCCACTAATCCCTAATGATCTATGTCAAGCATTAATTTCCACTGGGAAAACGTTCCACTCCACTTGCTTTCGTTCAACCCTATCACAATATATGATTATACTCTTCCTCATCCTTGCCCTACCCCCAGCTCATTCTTGATGCAATCTGTAGCAGAAACCTGAATCATTGGCTGTACCCAATTATCTCCCCAAATATTCCAGCTCATGATACAAGAAATGAAACATAGATGATGCAGAAAATCTGAAACGAAAATAGCAAAATGCAAGACCTCTAACGCAACCCAGGAGAAATCTGTAGGGGGAGAAGCAGTCAGGCTGATGACTTACCACCAGAACATTGCACACGCTTAAATGCTGAAGATCAGCTCTCCATATTTTGTCGCCTTGCACATGGCACTGTGGAATGCTAATTGTATTTATAAAATAAACGCCGAAATGAATCTAGTATAGGTTGAGATAGTAAGCACAAGAATCAGTTGAGCAAATACAAGTTAATAGTTAATAAGAACCATTGTAATATGAATATAAAGCACATGTTCATTTTCACGCAAATTGTAATGAATATTTGTAACTCAGAAACCCGTTGAAATGATCAAGAATTTAGATGGACACATGTTTCTTGGACGAATATTTCAAGGTATATGGCGCAACAATGAGTAAATTGGGTTCAGGAATGGATCAGCTAAGATTTAAGTTAATGCCAGAAACGAACTGAAAGGAGAAATAGCCATGTTCGCTTCCTCAAAATCATTACATTTGTAGAAAAAAAAACAATGCACTTTACTGTGATACTGCGCACAAACAAATGCTTTGCTTTTACGCAGCATTCCTCTCTTGGGAAATTTCCAATGGCTCTTCATAATGAGTTAACCTGACAAGAATATGCAGTCACCAATATTTCAATGTGGATTTCTTGATTTTGTTGAATTTAAACCAGTCAGTGGTGAAACACAATTGGATTCACACTCCTTTGAGATAAAAAGTAGGTAAAAATTTACAATTTCTATTCTTGATGTTTCATCAGTGACCTGAAGATGTAGGCCTCTGGTGAGAGTAAAATAGTTTTTTTTTGGATGACTTCCTTAACGCACACGCACGTTGTGTGTCAAAGCCATATAAAAGGTTGACCGTCCTCCACCAGAAATGTCTTTAAGGAGATGGGAAACATGGGTGAAAAATCGTGGTTTTATTTATCTTTGCTTTAATTAAAGAGATTATTTTTAGTCTGTATTATATTTCAACATGAAAAATTAGTGCAATTTAATTCAGGAAACAATGGGGGAATCTTTAAGGAAGAAATATTTCGGGTCCAGGATAGATACATTTCAGCAATAGATAAAGACAACCCAATGTTAAGCAGGGCGGTTGGGTGTTTGGAAGATAGGTGTTATGCTGAAACAAAACAGGTGCAAGATGCATGTCAGGTGGATTACTCAAACAAGAACCAGGGCAGATACATTAAGTTGAAAGAGGACGAGAAAAAGAAATTGAGACTAGAAAATACACAAGAAAATACATGAAAGTAAAATATCAGTTAGGGTAAAACGGATTCAAAGATCTACTCCCAGTATGCCTATAGCAATCTAGTTGTGAGAATGGAGTCATGACACGAGATATTACATGGCCAAAGTTGTGTATTGTGGTCGGTAATGGTGAGAGTCCGGGAAGTTGGAGGTCTCCTCCTAAGTGTTCGAAATTTCGGTGCACATGCTCCTGCATCACTATGTTTTGATAATTTTCTTCATCAATACCTACCATTGATCATTTTCTTATTTCTCCAAATGTCCATTCAGACAGCAGGAGTGGGCAATTCTGCAGCATCTCGTCTAAGTGTTTGTCTTCGTGCAAGAGGATAGGCAGTGTAAGTGAGCGAATAAATCTCTTTGGACGCTCTGAGCTAAGCGCCACCCAGATCTCCACCAATCTCCGTGCATCCAGAATTGTCGCAAAAATCTCAGGAATAGCAATTCGAACTAATCATCTTGCTCATCTGTCTTTCTCGAGACCAGAATTGCTGTGGGAAATTTTAGCTTCATTCAACCAGAACTGAAATTTTGGCCCATATCCACGTGCTTCAGTCCAGCAGTCAAGAATGTTCACGAAAATGTTTAGTGATAGCTGGAGCGGCGAGGAGAAGCAGAAAAAATAACGCTCATTCAGATGATTGCAAAGGGAAATGATACTTTAACGAAGATATTCAGCCTGTGGTAGGTTCCTACTTTATGTCGATTTCGTCGATCTGAATCAAAAAGAGGTATGATATTATGAGTCGTGCTTCTCGCAACATTTGAGCTGGACTAATCTTTGTTAATCGGGAGAAAGGGTTAAATTCAGCCTGTGGTAGGTTCCTACTTTATGTAGATTTCGTCGATCTGAATCAAAAAGCTAGTATGATATTATGAGTCGTGCTTCTCGCAACATTTGAGCTGGACTAATCTTTGTTAATCGGGAGAAAGGGTTAAACTGTAGGTTAAGGTTCCACTCCAAACCTCAGATAACTTTTATCTTGTGCTATTCCTTCAAACTCTGTCCTCCAATATCCATGTCTGCACGGATATTTAAGGGAATAAAGGAAGGTGTCATATTGAAAGAAAATGCGGTATATCTTGATTTCAAGAAGGCATCTGACAAGGTGCCACACTAAAGACTGTTACATAAGATAAAGATGCACAATGTTACTTTAGCATGGATAGAAAACTGGTCAACTAACAGAAAGCAAAGGTTGGGGATAAATGGGTGTTTTTCTGGTTGATGACTCGTGGTGTGCTCAGGGATCAATGTTGAGACCACAATTGTTTACGATTTACACAGATGATTTGGGATTGGGAACCAAGTGTAGTCTGTCAAAATTCATAAATGACACTAAGTTGGATGGAAGAGCAAAGTGCGCAGAGGACGCTGAGAGTCTGTAAATAGATAATCCACATGACTGAATAAGGAATTGGCAGATGGAGTACAATTTTGGTAAATGTGAGGTCATCCATTTTGGTAGGAATAAAAGCAAAATGAACTATTATTTAAATGGTTAAAAAAATTGCAATATGCTGCTGTGCAGAGGAACATGGATGCCCTCTTGCAGGAATCTCAAGGAGTTGATTTGCAGGTGCTGCAGGTAATTAAGAAGGCAAATTGAATTTTGTCCTTCATTGTTAGAGGGATGGAGTTAAAAACAGCGAGTTTATGCTGCAGCTGTATAAAGTGCTGGTGAGGTCACACCTGGAGTACTGTGTACAGTTTTGGCCTCCTTACTTGAGAAAGGATGTACTGGTACTGGAGAAGCAGGGAGGTTCACTGGTTGATATTGGCGTTGAAAGGGTTGGTTTATGAGGAAAGGCTGAGTAGATTGGGCTTTACTCATTGTAATTCAGAAGAATGAAGGGAGATCTTATAGAAACATATAAGTTTATGAAGGGAATTGATAAAATAGAAGCAGGGAAATTGTTTCCACTGACGGGTGAAAGTAGAACTAGGGGACATAGCCTCAAAATAAGGGGAAGCAGGTTTAAGACTGAGTTGAGGAGGATCCTCCACATAAAGGGTTGTGGAATTCCCTGCCCAGCGAAACAGTTGAGGCTATCATTACATGTTTTTAAGGCAAGGATAGATAAATTTTTGAACGGTAAAGGAACTAAGGGTTTTGGTGAACGGGCAGGTAAGTGGAACTGAGTTCACAAAAAGATCAGCCATGACCTTATTGAATGGCGGTGGAGGCTCGAGCGGCCTACTCCTCCTCTTAGTTTTAATGTTCTGGTTATCGACTTTTCTACAATAGTGTCACTTCTATTAAAATTGTTCATCTTTGGGAAGACAGTTAGCAAATTTCCTGTTAACCCCTTAAACATTAAGGAGAATGATTCCAGCTTTTGCAATCTTTCTTTACAACTGACGTCCCCATATCGTCGTATTCTACTATTCCTTTAGATCCGTTTTGTAACCTTTCTGCGCCTTGAGCATCTTTTGTAAAACGTGATATGCATTAGAACATAACACCTACTGACGCCTAACTGGTTCCTTATAAAGGTGAATTATGCCATCCTTGCCGTGTATTCTATATACGATATAAAGCCAAGCATCGTCTCTGATTTTTAAGAGACTTCTCCGTTCTCTATTGGGACACAGGGATATAGACGGTTAGTTCGGTCAGATTGATTGGAGTACGCGGCCTAATGGCACCAAAGAACACTCATCTGAATAACTTTCAAGAACAGAAGGGCAATGGGTGGAAAGTGTGAAAATTTGGTGAAAATAATACTGCTACATTTTTGAAACAGGAGGTTTACTGGCATTTAGTGAGTAGGTTTCAATCTTCGTTTTGCTAGTGCATTGGTTTATTTTGGCTCATTGGTTTATCTTGAGGCACGTGCTGTTCTCCTTGAAGTTTCGTTACATCTCACTGCGTTACTTCCCCTTTTTAGAGGACAGGTTAGAATCCACCATAATAAGTTAGGAATGGGGTCATATCTAATCCAGAGGCTATGTACGTTTCTCTAACGGAAAGATGATTAGCAAAACGCTTCGACTATTGGGGAGGCAGGAATAGAACATTGGGGCTATGGTATTGCCATTAGTATTCCAGAGACCCAGGATAATGTGCCGAGGACCAGGGTTGGAATAGGAGAGCAGCCGATGAAGTCAGTTTGAATTAAACGATTAAAGGAAATCTGGATTAAAATTTGAATGCCAGCTATGAAACCATTCATTGTTAGTTGCTGTAAAACTCTCCTGGTTCACTCATGGCATTTAGAGATGTAAATCTGCCGCCTTTATCCGGTTTCACGTAAGTGTGATCGGAAGTCTACAACAATATGGTTGACTGTAAACAGCCGCAGAAACGACCAAGCATGCTACCCAGTTCAAGAGTAATTAGCAAAGGCTCAGCCAGCGACACCCGCATCCAAACATCAAAAAAACCAAATTTGCCTGAAACAAACTTTTCCAAATCATGTTGCTTGTTGTATTTTTAAATCTGATTTCAAATTCTCCACTTCAGATTTCCAGCAAAATTCGTTGGATTAGGGGTAGTCGCACAAACATTACACAACCACAGCTTTTGCAATTCCTCGATCAGAAAACAACAGGTTAGTGTTCTGTTAGTGGCACAACTTCAATGGCAAGACCGCGAGTATACCTCTCTTGCAACAATTAATTCTCGCGCCAGGACAGAAAACTGCCAAATGACTTATTGATTTTTTGTGAGTGATATCATTGGATTTATCTTTGCATTTCTTTATAACCAATAAACGGTTTGTGGTACACAGCTGTTTGGCAGCGAGTTTTACCGGATGACTTAATATTAACAATGGCACGAAGAAAACCGAGGCTTCCTGACCAGAAGTGAAGGGATTGTAAACTTATAAATCTCCGCAACCGATTTAATCAAATTATGAAACATTGCCGTATGGCCACAATAGGATGAATGGGATAAATGTAACGTCTTATTGCGCAAGCTCTCTGCCTGTTTTTGCAACATTCAAATCAAAATATCAGAAACATCGGTCCAATAAAAGCAGTAGAACGTTATGCTAGTTGGTTTGGAGTAATACATTTCTCGACCCCCATCTCTATGTTTACGTATTCATTTCTATCATGGAATTATTTTGTAATCTGCCATTTTGATCGAGGTTAACCGCTAACTCCTGCTTTCTTTTTATTTTGTTTGCAGATATATTCGCAATTTGAAAAACTGTAGAACGTTCATTCAGAGCACGAAACATAACGTCAAGTCCTGAAATGATCCTCACCATCGAACTTACCACTTTCAACGTTTAAGTGGTAAATGTGCTATTGGATCAGTTGACTGTGCCAGTATTTTAACAAAACACAGCTTGCACCAAATACTAAAACACTTGCTTCAATTTTCAACAATCAGTCAACTTTAGGATCGCAATAAGATTAGTAACAGGTGGTTCAAACTGGTGCTTCCCACTGAGGTACAATATTGTAGGTGACACAAAGCAAACGACACGAATGGGGCATGAGGTGTTATGAAGTGGGTAGAATTTTAATTTAGTTGCTCAATTGTGGAATAGAATTGAGGAAGGCATAGCAAGGGTCAATGCTCAGTTTTAAACAACAATGTATCATTTACCAATTAAAGAAGAGCAATATATAACCAACATAAGATATTGTGAAGTTCTTCTGAAGGAATCAAACTATATCTAAATTAAGTAGCACTTGTATATTAAGAAATTTTATAGTTTATTTCTTAGTGTCACAGGTAGTCTTATATTAATACGGCAATTAAGTTACTGTTAAAATTCCCCGGTCAGCACATTCCGGCATCTGTTTGTGATGTGCAAGATTACAAAACTTTGGCTCCGTGTATACAATATTAGTGTAATTTTTCCAGATATTCTGCGTCGCAGGCGATTCACATTAATGTGTCGGGGATGTCCAGTTGATATGCAAAATCCACAACGGAAGTTCACTACTCATCAATTGTTCATTCCACTTCTGTATGAAAATGTGTAGAAATTGCTGGAATCTTTGGTTTATTATTTTGGTCTAATTTCAAAAATATCGCGTGCAAGATGAAATAAGTAAAAGTAAAATATAGATCTTACCCATATGCAAGTCTGTTCTTTACTGAATTACTGACATTAATGATGATTTTCGCTTGTGAGCGTGGGTAGCATCCGTGAAGGTGATGCCCGCCCATAGGAGCAGAATATGCTGCTTCATAATCAGGATAGGCATTTTAGGTCGAAGATGAGGAGTAGTTTCTTCACTCAGAGCGTGACAAATCTTTAGAATGCTCTACCCCGGAGGACTCTAATGTCACTGAGGTGTTCAAAATAGAGGCCAAAAGATTTCTAAACAGTGAATATATTAAGGAATATTCGAGCTCTGACGAAAGGTTATCCAGACTCGAAATCTTAGCTCCATTCTCTCTCCAAAGATGTTGTAAGACCTTCTGAGGTACTCCCATATTTTCTGCTTTTGTTTCTGATTTCAGCGCCCGCAGTATTTTGCCTTGTGTCTTAAGGAATATGGGATCGTATGAAAAAATGATTTTGATACGGACGATCAGCCATAATCTCATAAAATGGTGCGGCAGGCTGGAAGAATTGAATGGCCTATTCCTGTGTCGTATGTCCCTTTGTATGTATCTTCCTACGAACCAAAATATATTTAATTCAACTGTTAATTAATATGCTTTACAAGATTATAGTCTAGTTTTATTCACTGCAATAATAATTGTTATTTGGCAATTTACAATATTCACCTGTATTTCCCATTGGGTACTTGCTATTGATCTTCTTGACTGCAAAGTTTTATATTGATTTTTTTATACCTCGGCAGAGATAAAAACATATTTAAATATATTGTGGGTAACTACGAAGAACTCAGAAAGTTGATTGTGACTTTGACCCTCTTGTTCTTGCTTTTGCTTTCCAGAAAGTGTTTGGTTTATGTAACTCTATATTTGCACAACTGGCCTTGGAATTCTATGTGCTCATCTAAACAGCTATTGGTGTCAGTAGGCTTTTCGATTGAGCAGGTCAACATAGCTGGGGTCAGAATAAGAAAGTAAATTCATTAATTTTCTTCTGCCATAGATTGATTTATTTGCCGACGTGTAATTTTTTTCAGATGATAACAGGTTAGTAGAATTAAAAGTAGTATAGGCGGTGGGAAGGAGACAGCAATTTTCTAAATGCACTGCTCTCGTGCTGCTCATTTTTCTCAACTCTGTTTGAGTTGAAGTAAATTCATTAATTTTCTTCTACCATAGATTGATTTATTTGCTGACGTGTAATTTTTTTCAGATGATAACAGGGTAGTAGAATTAAAAGTAGTATAAGCGGTGGGAAGGAGACAGCAATTTTCTAAATGCAGTGCTCTCGTGCTGCTCATTTTTCTCAACTCTGAGTTGATGTAACGTTACTACGTTTGTTTTCGGCCATGCCGGTGAGAACACACATAGCTTTGATTTTATGAACAGGGCTTTGGACGAGAGGTACTTCAATTCCTTTCGCTGCTATTTGGAATAGTATTCGGATAATTATTTATTTTCTCTGTGGTGAATATTAAATCATATCTCTCATTTCGTAAATGGCTCGGTTTACATTTGATCTGATGTTCAGTTCACTGCTGCCACATAAAATGATTAGAAAAAGGCCAGTACCAAGTTTCAAATCAAGTTCATTCTTAAGTGTGATCTGTGGCAATAAGTCCTAAACTTAAAGGTAATTCAGTGAGTGAAGTTTGAGCATTACTTTCAAATCGTCGCCTTTTCAAACAGACGCATTTATCCGTCTGTTCAAATTGCTCCATGCAAGGCTAAAATAAGAAAGAGAGCAATTTTGGACGAATGCTTTCCAAATTTCAAAGATGCCATCTTACAACAAAATGCAGCATTATTCATTTGCAGACTTTTGTTTACAGTCCTTGGAATTTGTTGGGCAGCATTGGGTTATAAATCATTAAACACACACGTCATTCTTTCCAGTCATCATTTTCTCCACAACAGTCAACTTATTTCGCGGGAGTAAAACTAGCCGCCCAATTGAACCCTATCATTCTACACTAAATCATCGAAATTGTATCGCCGTCTGTCATTAATAGTGCGGATAAGCGACAGTTGTTCAGCAATGTTCTGGTGTCCAATTTGGCTTCTTCACTCTCATTGCAGACTTTGTCCAAACTTGACAAAAGCGCTGAATTCCAGAGTGACTGACTTTGACAGCACTTGACAGAGTGTGGCATCACAGACCCCTGGTAATTTTAAAGTCGATTGGAACACGAACGAAAACTCATAACAGGATGAAATCATATCTAGCTGGAAGAAAGTTAACAATGATTTTTGTACTTCAATCGTCGTAGACCAGGGATCTCTGCAGGAGATCCACAAGTTAACCACAAGAAACCATCTTCCGAAATGTCAGTTACTTTCCACCCATTACATATCAGAGTTGTGGGGTGTTCGCTAATGATGGCGGAACATTTATCTCAAAATTCCTCATTTAATGAAACACCCGTTTCCAGAAGTATAAGGCGGTGGGCAACAATATCGTTTGTACTGATCACTGACAACACAACTTGAGCGTCAGGTAAGGACCATCTCCAGTATTACTAAGGCTAGTTTAACAATTCTAGATATATTTACCAAAACAAATTTCATCAGCAACTGTGGAGGAATCAAAACCCATGTCTCCAGAGAATTGGTGCAGCGTTCTGGATCACGAATCCAATGACACTTCTACTATACCAGAGTCCCCCAAATTATCAGCGAGCATCCCCACTGCTGGACCCTATGATGGAAAGAAGGTATCTGACGAAGCAGCTGAAAATAATTGCGTCCTGGGTATTATGATGAGTATGTCCTGCAGTATTGTTGCGTGGTTGAGATTATTCTTTTCCAAACAAAAAACAACCATTTTCCCTTGTTGTAGGCATGATTCCAAACTTTGCTATGTGTTCCCTTACGGCGCATAGTTGTACATATTTCAATGTGAAACCTCTTATTCTTCAAAGTTAGATATAACGTAAGCCTACTCTACTATTTCTCTCATACAACAATGCCATCATCACGTGAAGAAATTCAGTACACATATTTTGCAGACCCTCTAAGTTAACGATATATTCATGGAGATGAGAAAAACAAAACTGTACACAGTACTCCAGGAACGGTAGATGTTGTTGAACAAGACATTGCGAACTAGTAGGAAAAAAAAGGAGTTTTATACGTGTTTTACAATCCAATCGCAATAACAGTCGACATAGTTCTTGCTTTCCCGTAGTGAACCTTAGCATTCGGTCACTGGGGCAAAATGACGCCCAAGTCCTTTAAAATTTGGGCGTTTCTGATTCTCTCAGGTTTAAAACATATTATGCTTTTCGTTTTTTGTTCCTTGCAACATGGATGACTTCACATTTCCAAACATTGCTTCTCATCCGCAATTTTCTTCAGCACTCACTTCAGCTTATATTCCTTTGCAATATTTCTTGCGCCCTTCTCTTGTAACATTGTGCCGCTTAAAAAGGATCACTGCATTGAACCCAGTCAGCTCTGTTGATGACATATATTGCAAATCGTCAAGTGCAAGCACTGATTTTTATGGTGTTGTTTTAATTATAGGCTGCAAAACCAAAATTGCCAGTATATTTCTAAGCTCTTTTTCCTCTCATTCAGTGTACCTTTCCAAAGTAGTACAGTTTGATCACTTATCATCTTACGCATAAGGGCTATTTTGTTTTTGAATGTTCGACTACACCAAAGCCATTAATTATCCGTCGTTGGTCTTACTCGTTACAACCTAAAACTATCTGATGAATTCGTCAAACACCACGCTCCTTTCATCAATCTGAACAAGCTCTGCCTAAGTTTCTACTTGCCCTATTAGCATGCTCTTTCCAATGGCTTTTAGTTTTGCCCTATTGCTGAGGTCAGGTTAACTTGCTTCTTATTCGACGTTTTCTCTTTCCAGCTCTCTTTGAATAATGGGGTTGCATTTCATTTCTTCCAATGTAAGGGCACCTGTCCAAAACAATCTCTGCAATGTGATAGAGCTCGGAGCTGCGGTTTGCTCTTTTTCTCCATGTGGGAGGCCGAACACATTTTCAGTGCCGGTGGCCAGCATGTGTGCTGAAAAGTGTGCAGCTGCAGATACTTAAATCTCGGGTTTCAGTGATGGAACCGAAGCTGGAGACATCGTGGAGCACCCGCGATTCTCAGAACACTGTGAATAGCACATTTTGGAAGGTGGTTGCACTGCAGCTGAAGGAATTTGAGGAAGGAAGGGAATGGGTGATCATCAGGCAGTCGAAGAGATGTAGGCAGGTCGTTCAGGAGTCCCCGAGTATCTCGCTTGCAATCGGCATTCTTTTTTGGAGCCTGATGAGGGCGCTGGTTCCTCCAGGTGGCGTTGGCAGAGCCAAGCTTCTGAGACCACAAACAGTCTATCTGTGCAGGAGGGGAAAGGGACTGTAGCAGCAGAATGCTAATAGGGGATTCTATAAACCCGTGAGAGATAGGCACTTATGTATCCATCAATGTGACTCCAGGATGATAGGTGGCCTCCCTACTGCTAGGGTCCGTGATGTGACTGAACAGGTGTAGTGTATCGAAGGGGAAGAGTGATTAGTCCGAGGTCATGGTACATATTGGTACCAATAATAGAAAGAGGGGTGAGGTCTTGCATTAAGTATTCAGGGAGTTAGGCATTGGATTAAAAAGCAAGACTTCTCAGGATGAAATCGGAATGCCATGAGGTAGCGAACACAGAAATAGTAGGACGGTGCAGATTAATACGTGGCTTAAGAGTTGGTGCAGAATAAGGATTTTAGCCTCCTGGATCACTGGGACAATTTATGGGAAAGGTAGAACCTGTACAAATGGGCGTTCTATATCTGAATCAGACTGGAACTAACATTCTTGCCAGTATTGTTGGGCGGAGTTAAAATTAATGTAGTGGGGATAAGGGTGCGCGGAGAGTGGTGGTGGTGGGGGGTGTGGTTAGGCACAGAATAAGGGCACCAAATCATACAGTAAAACAATCAAGTCAAGGGGTTGCAGCTGTATTAATTTTCAAGTAAGTAAGGCCAGGTTGGATGGTCTCTACTTTAACGCCAGGAGAATTGCAGTTAAAACGGATGAATTGAACTTGATAATTTTGATTAAGTTTACTATTGCCATATGTGTTATTGTACAATGAAAAGTATTATTTGCTGCATGCTATACAAGTAAAGCATATCGTACGTAAAGAAGGAAAGGAAAGGGTATAAAATGTAGTATTACAGTCATGGCTAGGATGTAAATTCTGAGTAACTCAGTATGAGATAGGTCCCATTCAAAAGTCTGATCGTAACAGCAAAGTAGCTGGCCTTGAATCGGTTGATTCGGTTGAGTTGATTAGCACATACATAATGTAATGCAGTGGTCATCGAAGGGACATGATTGAAGGAAGGGCACGATTGGCAACTCAACATCTGGGATATAGGGTCTTCAGATCGAACAGGGGAGAAGATAAAAGAGGAGGAGGCATTGCATGATTAACTAAGAAACCAATTTTGGAAAGGGGATCTGATGAAAATTTATGGGCAGAGCTTAAGAATAGAACAGGGACAGCCACATTGTTAGGTCGTTGTTATAGACCCGCAGATATGAGAGGGGTATTGGGGAGAAAATGTGTGCTCAAGCTGCGGATATGTGAAAAACAATATCAATATGGTTATTATCTAGGTGATTTTAACTTTCCCAACATTAAATGGAATATACATAGAGTTAAGGGCTTGGATAGAATAAATTACTTGAAATACGTGCAGGAGAGCTTTGCAATTCAATATGTAGAGTGTTCAACAAGGGAAGGTTCTACACTAGATCCAATTATGTGGAATTAAGCCGAACAAGACGTTGAGGAACTGGTGGGGGAGCACTTTAGTGATAGAGGTCACAACATGGTACAACTCAAACTTGTTATGTAGAAGGAAATAAACAAGCTGCAAAAAAAGGTTTTAGATTGACAAGACTGGATTTTAGTAAAATTGTTCAAGATCTAGCCAAGGTACACTGGGAAAGATAGACAACTAATGACAAAATCTTCTGAAGAGCAGTGGGGCGGGGAGGAAGCATTCAAAAATGAAATGGGGAGGCTGCAGGTCCTGCATGCTCTACGTAGGGTGACAGGAAGGCATAAAAAGCCAACAGAACCATGGATGACCAGAGAAATTCACAATACAATGAGAAGGAAAAGAAAGCCTTTTAAGAAGTAGAAGGGGAGTAAATCAGTGGAAACATTCGTGAGATATGGGAAGTGCGAGTTAGAGTTTATGGAAGCAATTAGGAAAGAATCAAGGAAGTGTGAGAAATTTCAGTCTGGTAAAAGAAGAGAAAATCTCAAGATATTCACAATAATATCAATGGGAAGATGTTAACGAGAGAAAGAGTGGGGCCCAAGAGGGCAATCATAGGTGGTACCAGAGGACATTGGTGGAGTTTGAATGAATTCATTGTCACTCAAGGCAATGAGGACGACGGCATGGGATTCAGGGAAAGCGACTGTGAGGTTCTTCAGCAAATTGACATAGGAAAGGACAAGGTATTGGAAGTATTGGTAGCCTTAAAAGAGAATAAATCTCCAGACCCCGATGGATTGAGCCTTAGGCTGCTTTGGGAGACAAGGGAGGAGATTACAGGAGCTCTGACCCAAATGTTCAATTCCTTTCTGGCCACAGGGGAGTTGTCAGATGACTGGAGAACAACGAATGTGGTTCCAATACTTAAGAAGGGTTGTTAAGATAATGCAAATAACTATCCGTCAGTGAGCCTTATGTCATTGGCAGGGGAAACCTTTGGAGAAAATTCTGAAAGCGAGTATCTATGTCTGCTTGGATAATCTTTGTTGCTTCATCAGGGGGTTCATGCTTAATAAATGTGATGGAATTTTTTGAGGTGGTTACCAGGTGTTTATACGTGGGTAGTGCTGTTGACGGAGTTAAAATGGATTTCAGCAAAGCTGTTGACAATGTTCCATATGAGAGACTTTTAAAGAGGTAAATGTATATGAGATACAGGACAAGTTGATAAAGTGGATTCAGAATTGAATATATTGTATAAGAGAGATGGCAGAAGGCTGCTTTAGTGATTGGAAGCCATAGTCGATTTGCATTCCACAGGGATCCGTGAGGGTCCTATATTATCTGTCGCTTACGGAAATTGCATAGAGGACTTCGTGGGGAAGCATTAAGAAGTTTGCAGATGTCACAAAGATTTGTCAGGTGGTTAGCAGCGAAGCTAACTACTTATAAGAAGATATAGAACATAGAACATAGAAGATTACAGCACAGTACAGGCTCTTCGGCCCTCAGTGTTATGCCAAGTTATGTCCAATCCCAAGATGCAGTTATCCTCTATTATTGTGGTGTGCTCTATGTGCCTATCCAATAATTGCTTGAAAGTTCCTAAAGAGTCCGTCTCCACTATCACAGCAGGCAGTCTATTCCACACCCCAACCACTATCTGAGTAAAGAGTCTACCTCGAACATCCTTCCTAAACCTCCCACCATGAACCTTATAGTCATGCTCCCGATTAACAGTTACATCCACCCGAGCAAATCGTCTCTGCACGTCCACTCTATCAATCCCTCTCATCATCTTATAAACCTCTATTAAGTCGGCTCTCATCCTCCTCCGTTCCAAAGGCAAAAGCCACAGCTCCCCCAACCTTTCCTCAAAAGCCCTACACTCCAAACCAGGCAGCATTCTGGTAAATCTCCTCTGCACTTTCTCCAATGTTTCCACATCGTTTTTATATGAGGTGACCAGATCTGAACACAATATTCCAAACGTGGTCCTACCAACATCCAGTGTAGTTGCAGCATAATCCCATGGCTCTTAAACTCAAAGCCCTTATTAATAAATGCTAATATACTAAAACCCTTCTTCACAGCTCTATCCACTTGAGTGGCAATCGTCAGAGATCTGTGGATATGAACCCCAAGATCTCTTTGTTCCTCCACATTCTTTAGAATTCTGCCCTTGATCCTGTAATCTGCATTCAAGTTTGTCCTAGCGAAATAAATCACTTCACATCTATCAGAGTTAAACTCCTTCTGCCACTTTTCAGCCCAGCTCTGCATCCTATCAATGTATCTTTGCAGCCTGCAAGAAACCTCCACATCATCCACTACTCCACCGATCTGGTACCGTCAGGAAATTTACTAACCCGCCCTTCAGCCCCTTCTTCCAAGTCACAAATAGCAGAGGACCCAGCACTGACCCTTGTGTTACACTGCTAGTAACTGGCCTCCTCTCTGAAAAATTTCCTTCCACCACCCTCTGTCTTCTATGATACAGCCAGTTACTTATCCAATCGGCCAAATTTCCTTCTATCCCACATATCCTTATCTTCTTCATGAGCCTACCATGGGGAACCTTATCAAACGCCTTACTAAAATCCATGTATATGACATCAACTGATCTACCTTCGTCCATTCACGTACATAGATGGAATTATCAAATGGGCAGGTAAGTGGCAGATGGAATTTAACCCTGAAAAGTGTAAGGGAATACACATTAGATAGAATAATTTGATAAGGAAACATTTGATGAATGGTCGACGCCAGGAAGTTCTGTGGAACGAAGGAACTTTGCCGTGTTTATTCTCAGGAAGGGCATATTTGTAAGGTGGTGAAAATTGAAATGGGACAGTTGCCTTTATCAATCGAGGCATAGATTACAAAAACAGGAAAGTGATCTGAGAGTTGCATAGAATTTTGATGAGACCACAGCTAGAGTACTGTGTGCAGTTCTGGTCACCAATACAGGAAGATTTGATTTCACTCGAGGGGGTGCAGAGGAGATTCACTAGAATGCTGCCTGAAATGCAACATTTACGTTATGAAGGAGGATGGACAGGCTTCGATTATTTTCGTTGGAGCAGAGATGACGGAGGGGCGACTTAATTGAGATGTACAGGATAATGAAGGGCATGGACAAAATGGGTGGAGATCAGCTGTTCCCGTTAGTTGAAGGGTCAGTCACAAGAAGACATAGGTTCAAGATGAGGGGCAGGATATTTAGGGGGGATGTGAGGAAAGGTTTTTTTTACCCAGAGGATAGTGACGACTTGGAATGCACTGCCTGGGAGGGTGGCAAGGCAGGTTGCTTCACGTACTTTAAAATGCACCTGGATGAACGGTTGGCACGTCATAGCATTCAGGGCTATGGATCAAGTGCCGACTGATGAGATTAGGTGGGAGTTCAGGTAATTCAGGTGCAGGCTCAATGGGCAGCAGGGCCTCTTCAATGTATGATTCCACGATTCTTTGCTCACAAAGTTCAAGATTCAACATTCAACCCTGTTCAGTAAATGCGAGGAAGCCCTGCAGTACACTCCAGCGTGTTACTCGTGTATTGTCGTGGTAACACAAACCGGGACAATAGAATTGAAAAATGACGATTATAATGGGCTCAACGTTTTCTCCTTATCCCTGAAAGGGGTTGAGCAGATGCTCTAGACCAAGAAACATGTGCAAGTACACTCATATTACCGAAGTTAATAACCGTTTGTAAAAATGCCATGGAAAAACGCCACTCACTCACAAGCTCGTTCCTCTTAAGATGCCTTAAAATGACGGCAGAAGCAATTTATCCTTCTCATAGAGGCAGCCGTGTAAGCCGTTTATCCCCATTCGCCACGTCATTACATTAAGGCTGACGATACATTCACCATTACTCTCATTCCGTGCTTTCCATTAATGTTTTCCACCTCAACTGTTCGCCATATACTGAGTGCTCACAACTACAGAAATTAACAGTCAAATTATTAAATGATGCATTATAAGCATTATGCTGACGCACAAAAGAACCACGCAATGCGGTCCTACGATAAGAGTGAGCATAGAATTTATTTTTTATTTAAGAACAAAGTAGATTGATTTTTGATATGGAAGAGGAGCGTAGGTGTAACCTTGATTGACCCAACTAGAAGTATACTGTTGCGAACTTAACTTCAATTGTGACAAAGCGTGGGAAAGAGCATCGATTTCACACTGCAGTATGAATGTGCTAACCATTCGTTCTGACAAATAAGTTGTGGGGCAAAGGAGAAATTAATTGGGGAACGGAGGCGTTGCCTGCCAGCGGCCGAAGCCCTTGAAGGGAAATAGACATTAAAGGAAGTAACGACAGAACAGTAAGTGCATTGGTTCTAAGTTTCCAAGATTCTTACGCTCCTGGAAAATTCCCTGAGGATGGAAAAACTGCAAATAAAACACCATTCTAAAAGGAAAGAGAAGAAAATCAGATGAGTATAAGTTAGTTAGCTTAATATTTGTTACTGGGACAATGTTAGAGCCTATCATAAAATATGTTTTAGCAGAGGGTTTAGGGATGAATAACATAAGAAAGCAGAGTCAGTTTTGACTTTGTGAAGGGGAAAATATTCCTGAAAAATTAATTACAATTCTTTGAGCAGAATTAATTAAGAGGAACCATTATATGTAGTATACTTGAATTTACAAAAAAAATCGATAAGATACTGCACATAATGCTATTTCATATAAGGTTCCATTGTGTCGGGTAAGTGTATGAGCATGGATAGAGGATTCGTGACCTACGGGAAGATAGTGATTTGGAATAAGAGGGACATTTTCATGATAGTAACATATAACTGGTGGAGTGTCACAAGGATCAGTGCTGGGACCACAATTATTTACAATATATATCAGTGACATGGATGAGCAAAGTAATTGTACTATTATCAGATTTGCTAATGACACAAAACAGATGGAAAGACAAGTGTTGTGGATGACATAAATAGTGTACAGAGGATACAGATAGCTTAAGTCAGTGGGCCAAAAATTTGGAGCACAATGTAGAAGGATGTTAATTTATGCACGTTAGCCGGAAGAATAAAGCACCCAAATGTTGTCTAAATGAAGAATGGCTGCAGAAAGCTGCAACTCAGAGGGATTTGGGTGTCCTTGGGCATAAATCACAAAAAGCTTGCCTGAATGTTCAGGAAGTAATTGACAAGGCAAATGGATTGTTCATTTTTATTTTAAATATGCGTGAAGAAGGGAAGTCTGGCTAAAAGTATACAAATCACCAGGCAGACAACAAGAGGAATACTAAGAACAGTTTTGGTCCTCTTATCAAAGGAAAGGTATGCTGATATTTACTACTTCCCCCTGAGGAGCCGTCGAAGTTTTCAGATACTCGTGGGACAAGTCCAGTCAGTAAGGTTAGTTTGTTAATTTACTTACTTTTTGTTATTGGGAGAATGTTAGAGCCTATCATAAAATGTGCCAAAGTCTTCGGAATGTCCTAGTAGCTGTTCCTTTGACTGTGGGAATCCATTTACTCAAGATCTCCATAGAAGATTAACTTCGATGAACGAGTATTAGGCGTTCTGGCAATCAGATCGACTTAATTCAGTTGTGACTTCTGTTGTGCGGATGTTTGACATATACAAACTCGGGTCAACCAATCACTCTCTGGTATATTGCATGACTATCCAATCTTCAGAAGCTTCCGAATATAACTCAAGTTAAAGCCGTCGAACTTTTTGGCATGGTGGAGGTACAATTTCCAGCGCCAAGGCCTGCAGAGAGAGGATCATTGCTCCATAGAATTTCAGACTGCTCGTCTTCATAACATGACTGCTGTTCGTGGTGTTTTAATGGTTACAGAAGTGCTTTTACAATTCTTGCAGGCGTTTTGTATAATCGAAAACGAAGGGAGCGGGGGCAGCGAGGGAGAGTGCAGTCAAGATAATTGAACCACTGTGGACTACCGAACTTGAGATAGAGTTTCGCTGGAACAAGCTGATACGTTGCTTCGGTTTTCCTTATGCTGATCATAAGACCAACATCGTCACGTGCGATAGAGTATATGCGCATCTACGATGGGTGTCAAGATCGGATCTGGCAGTTCGTGCACTGTCATCAACAAACATGAAATCGCGAAATACGATCTTGGGGCATCTAATGGATGCGGAAAACGGTGGTCATTCGTTGCAAGCAATTATTTGTGACCTAGAGGAGTAGATGTTAATGCAAGGAGCAGGGTGCAAATAAGACAGCACTTTGTGATCAGAGAGGCGGAAAACTTGATGATTCCGAACGATTTTCAGCAGGTGCCTTCAGCAAGAAGAAACAATTTACGTTGCAAATGACCGTCTTCTTCGATTAAACGTTCCCTGCCCGTCGATCTGCTCAACCCCTGAAGCGTACCAAGAAAGAATGATAAACTTATTTTGGAATAGCAATAAGCAAGAAGTATAATATCCTGGTAGCTTCATCAGAGTTGGTTATGCGAGAGTGGAAACATCGATGGAAGTTACTTGTTTGCTGTCATGCAGGAATTTTAAGCGCCAATAGACAACCATTAACGCCCTTGGAAATGTCAGTCAATTTACTGATAAGGTAGAAGCATAAAAACCAGAAGCAGAAGTATGCCATTCGAGCTTGCTCCTTCATTCATTTTGATCATGGCAGATCATCGAATTCGATATCCTGAACCCAACTTCCCTCATATCCTCGATTCCTTTAGGCCTCAGAGCTGTCTGAAATTTCTCCTCGAGATCAGAGAAGGTTTTGACCTCATCTATCTTCTGTGCTAGTGAATACTACACATTCGCCGCTCTCTGGATGAAAAAATTCTGTCTCAGCTCAGTTCTGGAAAATTTACCATCATCCTACAACTACGGCCCCTCGTTCTGAACGCCGTCACCATTTGGAACATTCTTTCTGAAGCTACCCTGCCTAACCCTGTTAGAATTGTATAGGTTTCTCTGAGATCCCATCTCACTCTTCTTAGTGAATATAATCCTATGCAACTTAACCTCTCCTCATGAATCTACCATCCTAGGGATCAGCCTGGTAAACCTTCGATGTATTCCGTCTATAGCAAGCCATCCTTCCTCAGATAAGGAAACCAAGATAGTTTAGAATCCAGAAGTGCATCCTGGCGGCGTACCGTTCTTTATTTCCATACACGGATTACGTCACTACCGCCAATTTCCTTGAACTGACTTTCCTCAAGTGACGGACCTTGCTGAGGGCGGTGCGCTTGACGTTGTACCCAGCCCGGTGCGTAATGATGAGAGCAGCGTTTGTCATGCTTTCCACGAGGTGCATAAGCTGCAGGCCCAAATGGTTATCTACTTTCACTTTTGATTGACTTTGCCACTTCTTTCCTGGCATTCCCACCACCTGCGTTCCACAGGGCAAGGGAGGTGAAGCACATCATGTTTAGGAATTCTTTTCGAGCGACTTCCAGCAGGCGGGGCCTTAGTATGAAGCTGCGTCCGAAAGGCAACAGACACAACTATGAATCGTTCCTTCAGAACTATACTGTACGGCTTGAACTAAAAACTTTCTGAATCACTGTGGAACTGTTGTCAACTGTTCCATGATTGACATTTAAATTGCTCACTGGAAAATCGTAACAGCCCATAAGAAACAAAACATCTATAACTAGAACTGCTGGAAGTATTACTCGCGTTGGTTCGTAGAAGAAATAACCGGTATAGTGAAACAAAGCCCAAACGTGTAACGTGGATTATTTGGGAGAAACCGCACCACATCAGTTTTATTAAACATGGAAAGTCTCCATGGCATTTCTAACAAGTTTTGAAAGAACAATACTCCAACGGAACACTTGCATGTTCAGAATGGAATGAGGTTAAGCACTACTCCAACAACGCTGGAACCTCGAAACTTTCAGAATGTTTAAAAATGTTGCGTCGAGTTGAGCTATCTTTTCATGGTCTCGGGATCTAAAACATTAATATAGAGCCTGTTACTCTGAAAACATTAGCGAGTTCCCAGTAACACTGATGAGAAGCATAGTACGCTATGACCACAATGAGATTCATGCTGAATTTTATTCCACGTCTGACGGCAATGGCGGTAGTTCCGATATCAGGAGTCACTTGAAATATACATATTTTGTGAAAACTAAAAACGAATCTCGGGATCAGCTCGTCATTCCCAAAACTGTAATTATAATGTCCAAAGTGGATTGTGCATTTGTTTGAAAACATCACGTATACATTCGAGACACAAAATCTGGGCTCACCTCGTTACGTAGGATTAGGCATTAGGTTAACAAAGAGTCATTAGAAAGCCGAACTCAAAGTACATGTAGTTATCGCCACGCATTAGGCGAGGCAGAGATGCACTGCATTTATTTCATACCTAAATTAAGTCTACCTGATTGAAACGTAAACAACGCGAAAAGAAGTGGTATTGTCTACTGGGGAACAATTAATGGGTACCTCTCAAAAGTTAGAAATGCCGTGTTACGTTGTAGTAATTTAATTTCTAAGTAGGCCCATGGTGTTTAAATTTAAACAGTTTAAGGCCCCTGTGCACTTTACATCTTTCCCATTTTGGTTGGGTTTTGTTTTCATGCCTGTTTTAATTGTTTAGTTCTTTGGGTAGACTTTGGTCACAGTAAAGATATAAAATGTGTCTGTGATTCTACATTCAGCTATATCTATGCATCCTATTCAATTTCTCAATTGTGAATAAAAATAAACATCTTTGTTTTAAAAAAACAAAGAATAATTTATGTAATTACTTTTGACATGTCAGCCGCAATAACAGCATAATATCTACCATGCGGTCCCGAGAACTACCAGGAAAGGGAGAGGAAGATCTCGCAGATAAGGTATGTCAAGGAGAATATGATATAAACCATGCTTGTTTCTTTCAATTCACCAGACCCCGATTTGTGATTGCGTTAAATAGTTTTTAAATTATTACAACACGACTACGTGTCCTTTTGTGTCCATAGGTGGACGCACAGAACCATTCTATTTCTTATAGTTAATGTCTACTATGGAGCGGAATGGCACAATGACGAGAGAATTTTTTTTATTAATTCCTACGACAGCCAGTTGCTGGCTGGCTAGCATTTATTGCCGAGGCCGAGATGCCCTCGTTCAGAGAGCAGTTGCGAGTCAACCACATGGCTGTGGTTCTGGAGTCACATCTAGATCAGTCCGGATAGGGTCGGCAGATTTCCTTCCTCACAGGGCATTAGTGAAACAGATGGGTCTTCCAATAATCGGCAATAGCTATGAGAGGATTCTGAATTGCAGATAAGTTTTATTGAATTCAAAGTCCACCAGCTGCCGTGACGAGATTCGAACCCCGATCCCCAGAACATCAACTGAGTTTCTGAATAAATAATCCAGGAATAATGCCACTAGGCCATTGCCTACACTATCAATTTTGCTAGTCTATTGCCAAAGCGATCAACACAACATGCTTTGATTTTAACAGCATTTTTAATAAACAACAGGATGGTTGTGGGAACAGCAATCACCAAGTAGCCTAATCAACGGTCTAATGCTTAGAGATATTGTGCAAGCTGTTCTCGACTACAATATAAAATAAATGATATCACACGAAGTATATATGTGTTGAGACTTCAAACTAAACTTATTTCAAAGCCTTTTAGGAAAAGGCAACGCAATTCTTAATCAGTCCGGAGTGAAGCGATGTCTCCTGTACCCTTCGGAATCTTCTTCATGCAGAGGCAGTATTACATTTTTTGTTATTTATCTGATCTAAGATTTGTGGGGATCACTTGTTTGCAATTACCACCCATTTAAAAATTGCATCAGAATCCACCGACTTAACTATATCAGAAGTAAGGTCACTCTAAATGGCGAGTACAACATGTTTATTAACTATGAAAAAGGTAAAACGTCAGAAAGATAAAAGGCAAAGTACTAATTAATAGCAATATGCTATTCGTTGATAGTAATAAGAGGAGAGAGCTTATCTTTAACAATCGAAGAAATTTCGTGTCACCTTCAAAGGCGACGTTCTGAAGTGACGACTCCGAAAAACTTAGAAAATAACTTTCAACGCTTATTCATCAAAAGCTCTGTCTCTCCCTCACTACCCACATTTTCAACATCTCATTAATCAAGTGCCTATTCATTCTTTCGAGATAAGATTAAGAAGTCATATTATCTCTTTTTACTCGGCGGCCTGAGAAGTACACTAGATTTTTCTCCCCACAGCACTTTAAGAAACTGTATTAATTAGCAGCTGTTAATGATTTGTTCATAATTATAACATTTTTCTTTTCCAAATTACACTTGCGGTATTCCTAGCATTTCTATTAATGAATTAATTATTCCTTAATTGTCTCACAATTAAGTCTGTCTACTGAACTAACCTGTCTCGTTTCTAATAACTCTGGTTTTTCTTTTGCTAATTGTTGCACAATTAAGACTGTCTTCTGAACGAATTTCTCTTGTTTCCAATAATTCTGGTTTTGCTTTTGTTAATTGTCCCACAATTAAGGCTGTCTCCTGAACTAAACTGTCTGGTTTCCAATAATTCTGGAATTGCTTTTGATAAATGGCTTCATCAATTTGAGCAAAAAGCTCTTCAAAACACATTAATCCAAATATAAAAGGATAGTCTAATTATACCAATGATTATGAAACTAACAGTAATTTGCAGAAAAAAATATAGAAATCGGGAATACCGAGAATGCAAAAAAAAACTGCCTGTTGCAAAATTCTGTCAACTTCCGAAAATCGGAACGCGCTGAATTAGTTGCTTCTGCAAATGTCGCGCGATAAACAAAATTAATATGTTTTTGCACCAGACTTAGGTATTGAACCATATGCTTTAATTAAGCTTTTAAAGTCCAGAAAGGACAATTGACTGGAAAGTTATAAAGAACATCAAGATAATGTTAGCACCATTATTATTTTTTTTTTATTAAGCAACACAGCACGGGAAACAGGCCCTTCGGCCCAACGAGCCCGCGCCGCCGTCATACCAAATAGTAGCAAATACATTATCCTATTTTAATATTCCTATATAATAATATATATATTATTCCTAATATGGAAAATTTTCACCATAGGGACAATTTGTTACCCAATCAGCCTAAGAGCGAATTTTTGGGTTGTGGGAGGAAACCGGAGTGCCCGGAGAAAACCCACGCAACCACGGGGAGAACGCGCAAACTCCCGCAGACACCGGCCCAATTCCAAGTGTCTGCACAGCCACATCGATAGTCTCTGAGCTGTCATGGTGCCCTTCAGATGGTCCACATAAAGCACTCATTTACGACATGAGGTACCAGGCAACCCATGAATCAACATCCAAGAGCTGTACCCGCACCACCTGCCGAATGCATGCTCAAAATTATGGACCGAATTACCTGTGGAAAAAAGCCGTAGTTAAACAGTCCTAATATATCCCTCTATCTGCATACCGCTCATGTGGCTGTCCAAGAGACCCTTAAACAGCCCCAGCGTGCCTGCTCCCACCACCTTACTCGGCAGTGCATTCCACACCCCCACTACCCTTTGTGTGAAAAACTGCCCTCTAATATTCGTCCTATACATAGCCCCCCTCACCCTATGGCCATGACCCCTCGTCCTATCCATTTCTAAAGGTGGAAAAAGTTTACCTCCATTTACTCTATCTATACCCCTTATAATCTTATACACCTCTATGAGATCCCCTCTAAGCCGACGTCTTTCAAGGGAAAACAACCCCAGTCTATCTAATCGTTCCTCATAGGACAGTCCTTCCATACCAGGCAGCATCCTGGTAAACCTCCTCTGCACTCTCTCCAAGGACTCCACATCCTTCCGATAGTACGGAGACCAGAACTGGGCGCAGTATTCCAAGTGAGGCCTAACCAAAGTTGTATACAACTGCAACATCAAACTCCTACTCTTGTATTCTATACCCTTTTCTATGAAAGCTAACATACTATACGCCTTCTTTATCACCTTCTCCACCTGTGAGGACACCTTCAGAGACTTGTGAACCTGCACCCCCAAGTCTCTCTGCGTCTCTATGCTCCGTATAGTTTTACCTTTTATCCTATAATTCTCTTCTACATTTTTCCGGCCAAAATGCATCACCTCGCATTTTTCCGGATTAAATTCCATTTGCCATCTATCTGCCCAGTCTACCAACCTGTCTATGTCCTGTTGTATTGCCTGACACTGCTCTTCTGTACCCGCCAATCCAAGCATCTTGGTGTCATCAGCAAATTTGCTGATCTCACCACCTACCCCTACTTCCAAGTCGTTTATGTAGACCACAAATAGAAGAGGACCTAGTACTGAGCCTTGTGGCACTCCACTAGTGACAGGACACCATTTCGCTTGTCCTGCTAATGCATATCGATTTGACTTGAACATTTGCTATTAAGTGTTGGTATTCTATCAATATATTTGGTAATTGTTTTCTTATAAAAGTCCACTTTTATTCACTTTTGAATGTTCGCGTTTAGCTCCGAATTTTCTGTGGCCTGTTATTGTTAGACATCCCCGTATTTCTCTTCATATTGTTCAATGTAATAATTGTGCATTTCAATTGGTCAAGACTTTTTATTTGGTCAAGCCACGGCTTGGGGATATATTTTGCTTTTTCGTACTGGTTAGTGATTTGTTGCTCAAAACATCCATTTTGTTAAGATATAATACTCGATCCACATCAGCACAAATCAAAATGCTCCCGTACCATACAAATGCAGGACAGCAGCTTCAAAGTTCCGCGGAAACTCGGTTTTACATAAACATATATATTTTCTCTCTTCCCCAGCATTATCTCCTGCAACTTGTTTTAATGTGATGGAATTCAATACTTAACAGGGCTCCTTTGTGATTTCAGATCTACAACAAAATAGTTGATTCTTGATTGTGCTCTGATAGGGCAATTCGGGATGAGTAACAAATGGTGATCTTTCCTACGACATCAACATCCCTGAAGGAATAAAAGGGATTATAGTGCAGAGCCCATAAATATTTCTCACCTCTGACTGCTTTATAATCATCACAGATGTGCGTGTTTACCTTACAAATCCGAGAAACAATTTCTCCATTTAGTTCTGTAAAGCTACTCATAGTTTTAAAAATTTTTATCACATTTATTCTTCCTTGTTTCTGTTCTAAAAAGAATGTTCTCAGCGTCTCCTACCCAACTGAATAACTGAATTCCATGAAACTGGCACAATCTCTCCCATTTCCGAACTCATCTTCACATCAAGACGGTTGGCTCTCTCAGGTGGCTGTGCAATTTTTATCTCGTTTTTCATCATTCATCTTGATGTTCTCTCCATAGCAGTAGTTAATCTTCGATGTGGCCCAATTCACATCGAAGTGCAAACGTTACATAGAAAGGTGAAAGAAAACAGGAAGCAAGGTCTGGAGAAGGAAAGGTCGTTTTACGAAGCAGCTGCGGTTACAGAACACCTCATCTGAAATGCGACACCTCTAATATTGTAGCATTCGGCGAGCAAAGCAATATTTTGCAGTTCAGATTAACTGTTGAAGCCTCCGGAGTGAGCATCCAACTCGTAATCGACTAAGCTGGGCATGAGACACCATTGAGTATGAAGCATGCTCTCTGGTTGAATAATTGTATCCAAAAAATTACTTTGAGAGGAAGCATGTGACAATAACATACAAGGCAATTCCTGTGATGGCGAACAGATTATACAGCTTTGTAGCAAAATGTCTTTCTGGGATACAGATTGGAAACAGTGCACTCCGCGAATGAAATAATTTGGAATTCTGTTGACAAAAGAAAGGATATAAAGAGTAAGCGCAGGTAGTCAAACTAAATGCCTCACGTTCTCGGATGCTTACTGTAATATTGGTGTAACATTAACCTTCGCATCCTCAATTCCAAAAGGATTGACTAGCTCTTACAAACAACGGGTCTAACCATCCAAAGCTTCATCTGGTTAAATCAAGAGAAGCTTCCCAAAGTCTCACCGTTCACAGCCACAACTGCTCATTATTGGATAATTGTTCTGGAGAGCAACAATAAGTAATTTTTTGTTCGCCTGCACCGCGACTGCCACGCTCATCTCAAACAACCCACCACTCTACACATTCACCCTCCCTACCCCCAAACCAAAACATTCTGCTTAAATCTCTCAAGCTTCCTCGCTTAGCGAATATTACAAAACGTTCAAGGAATCCTTTGTCATCAAATTATCTTCCAGCCAATGATTTCTACAGCTCCCTTCTTTTCCATTTATCTAGCGAACCAAATTGCTACTCCGCATCCTACCATAACCGAGAAACTCTGTAACGCAGAAACCTCTCGTGTTTTTCCCCAAACACACTTTAAACACGTATTATCTAAGAACCATTTTCTCTGCCAAAGTTTACGTGCGAATGAACAACTTGTCGCCCACTTTTTCAGTCCCGGTCACCGCTAACATGCTAACAGTCGACTTATTTGATGACTTTATGCCCATGGATACCATTGTCGTCAATCCTCTTCAAAAAGCTCATATTCGACTGTGCTCTCCTTAAAAATAGCAACATATTCCCAACCTTCTGGTCTCACTGAAGATAGTGCACATGTTGTCAGCTCTCAGATCATGTCTCTCCACCTGTTGTACAATATAAAAACAGCCAGACAACTGTCCCTATTTACAGTAGGTCTGAATATGACAATGGTGCGTATTCTCAATTTATTTTCGTTCATTACCTGTCAGGAAAGAAACCAACTCGGAGAGTGTTCATAAATTCAGTGTTAGAAAATGTATATTCCCCTTACTTTGTGCTGCCAGTAAAATATGTAATTCCAGGAAACTAAGTAGTTGCAAAAATTAGAAAATCTCACTTAAAAATGGAAGCGTAGTTTTTGAAACCTCACTTTCCGGATGTTGAAAGTGATGTATCAACATCCTGGCTGTGACGAATCTGAAGGAACACGAACAGCAAGCTATTTTAAAAAGTTGTAAGTTCGCAGTTAGCACAGAGGCAACAGTTGGAAGCCTTGCAAATCATGACAACGATCATAGCACTTTTATGCTTGGTCCTCCGAGGAATTATTCATGCAGGTACTAGTTTTTCACTTGCCATGTTACTTTGATTAATAACTTCCGAGGAAGTAGTTTTCATATCAATTTAAAGAACCTTATTTCCTCTCTCTAGATTATGCTTTCACTTTTCGACATTTATGTTGTATCTACTGCAATTAACCTGTGTCTGTCTATCTTTCTGACAGTTGCGGACCATACTTCGTTCAGTGTGTCTCAAGCACCAGTCGAAGCGATTGTATCCAGAGGGGGAAACATCACCTTCTACTGTATATTCCCCATTTTTCAATCCCAATCCTGGGTACGGGTATTCTGGTGGAAACATGGTGAGAGTGAATTCCTGCATTCAAGCCCAGACAAGAGAAAAACTTTTGGCGTGGAAAATAAAGTGAGCGGTTTCTTTCGCTTAGTAAATGTGAAATTGCAAGACTCTGGAATCTACCATTGTACCGTGATCCGTCGGGGAATAGATCAACGAAATGGAACCGGATCGCATCTAATTGTACATGGTAAGATTGAAATACAGGCGAACGAGATCACCATAATACATCAAACACAACAATCAGGAATGTGCATTCTTTTTCTTAGTGAAATCATGTCTATTAACATATTTCGCGATGTTAGTTGTATATTCGTGTCCTCAGCGTTAAAATTATACCAGCAATGCCACTCGGAGAGTACTGAACATATTAGTAATATTTATCAAACACATCACAACTATAAAGTCAATTTATATTGGCGGCATTCAGAATGAATTCCTAAAGTAAAACTAACTGAAAATCTTTTATACTAGTGGGCCATTCCCAAGAAAAATATGCAAAGCTTTTGGCTTAGTTTTAATTGTCCATGAATACCAGTATTCCTTAAAGTAAATGTCAAAGAACGATACGGCACGTATTCAAATATTCAATATTTAACTTTTGACCAAATCGATTTACTCAACAGATTGGAGTTTCAGACATACATCGCTGCCAGTTCACTAATTTTCTAATAAATAAATAAACACAGAGAGGCTATTTCAGATTGCAGCATCTGCAATATTTTGCCTATAATTTAACAAGAGACGCTCTGCTGGTGAAACTTCGGCTGATTCAACTGAAAGTAGTTTGTTCAATCAAATGCGACTTTAAAGAAGCATTGAAATGCTTATTTCATCATCAAGAATATGAATATTATTCGTCAATCTGTCATATCATTGTATATAAAGTATGTAAAAACTCTGCGAGAAGACAATCTCATCAACATTCAATTCTCTAGCCGCTTTAACAGAACGTTGATTAACAAATCACCTCACCCTGTGTCCCACAGGGAATTCAAAAATGATTGTCGTTGATCGAATGCCGGTCTTTATACGGATTAGTTGTATATTGATCTTGTGTGTAATATTCAAATGCAGGAAATAAGAATTGCCAGTGAGTGAGGACATTAACCGAACGTCAAAAGTATATTTAATTTTTCCAAACCGTGCACAGGTACTTTGTTCATTTTCTGTTCCGCAGCTGCCCCAACCCCACTGAATCTTTTCTCCAGGGTAACTGAAGGGAATTCGACTGCGCCTCTGATCCTCGTCTGTGAAACGGCTGCATTTTATCCGGAAAATTACACCCTCACTTGGTATAAAAATGGCGTCGAAACTGCATCAGGAACACACACCAGTAAAGTGCAGAACAGAGACGGACTGTATGAGGTTTCCAGCACTTTTGTTGAGAATCAGCCTGTACCGAGAGGCGTCAATTATACATGCCAGGTATCTCATGTCACCCTCAAGACTCCGGCTATTGTGGTGTACACGATTCCTAAACCAAACCGAGGTAGGGGAAAAACTGTTCTAAAAGAAAAGCAACCTACAGTAGAATTCATAGTGTTTTTTTTTTCGTAAGTTTTATGCATATTAATAATCACAGAAATGCCACGGGAAATATCAACAGAAATATTAAAGTGCCTTTACACTGAATTTAATGAAATGTGTTGAAATCGATTTATATAGCCAGCATGCACTCAGGCTAGTAATCAATCTAAGGATATGGATTCGCATCCCACAAGAGCAGCTTCTGGAAACATAATTCAATTAGTAGCTACCGAGTATTAGATTAGTCTCAGTGATGGTGACCATGTAACTATCATCGATTGTGGTAAAAAACCAATCCGGCTCACGAACGTCCTTCAGGCAAGGACGTCCCTCCTTACTCAGCCAGGTTTGCATGTGACTTCAGAGCCAGAGCAACGTGGTTGAATCTTAACTGCCCCTGCAACTTTCTAGCAGGCCGTTCTGTTCAGAGGCATTGGGAATGGGAATGCTGGCTTCGTCAGCAATGCTCACATCCCATATAAGAACAAAAATCCATACGTATCTGCTTTCAAATTGCTCTATTTCTAACGGAACAATACTAAGTGTTCGTCCAAATTTTCTAGTTTAATATTTCTTAACTGAATATTATTAGTCTTTTTCGCTTTCTGTTTATTTTGGTGAAAATGCTTTAAACTTGATCGTTGCGAACCCCTCTTGATTGAAAACTATTGCTTTGATCTGAAGGCCCGTTGTTTGCGCAAGGGCTGATTGCCGTGAGATTTCAATATTTTTATAAGTTTGGTTCCATTCAGTGCAGAGATTTGGAATAACCAAATGACCAGCTTCTCATCCTACTTACAGATCAAAATGGGTTTAACTGAAATCAGTCTCATAAATCTCATCTAAACTGCAACCGGTAAAAACGCTGTATATCCGGTTCAGTGTATTTTTGAAGTAAACTCTTTCATGGAATGTGAACGTCGCTCGTTAGGCCAATATTTATTCTTTATCCCTAATTGCCCTTAAATGGAGTAGCTTGATAGGCCCTTTCAGGCGGCAGTTAAGGGTGAATCATTTAGGTGTTGTCCGGTTATCTCCAATGGCATACTTCGAAGGGAAGATAGTGGCGAGATTTTAATGCCACTAGATTATTACTCAAGACGTGCAGGCTAAAGCTGTGAGGATATCGGTTCAAGTCACATCATGACATTTAAAACCAATTAATAAATACTGAACTAAACATTCGTTTCAGTAATGTATCATGAAACTATAATTCATCGCAAAAACCCATCTGGCTCTCGGATGACTTTGAGGAAAGGAAATCAGTCACCCTTTCCCGGTCTGGCCTACATGTGACTCCAGCCTTTTAGTCTTCGTAGATTCATCAATAATGCGTCAAATATTCGAGGCAGAAGATACTGCAGATCCTTAGCTGCAAACAAGCTTTTTAGTCAAACGTTCTATTTCCGTTGAACACTGCGGGGTTGGTGCAACCATCACTATGGTTTACATAATAAACTGTCTTGGAGCCTTTTTTAATTTAGTATCCAATATTACCTCATGTTACAATTAATCTTGCAGAAAATACCCCGACATTACATTACTATTTGATTGCGCTGGTTGCATTGTCGTTCCTCGTGCTTGCGATCGTCATTGCGAAGCGGAAACAAATGCTGAAGAATGAAGGTAAGATAACACTTGATTTTCGTACATACCTTTGGGACTACTGATAGTTTCCGGGGAACGCAATAGAAAAGACAGTTCGGAGATAAAGTTGAAAAGAGTTGTATAGCTTTGAGGAAGCACTAATTGTTGAAAATATGTTTTAGGACATAGAAAGAAGTAATGAAAACCATTATCTAGATGTTTCCAAACACATTTCCTTTTGCAACCAGATGAATGAAATACACTCTGACACAAAATAAGTTTTCAAACCGCTCCGTGGTGGAGTTACAATTAGATTTAACCGTGGCTGTGGTCCGGGAAGCGTTCTGCACAGTGCTACATAAAAAACAGTAGCATTAGTAGGCCAGACGGCTCCTCGGGCCTGCTCAGTCACGCAATATTATTGTTGTTGATGTTCGGTACTTGCCCGATTTCTGGTAGAATGTGTAGTATTACCGTAGTTTCCGCGAAATATTTTAAAGCACCCTGTTCCTTGTAAGGATTTCAATTATTTTCCGCACAATGCGAAATTGAAAATTACCTTGGGCTTTTTTTTTCTGGCCATCTCTGATGTGAGGCAATCTCTGATGTTAAAAAAGAGTTGAAAAACCGAAAATCCTGGACAACACTTCTGATAGCGCCTGTGCAGAGGCACACAGACTAAACATTTCGGGTCCGTAAGAATCATTTTCAGAACGTTTTTCTTTCAATATCATTAAATTTCAATTATTTCTAGGTAAAGACGGACGTGTAACAGAAGGAAACAGGAGTCAGGAACTGGTAAGTTCATTCATTTTACAGGCAGTTTGTTGAAACACTAGAGAAGATTGATGTAATGGAAAGTGAATATAATCACGTCAGACCATTTTAAGCCCATTAAATAAATGTAATTATTTTGTCTCAGTAACAGGTCTCACAACAGCAGGTTAAATTCCAACAGGTTTTGTTTTTGGAATCACGAAGTTTCGGGACACTGCTCCTGCATCAGATCAATTGTTAACCTGGTGCTGTGAGACTTCTTACTGAACCCATCCCAGTCCAACGCCAGCATCTCCGCATCTTGGTTTGTCTCAATGAGATTCCACATTTCAATCGGATGTGGAAATTTACTTGCCATCGAGTGTTTTATTGTCAAACAGTGATGAACTGTTTAGAACAGTTTAAAAAAGAGAACGGCTTATCTCGTTGAAAATATACTTAATAAGTTTTCATCAATTCAGTTATGCATTCAGATCGGAGATAACCTGTACGTAATGAAGCTGGCGCCCGTTTCAACATTTACATAACAATTACGTCAAGTGAAATTGGTGGGTTTAAATATTTGGTATAGGAGTGAGAAGTGTACAGTGTCTTAATATTCGCACTAAGAAAATGTAAATTAATCATATTTTGTGCACGTCTATTGGATTCCAAGTTAATCCGCTCAATGTTTGACCAAAATTAGTGTAAACTGATGAACACAATGAACAAGCCACGTAACAAAAGTTTTCCGTTTTGCACAAACAGGAGAATGCGTCTGGATTTGTGCATTATGCTGCATTAGATTTGAGCAAAACTCCAAAGCATAAAAGTGACAAGGTGAGTATTCTCAGGTGGGGCCGAGTAACCGATCAGAGAAATAAAATACACCAGTGTAACATCAATACCCATGCGATAAAGCAGGAAATATGTCTCTGTTGACTTTGCCCCTATGCTGTTATAAGATGATCTGCGTGCCCTTCTGATGAATTTTTTTTGAACAACGGACTATGGGACTTGTGATGCAACCAGTAAACAATATTTTTAAACATTGACCTTGCAGACGCAACAAAGGAAAGTCGGTAATGACCTGATATACTCACGTGTAGCGTTGACCGGCTCAGACAAAGGCAAAGCTAAAGAAACGTGCACTGAATATGCCCAACTGCGGAGAACGAAGCAAAATGGGGCAAAAAAGACTGGCTATACGGAGGCGGAAAACGATTAGCAATTGAATTTCGACGCAGAATTCACGCCTACGGTCTACCCTGATCGCGTCCATCTGCTGTGCCGGCACCAACAGTGTTTTTACTGGACGACATCATGACTATCAGATAATGCAATACATTATCTTGCTACTCGGTTATTCTAAGAAATTTTTTTTCTGGAAAAGATAACTTTCTTGTCAAAAATAAATATATTTTAAAAATAATGACAATTATGTTCCTTTGGCTATAACGATACATTGTGTCCCGTGTTACTTAATTATCTGTAAAATAAAATTTTAAAAAATCGATTTTCTAGGATCTTTTACAAATTTATGATCAGTGTTCACTTTGTTCAGTAACACAGAAAAACCTGTGTGTAGATTCATACGTCCCGTCATTACGTTGAACCAGTGCATTACGTCCAGTTCAGCTGATGCTCCTGGAAGAAAACAGTTGAAGCTGAATACTTGGATTTCCCTATCAATTTCTGAAAGTAGGTTCGAGTTGTTTCTTGCTTTACAAACATCTATTTCCACATGACACTGTGTCGAATTGTGGAATCCTGTATCTGAGAAGGTGACCGTTTGACCCGTGCTGGCAATTGAACAGCATTGCCCAATTATTCCCATCCAGATTCTTTCCCCAGAGCACTCGAAGTTCTCTTTTATGCATATGCATCGAATTCCATTTTGCAATAAACAGCATGTATTCTTCATCCAAGCGTCATTCTCCTATAGTGCTAGACTGTCATTTTCTTCTTCCATAAAGTCGGCATCTTCTGCAGCGTCCTTCTCTGTTGTCTTATTTGTTTCTTCAAATACTTCCATGGAAGAAACCATGTTCATTGTTTGTTTTTAATCCACTGGGATTTGATCCGTTTAGTTAGGCTGACAATAAAAGATTTAACCGGAAGGAGATGGATCCTGAAAAATGTAAGTAAATAGGCAATTGTTCAACTGTCATAATACTCCTGTTTACCTAACATTTAATTTTCTTACCTGACAAACAATAGTTGGCTCAATATGGAAACAAAATAGTATAATTAATTTTAATGCTAAGCTAACTCAAATAGAGACAACTGTATGCGCGGTATGTAAAAGATTACTGTGTTGGCGGTTTATCTGGATAAGCTGATAGAGTGTAAACTATTTGCTGGGGGTTTGTAACTTTCTTTTTGAGTTACATTTATACTTTGCTAAATATTGACAAGGCGTATTGACGATTGGAACTTGGCAGTGGGCGTATTTCACTCGATCTTCTCGAAATGCGAACATACCGTTTCTAAATGTAGCAACATTGCAACACACTGTGGACGTATCAAGTATTCAATAGCAGCATTACTTAACGTCGCGTGTTTTAATATATAATTGTAGCAACAGACGCGTGCAACGGATGTTCTGTTTTAAACATGTCACTGTACCTTTCCAAACAGTACTAAAGTTACAACGGAAAAATGTAACTATTTCGTCTATTGGCATTTAATTATTTAATTAATTTCTTTACGTGACTGAAGGCGTCTTCCTGCATACATTGTCTATCTTTTCTTACTAATGATTGCACAAGATTTAGGAAGGTTAAGTTTAAGTCTCCCACACGTATTGCATTTTTCTATACGCTAAAATACCCTAACACTGATCTCAATGAGTCAGAAATCACAGCTTCAGCACATTGCCCAAAATCAACAATAAAAGCCAACTTTAAACAAATTCTGGCCACTTGGCGAGGAATGTTCCTTACTAATCTGATTCTTATCCTCCTACTGTATATCATACATATGGAATTGGAAATGATCAAGGAAGAGTTTTGCAAAAACAGAAATCCATTACAACATCTTGTCATCCAATTTCATTGAACAGATGTAGCACATTCCCATTTGTAAAGACACAGGTAAGGGATTTCCATTTTATGTCCCTGCTTTTAAACTAATCTTTTATTGTCACATATATTAGTATTCAATGAAAAGTATTGCATGTTGTTCCTGTAGAGACAAAGCATAACGCTTCAGAATGTAGTGTTACAGTCCTATCTAGGCTGTCGAGAAAGATCAACTTAATATAAAATAGATCTATTCAAAGATCCGATGGCAGTAGGGAAGAAGCTGATCCTGAGCCGTTTGGAAGATGACCTTATACTTTTGTATCTTTTTCCAAATGGAATAATGTGGACGAGACTATATCCGAGCTGCATAGGGTCCTTGATTATGCTGGCTACTTTTCAGTGCAGGGAGAAGTATAGGCAGACTCAATGTATGGAAGGCTAGTTTACGTGAATGGACTGGGTTTCGTTCACGACCCATTATAGTGTCTTGAGGTCTTGGTCAGAGCAGGAGCCATACCAAGCTGTGATATATCCAGAAATGTTGCTTTCTCTGGTGTATTTGTAAAATTTGGTGACAGTTGAAGCGGACACGCCGAATTTCATTAGGCTCCTGAGAAAGTAGAGGTATTGATGGGCTTTCTTAGTTATAGTTTCTTAGTTAGTGGCGAGTCGTTGGCAATTTAGACACTGAAAAACTTGAAACTCTGAATGATTTCCACTTCATGCCTGTTGCTGTCCAGAGGGGCACGTTCTCCATTAAACTTCCCGAAGTCAATGATTCTTTCCTTCATTTGACTAACATTGAGGGAAGGATTATTGTTGTTGTTCCAATTCAGTGGGTTGTGTATTCTGTTTCATATTGCTTAAGATCCGACCACCATGCTAATGTCATTAGCAAAAGAGAATTGGAGGAGAATTTTACCAGTCCTTGGTATATAAGGAGCAAAATAGGGAGTTCAGGACACAGCCTTGTGGGGCACTGGTGTTGAGGATAATCATGAAGGAGATGTTATTGCCTATCATTACTGATCGCGGATATGATTTTTCTGTTAGGATGTCGGCATTGCTGATCAGACCAGCACTTGTTGCCCTTCTAAGTGCCTTACTAGGTCATTTCAAAGAGAAGTTAAAAGTCAAATGCATTGCTGTGTCTCTGAAGTCGCATTTAAGCCAGGTACGGAAATGATGGCACATTTCTTCCCTGAAGAGCATGAGAGAACCTGTTTTTTTTACAGTGCTTTCCTTATCATCATTCGATTTTTCAATTCCAGATTTTTCAATTGAATTCAAAGTTCCTTTCGGCCATACTGGGAATCGAACCCGAGGCCTCAGAACATTACTCAGGATTCCTGCATTCCTAGTCCACTGGGCATTGACCTTCCCGCCAGATCTTTCCATAAAATGGGACTTTGGAATCAATAATACGGCAAAATATATCTCCCACTACATAACTGGACGACTATAAATGACTCTTTTGACAAGTTTGCGTTCCCTTTCAGAAACACAGTAATGATTATTCTAAAGATGTTTTGAAAAGATTGTATACAAACACACAAAAAAGAAGGAAATATGGTGACTCGAACGTACATAGCAATTATAAATGGCTATGGAGGCTTATTGACAAAGTATCTTCGAATGCAAGTGGGAGCATATGTTGGCTTTCTGCATTCAGGCAGATTAGTTTTTATCTACAAAGAAATAGCAATATTCACTGAGAGTGAAAACCCTCAAATTGATCAAAAGTAATGCCTAGATTAATGTTTTACTCCAGAACATTCCCAGGAGACTGACGTTCTAGCTCCATAGCAAAGTTGGCTGTGAACAATGAAATCTGTCTGTGATATCTTCCTCGGATCAGCAAGACTTTTAATATTCAAAGTAGGGACTCATGAACAGCAATGGAAAGGTCAACACATTGAAACGATAAGCTAAAGTGCTAGTGGGTTTGTTTGCTATCGCTGACGCATGTTGCTAAATATTGATACGGGCGCGTGGGTTTGGAAATCTAATTAAAGAATATGCCTCTTTAGCTCATCTCTGATGCAACAGAATACATTTATCTGTTGATTGCAACACTTTGAAAACGAGCTAGCCTTGTATAACAACTGCTATAGTTTCTCGAATATCAGTGCTGGTGCAAGAAAAGACTGTGGCCTCTTTAAAGTTAGATACTTTCTTGTTAGCTTCGCTTGGAGCGGATTGGATTAGGGAGAGAATGCCGCAATTTAGAAACGTCACTAGTGAAGTTAAGGCCACCAATACATGACTATTTCAAATTGCGGATGCTGCAGAAATCTGAATTGGATGACATAAGTGTTTCTGAGTCTATTTAGCGAAAAGTATCAAATAACACCTACATGGAATTAAAAGAGTAAAAAGTCTCACAACACCGGGTTAAAGTCCAATACAGGCTCATTTCGTAGCATGAGCTTTCGCAACGCTGCTCCATCAACAGGCAAATGAAGCATTGTGCTCCGGAATAGGGTGTGTAGAGGACAGACTCAATTTGCAAGATAATGGTTTGAATGCGAGTCTTAACAGGTAGTCAAGTTTTTACAGGTAGAGACAATGCGGGCGGAGAGGGCGTTAAGTAGAAATTAGAGAGGTGTGAATTCCCTCAAGCCAGGACAGTTAACAAGATTTTGCTCGTCGGGAGGGGGTGGGGGGGGAGGGGGGAGGGATAGTGTGTGGTGAGGGGTTAGTGGGTGGGATGGTGGGGGGCTTCTACAAATAGTGAGGCTGAATCCAGATCCCGTTGAGACCGTGCTCATGTATGCGAAATTTGGCTATCAGTTTCTTCTCGGCGATACTGCGTTGTCACGTGACTTGAAAGCCGCCTTCGAGTACGCTTAACTGAAGATCAGAGGCTGAATGCCCTCGACTGCTGAAGTATTCCCCGAAGTGAAGTGAAGTGAACACTCCTGCCCAGTAATTGTTGAGTGGTGTCCAGTATCTGCATGATCTCGTCAACGCAACATGCATCCACATACCCTTTCTTGCAGCGTATCAAACAACAAGGTTTTCCGAGTCGCAAGAGATCGTTAATGAATGTATTGGTGGAGTTACATCCCGAGGTAAAAAGCACACGGATGAAGATTTGGAAGTAAATCAGCTGGAGCAGCAATTGAGTCAGCAAATGCTACGAGTTAAAACTGATGGTCTTATTGATGGCATAGATTTCTAATCGGAAAGGTATTTCACGGTGAAATATAAGAACAATCTTAGGCATTCCAAATCAACCCTAGGCACTTGCCGATGCGAAAGACACAGAGCCGGATAACGTGGCAGACCAAATACAAACGGTTTGGACTTCCTAATCTTTAATTGCAGGATTATGTTGTCCAATAATGGAGGTTGTAGAATCATTGTGAAAATTTAGGGATGGGGAAGCATTTAGAGAGGCTGTGGTGAGGTACAGCTGTGTGTCATCAAGATAGATGTAAACGCTAACACTGTATTAGGATGAGATCTCAGAGGGGAAGCATATAGGTGAAAATAAGCACAAAGCCAGAGTACCTTCTTTGGGAGACAATAGTAGAACTACTGGAATAGAAGAGTAATCATCGATTGTTATTCTCCGCTTAGGAATCAATGATAGAAGAATGGAACCACGCAATTGCATAGACATTCATTTGGGTCATGGCAAGAAGCTGTAGAATAAGTGTGCTCAATCTGTTGACAGATTGCAGATGTGTAGCGGGTTAGCCGCGGTGTTGTATTGATCAGGAGGAATGTGGAACAGGTCATGATCATTGTGAGGCAGACTGGGAGGAATGTAAATCAGGCCAGGATTACTGTGACGCTGACGGGAAGAGAACGACAGAAAATTAAAATCAGATCGCGAAATCACAAGATTGGCTTGTGCCCAGAAAGAAGCATGCCTTCCTTTGCCTGTTGCACCTCTCTCATTAGTTCTAAGAGACGAATGTTGGGCGAGACAGTGGTTTTGGAATTTCAACAAAGGTAAGTCCCTCCAGAGTGGAAATCACCGTCCGATTGCCACCCCAAGGAGTTTACGTGGCACAGATCAATGCTTAGTGAACACAATCGACACTTCGTGTATTAAGAAATTAACATAATTTTCCCAAAATTCTCTTAATTAACCGACCTCTCGACTACATAAAGCGATGCAGAACTGCTTCTAAAAGCAGAAAATGTAGCCCCGACCATGATCTGATGTATCAAACTAAAGCTACTTACATAATTAGCATGCACACATAGACAAATGGGTATGTGAAGATTTATAAGAGCGTTCGTCTGCAATCAAGTAAACATGGAGCGGCTACAACTTTTCTGAAGAATAATCATCATAAACCAATCACAGAGTTTTGGAGCATGCATTTTTACACAAATACACCTTGCAAAATTATCTGACGAGATATTTTCCAGATCCTTAGGCTTTTTTTTAACCAGTAGAGTCTTTAGGAAAAACTGTGCTTGTTGATACTGTGATCAACTGCAGTACATTATGGTTTACACGGAGAGAAATGCAATGCGTATATTATACCCACAATGTACTACTGTATCACACAGAACAAGATGTTCACTTTATCTAAACCCCGGTCATTGTTCAAATAGAAGGAAGTTAATACTATTTTCAGCCGTTCGCAGACTGATCAGATAATCAAATGCATTATTATCTATAATCTGAATATCCACCAATAAATTGAAGATAACAAAGTATTATGTGTAGCTACTACCTTGTCACTGAAAGGAGACGAAAACTGGGTATTCATCCACGTGCACTGAAAACAATGTGTCAACAGAAAATGTTGTTACACTTTTCGGAATTTGATCCCTTTTAATTCTCCGCTCCCCATTTATTTTATCACCCCTCTCTCCATTAAACGTCAGAGGTCCATGCTAGAGTTCTACTTTTGGGTCTGAGATCAATTGATAACAGGGCCAATCACTGAAAAATGGAAAATTGTATTACTTTCAAGAAATCACTTAGAAACTGATCATATTTTCTTCATCAATCACACACCAATTACGCACGTCTTAAGCCAATTGAATATTAATTTTGCCGCAGTTAGGCCAGTCAGAACAACATGTGGGTTGCGACTTGGAGTAAGTTAAATGGCAGAAGCTTTCACTGAGCAAGATGTACAGCTTGTGCCGCTGCGCAGAGGGAAACAAATTACAGTGAGAGAGCAGAGACAGCCGGAGGAATTTTATGAGAATGATTCTGAGTGTCCAGCTAGTGCAAAAATGGGAGCGTTCCTGATTCAGGCTGGCACTGCCCAAAGGGCAGCTAACCCCTCTCCCTTGCCCTTGGCTTGGGGAAGGTGCCTCAATGGTCTCTAATTCTACCAGTGAAGCCGATCCGACTGTTTCCAGTTCATGGGGTACAGATGTTTCCCCCGCCAGAGATAGCCTTTCCTATGAGTCTAGAGAGGCAGGAGAGCACGGACGAGTGGCACCGGCCTCGCTAAAATGTAAATTCGCATTTAAGTATATTTACAAAAATTATTCAGCCTCTCGCTCATTTCAGGCGAGTAATCTGCCCCCTTGTGCGATTTTACGTGTTCGAACCGCCCATCGATGGGTGGAACGGTCCCGTAAAATGCTGCCTAGATATTTAGTGTATGCCCAAAATCTGAACTGAAGTGCAAAAGCCCTACTACGCTTGTCAATTCCCGACTTGCCTTTGAAAGAAATTCATCCGCAGTTCGTTGAAGATTTCCTGGGTTCATTCGCTAAACTACTTCGTGTTGTCTACGTGGTTAAAGTTTCAAATGAATACGATTAGAATTTAAGTTCAAATAACACCTAGAACTTTCACTAGTGTCTGTTCACTTCAAATATATTAAATAAGCACGGAAAACGTGGAAGTGTTATGGGGATCTGGTGGCATCTATGTAAAGAGAAATTCAAACAACATTTCAGGTCGTGATTATTCTTCAGATGTCGGACAATCGTGTTATATTTCCAGCATTCGCAGTAATTTGTATTTGGAACAAGTGTAAAGAAAAATCAGCCTGCTGCAAATATAGAGCAAAATCGGGAAATGCAATATATCTTATAGGGGTCTGCAAAGTGAAAACTTTTATACATAGAAGTTGGCACATAGTATTTAGATATAATTTACGCTGAGGTTGATTGCTACAAGAGCAAATCGTTCCTTGCCTTTACGTCGACATAATCCCGTTAACAAAACGTTTGGGGAGCATCTAAAACCACAAATAATTTATGCCATAAATAAAACTGCTGCTGATCCCTAACAACTCCGCCATGCAATAATTTCACTGAAAATACGTTCCATTCCACTTGGTTTAATTCAACCCCATCACAATATATGATTATATTCTTCTTCACCCTTGCTCTCACCACAGCTCATTCTCAATGCAATGTGTAGCAAAAGCCTGAATCATCGGTTGTAGTCAGTTATCTCTCAAAACATTCCATCTCATGATATAAGAAATGAAACATAGATGATGCTGAAAATCTGAAACGAAAACAGCAAAATGCTCGAGCTCTAGTGCAACCCAGGAGAAATCTGTAAGAGGAGAAACAGTCAGGCTGATGAATTACTACCAGAACGTTGTACACACTTAAATATTGAAAAACAGCTCTCCATATTTTGTCGCCTTGCAAATGGCACTGTGGAATGCTAATCATATTTATAAACTAAACGTCGAAATGAATCTAATATAAGTTGAGGTAGTAAATATAAAAATCGCTCGAACAAATACATATTTAGAGTTAATAAGAAGTATTATAGCATGAGTATATTGCACATGTTCATTTTCACGCAAATTGTAATGGATATTTGTAACTTAGAAACTCATTAAATTCATCAAGGATTTAGACAGACACATGATTCTTGGATAAATATTTCGAGATATATGGCGCAACAATAAGTAAATTGGGCCCAGGAGTTAACGTCAGAAACGAACTGAAAAGTTGAATAGCCTTGTACGCTTCCTCAACATCATTACATTTATAGAAAAAAAAACAGATAAGCAATGCACTTTACTGCGATACTGCCTCACAAATAAATGCTTTGCTTTTACACAGCATTCTTCTCTTGGAAAATTTCCAACGGCTCCTCATAATGAGTTAACCTGACAAGAATATGCAATCATCAACATTTCGATGTGGATTTCCTGATTTTGTTGAATTTCAATCACTGATGGAACATGTCAAATGGATTGACACTTCTTTGAGATAAAAAGATAAGTTAAAAACTTACAGTTTCCATTCTTGATGGTTCATCAGTGAACTGAAGTTGTAGGCCTCCGCTGAGAGTAAAATAGTTTTTTGGATGTCCTCCCCAACGCATACGCAGGTTGTGTGTTGAAGCCATGTAAAAAATTGACTGTATACCACCCGAAATGTCCATAAGGAGATGAAAACATGGGTGAAAAATGTGTGGTTTTATTTATCTCTGCTTTAATTAAAGAGAATATATTTAGCCTGTACTATATTCCAACATGAAAATTTAGTGCAAGTTCATTCAGGAAACAAAGAGGGAATCTTTAAGGAGGAAACATTTCGGGTCCAGAATAGATACATTTCAACAATAGATAAAGACAACCCAATGTTAAGCAGATTGTTGGGTGTTTGGAAGGTGTATGTTATGCTGAAACAAAACAGGTGCAAGGTGCATGTCAGATGGATTACTCAGGGCAGATACCATAAGTTGAAAGAGGACGAGAAAAGGGAATTAAGACTCGAAAATACATAAGAAATACATGAGAATAGAATAGCAGTTAACATAAAACGGAATCAAAGAACTACTCCCAGTATGCCCATAGCAATCTGGCCGCGGGTGTGGAGTCATCTATTGAAACAAAGAATGTGATATATGTTTAACGCAGCAGATAGAATTCTGGATAAGTATTGTATCTTGGTCTTAATGAAGGAAGAGGATGCTGGCAAAATATTGATCGAAGTTGAGATAATGGGTCGGGTTAAAAAATGATAGAGCTTTTTGCTTCTCCTCTAAGGTTTGATTGAAGCATATCATTCAGCATTAAATAATATTAAATATTTGAAGTTTGATATTGAAAAACTGCACAACTGCACATTGGAAAACATTTGCCACAGTAAAAGAGTATTGCTCGAAAGACTTACTACCGTGAAGTATAGTAAAGATACTGCTTTCAAATGATGTCCTAATCACTCACCTGGTTCATTCCAAAACATACCACAAACAATTCTCTGTGGAGTGCAATCATCGTAAAATATGCAAACAACTTGCAGAGAAGAGACTACATACATTCATTAATAAAGTTATTGACAATTTATTCAGTTCGAAGGGCTGACTATTGCGAAAATACATCTCATGTTACCAGTAAATCTCGCTCTTCATATTCCGAACAGGGCCTGTGTTTAATTTTCCGGGCAATTGAACGGCCAGAAGCAGGAAGACGATTCTACGCTTATGACTTGGTACAAAAGAAAGCAAACTAATAATGTTGCATAACTTCAGAACTTATGTCGTGTCTATGGATAGAAGCAGAAATGCAAGCTGTGTGTACTGTTTTTAATAGTCTTTTAACGCACCGCGCATTTATCATTCTATGAACGGAAAATTATGGGGCTCTTCTCTTAATGTCAGTAAAACGTAACACAACAGAAATGCTTGCACATTCAGAAGCATCGTATGCACAATTACCAAATAGATTTATTTAAAAATTAACGTCATTTATCACCATTCATCCATCAAGTTACCTGACAGCCTGTAAAAAAGAATAGATGTGAAAACGCAACCATAGCCTTCTCCCTCTTCATAATATAGCCGTTTACATGGAATCAAGCTCATTTTCCATATAGAATTCAATCAGGAGTTGAGATTATATGATCTAATGTTAGAGGACGAATATGTTGTAAGATTCAAGGTGAAATAGTTCTAAGCGAATGCTGCACGAACTCTCAATTTTCCTCATTTGTGGCTCCTTCGTCTTGCTCCTAGCTTTTGAATCTTTCTGCTCTCTGCGCTTCCAATTGTATTGGAAGTGTTTTTTCCTTGGTCAAACACTATGGTATTGCATTCGTGGAATTATGTGCAGCAGAGGCAGAAATTATCAACAGTGTTTACTTAATAATTAAAAACAATACTCAGAACTGTGTTTTAAGTAGTGAATTCATTTATTAATTTCTAATACTTACCATTCATAAAACATTCTGAACTATGTTTCAAGTGTTGAATTGCTTTATTAACATTTTCTAGATTCCACGCACACGCACTATGGCCGCGATTCAACCGAAATTTCACGCCCATTTTGGAGCGTGAAATCGCGGCAAATTCAGGCATCAGGCTTTAACGCGATTTGCACCCGAATCCGAGCAGACCGCTACTTTACCGACACCCAATTCGGGAGCGGATCTGTATTAGCATGCAATTAAATCGATTTGATGAACCGCGCACCCAAATTTATCACGAAATCCCACTTTACGGTCTTCTGGTCCTTTCCTGAATCGCGCTGTAAGTGACCTGCAAAATAAAAAATCTGAAGCCGGTTTTTATTTTGCAGGGGAACTCATAAACGGTTATAGAGCCTGCAAAGGTCTCTGACAGAGATCATTCTCTGAGGGTGGTGTGGGGGGAGGAAGAGGAGGAGGTGCGTCAGAGCATCTTCTGGGAGGAGGAGGAGACGGCCAAATGTATCTCTGGGCCCGGTTAAGGAGGGCCGATTGTTGTCTGGTGGTGAGGGGGAGGCCCGATCACTCGCTAATAGGGAAGGAGGTGGGGGAGGGGGGAGCGGATGGATCCTCTGGTGACAGGGCATTCGTTCCTCCAGTGGGGAGGAGGGATCACCCGCAGAGTGGCAGCAGACCCCGCTACTCTCTCCCCTTACCAGAGATCCATCCGCCCCCACCTACCAGCGATTGCGCCTCCTCTCCCATCACCAGACAGCCATAGCCCTCTCGAACTGCTCTGCCTCGAAATACATTTAACTGCAAGACTCCGGACTGATTAGAGCTCCGGGTTCAGTGAATTGCGCTAGTCAGGACAGCAATCAAATTATTAACTCTGTTTGAAAATAGTCTTGACTGCCCAGGATTAGTGTGAATTTTTTGATATACATTGAATCTCCTATGAGAAATGCCTGCTAGATTCATTTGTCTGATCAAAGGTTTATATCAGTGACCTGAGACAGCCAGGTACTGGCCTTCTTTACGGCAGAACCTCCCTAAAAGTCCCATGCTCTCTTTTACCTAATAGTGGAAGTCATCACAGGGTTAGAAGATTCCACGTTCTTGGGATTAGCAGAATAAAATTAGCACAGAAGCGACTTCCAGTGCAAGGCGCATCAATGATTCGCATCACTGACCCACCTCCTCCTCCTCCCCGCATCCCCCATTTCTACCTCCCACCACCACCGACCCCAGCCCCCCACCCCCCAGGGGATGATCTGTGTGAAAGAGCCACTCTCTCCGCTTTCTGCTTTTTTTTTGCCTTTTCCGATCCGGGCGCTACTTCTCAATTTTTTCTAACTGTGCTTGCGCAGTTCAGAGTTCCCATCGTTCCAGCAGAGCTGAGCGTCGCCCACAGCGCTAATAGGACTGGAGCCGGCAATAAACGATGGGCGCGCTGCTAAGAGGATTCCGGATTCGGGTCTATATTACGCTCGGATTCGGACTTTAGACTCCAATTGGTAAAATCCGGCCCATGCGTTTTTTGAAGTGGCAAGCCTAGGTCTCGATTAGATATACAGTCAAAGTCTGCACTGTATCAATATTAGACAGTTAGGCGCATGCGCAGCTCTTTCCCTATCAAACTTCTTAACTTGAAAGGACGTGGGATATTTATATCCTTTAATTGCGGCTGGGCAATAATTATCAAATTAATTTATACCAATATGATTAAACTGATTTGTTTATTGATCGGCTGATTACTATGGGCCATATAAAGAACCACAGGGTCCTGTTACAGTCTATCAAAATTATTCCATTTTCGCGAATCACACAAAAAGCAATGTTGACTGACCTCTGGCCTGTTTATTCTATTACAATCAGTCGCCATAAACCTTTACCTCCTCTCGTGCGGCATCTCCTGCAACATGTCCCAGGATTGCATGGACTTTTCGGTTACTAAACTTGATAACATCTGCTCAGCGGCCTCTGTCACATCCATTTCCTCATTTCTATAAATGTCATAGAATCATAGAATCTGCAGTGCTGAAAGAGGGCCTTCGGCCCATCGAGTTTGCACTGCACACAGTCCCATCCAGGTCTTACCCCTATATCCCTGCACATTATACCCACTAATCCCTCGAACCTACACATCCCTGAACACTAAGGGGCAATTTCTTGACATGGCCAATCAAACTAACCCACACATCTTTGGACTGTGAGAGGAAAACGGAGTACCCGGAGGAAACCCACGCAGACAGGAAGAGAACGTGCAAACTGCACACACACGGTGACCCGAACCGGGAATCGAACCCAGCACCTTGAAGTTGTGAAACAGCAGTGCTAATTTCTGTGCTACCGTGCCGCCCAGGAAGGTCCAGAATATTCGCTAAGGAATGCGCACCCTGCCAAACTCTTCACTCCAGCCCTAAAATCACATTATTCTCCACTTTCCTTTCAGCTTCTCCACTTGTCATCTTCGAACTCATCATGAAGCCGACACCTACATTCTTTACTCTATTCCCACTAAACTGATGATAACGCAAACCCTCTTTCCTGCTATGTGTGGCAGCTGATACAGTTACTAGTTCTCTATACGATTACACACTTCTGCAAATCTGCTGACATAATCTGTCTTCTCAAATGATCAATCCTTCCGTTCTTCATTCATACAAACCACTACCCCATTTCCAACATCTTTGCCTGTCCAAAGTCCCTGAACTTGTTTTCCCCTATAATCTCCCATCCATCTTTCAATGGAATCCATGTTTCAGTCCTTTATTTATCTCTCACTTAGCACAGGTCAATTAGCATGGATTTACAAAGGGGAAATTAACATTCTTCGAAAATGTAAGTCGTAGGGTTCACCAAACAGAACCAATGGATGTGATTTATTTAGAATATCTCAAATACCAAATTACTATGTAAATTTAAAGTGCATGGGATTGCAGGTAATTTCCTGAGATAGATCGAAAGTTCATTAGCAGTTGGGAAGTACAATGTTGGCATTAATGGATCTTTTTTTGATTGGCAGACAGTGATTAGTAGAGCACCACAACGATCTCTGCTAGAACACTAACTGTTCATGTTGTGTATTATTGATTTGGAAGAGGACACTACATGTATTATCCCCAAAATTGTAGATGATGCAAAGTTGAGTGGGAGGTTGAGCTGTGAAGCAGAGATGCTTCAGCGTGATTTGGACAGGCTGAGTTTATAGGTACATACATGGCAGATGCAGTGTGGATAAATGTGAGTTTATTCACTTTGATAGCATAATAGGCAGACAGATCATTACTTTAATGTATGAAATTAATAAGACCTTGGTGTTCTCATGCAGGGACATAAGGCAGTAAAGAAGTCAAATGACTTGTTGGTCTTCATGGCGAGAGGATTTGAGTGTGTGAATAGAGATTTGTGACTGCAATTGCATAGGGCATGGTGAGGCCACATCTGGAGTATTACCAGGATGTTGCCTGGTATGGAGGGCAGGTCTTATGAAGAGAGGCTGAGGGATTTGAGGTTGTTTTCGTTAGAGAGGAGGCGGCTAAGAGGAGACCTTATCAAAGCATATAAGATGATTAGAGGTTTAGATAGGGTGGACAGTGATAGCCTTTTTCCTAGGATGGAGATAGCTAGCACGAGGGGACACAGCTTTAAATTAAGGGATGATAGTTATAGGACGGATATCAGAGGTAGGTTCTTTACCCAGAGGGTGGTTAGGGAGTGGAATGCCCTGCCTGCGACAGTTGTAGATGCGCCAAGTTTGGTGGCGTTTAAGATGTTAGTTGATAGGTTAATGGAAGAGAAGGGAATGGTTTAGTTTGGAGGGTCATTGCTTTTTTATAATGGTCGGCGCAACATTGAAGGCCGAAGGGCCTGTTCTGCGCTGTAATGTTCTGTGTTCTATGTTCTATTATGTGCCATTCCGGAGTCCTTGTCTGAGGAGTGATGCTCTTGCTATAGACGGAGTATAGCGAAGGTTCACCAGGCAGGTGTGTAGTGTGAGGAGAGATTAAGTCGGTTATGAATGTGTAAATTGGAGTTTGGATGAGTGGGAGGAACCTTATAGAAATTTTAGGGCCCTAATTGAGTTAGACAGGGTACATTCAGAAAGAATGTTCCCGATCGTGGGTTAGTCCAGAAATAAGGGTCATAGTTTGAGGATAGGGAGAAAACATTTAAAACTGAGTTGAGGAGAAATTTCTTCATCCAGGGAGTGGTGAACGTGCAGATTTCACTACTACAGAAAGTCGTTGAGGCCTATATTTTGTACAATATCAAGAATAAAATAGATATAGCTTTTGGGGCTAAAATGATCAAGGGACATCGAGAAATGTTGGAATCAGGATATTGAGTTTGATCATCAGCCATGATCACAATAAAATGCGAAGAAGACTGCAAGGGCTGAAAAGCCTATTCCTGCTTTTATGTTCTATCTTTCTAAGTCATATTTCTGCTAGCTCACCTGGGTTCAATTCTGGACTATGGGAAGTTTGTACATTCCCCCCGTGTCTTTGTGGGTTTCTTCAGGGGTTTCACTTTCCTCCCACAATCCAGTGATGTATGGATTAGATGGATTGGCCCGTATATATTGCCCCTTATTGTCTCAAGATGTGTGCATTGTGTGGATTAGGCGTGATAAATCCGTGGCATAATGAGAATAGGGCAGAGGATGCGGGCGCGGGGGCGGTGGGGGTGGGGTGGAATAGTGGGCCTTGGGAAAATGCTGCGTCTATACAGATTCAATGGGCCGAATGGTCTTCAGTACTGGAGAAATTCTATGATTCTATTAGCGTGATTCTATGATGCATCGTTAATCCTGCATATCTGTGAAATAAAACTGAATACAACTTTTCTTTGTAAAACGTAGAACCCGTTTCACCAGAATGACAGAAATAGAGGATATTGCGAATGTACAACGGCCTGTATCTAATTCTGTTATACAAACTGATATAGATGCTGCTTTGGTTTTTGGCTTAGTCGGCAGGAGGGGACAACAAGTCCTGCTCATAGAAGGCTGCCTGCATCTCAGCTGCGTAGGCCATCGCCTTACAGTTGGATATGCTGCACTTTCCTATTGTTTGAAAAGTATGCTTTCTGTACATGTCATTTTATCTATATGTTTTAAAGCAATCAATGTACTTTCTGAAATTTAAGACACCTCGGTATGTTTGGATAACGCTATCTGTACATGCGACGTAGTATTACTTACATCTAATGATGATCGACTGGCTAAACAGAACCCAGTCCAATCCCAGTCAAACTTACGTCTGTGGTTTAAAATACACAGATCACCATGATGGCAAAATCTTGAAATAAGAAGCCAGTGAGAAATTTAGGAGTACGTGATGAATTAAAGCAGGAAGAAAGAATAAATTTTGCCATGTTTGCGTTTTCCAAAACCACTATTGATTATCTTTGTTATGGTTGTCTTTCTCATAGTGTATGTGCTTTAGTATCTTAGATAAATATTTTTCACCGGGCATGCGTACTGTCACCGCATTGGCCAGCTTCGTTTTTTTTCATAAATAATATTTGAAATATTAAGTCAGCCAGCATCTGCAGAAAAGGCAGGTTGTGTATTTTCAATATTTCCGTTTTTGTTTTGTAATTTAACTCTTACATTTTGTTAAAACAATGGAGTTTTTTTCTCAAGGGTGGCAAAAGCCACAGCAAGTTTGAAAGTACCTGTTCACCTTTTAGCTGATCTGTGCTGTAAAATTAATTGACCCTGACTGGTTGGGTATGATATTCCAGCATTGATTTGTAATATAATTGCTGGTTAATTATGCCTTATTTAAAATGAACTGATTTAGTTTAAGCTGATTACTTTCTGTTTTTTTTTAAAAAAAACCTGTTTATACAATGCAAGTGAGTCTGTGCCTGAGGAAATGTTGCATCTAAAGGGATTAGCAGCATTTATACAGTTAAATAATCATGTACATGACATGGATTGTTATATACAAAAGGAAACTAAGCAAAAGAGGGAATGGCTGCTTTAATGTCAGGACAGAATTCATATAAATGATGCAAGTTATGTGATGGTCAGCAGTGAAAGAATTAAGTCCAAATTAAGTACTAACATAATTCATGAAAGCGTGACAGTTCACTTTGCAGCAAGTAAATGTTATTTTGAATGTATTTCCATGCTCTCCCTGTAACTAATCTGAAATTGTTCCATGTTCAGTGCACTCTGAATGTTATAATGCAGTGCAAGTAATTACAGGTGAATAGGGAATACTTGGTACAATTTTGTGACTTGAATTTTACTGAAGCTATGTAGTCTCACTATCCAGTTGTAACACAATTTGTAACTCTGATTCATCTTTTCAAGGCTTTTGCAAATAACCTGGCTGACAGACATTATAGATTCTGCCTGATGAAGAAAGTGTGTACAGCTTGGAAATCAGAAATGCAAACAGAATGGAGAGAGAGGTTAGAAAAAGCAAGCCAAGCTCGTGCTGAAGAGGTCTGTGTCCAGTTATCGAGGGACTATGAAAGAAAGCTTGATGCAGTAAGTACTAGTGAATTATTTGAAAAGATTTCTTGTGTATAAAGGTAATTGATCAGCTGAAAACTATGATGCACATACGCCTCTAATACAAGACATCTCGGCAGAATGCAGGGATAAATATCTGTGGTCTGCCTTGCTTGTACCTCCAATCTTTGTCATTCTATATTTTTAAAGCATTCCTTGCTGCTGTTCTACCACACTTAGAGGAATTTTCAGAAAGTCCTCAAAAATTTCTCTCTCCACTCTGTTTTGGAGCCAATAGTATATACTAGGTTAACTAGCTTAAAACTTGCAGCGGTGGCCAACCACACAAGAATGAAAGATTTCTGCAGAACTCTTTCATGAAAAATGATGCCGGAGCAATGGAGTTCTTTCCTCCCCTAACTTTGCCTTGAAACTAGAAAAGGTGAAGTTAATGTGTTTGAGAAAATAAAGTACAAATATATGTAAAATCCCTACTTTTGCACTTGGCTATGCTGCAATGAATATGCCAATGAAAATACAGATTTATTAAATGTGTTTGTTTCCTGAACATAAAATAATCTCCATTCTTCATGAGCGTTAGGGGAGAAATCAAGGAGCAATCTGCAAAGAACACGCTAAAATTTTGGATGCAAAACATTGTAAAAGCAAAGTTGGAATGAGTCAGGAAAAATATGGAAATGGTTAAAACTGTTTCCTATGTTTGGTTTGTAAGCTGGATGATTTTATGCTTTCGGATTGCAATTGTATGCACAGTTTCAAAAAAAAGGACAAAGATGGGGCTTTAAGTCAATTTGGGGGTCCTTGAATATTTAAACAAAAGACAATCTTAACAGGAAAATGATAGCACATTTGGACCAAATAATTGGAAATATTTACCTAACATTATGCATTGTTGAAAATGTTTTTGTTCTCTGATCAACTGTTATTTGAAATTTTAGTCCAAGGAGGAGCTGGAAGAAGCAAGAGCAGAAATAAGACGGCTATCAGCTGAAAAGGACAAGTATACGGATTCTATGAAAAAAAACATTCATGAGTGGTGTATGTGCTCTCAACCTAGAGGCAATGAGTATGTTCCAGAACGGAAGCAGAAGAGTGGATCACGGTCAGTATTCATAGGAAAGCTGGGTAATGGAAATTGTGGAAAATTCATTCCAAGTTGATGGATATTTTGGATGTAAATGAAGTGAAACTTCATACAATTATCTGTAATTATTATTCTAAAACAACAAAAAGTCAAACCTTTTCCCACTTTTGTTTCACGCGACTCTGCGGGCACGTTCCGATGCCTGAGTATTGAGGAGTATTCTTTTCTGTTTCTGACTCCTGAGTTTGAAACAGGGAATTATGGATACATTGAGTGCCGTTTTGAATCGTTGTTTATACACGTTAAATGGTGGCTTAGTTAAGGAGAGCATCACGGCGGTGCAGAGAGAGGATAATACAGAGTTAGGAGTGGAGTCGCTGTGGGTGGAGTTGAGGAATAGAAAAGGGGCGATTACTATGCTAGGGGTGTACTGTAGACCACCCAACAGCCCGCGAGTAGTTGAAGAAGGCATATGTAAAGACATTTTGGATAGGTGCAGAAAGAACAGAGTCGTTATAGTGGGAGATTTTAATCTCCCTAGGGTGGATTGGAAAGTATCTATAGCTGGGGGTTTGGACGGGCAGGAATTTATAAAATGTGTACTGGAAGGATCGTTGGAGCAGTACGTGGCTAGCCCGACTAGAGAAGGGGCTATATTGGATTTAGTTCTGAGTAATGAGCCAGGGCAGGTGGTTGATGTTGTAGCAGGGGAACAGTGGCTAACAGTGACCACAATTCTGTCTACTTTAGGATACAGATGGAAAAGGATGCTTGTTGCCCTAGGGGCAGGGTGCTGAATTGGGGGAAGGCTAACTACGGTCGGATTAGGAAGGAACTTATGGAAACTGATTGGGAACGGTTGTTCGAGGGTAAGTCCACGCTAGGCATATGGGACTCTTTCAAGGGAATATTGAAAATGTTGCAAGATAAGTATGTGCCAGCCAAGAGGAAAGATGGGAAAGGTAGGATTAGAGAGCCGTGGATTACTAGGGATATTGAGGACTTGGTTAAGAAGAAAAGAGAGGCGTATGATAAGTCAAAGCAGCTGGGAACGGAGACAGCGTTGGAGGAATATAGAGAGAGTAGGAGGAGCTCAAACGGGGAGTTAGAAGGGCAAAAAGGGGGCATGAAATGATTTTGGTGGATAGGATTAAGGAAAATCCAAAGGCTTTTTGCTCCTATGTTAGGAATAAAAGGGTGCTTAGAGGAAAAAGTGGACCTCTTAGGGACGGAGGAGGGGAACTGTGCCCGAGGGAATGGCGGAGATCCTGAAAGAATACCTTGCGTCGGTATTCACGAAGGAGAGGAGCTTGTTGACAGGTCCTGTCTCTGAGGGAGCTGTGGACCAGTTGAGGGAAATATCCATACTGAGGGAGGAAGTGTTAGAGCTTCTAGGTAGCATTTAAACTGATAAATTTCCGGGGCCTGACGACATTTATCCCAGGCTGCTTAGGGAGGTGCGAGGTGAAATTGCTGGGCCTCTGACGCAAATCTTTGTCTCTTCCTTGGACACAGTTGAGGTCCCAGAGGACTGGAGAATAGCTAATTTTGTACTGTTGTTTAAAAAGGGTAGTAGGAATAACCCTGGAAATTATAGGCCGGTGAGTTTGACGTCAGTGGTAGGGAAGCTGTTGGAGGGGATTCTTAGAGATAGGATGTATAGGCACTTAGAGCGTTGCGATCTGATTAGGGATACGCGGCATGGATTTGTTAAAGGGAGGTCGTGCCTTACAAATCTGGTAGAATTTTTTGAGGAGGTGACGAAAACGGTGGACGAAGGGCGAGCCGTTGATGTCGTCCATATGGATTTTAGTAAGGCGTTTGACAAAGTCCCTCATGGGAGGTTAGTCGAGAAGGTCAAGGCTAATGGGATACAAGGACAGGTAGCTAGATGGATAAGTAACTGGCTTGGTAATAGGAGACAGAGAGTAATAGTGGAAGGGTGTTTCTCTAGCTGGAGGTCGGTCACTAGTGGTGTGCCGCAGGGCTCGGTACTGGGACCTCTTCTATTTGTAATATATATAAATGACTTGGAAGTGGGAGTAAGTGGAGTGATCAGCAAGTTTGCAGACGATACAAAGATGGCTGGACTTGCGGATAGTGAGGAGCATTGTCAGGCGATGCAGCAGGACATAGATAGGCTGTTAGCTTGGGCAGACAGATGGCAGATGGAATTCAATCCTGATAAATGTGAGGTGATGCATTTCGGTGGAAAGAATGTAGTGGGGAGGTATATGATAAAGGGTAGACGTATTACGAGTATAGAAACGCAGAGGGACCTGGGGGTGCAGGTGAACAAGTCTCTGAAGGTGGCAGAGCAAGTTGAGAAAGTTGTGAAGAAAACATGTAATATGTTAGCCTTTATAGGAAGGGGTATAGAGTACAAGAGCTGGCCTTTAATGTTGCAGTTGTATAAAACGTTGGTTAGACCTCATTTGGAATACTGTGTCCAGTTCTGGTCGCCCTACTACCGGAAGGACGTGGAGACTCTGGAGAGAATGCAGAGGAGGTTTACCAGGATGCTGCCTGGTATGGAAGGTCTGAGTTACGAGGAGAGATTAGACAAATTGGGACTGTTTTCCTTAGAAAGACGTAGACTTAGAGGAGATCTGATAGAGGTGTACAAGATTTTGAAGGGGATAGATAGAGTAAACAGGCCTAAGCTTTTTCCTAGGATGGACTCAAATAGCACGAGGGGTCACGGGCTTAGGGTGAGGGGGGTAAGGTATAATTTGGATGCTAGAGGGAGTTTTTTCCACAGAGGGTGGTGGGAGTATGGAATGCACTGCCAAATAAAGTGGTGGAGGCAAGCACTCTGGAGTTATTTAAGAAATACTTAGATGGGCACATGAACAGAATGGGAATGGAGGGGTATAGAAAACTGATTTAAAATAGGGATCATGAGCCTTGGGAGTCCCTGGGAAGTATGTAAATAGATGAAGATATTGATTTACTTGTTGTTATCCTACAGGTGCTTTGGTCCACCTTGTTGTCTAACAAGGGGCATACACGCGATGGGTCGCGAGAGGGCTGGTCTTGGATTTTTTTCGAGAGTATCCGAGTGCTTCATGTTGTTAGTGTACGCTTGACCTGGACCATTTGATGGGCAACACGACAGCTCAGTGACTATCGCTGTGCTGTGCAGATACATGGATTTGGCCTGTGTCTGTGGGAGTTTGCGCATTCTCCCCGTGCTTGCGTGGGTTTTCTCCGGGTGCTCCGGTTTCCTCCCACATCCCAAAGATGTGCTCTTAGGCTAATTGGCAAAACAAATTCTGCCTAAATTGTCTCAAATTTGGTTTTTAATCCATAGATCTATAAACATAGACAGGGATCGCGGGTAGAGGTGGGAACATCGGGGTGGCGGCGCGGGCTCGTTGGGCCGAAGGGCCTGTTTCCCGTGCTGTTTTGTTCATGTTCTTTGTTCTTTGAATCATATACAGCTAGATCGCTAAAATCGAGTTTTCAGCTCCGAAGTATATTAAACGATGCTTAACATGTTATGCTAATCAGTCAGGTGACAAATCTTTTGCTGATAAAATGTTTTGCAGCGCTGAGCCCCGCTCACAGCGCAGATCAGATCGGTGCCAATAAGAAGCCTATGACGTGCTGCACAGGGGATTACTGGCTCGGATCCATATTACACCCGGACCGGGCCCTTGGGCTCCTATTGGTAAAATCGGGCCCAACGCGTTTGACTATGTGGTAACTGAGAGCGATTCGGTGAGATCATTTCCTCTTGGGTGCGATAAACATTCATACCGAACTCTCACTGATTGATTCAAGACTCATGTGTCAACGATTATACGCTTTTAAAATTAATTGAAATATTTCATATTCAATTGTAATTAATATGGAAAACTTCTCAGCTTAAAATTTGTATTTGATTGAACAGTTGTGTCTAACTAAATAGATAGTTTTATGTGAAAGTTAGCCCGACTAAGCGTTTGCGATAAAGTAAATTGACGGATTTGCATTGATGTGGTGCCGTGATCACGTACACAGTTCGTCCGACCGCATTCCACATTAAAAATGACCAAATTTGAAGTGAAGTTCATAACTTGGCAACCATATACTAAATAAAGGTAGAAGGTCAAAACAACAGAAATTTATGCTGAAATATGTCTCGATTGTTTACTTTAAGATCTGTCTGATTGGGACCAGCTGAACGGATGATCGCCTTGTTCATAGTTGAAATAAGAGCGAGATGTATTGCAGTTGAATGCCCAGGTGAACAAGGCTGCTGCTTGGAGATGGTTAGTTCACGTCGCAGTGTGGCTACTTGCTGATACCAAATGCATAGGTTCAGCTCTCATACCTGCTGAGATTTTTATGAAGGTCCGGCTCCTGAATCCTGCCCTTTGCATGAAACGCGACGTTTCTCAGATTAAATCACAACCAGTTAGCTCCTCCCCCCCCCCCCCAACATTCTTAACCCCCCCCCCCCGCCTCAAAAAGGAAAGCAGACTATGTCATCTGGGATGAAAGTGACTTCATTTTTTTTTAAAGCAACCATTCCTTTTTTTAAAATTCCTCCATGGGCTTGGAGTCGCTGTTTAGGCGAACATTTGCCTATCCCTAATGACCTGAGAAGATGGTACTGTGCTGCCTTCTTGAAATGCTATAGTTTTCACCTATTGTCTATTGACAGAGACAAAAATACAACCAACATGGGCTGTTGTTGGTGGTTCCGGAATATGTCTCAGATTTAAATTACATGAACAGAACGGTTTCTCGCAAACATTTCCAATGTCTTCCATAAAAAGACATATGAAAGTTACACTTGCCAAAAATATTCTAATGCGAATTTTTATTAAAGTTAAATTTATTGAAAACAATTATTTCTATTAACGAGATTTATATATTAAGATATGTGCCAGCGCCGCTCTTCCTCTTTCTCCCCATCCCTCCGAACAATACAACATGAGCCTTCAAACAAGGCCATTGCTGTTGTTGCATTACAGGAAATGCACTAAACTGATTTTATGCACAGGGCCAACTACAATTGTATTTTCATTTTCTAATTTTACAGAAAGATAGTGCACTCGCCCCCCATTCGTCTTGATTGTGGCTTCTTCATCTTCTTTCTTATTTCGTGTATTTCTTCGCCCACTTGTATCTGAACACGTGTTCTTCATTTCCAAAGGGCAAGATACTGCTCTTGTGCAATTATGAACAGAGGTGGAAATTATCAGTTGATCTTTACCTGGTTATTAAAAACAAAATTGAAAAGTGTTTTCGAAACAATGCACTTTATTTTAGTTAGCCTTTTCTATTTTATATCCACACACAGATCCCATTTAATCCTGTCAGCCTCAATATCCAAAGATCCGCAAGGATATTCAGCACGGCATTTATATTTCTAGACTCACAGGTGCGCATTCAACTGGATCAATATGAAACTTAAAGGAACTGTCTCCAAAAATATCCTTTCGTTGTAATTCAATGACAATTATTAAAATATCCATGCCATAAATACAGTCAGGGCCAGGGCAAGCTTACTTCAGAAAAATATGTCACTATTTCCAATATTGCAAAGCCATCAGCGTCCTCAACTTGCGTTTATGTTTTCATTTTCATTTGTCAATTCTGTTTGATTCTTGTGTGTGTGTGCGTGTGTGTGCGTGCGTGCGTGTGTGTGTGTGTTGTGTGTAATTATGTGTTACATCTCTTTTATAGAAAAGATAAATGGAAAGTCCTGATTACCCAAGATGGACTTTCACTCATTGGATATAGAATAATATCTAAACACAAATACAGCTCTATAACAAATACAGATATAAATCTGAGTTGACATATTCAAACTGTCTGCACTCACTGGTATGCACCGATTTATTTTTTTATTTTTTTTCTCCATAAAGTTAGAAATCCAATGCGCAGAGTGGACCCTGAAAACCAGAATTCTTCCTTTTCATGCTCCAAAAACTAGATTCAAATTTCAATTGTTTCCAGTTATGGTCCCTACAAGAGAGGCAACGAAAGTCCAAACTGACAAGATAAGACATTGTACTCAATCATGGGCTTGATGCGACGCCTTAATGTTAACCAAAAGGCTTTGGATTCCAGCCATAGCTTGCATAAGTTTTCATTTCGGGTTTCCAGCAAACTTAAATAATTACCTCTTGACTCTTAATAAGGACGTATGCAACGCTTGGGCATCTCACGGAGATAAATACATTAGGAGATGTATGTTTGGATATCCTCTGGAATAGATTACACGGCCTGTGTTTTCAGAGAGAACTGGACGGAAATCAACATTATATTCTTCTCCAGATATTTATTCAGGACGTCGGTTTCAGTGAAGAAGATTAAAAGCCAAATACTGATCTGGAGATCAGCGAGCATTACGATACCCAGTTATGGAAATGTTTCATGAAGTCATTGCGGTGACCGGACAGAGCAGGCGGTACACTATTTAAACGATTGAACGAAGACCAAACTTCCGGTAGTGCTGCTCTGAAATACTTTGTGCTCATTTTTCTAAAGTGAGAGGTTGAAACCAAACTCTTTTTTGATAAAAGCAGCTAAAACTAAGCCAAAACTCAAAATTGACGTTCGGAATTTATTACTTGACTTGGCCATTTCGAATCCACCAATGTTATCTTCGTAGAAATCAACTTTCTACGTGATTTACGGAATTAAGCCGTTCTCTTACCTTCAATTGAAACGTGTCACATGGTTCACAATAATGCCCAGCAGTCCAAGGATTATCAGAAAACCGAGAACATGCCGTGAAATCATCACATTGCGGAAACTGTACTCTAGAATGAAATATTAAAATATATACACATAATTGTTTATATCAGCATTGTCGAATGGAAGCAAGTATCACTGGCTTCGATAAATGAAAGGATCCATAAATTGCTACTGTAAACTTGGGACCCAATATTATATTGCCAGCGTGAATTAACGTACGATAATAACCTTAAAATACAATCCCCACACTGAGAATCTAGTGAACGTGTGAGCATAGCACATTCCACTTTCGGAGAGAGCTTGTTGCTCAGTGCCAGAGCCATTCTTCTGGCTATTGGCTTTTCTTCAAATCTCAAAGGACAATGATGTATATTTTCAGTCAGAATGTGTTTGCTTTGTTCTCTCCGGTAGCTTATCAGCAATGCCAATAAACAATGCAAAAAAAAAATCCAACACATATTTGGCTCGGTAGAAAAACCACGGAAGTATAGCTCTATAATAATAACTTGGGACACTACAAGTTGGACACCCAACACTGTCCTGATCGATGAAAATGTAGCTCTCTGGTGATCAGTCTGTGATCAGCTAACTTAATCATGACGACGCATAGTTTAGGTATTCTGATATTCATCTTGGTAGGTCGGGTCGGCTCCTTGCATGGCAGACACGCTGTCACTAATACAGGCACAATGTACCAATTGCTCTATATTTGCACTGTTATTCTCTTACCCACAGTCTAATGAACAATAGTTCATTGGAGTAAAGGGCCAAAACTGAAATTGTCTCCAGGGCTGCATTAGAAATAATTCTTCGTGCTTCACTATTTTCAAAAAATTAAAGAACAAGCGAATTCAGGGAATGAAGTAAAACCAGATGAAAGAAGATGTTTCCGAAGTTTAATGTTTGGATAAAAGAGAAACAGGTTAGTAATGGTCAAAAGTATCTTGATTATAGAGGAAATGCCCTGAAACGATGTTGGCTAAAGTTGCGCACAGGGTCTGTCCGAATTAAAAATGACCATACTAAAACCATTTCATTTGTAAGTTCAATTCATTTGGCAAGAATTTGGTGAGAAATAAACTTTCACTTCCGAACACTTCGCACATCAACTTCCCGTTTCAGACCTTTTCAGGGACAAATTCTTCCTTCTTCAACGACTATCTCAATTATTTTAATCATTTTCATTGATGTGACATCGCAATTAAGTCCACACTCAACTCGTATTTCCAATATTTAACAGTTGCACCTCCATATCTAATAAATAACTACAGTTTGGAGCACTTCCCCCCAGTTGCTGCAGTAAATGTTTCGTATCTTACCTCGATTGACCGGGTAGCTGACACTGGCGGGCACCTTCAGGGAGATATGAGATGCCAGACATTTATAAACGACTCTGTTCTGGAGAGGCTGTGCTTCTTCCAAAGAACTGGAGACCTCAAAAAGACCATCCACTGTCTCGTTTCTCACAGTTTCAATTCCGGCCAGAATTTCCATACCATCTCTGCGCCAGGAGATTTTTAAATCCTCCGGGTAAAATGCAGCCGTTTTGCACTCGAATCTTAGAGAAGTCGCTGAATTCTCTTCAATCCGAACAATTTTCAGTGGTGTTGGAGGAACTTTTAACAGGGTGAAAAAGAACTGAATTAAGAGGAGAATATTCTCAGTGGCTAACCTCCATGCGCTCTTAGACTCTTACTGTGATAATAGTTATCGTACTTTTGAAATTTCTGACGTGCATGTATTGCATAGAATGCTATCTGATGTTCAGCAAAAATGCCGGATGTTTAGCAAGCGATACACAAAGGTGACCAATCTCCCAGAATTAATAACAACAGCGAAGAAAGTGTCACAGTTCGTAAATAAAGCAGCAGACGCTGGCGCGGAATTCTGTGCGACAGCAGTGACCTCGAGTGAGATTTCGGCCTGAATATATCAGAAAGGGAGCACCAACCAGTCTGCACAAACATTGGGTTCTACTACGGTTTTTGTTTCTTTAAAGAATCATTGACGTAATAAAGTGTAATGATTTGAAAAATGGCCCACTTCGAATATTTAGTTGGTTTAATTTTTAGGTTAATGTGTAAAATCAAAATGTGCGTGTAATCAAAAAATCTCAGATATCTAAATCGACTCCAGACAAGGTACTGTCTATGCTGAAGGTTTCAAATCTTGCATCTTCATTAAAGGATATTTCTCGAGGCTGGAATAAAGGTTAGAGTGATTTGTAAACCAGGAAAGATTTAATTTTGAGAATTATATATATCTACACAGATCATCATACCCATACGGATGACTGAAACTGAGTAGGACAAACAACCTAAAGGTTAATTCCAGGGATGAAAACAAAAAATGCTGAGTAAACACAATAGTCTCACTAAGTTTTCATTTCAGATTTCCAGCATCCGCAGTATTTTGCTTTGTGAGTCGTTAATTCCTGGCGTTTGCGTAGCGTTATTCGGTCAGTTGAACGCATTTTGCCTCGAGAAGAGTTTCCTTCGAGCAGTCCAAATTTATCACCTTCTGATGCGAAACCCTCCATTAGTCTGCCTATTCCATCCACACTGTAAAGTTTGTTATTACGTTTACATAGATTTATTTATTATAATCAACCTACTTGATGTATTTTACTCATGAGTCTACTTTTGCGACATTGTAGTAGTGGAAAATTAATAATTTACAGATATTATTAACATTAACTATTATGTTGGCTGTTATTCCAGCAAAGACTCAGAATTCTTCAATTCTCTTCCTATGGGCTTGTTTTTACCTGCTGGGGAGAAAGAAACCAATGTTCTCTAGATCTCCTACCCCAACTTTCGTCTGGGCATAGAACATAGAACATTACAGCGCAGAACAGGTCCTTCGGCCTTCGATGTTGCGCCGACCAATTAAGAAAAAGCAATGACACTCTAACGTAAACTATTCCCTTTTCGTCCATAAACGGGCATGGAACGTGTACATGGGAATCATGAATTACTAAAAGTGATCTCATATGTTTATATGAATGTTCGGTGATATCCAGCCTCCGCTTTATCAGTTATAACAATATAATTGGAAATTCCGGTGGCGTACCCAAGAGGTTCAAACAAAAGCATCGGGCATCTTTACTGTCCTCCATAGTCTAGAATCCGGAGTGGAATCCAGCATTGAAGGCAAAATCCTTCCTTTCACTGGGTTGTAGAATCCGGTTCATGAAAAAGTCTGAATGTGAAACATATAAATGGACACATGTACTAAGTATGAACTGCGGACATAGGATTGACACGAAAAACAAAACCCTGTCCGTCACAAATTTCGGGCACAGGGGTATAGAAAGTGTTACATCGGCAATTTCGAGCAATTAGTGGGAAAAAAAGGGTTTGGTTTGAGGAAAATTCGTCGTTGTATTTGGGTACCGGAGTTTATTATGAAAGCATTGAGAATGTTGGATTTTTACTAGGGGGGTGAAAGGACTTGAATTATATGCAGAGACTGAATAAGCTAAGGTTGTTCTATTTAAACGTAATAATGTTTAGAGGAGGCTGGATAGCGACTTTGGAAGTTCTGATCAGTTTTGATGAAGTCAATAAGGAGAAAGTATTCTCAGTGGGACAAGAGTCGATAACCAGAAGACCGATTTAAGGTAACTGGCAAAATAACGCAACGCTTCTAACCTTTGGGTAGAATTTTGCTATAGCCTAGTCCCTTATAAATATTACCAAATTGTTCAACTTAAAACGGGAGAGTGAGGAGTAAGAATCCCAATTGATTTTCACCTCCTAATTTAGCTCAACAAACTCGGTACAGAGAAGATTTGGGAACGGCAATCTACAACAAAATGAATGAGTGGATGAATGGACTGACTTTCACCGAAAACGTCTTTCTCTTTGTCATCACCTCCATTTTGGGCTCATTTTGATTTGTTACTCCTCGCAGTTCCAACCGCGGGTGTTACTGAGCGCACAGCGAATATTCCTTCCTTCTTCAGATTAATAAACCGATCTTAAAAATTTGAAAAAGATTTGACCCGTGAGGTGTTTAAGCTGGTTCAATTGTTAAATTGTGGGACACGAAGAAACCAGACACAAATCCAATTCAACCATCAACACAAAATACTGCATAGGCGGGAAATCTCCAATACAAACTGAAAGTACAGAGAATGTTCAGCAGTTAAGGGAACATCTGTGTAGAGAAACTGAGCTAAACTTTCAGATCGATTTTCATAATGGACAATGAAAGCGTTTTTAACTCCCCATATAGGCTCCTTGGTCTGCTGACCTTTTCCAAAATGTTGTCTTTTTATTTCGCGTTTTTCCATTACATAATTTCGAATTTAAAATAACAAAAACAGAAATTCTTGGAAAATCTTAATAGCTTTGAATTCGTCTGTGGAGCGAGGACAGAGCTAAAGTTTCGAGACTTGATGACTGTTCGTCAGAACAGGCCATCCAGATTTAAAACTTTGGTTCTGTTCTCTATCTACGCAGGGTATCAGACCTGCTGAGATTCTCCAGCATTTTCTGTTTTTGCTTCAGCTTCCAGCATGTGCAATCATTTGTTTTTATTCGAACTAATACATCCACTATGCATCGAAGTCAATGGAGGACAATCCACTTTTCTGTAAAAGGAATTCCCGCAATTCCTTTTCTTCCAATGTTAAAAAAAGATCAAATTGCATAAATGACGCTGAACTAAAATCCTCCCTTTTACAATTACACCTACCGTACACAGTAAGCTGGGTACCAGTTCCAGTTTCGTTAGATTTTTCTGGATATTTTACTTTACAGTAATACACTCCGGAATCTGCGAAAGTCACATTCAGGAATTCAAGCGAACTACTTCCCTTATTCGCATCAAATCGCTTTCTGCTGTCCGGTTCGAGAAAGGATTTCTCTCCACGCCTCCACCAACGAACATCGGGCACATCTTGAGATATGGGAAATTTGCAGAACATGGAAGCATTCTCGCCTCTGCTCACCTTCAAGTATTTAGGGAACTGAACTACTTTGTTCCAAGTTACTCCGGTGGCTGTCAGGAAAGGAACAAAGGCGGTGATGTAACAGATAAAGAAAAATAACTGAGAGAAGTAAATTATAAAAACAAGCACTCGAATTAGAGAAGTACAGTACCCAATTTTACAGTGGGTAACAGCTGTAGAGTATTTTAAATTTTGTTGTTCCGAAACCGGCAGCATCTAATCACTAAATATACCTGGCCAAAACATGCCCAGAAGAGTCATATAGTGAACCGTAATTTGTATCGACATGTTGCAAATGCGTTACTTGTCTATTCGCCGCCAATGAGAATGATATCCACAATAGTTTGCATGACAAATAGATTTTATGGTTAAATATATGAAACATGTGACCATGACACGCGAGATGACATGACTAAACAGCGTATTGAGTGCGTTTACATTTCTCTGCGCCTATCTGCGAAGTAGAAGCTGACCGTAATACCAGCCGAAAATCTGTCTCTTGAAGAATAATGTTTTTCAGTCACTTTCTGGAAACCTGTTCCAATAATTTTCTTTGTCAACTCAAGTATATCGACGCTTCATTCAATCCGGAAAATAACGATGCAGGCCGCAAGCGGCCCTGCCGCACTTCATCAAAGACATTTTACTTCCTGTTGGAGTACAACATGTGCAAACCTTTAATCCTGAGTACTTAGGGTCGGGTGTGATCGAAATCTCACTGTGTAGAGACATCACTGGAATAACAATTCTGATTAACAATCCTGATCATCTCCCCATTCCTCATTCCAGTGCGTCGACAATAGTGGATTTTTACTGCAATTCTATGCATCATGGGTGGGTTTACGCCAGTTTTCACATTTATCACATCACAAAGTAATTTGTTAGTAAATGGTGTTTCTTGTCAATGGCGTTTTAAGTTTTAAATTGACTTCAGTTTATTAGATTTGCCTCTTGCGATGCCGTGCAGCATTCGTTGGATGGAGTTTTTAAAAATTATTATTTGTTTCACAACTGGGCTTATAGTAACAATGCAATGAGATTACTGTGAATCTGGCGGTAAAAAAAAAGATAGCCACCTGCATTTACAGCTACTCTTTGTGGAAAACAATAGGTTCGCGCCTTATCTATTGCACAATCGGAGAGGCGTACGTTTTCTCTTACGAAGATGCTTCCTCCTCTTTTCAAAGTAGGGTATCACTTTTTTGTGACTAATATCACTTGACGTACGGCAAATTTACCCATGGCTAGGTCATGGTTTATGATACATGGCATATTTTGGCAGTGAATGTTACAATTACTTAATATTAAAAGCAGCCGAATCTTCCTGACAAGAAATGTAAGCAAAAAGGACGGTAAACATGATTTAATATTTAATTACCCCAGCGCAGTCGTTTTAATCACACTGGAAAACATTGCGCTATTACTGAAACAGACTCAATGAGATGAATGCAACCGTACAAGTTGGCATATTCGCTACAACTCTCACCAACTTCTGCAGATGCACCATACATAGCGTTCTTTTTGGTTGTATCTCGGCTTGGTATGGCTCCTGCCCTGTCCAAAAACTACAACAAACTACAAAGGATGTGAGTGAAGCCCAGTCCATGGCGCAAACAAGCCTCCTATCCATTGACATGATGCACACATTAGGCAAGTAGTGATTATTGCGTCACACTCCTGGCTTGTACCTTATGATGACGAACACGCTTTGGATTGTCAGTAGGCGAGTTACTCGCTGCAGGATTCTTGCCCTCTGACTTTGTTCTGTCAACGCTTCCCGCTGCCTCGGAAAAGCAGCCGGCATAATCAAGGACCCCACACACCCCGGACAGACTGGACTGTCTTCCACTATCTTCCATCTGGAAAAGATACAAAAGTCTGAAATCGGATAACAACCGATTCAAAAGCAGTTTCTTCCCTGCTGCCATCAGACTTTGAATGGATTTACCTCACATTGAGATGATACTTTTTAAACTGTAGCTCTGCCTGTAACAATATATTCTGCACTTGCCATCGATATATACGATATAAAGAACAAAGACCAAAGAACAAAACAGCATGGGAAACAGGCCCTTCGGCCCAACGATATTCAACACGGCGGCGCCGCCACCTCGATGTTCCCACTTCTACACGCGATCCCTGTCCATGTTTATAGATCTATGGATTAAAAACCAAATTTGAGACAATTTAGGGAGAATTTGTTTTGCCAATTAGCCTAAGAGCACATCTTTGGGATGTGGGAGGAAACCGGAGCTCCCGGAGAAAACCCACGCAAGCAAGGGGAGAATGCGCAAACTCCCACAGACACAGGCCCAAATCCATGTATCTGCACAGCACAGCGATAGTCACTGCGCTGTCGTGTTGCTCATCAGATGGTCCAGGTCAAGCATACACTAACGATGTGAAGCAGTAGGATACTCTCGAAAAATGTCCAAGAGCAGCCCTCTCACGACCCATCGCGTGTATGCCCCTTGTTAGACAACAAGGTGGACCAAAGCACCTGTAGGATAAAAACAAGTACATCAATATTATCATCTATTTACACACTTCCCAGGGACTCCCAAGGCTCATGATCCCTATTTTAAATCAGTTTTCTATACCCCTCCATTCCCATTCTGTTCATGTGCCCATCTAAGTATTTCTTTTGTTTATTCTTTGTTTTGTCTATATAAGGGTAAGTAATAATACTTCATGCTGTATACTAATACATGTGACAATAATAATTCAAATCAAATCAAAAATCAAGTTCTCTTCCTGATGTTGCAACATTCAAATCAAAATAACAGAAATCCCTCGTCTAACAAAAGTAGTAAATATTATGCTGTTTGGTTTTCAGTAATGAATTTCTAGCCCGCTCATTGCTCTATAAATTTACATTGTTGAAATATTTCGTTGTAATTTGCAATTTTACGAAGAGTTTATTTTTTAATGTCCAGTTTTTGTTCACTTTGCAGATGTATTTGCAAATTGTAAAGCGATTTGGAATTCATCCTTTGCATCAAAATACAGCGAAGACCTGGGATACTTCTCATCATTGAGTGCATTCAATATGTAAGTGGCATATGGCATTTTAATTAGTTGATTGTGTCAGAATTTGTGCAAAGTTTTCCGTATGTTGGGCTAAATATTAAAATTCTTCCTTCATTTTTCAACAGTTATTCCATTTTAAGACTGCACACGTTTGATATGAAATAGTTTAAGTCGGTGCATTCCACTGAGGCATCTGCAATGAAGGTCCGAAACCGAGGTGCCACAATGCAAATGATACAAGATGGCGTATGAGCTGTCACGAAATAGAGATGAGCTTAACGTGGACGCTCAGCCTTGGAGTAAAGAGTGTTGAGAAAGAGTAATAAAAATCAACTGAACAAATGTTTACCTGTATCAATCCACTGGATTTAGCCAATAATTAGTATTTTTAACGGTTTAACCAGAGCAGTACCTAAACAACTTGAGGGAGGGTGAAGCTTAACTGAAAGAATAAAATTGCATGGAAACTAATATGCAAGGTGATAGTAATAAAGTGCATACAATATTTGTTTAATTGTTCCAGATTCGCTGCGTGGCAGGCTGCTCTCGTCGTTCTCCAATATGTTGTATGCTCAATGAAATAAAATATGGTTTCAATGCAAATGCACATTTTTTAAAATTTAAGCACTATCACTAACAATGTTAACAATAAAATAAAGTAGACTCAGAATACGGAGTCATTGTAGAATGAGATGAGCAAGAATTTCTTCACACAGAGGATGATAAATCTTAAGAGTTTTTTTTCTCCAAGAGAGCAATTGATGCACAGTCATTGAAAATGTTCAAAACAGGCATCGATGGATTTCTACTTGTTAAGGCTTTTTAGTGATGTGGGGTTATTGCTGGAAAAAGACGTTAAAGTAGCTGATGAACAAACATGTAATTGTATGCAAGACAGCATTGAAGGACCATATGGCCTATTCATGCTCTTATTTCCTACGTCCCTATCTTTCCAAGTCCCTATGGACAGAAGGAATTAATTCAGATGTCTAATGATATTAAATGATTACAGAATGGCAACATTTATTGCAATTATAATTGTTTTTGGCGAAATACATTTTTCTGTGGGTATTTGATGAGGGTGTGTCAGACAGTAAAGTTTTATGTCGAAATAATTTCAATCTTTTAAAGACAGTAGCATATTTAAATGTGTTGCTTTTCGTTGTCTGATATTTGATTCTGAATTTGATATTTTCCGTGCTCACCCTGCTTTCTCAAGATGCTTCTTTCATATTATCATAAAGCTGCACATCTGGTCTTGGACGTCTTTGAGCTCAAAATGCTGCTTTTGTGACGGTAGTCACAATTGTGGGGGTCAACATGGTTGAAATTCATTATTTTCCCTCACGGGAGTAACTCAAGTATGCTACCTATTAAAGAACCATAAAATTAATGCAAATTCCGTAATTTGCTTCTGCCATGTGTCGAATTTCTTAAAACTCCTAATCATCTTTCCAGACAATAAATGGCAGCAGAATTTAAAGTAATATCGGCGGTGCGAAGGAGACATATTTGACCTCACAGCAATTTTGAGTATTCACTGTTATTGTGTTATCCATTTTGTTCAATTGTGTTTTACTGTGATGCAACCACTTAGGCAAGGCTCAATGAAGTTTTGATTTTAAAAAAACGGGGCTTTGTAACTAGAGTTGCTTCAATTGCTTTCACTAACCATTGATTAGCATCCAGGGAATTATTCAGTGTCTCTGAAGTAGTTGTTTAACCATAGCTCTCACTTTCTATGTGGCCAGGGTTATAACGTATTTGATGTTCAGTTCATTATTACCACATAAAAGTATTAGAAACAGGCCAATATGAAGGGTTAATCAACCCCATTCTTAAACATGCTTCGTTGAAATCCGCCCTGCTGAAACTCTGTGCGAGCAATTTTGGCATTGCCTGCAATGTGCATCTTTCCTATTTAACCGGATGCATTTGTCTGCTTGAATTGCTTCGAGAAAGTGCTAAAATAAGAAAGAAAGAAATTTTGGACTAAGGCATTCCAAATTACAAAGATGCTATTTCACAACAAACCAATTGTTTATTTGCAGATTCTCGTCGAGAAGCCTTGAAATTGTTAAGTGCAACATTGGGCTGTGAATCGTTAAAGATTCATCGCAGAATTTCCCGTCGGCTTCTCCCTATAAGAATTCAGCAGGTGCATTGCGATCCAGCCAATTGCGCTCCATCATTGTAATAATTAATAAACAACAGTTTATCGGAATCTGTCATCGGCAGTGCAATCAAACCACAGTTACTCAGCAATACTCTGCTCAATGGTGATCAGTTTAGAGACAGTGAGGAACACTCGGCTCTCGCCCTCATTGCAGTCTTTGTCCAAACTTGGACTAAAAAACTGAATTTCAGAGGACACTTGAGAGTAACTAACTTTGACAGCTCTTCTGACGGCACTTGACCGAGTGTGACATCAAGGTAAATTTGAGGCCAATAGGAATAAGAGGGGTCGCTCACAACTGGATGGAGGAAAGAGAGGAATGATTGCTGCTCAGTCATCACCCCCAGCCTCCCTGCATGAACTCCGCGAAGCAGAGTTCAAGGCAAAACCATTTCCGTAGCTTCATTAATTATTCTGCTTGCGCCATTTTTTTTCATTCTTTCAAGGGATGTGGGCGTCGCTGTCTGGTAACAACTCCCAATTGCGTCTGTGCGCGAGCTGCTTCTCACACCTCTCTGTATGTATCCATTTGTAGCAATGGGATATTCGCTGATGATTGCAAAGTATTTACGTCCATTTACATCTCCTCAGATAATGAAGCAATCCGTACCCATTTGCGAAATGACCTCGACAGCGTACATTCTTCGGCTGATGAGTGACATTTCACATCGAACCACATGAGTATCAAGCAAGACCAAGTCCAACAAAAGTCAGCTTAACGATGTGCTCTTGGCACTTAGTGGCATTACCGTCGCTGAATCTCAAATCGTCAACATTCTGGGGCTCAGCATTGAGACCTAACGGTAACAACTAAATAAATGTTGACACTCAAAAAACAAGCCAGAAACTATGAAATTTGAAGTGTGTTTCTCACACACTGGCTGCAAGATATCCTGTCTGCCATCTAAAAAGCACATGCCAAATATGTAATGGTGCAGACAGTACGTTCCTGGACGAGTTCAGGTTTAACTACGCTCAAAAATCAGAACTCCATTCATTTGAATCTAATAAGTTTAACGAGCACCCCATTCATCATCCGAAACATTAGAGATTTATTCCTGTGATGAAGCACTTATCCTATGAATACAGGTTAAACGAATTCGGCTTCTGCCCAGTAGCGATTAAAAGATGAAAGTTTGTCTTATAGAAATTCATAAGACCCTAGAGGTGTTTGACTTGTTAGACACCAAGAGGCTATTGTCAGTGGTATTGCACACGAGAATTGTGAGAGGTCTCCACTTTAAGAGAAAATTTCTGCCAGAGTGACGTTAATTCGTGAAATTATCTTCCCAAAGGTCAGTAGAGACTTCATTACTGGAATTATTCAAGACCAAGTCAAGATTTAGTTGGGGCAAATAGGAACGTGCTGTTGAGGCTCCCACCAGACCAGTTTGATTGCTTTGAATGATGGAGAAGGCTAGAAGAGCAGTATGGTTTTCCCCTGCAGCCAAGTCTAATGTTTGTATGGCACAATGTTCCATTAAGTTAATCCCAACAGGGATGCCTTATTTTACTCTTCATTGAATCAGGATTGCTTCTGTGGCTTGATCGCATTGTTAAAGTGGGGAATATGCCAACACATCAGGTTATACATTGTAACTTAATGCAATTCTGTTGCTGCTTCATGCAATAAAGAACATGGACCTTGACCTCAGTTCCACGTTCCTAACATTGTTCCACGACCATTGTCTCCCCGATAGTTCGAATTTTGTCCAATTCAGCAATTCAATGACTTAGCCTCCACTGCTCTCGGAGGTAGAATGTTCCAAAGATTCACAATACTCTAAGGGAATAAATTCCCTTAATCCCAGGCATATTGTCCTGACAACTCATGGGGTAAGACATTTCTTCTTACGTAGATGGTTCAGAAAATATTTCTTGGTGTTTAACAAAAGAAAAACAACCAATTATTCACAGCTTCTGAGATCAAAGGATTTGGGAAATTCGTTTACTGAAATAGCCTGATTCTATACATTCATCATTCACTGACTCGCCAAAAGCAAGTTTGCCCAGCGTGAATAGTTGACATATAAAAGTGAATTCAAGAACTTGCTCTTTATTAAGACTGCACAGTATGTTTAGCCTTTGGCAAGCAAACTTGTTAATTTAGAATAACAGCACACATTTAGACTGATACTGCGCTTGTATAGAAAATGGTTCCCCTATTTTTGAGGCATAAATTAAGGCAATCTTAGAATAATGATACTTCTTGTCAACTCAGTCCTAAATGACTGGCCATTTATCCTGAGTCTGTAACTCTTAGTTTTGTATTCCGCAGTACTGAGAAGCATCTTTCAAGTAGTTTGAAATTTGTTCACTCTGTGGATCTCCTTAATAATGTGTAAATTTCAATATGCAAGCTACTTACTCTTCTCATTTAGGTAGAATGTAGGCCTAGTCTATTATTTTCTCTCTCATAGGACAATACCCTGATCACAGGAATCAGTTCATGAACTCGATTCCAGCCCATCTAATCTAAGCATCGATAAGAAGATCGAAATTGCAGTCTTTCAGGAATGGTAGATTTGTGTCAAAAGGGCAATTATAGTAGTAAGAAACTATTATTGTTGTACTTCAATCCATTTTCAAAAGAGCTGGCATTGTTTCGTGCAATTATGGACTTGCATCTTAAGTTTCTGAGAGTCATGATCAAGGATATCCAAGTCTCTTTGAATATATACATTTATTATTGTCTCGCTATTAATAACATTTTCTGCTTTTCATATTCTTAATTCCGAATTGGATAGCTTTGCTTTCCCTCACTTTATATTCTACCTGCCATTCTTATTTATCACGCATTTCAGTTTATATTCCTTTAGAGCAATTTAGCATCCTCTTCACAATTTGCTTTGTCATGTAACTCTGTATCGCCTGTAAACTTGGATCTTTTACATTCAGTCCCATCCTATGTGTCGCTAACATGCTTTATAAATGGTTCAGATCATGTGCTGATCCTGGTGGTACAGTGTTCCTTATGGCCTACCAACCCAAAATAACCAATATATTCATACCATCTTTTTACTGTCCATTGATAAATCTTCAGGCGATGCTTTTATAATATAACCATCCATGATCTCCAGTTTTAATAGTTTAACAAATAGAGCTTCACAAATTGTTTCTTTTAAATCCAAATGCACCATAACCATTAGCATTCCCTAAGTTTATGATTCGTTGCAATCGAGTAACAGCGCCAGCAACACAAATGCTGCTGAACGATGGCGGCGCTGGGAGTGGGTGTGGGAGAGGCTGTTGACGGACGGAATAGATGGAGGGGTTGCTGAACATGGCGTGATGGGGAGGGGGTTATACTTTCGACCAGAATAATTTCAAGAAGATGGTTTTGGCTGAGGTGAATTTTAAAGATAGTGCAAAGGATAGTGCTAAAATATTGCGCATTCTGGAAGGTAAGGCATAGTTGTAGGTTAAGTTGTGGCAGATTTAAAACAAGAATGCGGAAGAATTACTTCACTCAAAGCGTCGCGCAGATTGCAATGGATGACGCAACGCTAAACAAAATTAAGGAGAAATGTGAGCTTTTAATTCTGGAAACTGGAAATGAGGCCAAGATGACATCAGCCATGATTGTGCTGAATTGCGCAACAGGCTTCAGGGGCTGAATTGCTCATTCCTGCTGTTATTTTGTATGTCCTTATGTTCTAAAGGAATGGGAGAACCGCATCTCCTCAGAAGCTATACATAGAGGACATCGTTAGTTTATTCACACTATCTCAATTCGAGCTAGACCACTTGGGTTTGGGAATTCCAGTTACAGTGTCTGAGAAGATCACAATTTCTTACAATGGGTGCGCATCCTTCATGAATTTATTGGGAAGATGCGAATCTCTCGCAGGCTACAATTCTCGGTAAAATGAAGGACCAATGTTATGCTCAAGAGGGTCAACGATTATGTGTAACCCCACCAGGCGGAGATGTTAATTGTACTTAATACACTGTATGGAACGTGCCACACATCGCCCGCATGTGGCCGCCACATGCACCATTCAGTGACCCTAATCAGTAAAAGGCATTTGTTCAATCAACGTCCAATCAGTCAGTGACCACCAAAAACACTTCATTCAATTCTGACTGTCTTGAGGACAGCTGCTCCAATGACAGTTGAAAATGGTGCAGTCTTTCCTGTAACCTGAACGCATTCACGTGTGGATTCGGCGGCAAAATCGAACGATTCAATACATCGCTACTCAGGCCCGTGAGCATCCCGTCTGCTACAGCAGAGCGGAGTGAAATATAGGGTATGGCACTGTAAAAAGAACAACTTTAAGCAGATGCATTCCAGACAAACCACTTAGAATTGAAGGAAATTCAGTTGTGTGTTAATTCTACCTTACTGGCCAACAAAAACATTTCTGGGTCCGATATGATAAGCGGAAGAGTGTTATAATCTATGGAGAAACGCATGGAAGTCATGCGTCTTTGTCGTAGAGGGAGAGCAAAATCGTGTTTGCGATTAACTTTATATTTTGCATAATTTCGAAAAAAATAAGAAAGGCTTCGATACTCTGTCTTCAGGATAGAAGAATTTAAGTATGGATGCTAAGAAATGCAGGTGGTTGATTGTGATTGTGACTCTTGATATATATGTTGCGGTACCGCACGATGTTGCAATGAGCTATATTTAAAAATGTACTGTTGCTATGGAGAAGTGAAGTAATAGACCACAACTTGTTATTTGCAAGGGAGAGTCGCGCACTTGCCCCGCTGTTACAAAAAAATTTTGGAGCTGCATAAACCAAACGGTTAAAATCTTCTCTGCACCGCTACATTTCAATAGCATACGTGAGAATTCGAACACGCGGACTGCCTGAAATATGTTGTAATCCGCCACCATATCAAAACAATCTAGACCCGAATTAAACAACTGCAGTTTAAAACGGTTGCATCAGTAACCAGAAGTCACAGAAATATGCCAAAGTAGTTGGAAAAGTGATCTGAAAGGAAATTAAGAGAATTGGTTTCAAATAAAAATGTAAGTTTTAGAATGCGTTACCTAAAAGAGTATTGGAATTGGATTTCAGACGGAATTTCTAAAAGCAATGGAACATGCACTTCAGAAGGCTAATTTGACGGATGACTGGGATAAAATTGGAGTGCGAAGATTGATTAAACACGCATAGACACTTCAGGCCGAATAACATTATTCTGTCTGTGATTGTTAGAAAAATAAATCGAATATAAAATATAATTAAATAGAAGCGATCGCTGAACAACTTATTCTCTTTTTAAAAAGTGTCACGGCAGAACAATTAGTGTTGCAAATTTGACCCTTGTTGGAAAATTTTATTATCAGTAAACACCGACAGAAAATTTGTTTCTTCGGGTTTATTACTGTTTGGTTCTTAAAAACAACTAAGTATTCAAACTGTACGAAAGAGAATACGAGGCAATCAGACCAGTTATTTCCAATCCAGACGACGCACACATGCTTCAAAAATCATGTCTGAATGAATTATTTATTGACACCCTGTTACAATGTGGGAGATTTAAATTAGATTACCGAAATTTAAAGTGGTTACAACAATTTTGCCCCTGGTATCCAAGATCAGAATCGCTGAATTTCTGGGATAGGCAGCGGGGAGGCCTGAGTATGATGTTGTTTCTAAGAGATGGTGCAGACTCACTGGGACGAATAGCCTCCTTCTGCAATGTAGAGATTCTATAGGTAGAACATTTGGAATGCTTGGTCGAGCTCTGATGAATGATGGAAATGCAGGTCACATTGAAGCTGCTCCTGCAAGGTTCTTTTTCTATTTCCCTTAGATAATCCTTCGGGATCAAGGGTGGCTTGTTCCTATTGCAGGTCGATAGGTTCCGAGATGGTTGATAAGCCCAATGTTTAATCTGCGCACTCTGACACATGTGAAGAGGGTGATTCTGAGGGATTGATTAGATAATTTGTCTGGAGGTCTTTTTGCGCAGCCTCAAATGTAATGTGCACGTGGCGATTAATGCGCCCGATGTTTTTGGTTCATTACCAAAGAACGTTCTGAATTTTTGTTATTCTTAAGCTTGGTTCACACATGAGTCAGTCGGCATATTTGACCCATTTGCGAATCTTTCGGAACACCCAAAAAATGCACCTGCTCTCCTCCTGGGGGTCTATCCTGGGAAATTTCTGCAGAGGTCGAATTCCCAGAAGAGCGGTTATGACCAGTCTGGAGGAACAGGTTTGGAGTGATTACTGTCTCGACGTTCAATATATACCTTGGGAGATGATGCTGTTATTGGATCACCATTTTTACCACCGTATTTGGAGGATCTACAGGGGCATGACCGCAACAGGACATGTTTTGAGAATTTACTAATGAAAGGCAAAAGATATTTACAGACGATAACAACCCTGACAAATGTAAAGGAGTAGTTCTATTAGTTAAAGATTGTATGAATACAATAGAATAGATGCCCTAAATTCAGAAAACCGGGAAGTTGAAACGATTTGGGTGGCGTTGAGAAATGGTAAATATAAGAAGTCACTTGTGAGAGTTGTGTATAGGCGTTCTAACAGTAATCACATGGTAGGGTAAAGCATAAAGGGAAAAATAATTGGAGCTTCTCATAGAGGTACAATGGTAATCGTGGAAGATTTTAGTTTATATATGGATGAGAAAAGTCAGAAGGACAGAGGTAGCCTGGTTGAGATATTTATTGAATGTCTTTTGGAAAGTTGCTTAGAATAATATGTTTTGCAGCCAACCAGAGACAAGGCTATGTTAGTCCTGGTATTATGCAACGAGATTGGAGCAATCAATGTTCTCATTGTGAAAGCAGCAACAATGAATATGACATGGACAGCATGGTGGCACAGTGGTTAGGACTGCTGCTTCACAACGCCAAGAGTCTGGATTCAATTCTAGCCTTGCTTGACTGCCTGTGTGATGTTAGCACATTCTCTTTGTGTCAGTGGGATTTCCTGCGGGTACTCTGGTTTCGTCGCACAGTCCAAAGTTTTGCAGCTTAGGTGCATTGGCCATGCTACGTTACCCCTTAGTGTCTCAAGATATGTGGGTTAGCTGGATTTTGCCATGGTAAATCATGCAGCGTTGTGTGGACAAGGCGGGGTAAGGGCCTGTCAGAACGTCGGTGTAGAGTCAGTGGGAAGAATAGCCTCGTTCTGCACTGTGTGGATTCAATGAGCGAATTTTGCATTCAGTTTGAAGGAAAAAGGATCTTTTAACCTAAGGATAGCTGTGAGGTCATGGAAGCTGAGCTGGCTAAAGCGGATTGACAAATTAGGTCGAGTGACAGCTCATCAGAAATGCAGTGGCAATTATTTAAGGGATATTTCAGATTGCACAAAACAGGTATATTTCCATGAGTGTGAAAAATCCAAGGGACCAGCCCACCATCCACGATTAAGTAGAAAGTTTAAAGATAGTGTCAAACTTTAAATGAAAGCATATAATTGTGCAAAGACAGGTGACAGATCAGAAGGTTCGTAGAAACATCAGAAACAGTAAAGGATGACTAAAAAGTTAAGAAGCAGGAACCTCACGCAAATTAGCCAATACATACACACAAACGGAATGAGCCTTCGAAAATCTTGAAATACATGAAGTGCTAACAAAGTGAAAAGTGTTACCATAAAAATTGAGCCTCCCGAATTGATAATGGAAAATAAATAGATGGAAGATGAATTGAATAATCCTCACGATGGAGAATGGAAGTAACATACAAACATCAGTTTAAACTACGAAACGCAAGGAAGGGAGGAATTGAAAATATTTACAGCCACTAGATAATTCATACCGAGCAAACACGTTGGAGCTGCGGGCTGACATGAATAGAGACCCTAATGGGAGTTCAGTCCGGTGTTTAATGTATAGCGAGAAAGTTGATGCATTGGATTTAATTTTCGAAAACTCCCTAATTTTGGGGGAGATGACATTAGATTTAAAGGTAGCAAATATAACTCCATCACTTAAAAAGGGAAACAGACAAAAAGTGAGAAATTACCGATCAGACAATGTCATAACGAAATATCAGAAGTTAATATTAAAGGAGTTACATCAGGACATGTGTATAAGCTCAATGTTTTTAGACAGTGTCGACATGGTTTCATGAAAGGGAAATATTGTTCAATCAACTTTTGGAGACGTTTGACGAAGTAACCCGTTCTGTGGATGAAGGACAACTTGCTGCTATACTGTGCTTAAACTCCAAGAAGACATTTGATTAAGTGCCATGGAACCTTATAACACTACAGCACAGAAACAGGCCCTTTTGTCCCTTCTTGGCTGTGCTGAACCATTTTTCTGCTTAGTCCCACTGACCTGCACCTGGACCATATCCCTCCACACCCGCCTCATCATTGTAACTGGCCAAGTTGTTCTTAAAAATGAGCCCGCATTCACCACTTCATCTGGCAGCTCATTCCTGGACTCCTGTTTCAGCAGAGTCCCCAGGCAGGGATAGCACTATGAGCATTTCACATGAGCATAACACCATTCCCTGTGTGAAGAATCATCCCCACCCCCATATTCCCTTTAAACTTTCCTCACTTCACCCTTAATACATGTCCTCTAGTTTTTTTTCTCCCCTAGCCACAGTGGAAAAAGCATGCTTGCATTCACTCTATCTATACCCATCACAATTTTATATATCTCTATCAAATTTCTCCCCATTCTTCTATGCTCCAGGGAATAAAGTCCGATTCAACCTTTCTCTGTAACTCAGTTTCTTAAGTCCCAGCAACATCCTTGTAAACCTTCTCTGTAGTCTTTTAACCTTATTAATATCCTTCCTGTAATTAGGTGACCAAAACTGCGCATAATATTCTAAATTAGGCCTCATTTAGTTTCTTTATTTTATTTCTTTCTTCATTTATTTATTAAAGTTTCTTTATTCACAGAGCATACCAGAGGTTAAAGTTTATAAACCCTGTACCTATTGGCTCTCCTCGCAACTCAAAATTGAAAATGATTGCAACTGTAAACTGCCAGAAAACTGTCTTTATATTGATTTAAACATTTCTGTGCCTAAGATGTCACTGTAAAAAAAATCATCTGAAGGGCACCATGACAGCTCAGTGACTATCGCTGTAGCTGTGCAGACACTTGGAATTGGGCCGGTGTCTGCGGGAGTTTGCGCGTTCTCCCCGTGGTTGCGTGGGTTTTCTCTGGGCGCTCCGGTTTCCTCCCACATCCCAAAAATTCGCTCTTAGGCTGATTGGGAAACAAATTGTCCCTATATTGAGATTCTTCCATATTAGGAATAACCTAAAATTAGAATAGGAAAATGGAATTGTCACTATAAAGTTATGACGGGGGCGCGGGCTCGTTGGGCCGAAGGGCCTGTTTCCCGTGCTGTGTTGCTCTTTGCTTTGCTCTTTGCAAGAGTAGCACAAAGAGAAGGCACAAAGAGCCAACTCATCATCCATCAATGTCTTAAACAACATCACCATAACATTCCATATTAAAGATAATTGGGGAAGATAATTGCACATGTTATTAGAGGAAAACATATTTGCATGGATGGAATATTGGCTGGATAACAGAATGAAGAGTATAGGATGAAGGGCTCCTTTTCAGGGTGAAGAGTGTTCTGTCATAGGGATCAATGACGGGAACTCAACTGTTTATGAGGCAATTTAGCATGGCAATCACGAAACCTGCACATTTTTGGAGTATGAGAAGAAACTGGAGCACCAAGAGGAAACCCTGGCAGACATGGGGGTAACGTGGCAAAGTCCAATCAGAGAGATATGCATCCTTAAAATTGAACCCAGATCTCTGGCGCTGAGATGCAGAACCACTGTGCCATCGAGCCCTGTCTGATTCATGGGGCAAATTTCTTCCAATTTGTGGGCCACAGTGAATGTGCGAGCAGATCTCGTTAAGGGCCAAATCCACCAAACGCAAGCACAACTAGGCCTGGACGGCTGGGGTGCACGTCTGGGCCAATATGAGGACTTCATCTCCCAACAATGGGTATTTAGCATTTGAAGTGATCTTCAAATGCTCCAATCATCAATCTGAATACAATAGAGAATCTGTTTACATTGGCACTTCAGTCAGCATCTTAAACACAACATTGCGCAATCTGCCAATACCAAAAACACTTACACTTTGCACTTATAAAGTGAGATGTGCGATGGATAGTGAGCCAGCTTCAAGCATAGTTTATAATAACAATACGGTACTCAGGCACCCAGTGTACAGCAATGGCACAGACACGGAACATTATGTTATAAGCTTCTGAGGCTGGGCTCTCCTCACATTCATTGACAGAGAAGACTACAACTGTAACAACTGAATCTTTTATACTCTCATTGCACCAATTTAACTTCAATCATTCTGGGATGTTTAAATTTCAATTTAAGTGAAACAGTATGCACTTGGGTTTGGTCATGGACTTAAAAGGAAAAAAACAAACATTGAGTAAGACCATTAGAAGGTGAATGATGAAGAACCCATGCATACAATTTACAGAAACAACCAATATTGGGAAGTGGAGAATTACGAGGTCACAGAACGACATACGGAAATTTGGTTAATGATGGCAGAGATCTGAGCGGTTGGCAATCACATGAAGGGAAAGGAAATCCTGGTGAGCAGGCGCCCTGGGAATTCTTATGAGGACCTGAGGAGAAAATCAAATCCTCCAGGCCTACAAGACAGCATTCAAATTATGAAATATTTTTACTCACCTCGGCTCTTTGCAGGTCCTGGACTCCTGTTTCAGCAGAGTCCTAGGCAGGGATAGCACTATGAGCATTTCACATGGCTCAGGGTCAAAATAACATTATAGCTTAAATTATACAATTGGGCCCCAAATATGAATATTCCCGACGGCTTCACCTGCCAAGGGGTGGGGACTTACGAAGCATGGTGGTGTAGTTGTTAGCACTGTTGCCTCATAGAAATTGGGACCCGGGTTTGGTTACTGACTTGGGACACAGTGTATGTGGAGTTTGTAAATGCTCCCCATGTCTGCGTAGGTTTCCCTCTGGTTTGCCCACTTTCTCACACAGCCCAAAGATATGCAAATTAGGTGGATTGCCATGCTAAACTGCCCCTTAGTGTCAGGGGGGCTGGCTAGTGTGAATGCAAGGGGTTATGGGGATAGAGCCTGGGGGAGATTTTGGTCAGTGCAGACTCAATGGCCTTCTTCTGCACTGCAAGAATCTATGAAAACTAATATCCAAAAATTGGGCATTTACAGAGACATTCTCGGTGAAGCACATTGAAATCTTCTATGCAGAATACATTTGGTTTCCTTTATTTTTACTGTCCTTTCAAGTATTGTTCAACAGTAAAGAACTCTGGTTCTTCACCTGAGACGTGTCAGCATGCTATAATCAGGAAGAAGTTTTACTTAGCTACAATTGATCAGGTATCATTGAACTTCAAGAGTGCCAATGCTGAGGAGTCTATGTTCATATCTGTTAACTGTAAACTGCAAAGATACCACGTCTGGTGAGTCTGTCCTGCTGGTGGGACAGTGCATACGCCCGGATATTGCTTGTAAGATGAGTTTCAGTGAGTTTGATTAAGTCAGGCTTTCTCGGTTCTGCAAATTTTGTACATAATACATCGATATTGGTCAGCAAGACTTCGCAAATCCTACTCTGCAGCGCTCACCGTTTTTAATATTTTTCATCTTCGCTGTAACTTTTTGATACAACTAAGTAGCTTGCTAGGCATTTCGGAAAGCAGTTGAGAATGAGGACATTGCTGTGGGAAAAGTGTCACATATAACCCACACCATATCAGGATAGCTGTCTGTCTATCTTAAAATACACTGGTCAACCAGATGTGTTCATTTATTGGATCGTCCAATCTTGTTCGTTGGGCAATGACTTCCATCTGCAAGTATCATGTAAAGGTGAAATATTTGCAAGATTCCACATTAGAAGGATAATCAAGTTGAGGAAAAACGACCATTGCGTGTATTATTCGCTTTCCTGGTGCGAATTGCAGTTATTTTATTTCGGACACACTTCGCATTAACGACAGGGGCCATCTCAAACTAATCCAGTTTGAGTGCGGGAACCAACTCGTTTGACTAGATGGTATCTCTTTCGAGCTAATGAGATCCCTCCCTGCTTGAGTCATATTTATATTAAATTATCTCTCACTCATTGGCTTGTGTCTTATATTCTCAACGATTACATGCTTTTACGATTAATTGAACTATTTAATATTTAACCTTAAAGGATATCTAAGAATTCTCAATTCAAATTCAGACATTTGTTTGTACAAATGTAGGAACTGAATACATTCATTTTATAATGTGAAAGTTTTCACGACTATAGACTACAATTGTAAAAGGAAAGGAGCGAGTTTCCAATGACGTGGCGCTATAAGGCCTACGCAGTCATCCTATAGCATTTTACGATACCAACAATTAATGTAAAAGTTATTAGTTTTAACTTGGTAAACAGATACTGTTTTAGAAACTAAACACAAAATAATGTTGGGATATTTCTCGAAGGTATACTCGAATTTAAGTGCCGAGTGTTGAGAACTAGCTGATTGGAAGATCTCCTTGTTCTCAGCTGAAATAATAGAGATGTTTTACAGTCGACTGATGCCCAGGAGAGAGAAACAAGGTTCTGGTTTAGGATTTTCTCTGGAAGTGAAGAAAGTGGACAATGCATCGTTACTTCGTTTTTTTTTAATTTTGTTCATCGAATATTTACAGACCAGCATGGATTGGTGTTGAAGGATACAACTCAGGTTTAAATTCTATGAACAGGGAAGGCTCACTCAGTCATTTCTAAAATCGACGATGAAAAGAAATATGAAATGTTTACTTCCTTAAAATAATGTGATACGTATAAAAATCAAGAGTTATATTGAAGTTTAAAATATTTTCAATTGAGGAGACTCATACAAAAATGTAGGTGCCAGCCCTGCTAAAATTTCAACATGAGAATTGATCCACAGACAACTCTCCATTCTTGTCACCGCACTTACAAGGAATGCAGTAACTCTTTTTATCCAATAACAACTGTATTTTTATATTCTAATGCTGTAGAAAAAAGTGTATCTAAACACAACTGAAAATGGTTGTGAGCGAATGCTGGAAGTGCCCCTGATCCGTCTTGATTGTGGCTCCTTTGCCTTGTTCCTTGCTTTGAGTGTTTCTCCCTCTGCCTGTATCTGTTCTTCTTTAACAACGTCTAACGTATTGCTTCCGTGCAGGCATAAACAGAGGCAGAGATTATCAATCGATCTTAACCTAACAAAAAGAAAATTGAAATTTGTTTTCTAAATGATGCACTATCTTTTAATTATAGTTTCAATTTTATATTCACAACCAAGACATAGGCAAATTTAATTTAAATGAATATGCCACCATTTCCAACGTTAGAACTTCGCGTTAAAGAAAAGTTTTAATGGGCCTACGTTGATAAACGTTAAGAGCCAGGAGGTTTTAACGGGCGTTATGTTGACAAACGTTAAGAAAGAGGAGGTTTTAACGGGTCTTATATTGATAATCATTAAGAGAGAGGACATTTTAACAGGCCCTATGTTGATAAATTTCCAGGCCCAGATGAGATGCATCCGACGCTGCTGTGATAGGCAAGGGAATAAATTGCAGAATTCTGACGATAATTTTCAAATTTTCTCCAACCACAGCAGAGTCATGATGTGGTGATGACGGCGTAATCCCAGTAAGATGTCTCAAAACACCAGTTTAAAGTCCAATACTTGAGGTGCCAGAAGACTGGATGATAGCTGATATGGTACCGTAATTCAAAAAAAAAGTAGGAAAAGAAAAAAGGAAATTACAAGCCAGTGAGACTAACGTCTGTAATAGGAAACTATTGCAAAAAGTTCTGTGGGACATAATTAATCTGCATTTGGGGATACAAGAATTAATCAAGGGTAATCAGCACATTGTCCCTGACAAATGTGATTGACCTTTATCGAGGAGGTGATTTGGTGTGTCGGTGAGGGTAGTGCATTTGATGTATTTTATATAGACGTCAGTAAACATTTTGACAAGGTCTCAAATGGGAGATTGATAAAGATGGGATTGCCATGGGGGGATCCAGGACAATTTAACAAAATGGATGCTAAATTGGTTTAAGCGGCAGGAGGGAGAGAATGATGTTTGTAGATTGTTTTTGTGACTGGAAGCTGGTATTCAGTCATCTTCCACAGGATTGTTACTGGGTCATTTGTTGTTTGTAGTATACAATAATATTCTGGACGTGGATATAGGTGGTATGATAAGTAGGTTCGCAGAGGACACAAAAATTGGTGATGTGGTAAACTGCAAGGAGCAAAGACTTACAACAGGATAACATTGGCGGGTTGGTTCTATGGGCAAACAATGGCAAATGAAATTCAACCTCAAAAGGAGTGAAGTAATATATTTTGGAGCACTAAAAGGTAAAGGAATGTATAACCAACGATCAGATTCTAGGGAATACAAAGAATCAGAGGGATTTGGAGCGCATCTTCATAGATCTCTGATGACAGCAGGACCAATAGATAAGCCGTTAAGAAAACGTATGGGATATTTGTCTTTATCACCAGAAGCGTTTAATATTAGAGCAGGTTATTTATGATGGAGCTTTATGAACGCTTGTTAGGCAATAGCTAGGATAGTATATGCAGTTTTGGTCACCATACGACAGGGAAGAATTGATTGCACTGGTGAAGGTGCAGTCGAGATTCAGCTGAGGCTGGTGCATTTCAGCTGGGAAGAGAGACTGAATAGGCTGGTGTTGGTTTCCGTGGATTATCGAAGGCTATGGGAGTGAGGGACCTGATTGAGATGAATTAAATTATGAGTGGCATAAGCATGGTGTCTCGGAAAGAACATTTCCTTTTAGGAGTGGGGTCAATAATGAGAGGGCACAGACTGAAGTTAAGGGGTAGGAGGTTTACAGAAGATGTGAGAGGAAGTTATCTCACCCAGAGGATAACGGGAATCTGAAATTCACTGTCTGAAAGGTGGTAGAGGCGGCAACCCGCACAACATTTAAGAATTATTTAGATGATCATTCGAAATGCCATAGCATATAAATCTATGGACCAAAAGCTGGAAAATAGGGTTACAAGATATTAGCTTGCTAAAGGTGAATTTGCTTTTTCAGTTTCATTTGATGAAAACTTGATTACTGTGCGTGTGAGTAATCATATGTTACATCCATTTATATAAAAGGCAAATGTTGCCTCATCATTACCTATCCGGAATTGAAGGATTTCCACTCATTCAATTTAAAACGACATTCAATTTTTTTTTTTTAAAAAGGCTTTTGTTATATATTTGAATTGAAAATTTCAAACCGTCTCTTGGTATCCTGTGATTTCTTGCGCATACAAAAAAAATTCCATTTAGCACTGAATGAATACGTGTCGCACCCAGATATGCTCATCAGAAGATGGTAGATACGATTTCCTCCATGTCATGTACTATATGCACTGTTCTGCAACAGTTGAAAAGATGAAGCTCTCTTTGTATTCACGGATAGCTAGGGAAAATTAGCATTACATTTTGCTCCAGGTACTTATGATGTGGAGATGATGTGTTTTGGCTGTGGTAAACGCAGTCAGAAGTCTCACAATACCACGTTAAAGTCCAACAGGTTTATTTGGTAGGAAACGCCTCTAGCTTTCGGAGCGCTGCGCCTTCGTCAGGTGAGTGGGCGAGTCGAGTGAGTAGGAGAGTCACCTGACGAAGGAGCAGCGCCCAGAAAGCTAGTGGCGTTTCCTACCAAATAAACTCACTGTTATTTAACCTGGTGTTGTGATACTTCTTACCAGATACTTATTCCAGGGCCTCGATTTAAACTGCTAATCTAAAAATGAGGACTCTGAGTTCAACAACGTGATGCTTTAATGGTAATACCAAATGATCTGGTGGCGCGAGAAGATTGTGGGCGTCGCAGCTAGACACAGTGCCTTGAGAAGGGAAGCAAAATAGATAAAATGATACATATAAACGTAGTGAAAATTTCATCATGAGAAGAATATTTCCGAAATTAAGTACTTCTGCCAGATTCCTAACCTCATAATTTTAGCAGAGTTTAACGCAAAATGGAAAACAGTGCCCAGAAAGTGTCGTTTGCATGATGAATTTTCTAATCATACATGAAAATCTTGCAAAACAGAAGAACGGATCAATATTGATATGCAGTCTTTCACACTAGCTGGATGTGCAACGTGCACTTAATAAAATAACAAGGGACGTTCTTAATCACATAGATTTTTGAAATAAATGAAAAATGAATCGATTTTAGCGAAGTAGATTGAAAACGAATTTCTGACCAGGTCACGATGCTCAGTTACGAAATGACCAATTAGGCTTTTACGGTCACCATAAAGAGCAGAGGGTCTCGTTTTTAGTCGTTGAAAACAGACCAAACCTCCAGCAGTCCTGCGCTGCAATGCTAGCTGGAGATTTGTGTTCAAGTATCTCAAGTGAAAAGTTGAAACCAAAATTTTTTCACGAAAGGAGATGAAACTAAACCAACGCTCAAAACTGACGTTCGGTGTTTATCACTTGGCATATCATGCGTGAAACTGAATTTAATACGAAAACTAATATAATATTATATAAAACAGAAAACGTGGCAAAAACTCGGCAGATCAGGCGGCAGGGTTTGGAAGGGAAAAAGATTCAACATTTCATCGCTGCGACTTTTAGCAGCACTAAGTATGAGCATTGCCGAGGTAAAAGTGGTGGCCTTCTATCTTGTGAGTTACTTGCTAGGAAAATTTAATATCACTGCTTGTGAGCCTTAAATTACCGGAGAAGCGACGGACAAAAGCACATTTCCCATTTCCAGCCCACCAGTGTCAACTGTGCATATATATTTTGAACGTGGTTTGCTCAATTAAAACGGTGTCCCCTTACCTTCAATTGAAATATGCTACATAGTCCACAATTATACCCAGCAATCCAAGAATTATCAATAAACTCAGAACATGTCGTGAAATCATCACGTTCTGGAAACTGTTATCTACAATGCAAGATTAAAATATACATATAAATTTCCTGTACATATGAATTATTGTATGAAACCAAACAGTACTGGCTTCTAGACATCAAAGAGATCCATAAAATTGCTACTCTAAACTTTGTGACCGATATTAAATTTCCAAAGTCAACCATACAGAAAATACTATCAAAAAACGTCCCTCAAATTGAGCACCATGTGAACACTTTAACATAATGCACTCCATCTTCCAAAACAGCCTGTTGCTTGGTGCCAGCGCCATTTTGTCGGCAATTGGCTTCTCTTCAAATAGGACACTGATGTCCATTTTAGGATATAATATGTGTGCTTGCTCTTCCCACTAGATGTATTGACAAAATAATAAAGAAACCCCAAACAAATGGCTTAAAAATATTTTTGGCTTTGTAGGGAAAAAAATAAATGCCCCTCTGGACCTATAATAATGTGGGATAGTACAACTTGATCACACAACACCGCCCTCAGCGATCAAAATTTAACTCGCTGAAGATCAGGTTAGGATCTTCCCGCACGGCTAACTTCATCAGGACGAAAGTTATGCTTTCGGATTCTGATATTTAGTTTGGTAGCTTGGCTCGTTTCCTTCATGGCAGATGCACTTTCATCAGAACACGGATCAAGCGCCAAACACTCTGTACTTGCATTTTTAAAGTTTGCACCCACAATGCTAATAACTGTAATTGGGTATTGTTTATTGGAGTAAAGGTGCACAACCGAAATTGCAACCAGAGGAGATTTTTATGCCTTTGCATTTTGAGAGAAAAACTAAGGAAAGGAATTCAACGAATGATGCAAATCCAGGCAGAACATTTCCCCCCAAAGTTAAGTGTTTGGATCAAAGAGAAATAGTTTCATAATGGTCAAAAAGATCTGGATCATGGAGGAAAGGTCCTTGAACGATATCGTTGGCTAAAGATCCAAACAGGAGTTGTCCGATCAAAGTGATACTGCTAAATCTAATCCATTTCATGTGTATGTTCATTTCATTTGGCAAGAATTTGATTAAAGAAAAGCTTTCAGTTTTGAGCACTTTCATATATCCCTCCCGTTTCGCATGTTTTCAGGGAAATATTCCCTCTCCTACAGTTACAAACCACCTTAGATATTTTAATTCATTTCCATTGATGTGGCATTGAGATTAAAGAATGTCCACACTCACCCTGCAACTTGGTGTTTGAACAGCTGGCCTGCTAAATGTTTAATAAATAGCTACAGTTCGGACGCCTCGCTCGCTGCTGCAAGTGCCCAATCTTACCTTGAATGGCGATATAGCTGACACTGGCGGGCACCTTAAGGGAGATATGAGATGCCAGACATGTATAAACTATTCGGCTCGGGACAGGTTGTGCTTCTTCCAAAGAACTGGTGACCTCAAAAAGACCATCCACTGTCTTGTTTCTCACAGTTTCTATTCCGGCGAGAATTTCCACACCATCTCTGCGCCAGGAGATTTTTAAATCCTCTGGGTAAAAGGCAGCCGTTTTACATTCGAACATCAGAGAGGTCGCTGAAATCCCTTCAACCTGAAAGAGCTTCAAGGGGGTTGGGGGAACTTTAACAAGGAAATAAAAGGTAATTATTAATGTAAAGGAACACATTGGCATTTGTATGCCGCATCAGTTATGTTACATTCTTACAGTGGAAATAGTTATTCGCTCTGTGATTTCTAAAACATCGCGTTTGTATTCATTTTAGAAATAATTTAGCGACGCACTGCAGAGTATGCGGATGTATCGTAAACAGTTGGGCTGAATTTCCCGGTTTTGTTGGCTGAAATGGAGGCATGCGACATTGAAAGGAAACATCAGGTCTTGGCAAAGTATTGGGTTTAGCAGCGATGGCTCAAATGCAATTCATCTCCAAGTGCATGCAGATGACTGAGGAACGCAGTCAGAATGGAACAGTGAAGCCTTCTTTCTTTCGCACAATCTACTTGCCGTATATTGTTGTGCATAATTACTTCAATATTAGTTAATGTTCGATTATTTCATTTATTACCACGCATATTATCGTATGACTATGAAAAGCATGAATGACCGAAATATCTCTCATGTCAGTAAAGACATTATAAATGTTGCTTATAAATGTATGGATTAAAATCTGCACTACAGTTGTTTACAGAACGGCGGTGGCACAGTGCTGTTATTATTGGAGAGACCCAGAGCCAGATCTGGGGACCTGGTTTCAAAGCCCACAGTTCGATGTGAAATTTGAGTTCAATAAATATCTGGAAATACCATGAAACCAATGCCGATTGGCGTAACGACCCATCTGGTTCCATGCTTTCCTTTCAGGAAAGAAATTTGCCATTCTTACCTGGTCTACGATTGATCTCAAATTCCCTCTGGAGTCGGGATGGGCAGTAAATACTGGCCCAGCCAGTAATTGAATAAAACCCACACATGAATATAAAGTTCAAACTGATTGTGTCAGCTAGATCGACTATCACAACTTATCCGGCTTCATTACGAAAATTTTTCGTTATTTACCCTAATATTAAACATTAATTTTTAACTTCAAGATAATGCTAACGTTTACTTCTAGTGATTCAAAATGCCTGGATCTTTTAAAACCATAGATTCTTTTTTAACTGCAATAGGTAATGGTATAGATTATCTGTGCAAGCGTATGAGGGTATTGTTCTCTGCTTTCTTGTTGTAACTTCCGTGTCAGGTTTGAGGAATTTAAAAAGAAATCCCGATTCAAATATATTAAACACCCGAAATACACAGGAAGGTTCAGTGGTAGCCTGTTTGGAATGATTGGTTTTGAGAAATCCAACTGGCTGACGCCAAAGGGTCTCAAAACAGGCAATTGATATCTTCACTGTCCTGTATAATCCCAGGACTTTGGTTGAAAAGACACATTGAGGTTAAGATCACTGCGTACCCTCTGATATTCATTGTAGGAATATTCAGTGAACGTTTGGCATCTCAAACATGGTTATCAACTGACACAAACATGCAGCGTTGAGTACCAAGATAGGAACAGGATTAGGCCTTTCTATCTCTCTAGGTTACTTTGATATTCAATTACATTTTGATGGATAGACATCAGCTCGATGAGACTGACTTAACACCAACCTCTTCCTCCGCATGTTTACGAATCTTTCTCAAATTAAATTTGGAAAATTCAGTTTAAAAAGTATAGTTTGGCAATATAAAACAGCAAGTTCAAAAGTTAGCTGGTGCGTGAAATTTTGAAAGCAATGAGAAGGGATTAGCATTATCGAGCTTTTAACAATGGTAAATTGTGCGACCTATGACATGAATTAATAGTTTACAAAAGATTTGACAGAGGCCGTGTTAAAATTGTTCCATTTTTGTACTTAGATACTGATATTTCAATGACAAGAAAATTAAGCAATTTATCCAATTGTATAATCTCAATCTCAGAGCTGACACAATCTTTTATTCAGTATCATTTTTCAGTAACAATTATAACTGAACCAACAGCACTGGTTGTATAAAATCACTTTGGAATGTCACGAGAATAGTGAGGGAGAGGTGAAATTGATCTTGGGCAGTGGTGCGAATCGGGAAACAGGCATTCCATGACCGTTGAAACTGGAGTCAATAGAAAAGAAATTTCAGCAGCAAAAAACCTACCCAGATTTTCATCTAGTGATAGAAGTTCAAATTATATAAATCACACATACAGCTGAAAAGCGCCCTTTCCCCCGGTACAATGAAACTTACTATACACGGTGAGCTGGGAGCCACTTCCATCCCCAATCTTATTATGTTGATGTTTTACTGAACAATGGTACATTCCGGAGTCTGCAACACTCGCATTCAGAACTTCAAATGAACTACTGCCTTTCTTTAGATATATTTTCTTTCTGTTGTCTGATTCCAGAATAGATTCCTCGCCCCGTTTCCACCAAGAAACTTCAGGATCACTTTCAAGCATAGGAAATGTGCAGAACATGGAAACATTTTCACCCCTGGCAACCGTCAAATGTTTAGGAAACTGATCCACTTTACTACACGTTATTTTCACACCTATAAAAAAAGGCGATAAACTGAATGAGTCAAAAACAAAAACATAAACTAATATAAGTAATGTACAAGAACAGTTAAGAATCACCAACAATCGAATTGGAGCTGTAACGTATCTATAATTTATAACTTAGAGCCTTTGCGAATGTACCGAAATAGAAATTAATGTATTCTGAATGGCAACATATAACATACAACAATACCTGTCCAGACCATCCACAGAGGAACCATACACTGAACTGCAGTTCTCAGCGACATGCTGTAAATTGAAGAATAAAAGTTTGCCACTCGCAGCAAATAACAACGATGCCTTGAATGATTTGGCAAAGAAATCGATTTCATGTACAAAGAAACGGATTGTGTGACCGTGACAGAAGATATCACATGGCTAAAGTTGTATATTGTGGTCGGTAATGGTGAGAATCCGGGAAGTTGGACGTCCCCTCCTAAGCGTTCGAAGTTTCCGTACGAAAAGCAATGCTTTTTCACTGCTCCTGTATCGCTATGTTCTAATAATCTTCTTCGTCAACACCTATCATTGATCATTTTCCCAATCCTCGAAATGCCGATTCAGACCGCAGGAATGGGCAATTCTGTAGCATCTCATCTAAGAGTTTGTCTTCGTGCAAGAGGATAGGCTGTGTTAGTGAGCGAATAAACCGCTTTGGGCGCTCTGAGTAAAGTCCCATCAAAATCTTTACCAGCCCCGCGCAACCAGAATTCTCGCAAAAATCTCAGGAACAACAAATTGCGTTAATCATCCTGCTCATCAGAATTGCTGAGGCAAATTTTAGCTTCATTTAGCCAGAGCTGAAATTTTGGCCCAAATCCACGTCTTCAGACCAGCAGCCAAGAATATTCACGAAAATGTTCGGTGATAGCTGGAGCTGCGAGGAGAAGCAGAGGAAAACGATACTCATTCAGATGATTGCAAAGAAAAATGATGCTTTAACGAAGGAAGGACCAGATATTCAGCCTATGGTAGGTTCCTGCTCTGTGTCGATTTAATCGACCTGAATCATGATATTATGAGTCGTGCTTCGAGCAACATTTGAGCTAGACTAACCTTTGTTAATCGGGGAACAGGGTTAAGGTGTAGGATATTTCCACTCCAAACGTCAGATATCTCTAATCTTGTGCTGTTCCTTCAAACATCTGTCCTCCGATATCCATGTCTCCATGGATATCTAAGGGAATAAAGAAGGATATCAAATTGAAAAAAAATGCATACAAAGTGGCAAAGATTAGTGGGAACCCAGAGGATTGGAAAATGTTTAAAGATCAGCAGAAAACCACGAAAAAAGCTATAAAGAAAAGTATGATGGTTTATGAGAGTAAAGTAGCTCAGAATACAAAAAAACAGATAGCAAAAATTTCTACAAATATATAAAAAGAAAAAGAATGGCTAAAGTAAACATTGGTCTTTTAGAGGACGAGAAGGGGGATGTACTAACAAGAAATGGCTGAGACATTGAACAAGTATTTTCTGTCAGTCTTCATACGGGAGATGCAAATAACTTGCCAAAAATTGATGACAGGAAGGCATTAGCAAGTGAGAACTGAGAAACTATCATAATCATGAAAGAGGTAGTGTTGGGGGCTAAAAGTAGACAAATTTACTGGTCCTGATGGAATGCATCCCAGGGTGCTAATAGGAATGGCGGGAGCAATAGCAAATGCACTAGTGGCAAAATTCACTGGGCTTTGGAGTGGTACTTGCAGATTCGAAAACTGCAAATGTGACACCAGTGTTTAAAAATGGAGTAGGTAAAAAGCAGGTAACTATAGGCCTATACTTCCGTAAAAGAGAAAATGTTTGAATCTATCATCAAGGAAGAAATAACAAGATATCTGGATATAAATTGACGCATTGGTAAGACGTAGCAAGGGTTCATAAAGGGCAGGTAATGATTGACTAATTTGGTGGAATTCGTTGAGAACATTATGTGTGCAGTGGACAATGGGGAACCTGTGGATGCGATGTATCTGGATTTCAAGAAGGCATTTGGCAAGGTGCCGCACCAAAGACTGTTACATAAGATAAATGTGCACAATGTTACGGGTAATGTATTAACATGGATAGAGGATTAGTTAACAATACGAAAGCAAAGGGTGGGAATAAATGGTTATTTTTCTGGTTGTTGACTAATGGTCTGCCTCAGACATCAATGTTGGGACCACAATTGTTTGCGATTTATATAGGTGATTTGGACTTGGGACTAAGTATGGCGTGTCAAAATTCGCTGATGACACTAAGATAGGTGGAAGAGCAAAGTATGCAGAGGACGCTGAAAGTTTGCAAAGGGATATAGGTAATCTAAGTGAGTGGAGAAGGATTTGATAGATGGAGTACAAGATTGGTAAATGCGAGATTAGCCATTTTAGTAGGAATAAAAGCAAAATGGACTATTACTTAATCATAAAAATGCAATATTCTCAGCGTTCTTGTGCTGGAATCTCAAGAGTGGGTTTGCAGGTGCAGCACATAAGTAAGAAGGCAAACTGAATTTTGTCCTTCATTGTTAGCGGGATCGAGTTTAAAAACAGTGAGGTTATGCTTTGGCTGCATCAGTTGCTGGTGAGGCCATACCTAGAGTACTGTGTACAGTTTTGGTCTCCTTGCTTGAGAAAGGATATACTGGCACTGAAGGGGTGCAGAGATTCACTAGGTTGATTTTGGAGTTGAAAGAGTTGACTTATGAGGAAAAATTGAGTAGTCTGGGCTATACTCATTGCAATTCAGAGTAATGAAGGGAGGTCTTATAGAAACATATAAGATTGTGAAAGGAACAGATAAGACAGAAGCAGGGAAGTTGCTTCCACTGGCGGGTGAAAGTAGAACTGGGCGACGTAGCCCCAAAATAAGGAGAAGCAGATTTAGGACTGAGTTGAGGAGGATCCTGTTCACACAAAGGGTTGTGATCTGTGGAATTCACAGTCCAGTGAAGCAGTTGAGACTACCTCATTAAAGGTTTTTAGTCAAGGATAGATACATTTTTGAACAGTACTTTTCCAAATCATGTTGCTAGTTGTATTTTAAAATCTGACTTCAAATCCTCCACCTCATATTTCCAGCAAAATTCGTTGGATTGAGGTCAGTTGCACAAACATTACACAACCACAGTTTTTGCAATTCTTTGATCAGGTAACAACAGATTAGTGTTCTGTTAGTGGTACAACTTCAGTGGCAAGACTGCGAGTACTCTTCTCTTGCGAAAGTCCATTCTCGCAGTAGAACAGAATACTGCAATTGGCTTATTGTTTCTAGTGACTGATATCATTGGATTTACGGCGTATTTCTTCACAACCAGTTATAGTATATGGCTGCTTGGCATCGAGTTTTACCGGACGACTTAATATTAACAATGGCACGAAGAGAACTGAGGCTTCCTGACCAGAACTCTAAAGCGAAAGAATTGTAAACGCATATATCTCCCGGCACAACAGATTTAGTCATATTATGAAACATTGTCGCATCGCCACAGTGGAATGAATGGGGGTTAAATGTTATTGCGCGAGTTCTCTTCTTACTTTTGCAACATTCAAATTAAAATATCAGAAACATAGGTCCCATAAAAGCAGTAGAACATTTCGCTAGTTGGCTTTGAGTAAAATATTTTTAGACCGCCCATCTTTATCTTTACCTATTCATTTCTACCACTGAATTATTTTGTAACCTGTCATTTTGATAGACAGGTTGATAGACAAAAAGCACTTCTCCTTTCTTTTGTTTAGTTTGCAGATATATTCGCAAATTGGAAAACTGTAGAACATTCATTCAGAGCACGAAACATAATGCAAGTCGTGAAACGTTTCTCAACATCGAATTTACCAGTTTCAACGTTTAAGTGGTAAATGGCCTTTCGGATCAGTAGACTGTGCCAGTACTTTTACAAAACATAGCTTGAGTCAAATACTGAAACACTTGTTTTATTTTTCAACAATCAGTCAACATTAAGATCGCAATAAGATTGGCATCAGGTATTTCAAACTGGTGCTTTTCACTAAGGTCCGATGTTATGGGTCTCACAAAGGAAACGACGCAAATGGGACATGAGCTGTTATGAAGTAGGTAGGATTTTAATTTAGATGCTCAATCGTGGAATAGAGTTGAGGAAGGCATAGAAGTCTCTGAAGGTGTCCTCACAGGTGGAGAAGCTGGTAAAGAAGGCGTATAGTATGTTAGCTTTCATAGAAAAGGGTATAGAATACAAGAGTAGGAGTTTGATGTTGCAGTTGTATAGAACGTTGGTTGGGCCTCACTTGGAATACTGCGTCCAGTTCTGGTCGCCGTACTATCGGAAGGATGTGGAGTCCTTGGAGAGAGTGCAGAGGAGGTTTACCAGGATGCTGCCTGGTATGGAAGGACTGTCTTATGAGGAACGATTAGATAGACTGGGGTTGTTTTCCCTTGAAAGACGTCGGCTTAGAGGGGATCTCATAGAGGTGTATAAGATTATAAGGGGTATAGATAGAGTAAATGGAGGTAAACTTTTTCCACCTTTAGAAATGGATAGGACGAGGGGTCATGGCCATAGGGTGAGGGGGGCTATGTATAAGACGAATATTAGAGGGCAGTTTTTCACACAAAGGGTAGTGGGGGTGTGGAATGCACTGCCGAGTAAGGTGGTGGGAGCAGGCACGCTGGGGCTGTTTAAGGATCTCTTGGACAGCCACATGAGCGGTATGCAGATAGAGGGATATAGTAGGACTGTTTAACTACGGCTCTTTTTCCACAGGTAATTCGGTCCATACTTGACCAACATTGAGCATGCATTCGGCAGGTGGTGCGGGTACAGCTCTTGGATGTTGATTCATGGGTTGCCTGGTACCTCATGTCGTAAATGAGTGCTTTATGTGGACCATCTGAAGGGCACCATGACAGCTCAGAGACTATCGATGTGGCTGTGCAGACACTTGGAATTGGGCCGGTGTCTGCGGGAGTTTGCGCGTTCTCCCCGTGGTTGCGTGGGTTTTCTCCGGGCACTCCGGTTTCCTCCCACAACCCAAAAATTCGCTCTTAGGCTGATTGGGAAACAAATTGTCCCTATAGTGAGAGTCTTCCATATTAGGAATAACCTAAATCTATAATAAGATAATGGAATTGCTACTATATAGTTATGACGGCGGCGCGGGCTCGTTGGGCCGAAGGGCCTGTTTCCCGTGCTGTGTTGCTCTTAAAAAGCAAAGATCAACTATACCATTCTAAGCTATTTCTGTGTATCAATCTACCCAGTTATAAACAATAATGAATCTTTACCAATTAGAGAGCAGTATATAGCAAACATGAGAAATGATTAAGTTTTCCTGAACTATATGTAAATTAAGTGGCATTTATATATTAAGAAATTTTTTAGTTCACTTTTTAGTGTCACAAGTAGTCTTACGTTAACACGGCAATTAAGTTATAGTGAAAATTCCCTGGTCCGGCATCTGTTCGGGACGTGCAAGATTATAAAAAAATTGTTTCGTGAGTACAATATTAGTGTAATTGTTCCAGATATTCTGCGTCGGAGGCAACTCACTTTAATGTGTCGGGCATGTCCAGTTGATATGCAAAACCCACAACGGAAGTTCACTACTCATCATTTGCTCATTACACTTCTGTATGAAAATGTGTAGAAATTGCTGGAATCTTTGGCTGCATGTTTATTATTTTGGTCTAATTTCAAAACTATTGCGTACAAGATGAAATAAGTAAAAAGTAAATATAGATCCTACCCATATGCAAGTCCGTTCTTTACTTAATTACTAATATTAATGATGATTTTCGCTTGTGAGGGTGGGTAGTATTCGTGAAGGTGATGCCCGCTGACAGGAGTAGAATATGCTGCTTCATAATCAGGATAGGCATTTTAGGGCTAAAATGAGGAGTGATTTCTTCACTCAGAGCGTGACAAATCTTTAGAATGTTCTGCCCCGGAGGACTCTGCCGTCACTGAGTCTGCTTAAAACAGAGACCAAAAGATTCCTAAACAGCGAAGTTATTAAGGAATATTTGAGCCCTGACGAAGGGTTATGCAGAGTCGAAATCTTAGCTCTATTTTCTCTCCAAAGATGTTCCCAAACGTTCTGAGGTACCTCCGCATTTTCTGCTTTTGTTCCAGATTCAAGCGTCCGCAGTATTTTGCCTCTGTGTCTTTAAGAATATGGGGATTGTGCGAAAAAATTACCTTGAAAGGAATGATCAGCCATAATCTCATTAAATGGCGCGGCAGGCTCGAAGAATAGAATGGTCTGTTCCTGTGCCGTATGTTCCTGTATGCGAACCTTCCTACGAAACAAAATGTATTTAATTCAACTGTTAATTAATGTACTTTATAAGATTGCACTCTAGTTTTATTCGCTGCAATTATAATTGTTGTTTGGCAATTTATAATATTCACCTGCATTTTCCATTGGGAACTTGTTATATCTTCTTGACTGTAAAGTTTTATACCGGATTTTTTTTTTACCTCGGCAGAGATAATAAAATATTTAAATATATTGCGAGTAACTACGAACAACTCAGAAAGTTGATGGTGACTTTGACCTTCCTGTTCTTGCTTTTACTTTCCAGAAAGTACTTGGTTTATGTAATTGTGCATTTGCTGAATTGGCTTTGGAATTCGATGTTCTCATCTAAACAGCAATTGATGCCAGCAGTTTTTTCGATTGAGCAGGTCAACATAGCTGGGGTCAGGATAAGAATATAAATTCATTAATTTTCTTCTACCATGGGTGGGTCGATTTATTTGCCCGCGTTTATTTTTTTTTAGATAATAACACCGTTGCAGAATTAAAAGTTTTATAGGCGGTGGCAAGGAGACAGTGATTTTCAAAACGCAGTGTTGTCGTGCTGCTCATTTTTTTTTCAACTGTGTTTGAGTTGATGTAACGTTATTACATTTGCTTTCAGCCATACCGGTGAAAACACATCTGGCTTTGATTTTATGAACAGGGCTTTGGACGAGAGCTACTTCAATTTCTTTCGCTGCTAATTGAAATAGTATCCAGATAATTATTTATTGTCTCTATAGTGAACGCTTAAACCATAACACTCGCTTTGTAAATGGCTCAGTTTACATTTGATCTGATGTTCAGTTCATTACTGCCACATAAAATGATTAGAAACAGGCCAGTACCAAGTTTCAAATCAAGCCCATTCTTAAGCGTGATCTGTGGCAATAAGTCCTAAACTTAAAAGTAATTTGATAAATGAAATTTGGACATTATTTTCAATTTGTCACCTCTTCAAATGGACGGATTTATCCGTCTGTTTAAATTCCTCCATGCAAGGCTAAAATAAGGAAGAGAGCAATGTTGGATGAATGCGTAACAAATTTCAAAGATACCATTTGACAACAAATTTGCAGTTCTACTTATTTGCAGACTTTTGTTAAGGATCCTTGGAACTTGCCTGTATAGCATTAGGTTATAAATCATTAAACATCCACTCGGCATTTTTTCCACAACAGTTAACTTACTTCCAGGGGTAATACTAGCCGCCCAATTGTACCTTGTCATTCTACACTAAATCATCGAAATTGTAACGCAGTGTGTCATCAACAGTGCGGCGAAGCGACAGTTGTTCATCAATGTTCTGGTGCCCAATTTGGCTTCCTTGCCGGGAGCAGACGGCTCTCAGTCTCATTGCAGACTTTGTCCAAACTTGACAAAAGCGCTGAATTCCAGATTTACTGACTTTGACAGCACTTGACAGAATGTGGCATCATAGGCTCCTGGAAATTTTAAAGCCGATTCGAATACGAATGAAAACTCTTAACAGGATGGAATCATATCTAGCTGGAAAAAAGTTAACAATGATTTTTGTAGTTCAATCGTCAAAGGCCAGGGATCCCTGCAGGAGATCCACAAGTTGACGTTCTGAAACCATCTTCCGAAATATCAATTACCTTCCATCCATTATATATCAGTGTTGTGGAGTGTTCGCTAATAATGGCGGAACATTTACTTCAAAACTCCTCATTTTATGAAACTCCCATTTCTGGAAACATCAGGCGCTGCATAACACATTTTGAGCGTTAGGCAAGGACCATCTCCAGCATTACTAAGGCTAGTTTTACAATTCCAGATTCATTTCTGAATTCAAATTTCACAGCAACTGTGGAGAGATCAAAACCCATGTCTCCAGAGAATTGGTCCAGGGTTCTGGATCACAAATCAATGACACTTCTACTACGCCAGAGTCCTCCGAATTATCAGCGAACATTCCCACTGCAGACCCTATGATGGAAGGAAGGTATCTGATGAAACAGTCGAAAATGATTGCGTCATTTTCGCGTATACTACAATCCAATGGCAATAACGATCAACATATTTCTTGCTTTTCCATAGTGAACGTTAGCATTCGGTCATTGAGGCAAAATGACGCCCAAGTCCTTTGAAATTAGAGCGTTTTTGATTCCCTCAGGTTTAAAACATATTATGTTTTTCGTTTTTTGTTCCTTGCAACATGGATAGCTTCACTTTTCCAAACATTGCTTCTCATCCGCAATTTTCTTCAGCCCTCACTTCAGCTTATATTCCTTCGCAATGTTTTTTGCACCCTTCTCGCAGTTTACTTCGCCATGTAACATTGCAGCTCCTAAAAAGGATCATTGCATTGAACCTAATCATTTTTATTGATCGTATATATTTTAAATCGCCAAGTGCAAGCGCTGATTCTTTTCCTTTTTTTTCTTATAGCCTGCCAACCCAAAATGGCCAATATGTTTCTAACATCTCTTTCCTCTCTGCTAATGCATCTTTCAGCCACTTTCATTCATTACGCCATTCCAAAGTAGCACATTGTGATAGCTTATCATCTGGCACATATGGGCTATTTTGTTTTTGAATGTTCAGCTGTATCAAAGCCATTAATTATCCCTCATTTGTCTTACTGGTTATAACCTACAACTACCTGATGAACTCGTCAAACACCATGCTCCTTTCGTAAATCTCTCTGCATAAGTTTCTACTTCCTCTGTTAGCATGTTCTTTCTAATGGATTTTGGGTTTGCCCCATTTCTGAGGTCAGGTTAACTTACTTCTTACTCAGTGTTTTCTCTTTGAATAATGGGGTTGCATTTCATTTCTTTCAATGTAAGGCCACCTTTCCAAAGCAATCCCTGCAATGTGATAGAACTCGCAGCAGTCGTTTGCTCTTCTTACTCCATGTGGGAGGCCGGGCGCATTTCCAGCGCGCAGAGCCAGCATGTGCGCTTAAAAGGGAGCAGCTACAGTTCCTTCAAGTTCGGGTTTTGGAGCTGGAGCCGAAGCTGGAGACATGGTGGAACACCCGCGAGGGTCAGAACATTGTGCATAGCACACTTAGGAAGGTGGTTGCAACGCAGTTGAATGAATTTGAAGAAGGAAGGGAATGGGTGACCATTGGGCACTCCAAGAGATGTAGACAGATAGTGCAGGAGCCCCCTGATGCCTTGCTTGCAAATCGGTATTCTATTTTGGAGCCCGATGAGGGCGCTGGTTCCTCCAGGCGGTGTTGGCAGAGCAGAGCTTTTGAGACCACAAGCAGGGTATCTGTATAAGAGGAGGAGGAGAGAGTAGAAGCGCAATGGTAATTGGGGATTATATAATTGCGTAAAAGATAGGCACTACTGTATCCATCAACGTGACTCACGCATTATAAGTGGCCTTTCTAATGCTAGAGTCCGTGATGTTACTGAACGGCTACAGTGTATATTGAAGGGAGAGAGTGATTAGGCCGAGGTCACGGTACATATTGGTACCAATGATAGAAAGAGGGTGAGGTCTTGCATGAAGTATTCAGGAAGTTAGGCATTAGATTGAAAAACAGGACCTCTCGGGTTGAAATCCGAATGCCATGTAATAACGAACACAGAAGTAACAGGATGGTGCAGATTAATGCGTGGCTTAATAGTGCAGAAGGGAGGTTTCAGACTCCTGGATCACTGGGACAATTTCTGGGAAAGGTGGGACCTATGTAAGAGGGCGTTCTGTATCTGAATCAGATTGGAACTAACATTCTTGCTAGTGCTATTGGGCGCAGTTTAAATTAACACGGCGGGGATAAGGGTGCGCGGGGGCGGGGGGAGGGGAGGGGGCACAGAATAAGGGCACCAAATCATACAGTAAAACAATCAAGTCAGAGGAGTTGCAGCTGTTTTACGTTTCAAAGGAGTAAGATCAGGTTGGATGACCTCTACTTTAACGCCAGGAGAATTGCACGTAAAATTGAATTGAAATTGATAACTTTATTTTTTTATTATTCTTATATGTATCATTATACAGTGAAACGTATTGTTTGTTGCATGTTATACAAATAAAGCATACCATACACAAAGAAGGAAAGGAGAGGCTACAAAATATAGTGTTACAGTCATGGCTGGGATGTAGCTAATGATCAACTCAATATGAGATAGGCCCCATTCAAAGAACTGAAGACAGCAGGAAAGTAGCTGTTCTTGAATCGGTTGATTCGGTTGAGTTGATTAGTACATACATAATGTGATATAGTTGCCATCACAGGGACAAGATTGAAGGAAGGGCACGATTGGCAACCCAACACATAGGATGTAGAGCCTTCAGACGGGTCAGAAGAGGAGATAAAAGAAGAAGGGGCATTACATGATTAACTAAGGAATCAATTTTGGAAAGGGGATCTGATGAAACTTTGTGGGTAGAATAGAACAGAGAGGGATATTGAGGAGAAAATATGTGCTCAAGTTTGCGGTTGTGTGCGAAACAATATCAGTATGATTATTATATTAGATGATATTAATTTTCCCAACATTAGAACATAGAACATAGAAAAACTACAGCACAAATAGGTCCTTTGGCCCATAAGTTGTGCAAATGATATCCATACCTACTAGGCTTACTTATAACCCTCAATTCTATTAAATTCCATGTACTTATCCAAAAATCTCTTGAAAGACCCTATCGAATTTGCCTCCACTACCACCGATGGTAGTCGTTTCCACTCACCCACGACCCTCTGAGTGAAAAAAAACACCCCGATATCTCCTCTGTATCTACTCTCCAGCACCTTAAAACGTTGTGCTCTCGTAGCAACTCTATGTAAATGGAATATACATAGAGTTAAAGGCTTGGATGGAATACGTTACTTGAAACATGTGCAGGAGAACTTTGTAGATCAATATGTAGGGGGTCCAACAAGAGAAGGATGTATGCTAGACCCAATTATGTGGAATAAAGCCAAACAAGAGGTTGAAGAACTGGTGAGGGAACATTTTAGTGATATCGGTCACAACATGGTACAATTCAAACTTGTTATGGACAAGGAAATAAACAAGCTGCAAAAAAGGCTTTAGATTGGGAGAGTGAATTTTAGTAAAATAGTTCAAGATCTGGCCAAAGTAGACTGGGAACAATTATTAATGACAAAATCTTCTGAAGAGCAGAATGGTGGGGGACGGAGGAGGCATTCAAAAGTGAAATGGGTAGGGTACAAGTCCTGCATGTTTCCCCTAGGGTGATAAGAAGACACACAAAAAAAACCCAAGACAACCATGGATGACCAGAGATATTCACAATATAATTAGAAGGAAAAGAAACCCTTTTTAAAAAGTAGAAGGGGAACAAATCAGTGGAAATATTAGTGAGGTATAGGAAGTGCAAGATGGAGTTTAAGAAAGAAATTAGGAAAGCATAGAGGGGATATGGGAAATTTCAGTCTGGTAAAAGAAGAGATAATCTCAAGATATTCTCTAATAATATCAAGATGTTAATGAGGGAAAAGTGGGGCCCATTAGGGACCAAGAGGGCGATGCATAAGTGGCACCAGAGGAGATTGGGAGAGATTGAATGAATCCGTTGTCACCCAAGACAATGAGGACGATGGTATGGAATTCAGGGAAAGGGACTTTGAGGTTCTTGAGAAAATTTACATCGGGAAGGGCAAGGTATTGGAAGTATTGGCAGCCTTATAAGAGAATAAATCTCCAGTTCCCTCCCGATGGATTGAGCCCTAGGCTGCTCTGGGAGACAAGGGAGGAGATTGCAGATCTGAAACAAATTTTCAATTCCTTTCTGGCTACGCGGGGTTGTCAGATGACTGGAGAACAGCGAATGTTGTTCCGCTATTTAAAAAAGGTTGCTGAGATAATGCAAATAACAACCTGCCAGTGAGTTTTACGTCATTGACAGGGGAAACCTTTAGAAAAATTCTGAAGGAGAGCATCCATGTCCACTTGAATAGTCATGGCTGCTTTATCCGGGCGTGCGATGGGGTGCGGGGCGAAGGGAACTGGAGATCATTGCTAACAAATTTGATTGAATTTTTTGAGATGGTTACCAGGTATGTAAACGCAGGTAGTGCTGTAGACATGGTTAAAATGGATTTCAGCAAAATCTTTGACAATGTTCCATATCGGAGATTTGTAAAGAAGGTAAATACACATGGGATAAAGGACAATTTGATAAAGTGGATTCAGAATCCGTTCTATTGTATGAGAGACAGATGGCAGGAGGCTGCTTTAGTGACTGGATGTACAGATGCCGGCGTTGGATTGGGGTGGTAAGAACTCAGTAAGAATTTAGCAACACCAATTTATAATCCAACCGATTTATTTGATAGTAAAAAAGCGAGCTTTCGACTCTCTGTGTCTTCTTCAGGCAAATGCAGTGTTCTGGTCTGCAATAGCACACATCAGCACAGACAGTCAGAGATTGCTGATTAGAATGCGAATCCTTACATCTAACCTGCTATTCAAGTGTTAAAGTGGCGAACAATGTGTGTGAAGGGAATCCTGAGCATTGTTGGAGAATTGTGTGTTTTCTCCAGACAGCACAGTAAGTGAGGTTTTTTGCTAACCCAGGCAAGTTACGGGGGTTACAGATAGTGTGTCATGAAGCCAAGATCCCTGTTAAGACCGTCCTCATGTGTGCGGAGCTTGGCTATCAGTCTCTGCTCAGCGACTCTGCGCTGTCATGTATCACGAAAGCCCCCTTGAAGAACGTTTACCCGCAGGTCGGAGGCCGAATGCCCATGACTGCTGAAGTGTTCGCCCACAGGAAGGGAACTGTTTTGCCTGGTGATTGCTTAGCGATGCTCATTCATCCGCTGTCGTTGTGTCTGCATGGTCTCCCCAATATACCATGCTTCGGGACATCCTTTCTTGCAACGTATTAGGTACTTAACAGGGATCTTGGCTTCATGACACACTATCTGTAACCCTCGTAACTTGCCTGGGTTAGCAAAAAACCTCACTTACTGTGCTGTCTGGAGAAAACACACAATTCTCCAACAATGCTCAGGATTCCCTTCACATACATTGTTCGCCACTTTAACACTTCAATAGCAGGTTAGATGTAAGGATTCGCATTCTAATCAGCAATCTCTGACTGTCTATGCTGATGTGTGCTATTGCAAACCAGAACACTGCATTTGCCTGAGGAAGACACAGGAGTCGAAAGCTCGCTTTTTTACTATCAAATAAATCGGTTGGATTATAAATTGGTGTTGCTAAATTCTTACTGACTTCTTAGTGACTGGAAGCCACAGTCGATTTGCAACCACAGGGATCCGTGTTGGGCCCTATATTACTTGTCTTTTATGGAAATGGCATAGATGACTTCGTGGGGAAGCATTAATAAGTTTGCAAATGACACAAAGATTTGCCAGGTGGTTAGCAGCGGGGCTACCTACCTAAAAGAACGTATAAATGGAGTTATCAAATGGGCGGATAAGTGGCAAATGGAATTTAACCCTGGAAAGTGTGAGGGGATACACGTTAGAAAGAGTAATTTGATAAGAAAGCATTCAATGAATGGTCGAAGCTAGGAAATTCCGTGGAACGAAGGGACTTTGGCATGTTAGTCCACAGATCCCTGGAGCCGGAAGGGCATATTAGTAAAATAGTGAAAATGCATATGGGACACTTGCCTTTATCAATCAAAGCATAGATTACAAAAGCAGGAAAGTAATCTTTCTATAGAAATTTGGTGAGACACCAGCTAGAGTATTGTGTGCAGTTCTGGTCACCATATTATAGGAAGAGTTGATTGCACTCGAGGGGGTGCAGACGAGATTCTCCAGGATGCTGCCTGAAATGAAACATTTAACGCTATGAAGGGAGGATGGATAGGCTTGGATTGTTTTCGTTGGAGCAGAGAAGACTGAGGGGCGACTTGTACAGGATAATGAAGGACATGGACAGAGTGGGTGGGGAGCAGCTGTTCCCGTTAGTTGAAGAGTCAGTCACAAGAAGACATAGGTTCAAGGTAAGGGACAGGAGATTTAAGGGGACATGTGAGGGAAGACTTTTTTACCCAGAGGTTGGTAACGGCCTGTATGCACTCCTGGGAGTGTTGCTTCACATACTTTAAAGTGCACCTGGATGAGCGATTGGCACGTCATAACATCCAGGACTATGGACCAAGTGCCAGCTGATGAGATTAGGCGGGAGTTCAGGTGATTCTAATATGGCGATGCAGGTTCAATGGGCGGCAGGGCCTCTTCATTGTTCCATGATTCTATGATTACAAGTCTAAATATTTAACATTCAACCCTTTATGTAAATGCGGTTCAAATTCTTCACTAAGTGCGAGGAAGCCCCGCAGTACGCCCCAGCATGTTACTCACGTATCGTCGTGGTACACAGAAACCGTGGCAGTAGAATTGAAAAATGACAATTATAATGGGCTCAACGTTTTCTCCCTATCCCTAAAAGGGAGTGGTGCAGATGCTCCAGACCCAGGCAACATGTGCAAATACACTTATTTTACCGAAGTTAATAACTATTTGTAAAAAATGCATTGGAAAAACGCCACTCACTCACAAGCTTATCTTCCTCTTAAGATGCCTTAAAATTTCGGCAGCAGCGATTTAGTCTTCTCATACAGGTAGCCGTATAGGCCTTTCATCCTCATTGGCCACGTATTTATATTAAAGCTAAATATACATTCACCATTACTCTCATCTATGCACTCCATTAATGTCTTCTACACCGTGTTCGCCATATAGTGAGATCTCACAATTATAGAAATTAACAGTCAAGCTTTTAAATGATGCATTATAAGCATTATACTGACACATGAAACAATCACGTAATGCGGCCCTAGGATAGGAATAAGCGTAAAATTTATCGGATCTGGAAGAGCAGGGTAGGTTGATGTTTGGTATGGGAGAGGAGAGTAAATGTAGCCTTGATTGATTCAGCAAGGAGCAAACTGTTTCGATCCTGTCTCCATTGCCACAAAGAGCGGAAAAGAGCATCGATTTCACACTGCAGTGAGACGGAATATCTGCCAGCCATTCGTTCTGAAAGTTAAGTTGTGGGGAAAGGGAAAAACTAGTTGGAGAACGGAGGCGTTGCCTGCTAGCGACCGAAGTCCTCGGAGGGAAATGTCGCCAACAGGTGAAAGGCGGGAAACTTTGCCACCAACATGCATACTGTGTAATGGGTGGTGTTCAGTGGCGCTGTTGGTGGTGGGGTGGGGGCGGGGCGGTGGAGGACGGATGTGGGTGTTGATGGGGGCGATGCACTTGCTACCAGCGGAATTGCCACAGCATGTTTTGATGGAATTGTGCTACCAAAATGTTCCAAACTGATGGAAGGACCACTCGGTGTGGGATTGATCCATAGGGGCTCTCCAAATGCCACAAAATACTTTGATCGATTCATAATTCTGCAAGTCAAGCTGAGACCAATGGGATTTGTTGGACAACACTTCCAATGACATTTTTCCCAACATGTATGGTTCCGCATCTTTCCATTGAACCCCTAAGAATGTGTATGAAATCACCCAGATTGCAATTCTTCGTCGCATCTAGGAGCTTAACAACTTCAGGCTCGATAAGAATGTTCATTACCAAATCTAATACTGCAGATAAATTAATTGGATTCCCAGCCATTACTATGTTCTATCTTATAAAAGATATGCTTTATTGCATTTATCTCGCCATCAAGAATCTCACACAGCAGTCGGTGATCTTTATCGAGAAAAAGTGACTTACATTGTATCAGTCTTCAATTAGTGTGCGAGCAATCCAATCAAGTGTCTGCCCGTTTTTATGAAAAAAAAAGCTACAATGGCAGTTGTAAGTGACACCGTTTTCCCGGACAAGTAAGCGCATTCAGCGCGAATTCTCCAGAGCAGGTGTTCCCATTCAATGCATGGCTATATAGGCTTGAGAGGAACCCTCCAACTTCAGCGGAGATTAACTATCATGAACAATGTAATCACAACGGGCAACCTTAATCAGCAGCATTAGTCTAAAGCAGTAACAAATATGGAAAATCTGCTCGCCCTTTGCCATACTGGTCAACAGAAAACATAGTTGGATCCCATATGGTCAGCGGAAGTTTGTTGCAGTGCATGGAGAAATTTGGTACAAAACATTCAAGAAATGTCACCGTCGTAGACGAGTCACACGCACAAAAAAATGCAAAGCGACAGGATTGAGAAACACATACTGCGATTAATTGCGTATTTTGAATAATATCCAGGAATAGAAAGAAATGATCAGATATGATATATTCAGGATAAAGAATCTCATATTCTGGAAACTAAGAAATGAAATACGAAAGTTAATCTTCTTTATTTGCATGCGGCGGATTCCCACGATGCTGCAATGAACTAAATATAAAATTAAACCGTTGCTGCGGAGAAGTGAACTAATGGACCGCATTCTTTATTTGGCTGGGGGATGTTACGCACATGGGTAACAAATTGTCCCTATGGTGAAAATTTTCCAAATTAGGATTAATATATATATTATTATATAGGAATATTAAAATAGGATAATGATTTGGTATTACGGTGGCGCGGGCTCGTTGGGCCGAAGGGCCTGTTTCCCGTGCTGTGTTGCTTAATGCTAAAAAAAAAGTCCAACTATTGCAGAGAAACTTGAGAATTGCATAAAACAACAAATCTCCACTGATTCCCTACGTTTCTAGAAAATGAGTGATCATTGGAACATATGCATATCTAAACCAGCCGTTTCTGAAATATCCTATAATTCGCGATTAGTTTGTCAAAATAATAGAGACCGAAATTATAAAATACCGAATTTGAAACGATTGCGTCGGTAGCTCAAGGTCGCAGAATTTTGGCAAAATAGTTGAGAACAGAATTTAAGTGGAATTTAGCAGAAATGTTTTCAAACGGATTTAAGTTTTAAAATGTGCTACTTCAAAGAATAGTAGAAATAGGTAGAAAATCAAATTTCCATTTACCTGAAGAATTATTCGGGAATGTGGGGGTGGGGGGGGGGAATTATGGGGGAAAAGCTGGAGTGTAGGAATCAATCAAACCCAAATTTACACATCCGACCCTAAAGTCAATTTATGTGGCGTGGCATACTATCACTGCATGAATCTATGATTATTAAAAGAGGAAATCCAATGTAAAATATAATTGCAGAAAATACAGAATGAAAAATAAGCAAAGAGTATAGGGTGCAGGTATGTCCTTCGGTGAACTCTACGTTTCACCAATTATCGAGAAGTATGTACAAAGAACAACAACAAAGAACAAAGAGCAACACAGCACGGGAAACAGGCCCTTCGGCCCAATGAGCCCACGCCGCCGTCCTAACGTCCTAATGACATATCCTTGTCTTTAGGCTATGCCTATTGTTGAAGATTCCCATATAGGGACTAATATAGGGACAATTTGTTACCCAATCAGCCTAAGAGCACATTTTTGGGATGTGGGAGGAAACCGGAGCACCCGGAGGAAACCCACGCTACCACGGGGAGAACGCGCAAACTCCCGCAGACACAGGCCCAAATCCATGTGTCAGCACAGCAACAGCGATAGTCTCTGAGCTGTCATGTTGCCCATCAGATGGTCCAGTTTAAGCATACACTGACGACGTGAAGCACTAGGCAACTCCTGAAGCAACCTCCAAGAGCAGCTGTCGCACGACATGCCGCATGCATGCCCCTTGTTGGTCAATAAGGTGGACCGAATTGCCTGCGGAAACAAATAAGACTTAATTAAACATGCTAAAAACTAAGACATTCCCGAGACGAAACTAAAAGATAGTCTACTACTATTTGGTCCTCCCGATATTCAAACAGTCCTGCTGTATCCCTCTATCTGCAGACCGCTCATTTGGCTGTCCAAGAGACCCTTAAACAACCCTAGCGTGCCTGCTCCCACCACCTTACTCGGCAGTGCATTCCACACCCCCACTACCCTTTGTGTGAAAAACTGGCCTCTAATATTCGTCTTATACATAGCCCCCCCTGACCCTGAGCCCGTGTCCCATCGTTAATTAAACATGCTAAAAACTAAGACATTCCCGAGACGAAACTAAAAGATAGTCTACTACTATTTGGTCCTCCCGATATTCAAACAGTCCTGCTGTATCCCTCTATCTGCAGACCGCTCATTTGGCTGTCCAAGAGACCCTTAAACAACCCTAGCGTGCCTGCTCCCACCACCTTACTCGGCAGTGCATTCCACACCCCCACTACCCTTTGTGTGAAAAACTGGCCTCTAATATTCGTCTTATACATAGCCCCCCCTGACCCTGAGCCCGTGTCCCATCGTTCTATCCATTTCTAATGGTGGAAAAAGCTTACCACCATTTACTCTATCTATACCCCTCATAATCTTATATACCTCTAAAAGATCCCCTCTCAGCCGACGTCTTTCAAGGGAAAATTGGATAGGAAAAGGAAAATTGAAAAAAAAGTACAAACATTATTGAGCAGTTTTAATGTGTGACTTTAATTAGTCAACGGTAGCAGAGAATAATGATAATGTAACACATGCAGAGGGGCAAAAATTATTGTATCGTGTTTAGGAAAATTTCAACAACAGCATCTGTCCAATTTAAGAAGAAAGGACGCAATGTTGGATCTAGCTCTTTGAAATGAAGTGGATAAATTAGATCTAGTGTCAAAAGGGAGACATTTCGGAGACAGTGACCTTGTATCAGAAGTTTTAAGATAATGATGGGAAGGATAATTAGGCAATCAATGATAAAATTACTAAACTACGAAAGGTAGGCAACTTCAATGAGTCAAGAACAATGCTTGGCCACTTAGACTGAAACTAAATATTGGCGGGAAAGAGCTGGAGCTGAACAATACGTTACTTCCAAAACATTAATTTTCTGGGCGCAGTCAAGGTATATTTTCTAAACGGGAAAAGAAGGGCAAAAATCGAGATCTCCCTGGATGAAAAAAGTGAAAGAAATTGGGATACAGAAGAAAAAGTGTCAGGTGAAAGTAGAGTTGAGGACCAGGAGAAATGCAGAAGGTTCGGAAAGGAAGCAATCAGCACATTAAAGAAGCGAAGATGTATTTAAGAAATGGACGGCAGCAAACATAAAGGGAAATCCAAAATACTTCTCGAAGCGTGCAAATAGCAAAAAGGTTGTAAAAGCAGTAGAGTTGAAAAGGAATAGACACTTAGAGGCAGGTGTATCTATTGCATCCATCTTTACCAAGGGGATAATACTGCCCAGGACTTGGTCACAGACAAGGAAATTCGGCCCTTAGAGGAGATCAAAACTGATATTCACGGAGCTTGGAATAGACAGAGGATTGAAAGTCGACAAGACAGCCGGAATAGATGGGATGTATCCAAATAATTTGAACTAAGTAAGCATGGTCATAATAATCAAGTCTTCTCTGCAGTCAGAGGTAGTGTGAGGGGACAGATAATTGGTAATGTTATGTACTTGTTCAAAAAAGATTGTAAAAATAACCCCAGCAATTATTGGTCAGTTAATAATTACTAACATTAGTAATGGGCAAGCTTCTAGAAATAATTTTTCGGGATAAAATTGGTAGTCGGATGGGACAAATGTGCGCTGTTAGGAAGATCCAACATAAATTTCGAAAGGGGAAGTCATGCGAAACTAACTTGCTAAAGTTTTTAAGCGAAGGGGTGGGGTGAAGAATAAGAGAAATGATCAATGATAGCAATGGTATTGCTTTCGTATACACGGATTTTCAGAAGGTTTTTGATACAGAGCCATACAACACAACTTGTGGGAAAAGGTGGGCACATGAAGAGAATGGGAATGGAGGGGTATAGAAAATTTGATTTGATTTGAAATCGGGATCATGAGCCTTGGGAGTCTCTGGGAAGTGTGTAAATAGACGATGATATTGATGCACTTGTTTTTATCCTACAAGTGCTTTGGTCCACCTTGCTGTTTAACAAGGGGCATACACGCGATGGGTCGTGAGAGTGCTGCTCTTGGATTTTGAGAGTATCCTAGTGCTTCACGTCGTTAGTGTACGCTTTACCTGGACCATTTGATGGGCAACATGACAGCTCAGTGACTATCGCTGTGCTGTACAGATACATGGATTTGGGCCTTTGTCTGTAGGAGTTTGCGCATTCTCCCCGTGCTTGCGTGGGTTTTCTCCGGGTGCTCCGATTTCCTCCCACATTCCAAAGATGTGCTCTTAGGCTAATTGGCAAAACAAATTTTCCCTATATTGTCTCAAATTTGGTTTTTAATCCACAGATCTATAAACATAGACAGGGATCACGGAAGAGGTGGGAACATCGAGGTGGCGGCGCGGGCTCGTTGGGCCAAAGGGCCTGTTTCACGTGCTGTTTTGTTCTTTGTTCTTTGGTCCTGCTGATTAACAAAAACATGCACGGCGCCCTGTTTTATTCCATTAGTGACAAGGTATGAGTCAGATGACTCAGCATCATCTAATACATCCGTCAGCACGCCGTGGTGAAACTGCTAAACTATTGTGATGACTTTCCCAGTGCAGCCTAACTTCTCCAGTACCTTTCAAATGCTCTCATGACGGAATGTGTTGAAGGAAATGGTCAGGTTAACAAAAGTGGTGACGAAGTCCGTGTTATTTCCCTAACTTTCATCCTTGAGCCGTCTTTCTGCAGACATGCTATTTTATCTCCCTTAACTTTTTCTGAAACCACTTTATCTCTCTGGTTGCACAATCTGGTCAAGATGATGCACTGAATGCTCGATAGGAGTCTGTTGAATACTTTTCTGATGATGAAAAGTGAGATTCATAAGATTGCAGAGATTCTTTCAATTTGTATATGTCGATAATGGAAGCATATTTCTTTTTTTGTGAAGTGATTCCTTACTGGCATCTGGACTGAAATAGTTCATTGAGCGTTTTGACCAGCCAATTACCCCTGGCCTTGTGGACCACAGTTGAGAGATAGTCAGTTTCTGGAAATTTGCTGGTAGTCAGCAGCGTCATTTCTAACAGAATGGCGTAAGGTGATGGGTGTTTGTTGGGGGGAGGGGGTGGGGTTGTAGTGGTGCGGTGGGAACTTTTGTTAGACGGAATTGTGGGGAAAATCCGTGCCCTCAACAGAATATTTGATGGACACCAATATTAGCATGTTCGTTATTCTCGTTAAGGGGTGAAAGTTCGTGAAATATATATGTTTGGAGACTTCAATCTCCAATTTCTTTCAAAGCCTTTTAGAAAAATGCCAAGCAATTCTCAATCAATCAGGAGTGAAGCGACGTCCCCTGTATCCTTCGGAATCTTCTCCATGCAGAGGCAGTATTGTATATATATTTTATTTATCTGATCTAAGATTTGTGGGGGTCACTTGTTTGTAATTATCACCCATTTAAAAATCGTATCACGTTCCAGAGATTCAACTACATTGGAAGAAAGGTCACACTAAATGGCGAGTACGAAATGTTTATTAACTATGGAAAAGTTACAATGTCTGAAAGATAAAAGGCAAAGTGCTAATTAATAACAATGTGCTATTCGTTAATAGCAATAAGAAGAGAAAGCTCATCTTTATCAATTGAAGAAACTTCTGGTCACCTTCAAAGACCAGGTTCTGAAGTGACGACTCCAAAAAACTTAGAAAATAACTCTTAACGTTTATTCATCAAAACCTCTCTCTTTTCCTGGCTGCCCACATTTTTCAACATTGCCTTAAACAAGTGCCTACTCATTCTTTCTAGACAAGATTAACAAGTCATATTATCTCTTTTTATTGTGTGGTCCGAGAAGTATACTAGATTTTTATTCCCACGGCACTTTAAGATCGGTATTAACAAGCAAATAATTATTTGTTCATAATTATAAAAGTTAGAAAGTTTTATTTTCCAAATTACGTTTCCAGTATTCCTAGCATTTCCATCAATGAACTAATTATTCCTTAATTGTCTCACAATTAAGGCTGTCTCCTTAACTAACCTGTCTCGTTTCCAATAATTCTGGTTTTGTTTTTGTTGACTGTCTCACCATTAAGGCATTCTCGTGAACTAAACTGTCTGGTTTTCAATAATTCTGGTTTTGCTTTTGTCAAATGGCTTCATCAATTTGAGCAGAAAATGCATCAGAACATATTAATCCAAACTACAAAAGGATAGTTTCATTACACTAGTGATTATGAAACTAACAATAATTCGCAGAAAAAAATAGAAGGCAAGAATACCGAGAGTGCAAAAAAATGCCTGTTGGAAAATTTTGTCAACTTCCGATAATCAGAACGCACTGAATTCGTTGCTTCTGCAAATGTTGCGAGGTAAACAAGAATTAATTTATTATTGTACCAGGCTTAGATATTGAACCATATACTTTCATGAAGCTTTTAAAATCCCGAAAAGCAAATTGACTGAATAACTATAAAGAATAACAAGATTATGTTAGCACCCTTTCTCTTGTTCTGCTAATGCATAGATTTGACGTGAACATTTGCCATTAAGTATTGGTATTCTATCAATATAGAATTCTATCATAATATTTGGTACTTGTTTTCTTATAAATGTCCACTTTTATTCATCTTTGAATGTTCGCCTTTAGCTCCCAATTTTCTGTGGTATGTTATTGTTAGATATCCTTATTTCTCTTCATAATATTCAATGTAATAATCGCGCATTTCAACTGATCAAGGACTTTTTTTTGTGGTCAAGCCACGGTTTGGGGACATATTTTCCTTTTCCTTACTAGTTAGTGGTTTGTTGCTCCAAACATCTTTTTTTTAAGATGTAGTACTCGATCCATATCAGCGTAAACCAAAATGTTCCGATACCACATAAATGCAGGACAGCAGCTTCAAAGTTCCGTGGAAACTCGGTCTTACGTAAACATACCTATTTTCTCTCCTGATCAGTATTATCTCCCGCAACTTGTTTCAGTGTAATCGAATTCAGTACTTAACGCTGCTCCTTTAATGGGCTGCAATTAAAACGTTTTTCAGTCAAGTATTTCGAAAGTTTTGGCATCCGTTTATTTGATGCCAAACATTGCTCAGCATGAGCAGTACAGAGTGCGAAGACGGTGGTTTAGGTGGTAATGACTGACCAAATAATTAAGAAGATCTATTGTAACGATTTGGCAGCATTGGATCCAATACCAGCACATTCACTCGTATTTAAGCTATTGAGGTACTTGACTGCAGTTATTTTATTTGGAATCTAAATCTACCATTAGTGATGTTTTTTTCAGTAATACCTCTTAGAGAAGGAAATTTGTCTTATTGTCCAGTCTGGCTGGCACGTGACTCCAGATCTACAACGAAATGGTTAATTCCTGATTATGCTCTGATAGGGCAATTCGAGATAAGTAACAAATGGTGGTCTTTCCAGCGACTCAACATCCCTGAAGGAAAAAGGGAGAATATAGTGCAGTGACCATAAATGTTTCTCATCTCTGATTAATTTGCTAATCATGATAGATGTGCGTGTTTACCTTACAAATCCTAGAAACAAATTCCCAATTTACTTCTGTAAAATCACTCATAGTTTCGAAAACTATTATCACATTTATTTTTCCTTGTTTCTGTTCTAAAAAGAATGTTCCCAACGTCTCCTGCCTATCTGAATAACTGAATTCCGTGAAACTGGGCACAATCTCTCCCAATTCCGAATTCATCTTCACACTAAGACGGTTGGCTGTCTCAGTTGGCTGTGTAATATTTATCTCGTTTTTCACCATTCATTTTGGTGTTCCCATCGCAGTAGTTAATCTTCGATGTGATCCAATTCACATCGAGGAGCAAATGTTTCATGGAAAGGGGGGAAAAAGGAAGTAAGAACTGGAGAAGAAAAGGCAGTTTTACGAAGCAGTTGCGGCTACTGGACACCTCATCCGAAATGCGACATCTCTAATACTGTAGCATTCACCTAGGAGACCAATATCTTGCAATTCAGATTAACTTTTGAAGCCTCCGGAGTGAGCATCCAACTCATAATCGACGGAGCTGGAAATGAGACACCGTTGAGTATGAAGCACTCTCTCTGGTTGAATAATTGTATCCAAAAAAAACTACTTTGAAGCATGCGACAATAATATACTTGAGAAGAAGCATGCGACAATAATATACTTGACAATTTTCTGTGACGCCGAACAGGTAATACGGCTTTGTAGCAAAATGTCTTTCTAGGATACAGATGTGAAACAGTGCATTCCTTGAATGAAACATTTAGAAATCTATTGAGAAAAGAAAGGAAATAAAGACTAAGCGCACATAGTCAAAATACATGTCCCACGGTCTCGAATGTTTACTGTAATAATGGTATAGCACTAACCTTCACATTCTCAATTCCAAAAGGATTGGCAGGTCTAACCATCCAGAGCCTCATCTGATTAAATCAAGAGAAGCTTCCTAAAGTCTCACCGTTCACAACCACAGCTGCTCATTACTGGATAACTGTGCTGGAGAGCAACGATAAATAATTATTTCTTTCCCTACACTCCGACTGCCACGCTCATCACAAACAAACCACCACCCTGCACATTCACCCTCCCTACCCATCCTCAAACCCAAAACATTCTGCTCAAATCTCTCAACCTTCTTCGCTTAGCGAATATTACAGGACGTTCAAGGAATCCTTTGTCATCAAATTATCTTCCAGCCAATGATTTCTAATGCTTCCTTCTTTCCATTTATCTAGCGAACCAAATTTCTACTCCACATCTTACCATAACGGGAAACGCTGTAACTCAGAAACCTCTCGTGTTCTTCCCCAAATACGCTCTAAACACGTATTATCTATGAAGCATTTTCTGAGCCATAGTCTACATGCGAATGAACAACTTGTCGCCCAATTTTTCAGTCCCCATCATAGCCAAATGGTAACAGGTGGCTTGTCTGACGACATTATGCCCATGGATACCATTGTCATCACTCCTTTCCGAAAAACTCAGATTCGACTGTGGTCTCCTTGGAAAAAGTCAACATATTCCCAACCTTCTGGTTCTCACTGAAGACAATGCACACGTTGCCAGCTTCCAGATCATGTCTCTCCAGCACTTGTGATTACAGTAGTCTGAATATGACCATGGTGCGTATTTTCAATTCATTTTCGTTCACAATCTCTCTGCTGGCCATCGTAATTACAAGACCATTACCTGTCAGGAAACAAACCAAATCGGAGAATGTTCATAAATTCAGTTTTAGAAAATCTAAATTCTCCTTGCTTTGTGCTGCTTGCAAAACATGTAATTCCAGGAAATTAACTAGTTGCAAAAATTAGAAAATCTCACTTAAAAATTGAAGCGTAGTTTTTGAAACCTCACTTTCCGGATGTTAAACGTCACTACGACGTCTCTGAAGGAAAATTAACAGCAAGTTATTTTTAAAAATTGTAAACTCGCAGTTACTACAGAGGCAAGAGTTGGAAGCCTTGCAAATTATGACAACGATCATAGTATTTCTATGCTTGATCCTCCGAGGAATTATTCTTACAGGCACTAGTTTTTTTACTTGCAATGTTACTTTAATTAATAACTTCCAAGGAAATAGTTTTCATATCAATTTAAAAAACCTTAATTCCTCTCTTCACTTTTCTACATTTATGTTGTATCTAATGCAATTAACGTATGTTTGTCTATCTTTCTGACAGATACGGACCATACTTCGTTCACTGTGTCCCAAACGCCAGTAGAAATGATTGTATCCAGAGGGGGAAACTTCACCTCCTACTGCATATTCCCCATTTTTCCATCCCAATCCTGGGTACGGGTATTGTGGTGGAAACATGGTGAGAACGAATTCCTGCATTCAAGCTCAGACAAGAGAAAAAAGTTTGGTATGGAAAATAAAGTGAGTCGTTTCTTTCGCTTAACAAATGTGATATTGCAAGACGCTGGGACCCATTACTGTACGGTGATCTGTCAGGGAGAAGGTCAAGGAAATGGAACTGGATCGCAGCTAACTGTACATGGTAAGATTGAAATACATGGCGAGGGAGATCGCCATAATATATTAAACGCAACAATCGGGGATATGCATACTTTTTGTCGGGGAAATCATGCCTATGAACATATTTCACGATAAGTTAGTTGTTTATTCGTGTCCTCTACATTAAAAATGCTAATTATACCTGCAATGCCACTCGGAGAGTACTGAATATATTAGTAATATTTATCAAACACATCACAACAATGAAGTGAATTTCTGCACCAGATTTACATTGGTGACATTCAGAATGAATTCCTAAAGTAAAATTAACTGAAAATCTTTTATACTACTGGGCTATTCCCAAGATATATACACAAAGCTTTTGGCTTAGTTTTAATAGTCCATGAATACAAGTATTCCTTAAAGTAAATTTCAAAGAACGATACGGCACATATTCAAATACTCAATGTTTAACTGTGGACCAAATCGATTTACTCAACAGATTGGAGTTTCAGACATACATGGCTGCCAGTTCACTAATTTTCAAATAAATAAACAACACAGAGAGGCTGTTTCAGATTCCAGCGTCTGCAATATTTTGCCTGCAATTGAACAGAGAGGCTGTGTTGGCGAAATTTCGTAAGAAGTCTGACAACAGCAGTTTTAAATCCAACCGATTTATTTGGTAGTAAACTCGCAAGCTTTCGGCCTTTGTAGCCTTCGTCAGGTAAATGAGGTGTTCTGTTCTCCAATAGCACACATATCAGCACAGTCAGTTTACAGATTACTGATTAGAATGCGAATCTTTACACCTAACCTGCCATTCAAGTCTTAAAGTGGCTAACAATGTGAGTGAAGGAGCACTGAGCACAGGTTAGAGAGATGTGTATTATCTCCAGTAAGTGAGATTTTTTTGCTAACCCAGGCAAGTCATGGAGGTTACAGATAGTGTGACATGATGCCAAGATCCCCGTTAAGACCGTCCTCATGTGTGCGGAACCTGGCTATCAGTCTCTGCTCAGCGGCTCTATGCTGTAGTGTGTCGTGAAGACCCCCTTGAAGAACGTTTACCCGAAGGTCGGAGGGCGAATGCCCGTGACCGCTAGGTGTACGTTAGGTGTAAAGATTCGCATTCTAATCAGTGATCGTAAACTGTCTGCGCTGATATGTGTGCTATTGGAGAACAGAACACCTCATTCGCCTGACGAAGGCCATAAAACCGAAAGCTTGCGAGTTTACTATTAAATAAATCGGTTGGATTTAAAACTGATGTTGTCAGACTTCTTACTGTGTTTACCCCAGTCCAACGCCGGCATCTCTACATCTTGGCGAAACTTCGGCAGAGTCAACTGAAAGTTGTTTGTTTAATCAAATACCAAGCTGTGGCTTTAAAGAAGCATTACAATGCTCATTTTATCATCAAGAATATGATTATTATTCGTCACTCTCTGTCATGTCATTGCATACAAAACAACGTAAGAACTCAGCGAGATGACGGTCTCATCAATATTTAATTCTCTAGCCGCTTTAAACGTTGATTAGCAAATTACCTCACCGTATCCCACACGGAATTCAAAAATTATTGGAGTTGATCAAATGTCGGTCTTTATATGTATTAGATCTACACTGATCTTGTGTGTAATATTCAAATGCAACGAATAGGAATTACCAGTGAGTAAGAATATTAACCGAACGCCATAAGTATATTTAATTTTTCCAAACAGTGCACAGTACTTTGTTCATTTTCTGCTCCGCAGTGGCCCCAACCCCACTAAATCTTTTCTCCAGGACAACTGAAGGGAATTCGACTGTGCCTCTGATCCTTGTCTGTGAAACAGCTGCATTTTATCCGGAAAATTACACCCTCACTTGGTATAAAAATGGCGTCGAAACTTCATCAGGAATACACACCAGTAAAGTGCAGAACAGAGATGGACTGTATGAAGTTTCCAGCACTTTGGTTGAGAATCAGCCTGTACCGAGGGACGTCAATATTTCATGTCTGGTATCTCATGTCACCCTCAAGACTCCGGCTATTGTGGCCTACACAATTCTTAAATCTAACCAAGGTAGGGGAAAAACTATTGTAAAACGAAAGCCACCTACAGTAGAATTCATAGTGAAATTTTTCGTAAGTTTTATGCATATTAATAATCACGAAAATTCACGAGAAGTATCAACAGAAACATTAAAGTGCCTTTACACTGAATTTAATGCAATGTCTTCAAATCGATTTATATAGTCAGCCATGCATTCAGGCAAGTAATCAATCTAAGGACATGGATTCGCATCCCACAAGAGCAGCTTCTGGAAACATAATTCAATTAATAGCTATGGGGTATCAGGCTAATCTTAGTAATAGTGACCATGAGACTGTGATCGATTGTGGTAAAAGCCACTCTGGTTCACCAATGTCCTTCAGGGAAGGAAATCTGCCGTCCTTATTCAGCCGGGTTTACATGTGACTTCAGAGCCAGAGCGAAGTGATTGGTTCTTAACTGCCCTCTGCAACTTTCTAGCAGGCCATTCCGTTCAGGAGCAATTGAGAATGGGCAATGTTGGCTTCGTCTGCAAAGCTCACATCCCATAAATGAGAACAAAAATCCAAACGTATTTGCTTTCAAATTCCTCTATTTTTAATGGAACAATATTAAGCATTCGTTCATATTTTCTAATGTAATATTTCTTAACTTGAATATTATTAGTCTTTTTCACTTTCTGTTTATTTTGTTGAAAATGCTTTAAACTTGATCGTTGCGAACTCCTCTTGCTTGAAAACTTTTGTTATGACCGGCAGGCCCGTTGTTTGCGCAAGGACTGATTGCCGTGAGATTTCGATATTGTTACACGTTCGGTTACGTTCTGTGCAGAGCTTTAGAATAACAAACTCACCAGCTTCTTATCCTACTTAAAAACATGATGGTTGTAACTGAAAGCAGTTTCATAAATCTCATTTAAACTCTAACCGGTAAAAACGCTGTATGTCCGCTTCACTGCATTTTTTAAAGTAAACTCTTCCATGGAATGTGAACGTCGCTGGCTAGGCCATCATTTATTATTTATCCCTAATTGCCCTTAAACGGAGTAGCTTGATAGGCGGCAATTATGGGTGAACCATTTGGATGTTGTCCAATCATCTCCAATGACATGCTACTAAGGGAAGATGGTGGCGAGATTTTAATGCCACTATTACTCAAGACGTGCAGGCTAAAGCTGTAAGGATATCGCTTCAAATCACATCATGACATTTAAAACCAACGAATAAATACTGAACTAAACATTCGTTTTAGTAATGTGTCATGAAACTATAATTCTGACGCAAATAAACGCACCTGGTTCTCTGATGACTTTGAGGAAAGGTGTTCAGTCACCCTTTCCCGGCCTGGCCTTCATGTGACTCCAGTCTTATAGTCTTCGTAGACTCAACAATAATGCATCAAACATTCGAGAAAGAAGATACTGCAGATATTTAGCTGCAAACAAGCTTTTGTATTCGAACGTTCTATTTCTGTTCAACTCTGCGGGGTCAGTGCAACCATCACTATGGTTTAAATAATAAACTGTCTTGGAACCTATTTTCTTTTAATTTAATACGCACTATTACCTCATGTTGCAATTAATCTTGCAGAAAATATTTACTATTCGATTCCAGTGTGTGCACTGGTTGGATTGTCGTTCCTCGTGCTTGCGATCGTCATTAGGAGGCGGAAACAAATGCTAAAGAATGAAGGTAAAGTAACACTTGATTTTCGCACATACTTTTGGGACTACTGACAGTTTCCAGGGAACAGAACAGAAAAAAATACAGTTCGGAGTTAAAGTTGAAACGAGTCGTATGGTTTTGAGGAAGGACTAATTGCCGAAATTATATTTTAGGACAAAAGAGATATAATAAAGATGAAAGTAATTAGCTAGATGTTTCCAAACGCATTTCCTTTTGGAACCAGATGAACGAAATACACTCTGACACAAAATTGGTTTCCAAATTACTACTTGGTGTAGTCACAATTAGATTTAACTGTGGCTATGGTCCGGGAACGGTTGTGCACAGAGCTGCATAAGAAACAGTAGACCAGATTAGTCGACCAGATGGCTCCTCGCGCCTGCTCAGTCACGCAATATTACCATTGTTGATGTTCGGCACTTGCCCGCCTTCTCGAAGAATGTAAAATATCACGACAGTTTCCGCGAAATATTTTAAAGCACCCTGTTGTTGTTAAGGATTTCAATTATTTTCCGCACATTGCGAAATTGAAAATCCTCTTGAGCTTTTTCTCTCTGACCATCTCTGATGTGATGCAATCTCTGACGTGAAAAATAAGGTGAAAATCAGAAAATCCTGGACAACACTTCTAGTAGCGTCTATGCAGAGGCTCACAGAGTAAACATTTCGGATCCGTAAGACTCATCTTCAGAAAGTTTTTCTTTCAGTATCACTCAATTTCACTTATTTCCAGGTAAAGATGAACGTGTAAGAGGAGGGAATCGGAGACAGGAACTGGTAAGTTCATTCATTTACAGGCAGTTTTTTGAAACACCAGAGAAGATTGATATAATGAAAAGTGAATATAATCACATCAGCCCAGTTTAAGTCCGTTTAATAAATTTAATTGTTTTGTCTCAGTAAGAGGTCTCACAATACCAGGTTAAAGTTCAAAAGGTTTTTTTTGGAATCACGAAGTTTCGGGGCGCTGCTCCTGCATCAGGTGAATTTTTAACCTGGTGCTGTGAGACCTCTTACTGCGCCTATCCCAGTCCAACGCTGGCATCTCCGAATCTTGTTTTGTCTCAGTGAAATTTCACATTTCAATCGGATTTGGAAATTCAGTTGCCACCGGCTGCTTTATTGGCAAACAACGATAAACGTTTAGAAAGGAGAACGGCTTATCTCGATGAAAATACAGTTAATAAGTTTACCTCAATTGATTTATGCAGTCAGATCGGAGATAACCTGTATGTAATGAAATTGCCGCCTGTTTCAACATTTATATAACAGTTATGTCGAGTGAACTTGGCGAGTTTCAACATTTGATATAGGAGTGTAAAGTGTCGAGTGCCTTCATATTCGCACTAAGGTAAATGTAAATTAATTATATTTTGCACAGGTCTGTTCGATCCCAGGTTAATCCGCTCAATGTTTGACCAAAATTAGTGTAAACTGATGAACACAATGAACCAGCCACGTAACAAAAATTTTCCATTTTGTCCAAGCAGGAAAATGCGAGTGAATATGTGCATTATGCCGCATTAGATTTGAACAAAACTCCAAAGCATAAACGTAATGAGGTGAGTAATCTCAGGTGGAGCCGAGTAACCGATCAGAGAAACAAAATACACCAGTGTAACATCAACACCCATGAGATAAAGCAGGAAATATATCTCTGTTGACTTTGCCCCTATGCTGTCTATAAGATAATCTGCATGTCCTTCTGATGAACTTTTTGAACAGCGTACCATGGGACTTGCGATGTAACCAGTAAACAATATTTTTAAACATTGACCTTGCAGACGCAACAAAGGAAAGTCGGCAATGACCTGATATACTCAAGTGTAGCGTTGACCAGCTCAGACAAAGGCAAAGCTAACGAAAGGTGCACTGAATATGCCCAACTGCGGAGAGAGAAGCAAAATGGAGCAAAAGAGACTAGCTATACGGAGGCGAATATCAATTAGCAATTGAATTTCGACGCAGAATTCACTTCTATGTCTACACTGATCGCGTCTCTCTGCCGGACAAGCACCAGGAGTGTTTTTGCTGTATGATACGATGTCTGTCAGATAAGGCAGTACATGGTACTCACTTTTTGTCGATTTTTTTAAGAAGTTTATTTTCGTTGCTTTAGGAAAAAAAATCTTTCTTGTTATGCAGCATTGTTCAAGGAGTATATTTTAAAAATAATGACAAATATGTTCCTTCGGCTACAACGATATATTGTGTCCTGTGGTATCTAATTATCTGTATAGTAAAGTAAAATTTAAAAAAAATCAACTTTCTAGAATCTTTTACAAATTAACTATCAGTGTTCACTTTGTTCAATAACAGAAGAATCCGCGTGTAGATTCATACATCCCGTTATTACGTTGAGTACGTGCCAGCACGTTACATCCAGTTCAGCTGATACTCCTGTTAGAAAACGGGTGAAGCTGAATACTTGGATTTCCCTATCAATTTACTGAAAGTAGGTTAGAGTTGTTCTTTGCAAACATCTATTACAAACATCTATTTTCACATGACATCGTGTCTAATTGTGGAATCCTGTATCTGAGAAGGTGACCGTTTGATCCGTGCTGGCAATTTGACAGCATTGCCCAATTATTCCCATCCTGATTCTTTCCCAGAGCAATCAAAGTTCTCCTTTATGGGTATGCATTGAATTTCATTTTGCAATAAAGAGCATGTGTTCTTCATCCAAGCGTCGTTCTTCAATAGTACTAGACTGTCATTTTCTTCCTCCATACAGTCGACATTTTCTGCAGCTTCCTTCTCTGCTGTCTTGGATCAAATACTTCCAAGGAAGAAGTCATATTCATTGTTTTTTTTTAATGCGTTGATATTTGATCCGTTTAGTTAGGCTGACGACAAAACATTTATCCGGAAGGACATGAAAAATGCAAGTAAATAGGCAATTGTTAAACTGTCACAATAGTCTGGTTTACCTAACATTTAATTTTCTTACCTGACAACAATAGTTGACTCAATTTGGAAACAAAGTAGTATGAATAATTTTGATGCTAAATTAGCCCAAAAGGTCGCACCTGTGTGCACGGTATGTAAAAGATTACTGTGTTGGCGGTTTATCTGGATAAGCTGATAGCGTGGAAACTATTTGTTGGGTGTTTGTAATTTTCTATTTTGAGCTACACTTATACGTTGCTAAATATTGACAAGACATATTGACGATTGGAACTTAGCAGTGGACGTATTTCACGTCGTTTCTAAATGTAGCAACATTGCAACACACTGTGGACGTATCAAGTATTTGATAGCAGCAGTTATTTTACATCACTAGTTTCAATATATAATTATAGCGACACATACGTGCAACGGATGTCCTGTTTGAAATGTGTCACTGTACCTTTCCAAACAGCACTATTGTTACAACGGAAAAATGTAACTCTTCCGACTATTGGCATTTAATTATTCAATTAATTCCTTTACGTGATTGAAGGCATCTTCCTGCATACATTGTCTGTCCTTTTCTTGCTAACGATTGCACAAGATTTTGGAAAGTTAAGTTTAAATTTCCCACATGCATTGCATTTTTCCACATGCTAAAATACCGTAACACTGATCTCAGTGACTCAGAAGTCATAGCTTCAGCACGTTGTCCAAAATCATCCATAAATACCAACTTTAAACAAATTCTGGGCACTTGTTAAGCTGATTCTTTTCCTCCCATTTTATATCATAAATTTGGAGATGGAAATGATGAAGGATGAGGTTTGCAAAAAAGCAAATCCATTACATCATCTTGTCATCCAATTTCATTGAAGAGAGGTAGTACATTCCCGTTCGTAAAGACTCAGGTGAGGGATTTTCATTTTAAGTCCCTGCTTTTAAATTAATTTTTTATTGTCACATATATTAGTGTACAATGAAAAGTATTGTTTGTTGTTCCCATAGAGACAAAGCATAACGTTGCAGAATATAGTGTTACAGTCCTATCTTGAAAGATCAACTTAATATAAAATAGGTCTATTCAAAGGTCCGATGGCAGTAGGGAAGTAGTTGGTCTTGAGTCGTTTGGAGCATGTCGTTAGACTTCTGTATCTTTCTCCCAACGGAAAAATGTGGAACACAGTATATCCGGGATGCGTAGGGTCCTTGATTATGCCGGCTACTTTTCCGTGGCAGCGGGAAGTGTAGACAGAGTCAATGTACGGAAGGCTAATTTACGTGATGTACTGGGCTTTGTTCATGACCCGTTTTAATATCTTGAGATCTTGGTCAGACCAGTTAGCTATACCAAGCTGTGACATATCCAGAAATGTTGCTTTCCCTGGTGTACCTATAAAATTCGGTGAGAGTTGAAGTGGACATGCCGAATTTCCTTAGGCCCTGAGAAAGTAGAGGTGGTCTTTCTTAGCTATAGCGTCAGTGTCAAGTGGTGATTTAGATACCGAGAAACTTGAAGCTTTCAATGATTTCCACTTCATCCCTATTGCTATCGAGAGGGGCATGTTCTCCGTTAAGCTTCCTGAAGTCAATGACTCTCTCCTCCATTTTATTAATATTGAGGGAAAGATTATTGCTGTTGCTCCAATTCAGTAGGTCCTGAATTCTGTTTCATCATTAAGATTCGACCATTATACTAGTCTCATCAGCAAACATGAAAATCGAGTTGGAGAAGAATTTGACCAAACAGTCATAGGAATATAAGGGACAAAAGTGGGGGCTCAGGACACAGCCTTGCGGGGCACTGGTGTTGAGGATAATCATAAAGGAAATGTTATTGCCTATCATTACTGATCACGGATATAATTTTTCTGTTAGGATGTAAGCATTGCTGACCAGGCAAGCAGTTCCTGCCCTTATAAGTGCCCTACTAGACCATTTCAGAGGGGAGTTAAAAGTCAAATGCATTGCTGTGTTTCTGAAGGCGCATGTAAGCTAGACATGGAAATGATGGCACATTTCTTTCCATGAAGAGCATTACAGAACCAGGATTTTTTTTACGACAATGCTTTCCTGATCATCATTCGACTTTTCAATTACAGATTTTTTTCAATTGAATTCACAGTTCCTCATGGACCACAGTGGGAATCGAACCCGAGGCTTCAGAGCACTACTCAGTATTCCTGCATTCCTAGTGCACTGGCATCAATCTTCCTGCCAGAACTCCCCATAAAATTGGACTTGGGAATAATAATACGTTGAAATATATTTCCCACTGCATAACAAGACGATTATAAATGACTCTTTTGAGAAGTCTGCATTCCCTTTAAGAAACACAGTAATGGTTATTCTAAAGATGTTCTGAAAATGTTATGCGCAACACGTAAAAAGGAAGGAAATATGCTGACTCGAATGTACGTGGCAACTATAAGTGGCTGTGGATGCTTATTGACAAAGTATCTTCGAATGCAAGTGGGAGCATATGTTGGCTTTCTGCCTTTAGGCAGATTTCTAGATTAGTTTTAAAAAAAAACAATGTACGCTGGGAGTTAAGACCCTCAAATTCATCAACAATAGAGCCCAGATTAATGTTTTACTCCAGAACATTCCCAGGAGCTGACATTCTCGCTTCATAGCAACGTTGTTTGTGAACAATGAAATTTGTCTCTGATACCTGCCTCGCATTAGCAAGATTGTTAATATTCAAAGTAGGGGCTCAAAACAGCAATGAAAAGGTCAACACACTGAAACGATGAGCTGAAGTGCTGGTGGGTTTGTTCTACTACTACTAACGCGTGTTACTAAATATTGCTACAGGCACGTGGGTTTCGAAAGCTAATTAAGATATATACCTCTTTAGCTCATCTCTGATGCAACAGAATATATTTATCTTTTGAGAGCAGCACCCTGAAAACGAGTTAGCCTTGCATGACGATTGCTATAGTTTCTCAATATCACTGCTGGCGCAGCAAAAGACTATGGCTTCTTTAAAGTTAGATAGTTTCTTGTTATTTTCGCTTGGAGCTCTACATCACGCAGAAGGAATGGATTAGGGAGACCATGCCACAATTTAGGAACGTCACTGATAAAGTCACAGCCACAATGCGTGGCCATTTCAAATTGTGGATGCTGCAGAAATCTGAATGGGATGACATAAGTGCTTCAGAGGTTTATATGGCGAAAAGTATCAAATAACACCTTCATGGAATTAAAACAGTAAAAAGTCTCACAACACCGGGTTAAAGTCCAACACAGGTTCATTTTGTAGCATGAGCTTTCGGAACGCTGCTTCTTCAGCAGGCAAATGGAGGATTGGGTTCACAAATAGGGCGTATAGAGACACAGATTCAATTTGCAAGATAATGGATGGAATGCTAGTCTTAACAGATAACCAAGTCTTTACAGGTGCAGACAATGCACTTGAGAGGGAGTTAAGTTGAAATTAAAGAGGTTTGAATTGCCTCAAGCCAGGACAGTTAACGAGATTTTGCAAGTCCAGGCAAATCGGGAGATTACAGATAGCGTAGCTATACCCAGATCCCGATTAAGGCCGGAGTGATGCATGGCTATCAGTTTCTGCTTGGTGATTCTGCGTTGTCACGTGTCTTGAAGGCCGCCTTCGAGTACGTTTACCTGAAGATCAGAGGCTGAATGCCCTCGACTGCGGATCCTCGACAGCAAGGGGACACTCCTGCCTGGTAATTGTCGCGTGGTGCCCATTCATCCATTGTCCTACTGTCTGTATGGTCTCCTTAATGTACCATGCCTCGGAAGGCCCTTTCTTGCAGCGTATCAAACAGACAAGCTTTCCAAGTCACAAGAGGTCGTCAATGAATGCATTGGTGGAATTACATTCAGAGGTAAAGCGGACACAGATGAAAATTTGGAAACAAATCAGCTGGACCAGTAATTGAGTCAGGAAATGCAACGAGTTAAAATTGATGGTCTTATTGATGGCATGGGTTTCTAATCGGAAAGATACTTCACAGTGAAATATAAGAACAAATCTAGACGTTCCTAATCAACCCTAGACACTCGCCAATGGCCAGATAGCGCGGCAGACCAAATAGAAACGGTTTGGACCTCCTAATATTTAATTGCAGGATTATGTTGTCCAGTACTGGAGGTGGTCAATCATTGTGAAAATTTAGGAATGGGGAAGCATTGAGAGAGGCGGTGGTGAGGTACAGCTGTGTGTCATCAAGCTAGATGTAAACGCTAACACTGTATAAGAATGAGATCTCAGAGGGGAAGTATATAGATGAGAATAAGCACAAGGCCAGAGTACCATCTTTGCGAGACAATAACAGAACTACGGGAACGAGGACAGAAATCATCGATTGTTATTTTCTGCTTAGGAATCAATAATAGAAGAATGGGACCATGCAACTGCATAGACATTCATTTGGGTCATGGTAAGAAGTAGAAAAAGTGTGATCAGCTTCATCAATGATTGTTGACAGATTGCAGATGTATAGCAGGTTAGCCGCGGCGTGATATTGATTGGGAGGAGTTGGAACAGATCACGATCATTATGAGGCAGACTGGGAGGAATGTGAATATGGCCAGGATCACCGTGAAGCTGACCGGAGGAGAACGACAGAGAGTTAAAATGAGACGGTGAAATCACAAGAGTGGCTTGTGCCCAGAAAAGAGCGTGCCTTCCTTTGCCTGTGCACCTGTCTCACCAGTTCTGAGAGACCAATGTTGGGCGAGACAGCGGCTTTGGACTTACAACGAAGATAATCCCTCCAGAGTGGCAAACAGCCGGTGATTGCCGCTCCAAGGAGTTTACTGAGCATTGATCCTTGGATCAATGCTCAGTGAACATAATAGACACTTTTTGTGTTAACAGATTCATAAAAGTTTCCCAATTTGTCTTAATTAACCTATCTCTCTATTGGATAGAGCAATACAGACTTGCTTTTCAAAGCAGAAAATGTTGCCATGACCATGAGCTGATGCATCAAACTGAAGCTACTTACGTATTTAGCACGCTCAAAGAGACAGATGGGTATGTGAGGATTTATAAGACAATTCTTCTGCAATTAAGCAAATATGGAGCGGCAATCACTTTTCCAAAGAATAATCATTGAAAACCAATCACGAAGTTTTGCAACATACATTTTTATACATTGATACCTTGCAAAAATGTCTGACGAAATATTTTTGCGGATCCTTATTTTTAGGCTTAATTTTAACCAGTAAAGTCTTTAGCAAGAACTGTTCTTGTTGATACTGTGACCAACTGCAGCACGTTTACACTGAGAGAAAAGCTAAGCATATACAATACCCACAATGCACTACTGTGTCACACAGAGCAAGATGTTCACCTTATCTTAACCCTGGTCATTGTTCAAATAGAAGGAAACTAATACTACTCTTCAGCCGATCGCAGATGCAGAGAAAATCAGATGACCAAATGCACTATTATCTATAATCTGAATGTTCACCAATAGACTGAAGAGATAGAGAGAGTAGGAGGGAGCTCAAACGGGGAGTTAGAAGGGCAAAAAAGGGGGGCATGAAATGGTTTTGGCGGACAAGATTAAGGAAAATCCAAAGGCTTTTTACGCCTATGTTAGGAATAAAAGGGTGGTTAGAGCAAAAATCGGCCCTCTTAGGACAGAGGAGGGGATCTGTGCTTAGAACCCGAGGGAAGGGGGAGATCCTGAATGAATACTTTGCGTCAGTATTCACAAAGGAGAGGTGTTTGTTGACCGGTACTGTCTTGGAGGGAGCTGGAGACCATTGAGGGAAATATCTATTACGAGGGAGGGAGTGTTAGAGCTTCAGGTAGCAGTTAAACTGATAAATCTCCGGGGCCTGATGGCATTTATCCCAAGTGCTTAGGGAGGCGCAAGTGAAATTGCTGGGCTTCTGACGCAAATCTTTGTCTCTTCTTTGGACACATGTGAGGTCCCAGAGGACTGGAAAATAGCAAATGTTGTACCGTTGCTCAAAAAGGGTAGTAGGGATAACCCTAGAAATTGTAGGCCTGTGGATTTGACGTCAGTGGTAGGGAAGCTGTTGGAGAGGATTCTTAGACATAGGATGCATATGCACTTAGAGCATGGTGATCAGATTAGGGATATGCAGCATGGCTTTGTTAAGGGGAGATCGTGCCCTACGAATCTGGTAGAATGTTTTGAGGAGGTGACGAAAACGGTCGATGAAGGACGAGCTGTTGATGTCGCCTATATGGATTTCAGTAAAGCGTTTGACAAAGTCTCTCATGGGAGGTTAGTTGAAAAGGTCAACGCTAATGGAATACAAGGATAGATAGCTAGATGGATAAATAACTGGCTTGGTAATAGCAGACAGAGAGAAGTATTTATATTTATATAAATTTATATAAATGACTTGGAAGAGGGGGTAGGTGGTGTGATCAGCAAATTTGCTGATGACACTAAGATGCTTGGATTGGCGGGGACTGAGGAGCAGTGCCAGGCAATACAACAGAACATAGATAGGCTGGTAGACTGGGCAGATAGATGGCAAATGGAATTTAATCCGGATAAATGCGAGGTGATGCATTTTGGCAGGAATAATGTAGAGGGGAGTTATATGATAAAAGGTAAAACTATCCGGAGTATAGAGACGCAGAGAGACCTGGGGGTGCAGGTTCACAAGTCTCTGAAGGTGTCAGTACAGGTGGAGAAAGTGATAAAGAAAGCGTATGGTATGTTAGCCTTCATAGGAAGGGTATAGAATACAAGAGTAGGAGTCTGATGTTACAAGTGTATAGAACGTTGGTTAGGCCTCACTTGGAGTACTGCGTCCAGTTCTGGTCGCCGTACTACCAGAAGGATGTGGAGGCCTTGGAGAGAGTGCAGAGGAAATTTACCAGGATGCTGCCTGGCATGGAAGGGCTGTCTTACGAGGAAAGATTGAACACACTGGGGTTGTTTTCCCTTGAAAGACGTCGGCTGAGAGGGGATCTATTCGAGGTATATAAGATTATGAGGGGTATAGATAGAGTAAATGGTGGTAAGCTTTTTCCACCATTAGATTCGGATAGAACGAGGGGTCACGGCCTTAGGGTGAGTGGGGCTATGTATAAGACGAATATTAGAGGGCAGTTTTTCACACAAAGGGTAGTGGGGGTGTGGAATGCACTGCCGAGTAAGGTGGTGGGAACAGGCACGCTAGGGTTGTTTAAGGGTCTCTTGGACAGCCACATGAGCGGTCTGCAGATAGAGGGATATAGGATGACTGTTTAAATACTTTATTTGTTTCCACAGGCTATTCGGTCCACCTTGTTGACCAACAAGGCGCATGCATTCGGCAGGTCGTGCGAGGGCTGCTCTTGGATGTTACTTCAGGAGTGGCCTATTGCTTCATGTCGTTAGTGTATGCTTAAACTGGACCATCAGATGGGCAACATGACAGCTCAGAGACTATCGCTGTTGCTGTGCAGACACATGGATTTGGGCCTGTGTCTGCGTGAGTTTGCGCGTTCTCCCCGTGGTTGCGTGGGTTTTCTCCGGGTGCTCCGGTTTCCTCCCACATCCCAAAAATGTGCTCTTAGGCTGATTGGGTAACAAATTGTCTCTATATTGGTCTCTATATGTCATTAAGACGTTAGGACGGCGGGGCGGGCTCGTTGGGCCGAAGGGCCTGTTTCCCGTGCTGTGTTGTTCTTTGTTCTTTGTAGTGGAAGGGTGTTTCCCTACCTGGAGATTGGTGACTAGTGGTGTGCCGCAGGGCTCAGTACTGGGACCTCTTCTATTTTTATTATATATAAATGACTTGGAAGAGGGAGTGAGTGGTGTGATCAGCAAGTTTGCAGATGACACACAGATGGTTGAACTTGCGGATAGAGAGGAGCAGTGTCGGGCGATACAGCAGGACATAAGTAGACTGGTAGATTGGGCAGATGTATGGCAGATGGAATTTAATCCTGATAAATGCGAGGTGACGCATTTCGGGAGAAAGAATGTAGAGGGGAGATATATGATAAGGGGGAGACCTATTAAGAGTATAAAAACGCAGAGGGATCTGGGGGTGCAGGTGCACAAGTCTCTGAAGGTGGCAGAGCAAGTGGAGAAAGTTGTGAAGAAAGCATATGGTATGCTAGCCTTTATAGGAAAGGGTATACAGTACAAGAGCTGGCGTTTAATGTTGTAGTTGTGTAGAACGTTGGTTAGACCTCTTTTGGAATACCGCGTGCAGATCTGGTCGCCTTACTACCGGAAGGACGTGGAGACCCTGGAGAGATTGCAGAAGAGGTTTACCAGGATGCTGCCTGGTATGGAAGATCTCGGTTACGAGGAGAGGTTAGGCAAATTGGGGCTGTTTTCTTTAGAAAGACGTAGACTGAGAGGAGATCTAATAGAAGTGTAGATTATGAGGCGTATAAATAGAGTAAACAGGATTAAGCTTTTTCCTAGGATGGAATCAAATATCACGAGGGGCCACGGGCTTAGCGTGAGGGGGGCAAAATATAATTTGGATGTTAGAGGGAGGTTTTTCACACAGAGGGTTTGGGAGTATGGAATGCATCGTCAAGTAAGGTGGTGGAGGCAGACACGGTGAAGTAATTTAAGAGATACTTACATAGGCACATGAGCGGAATAGGGATGGAGGGATATAATTAGGATCATGAACCTCGGGACGTTCCTAGGAATTGTATAAGTTATGCATATTATTGATGTATTTCTCTTTTATCCTACAGGTACTTCTGTCCAACAAGGGGCATACACGCGATGAGTCGTGAGAAGGCTGCTCTTGGATTTTTCGCGACTAGCCTATTGCTTCACGTCGTAAGTGTATGCTTAAAATGGACCAGTTGATGGGCAACACGACAGCTCAGTGACTATCACTGTTGCTATGCAGATACAGGGATTTGGGCCGGTATCTGTTGGAGTTTGCGCATTCTCCCCGTGCTTGCGTAGGTTTTCTCCGGGTGCTCCGGTTTCGTCCCACACTCCAAACATGTGCTCTTAGGCTGATTGGTGAAACAAATTGTCCCTAAATTGTCTGCCCAATTGTCTGGTTTCCAATGCAGATTTCTACAAACATAGACAAGGGTCATGGGTGGAAGTGGGAACGTTAAAATGGCGGCGTGGGCTCGTTGAGCCGAAGGGCCTGTTTCCCGTGCTGTGTTGTTCTTTGTTCTTTATAACAAAATATTATGTGTTGCTAATACCTTGTCGCTAAAAGGAGACAAAAACTGGGTATTCATCCATGTGCACTGAAAACAATGGCGTCAAGTGAAAAAATATTGTTACATTTTTCGGAATTTGATCCCTTTTAATTCTCCTGTTCTCCATTTATTTTATCATCCCTCTCTCCATTAAAAGTCAGTGATCCAAGCTAGACTTGTACTTTTGGGTCTGAGATCAATTTAACTAATGTTTCTGTCATTTACAAGTGGGCCAATCATTGAAAAATGGGAAATTGTATCACTTTCAAGAAATCAATGAGAAACTGATCTTATTTTCTTTCACCAATCACACACCAATTACGCACGCCTTAAGCCAATTGAATATTAGCCTTGCCGTAGTTAGGCCAGTCAGAATGCACTAACAACATTGTTCACCATGTATTTACGACTTGGAGTAAGTTAAATGGCGGAAGCTTTCACTGAGAAAGTTGCACAGCAAACACGGCTGCACAGGGGAAACAAATTACAGTGAGAGAACAGAGACAGCGGGAGGAATTTTACGAGAATGATTCTGACTGTCCAGCTAGTGTAAAAATGGGAGAGTTCCTGATTGAGGCTGGCATTGCCTAAAGGGCATGCCTCCCGCCGTCTCCTTTGCCGTTTGCTTGGCGAAGGTGCCTCAGTTGTCTTTAATTCTACCAGTGAGGCCAATCCGACAATTCCCAGTTCAATGGCTGCAGATGTTTTCCTCAATATGAAGTCTCACAACACCAGGTTAAAGTCCAACCAGATTACCAGATATTAAACCCACAAGCTTTCAGAAACGCTGTTCCTTCGTCAGGTGTGTGGAAAGGAACAGCGTTGCCGAAAGCTTGTGGGTTTACTATCAAATAAACTGGTTGGTCTTTACCCTAGTGTTGTGAGACTTCTTACTGTGTTTACCCAAGTCCAACGCCGGCATCTGTACATGATGTTTTCCTCGCCAGAGATAACCTTTCCCATGAGTCTAGAAAGGCAAGTGAGCCCGGACAATTGAGAGTCGGGCTCGCTAAAATGTAAATTCACATTTAAGTATGTTTAGATAAATTATTTAGCCTCTAGCCTATTTCTGGCGAGAGGCTGACCTCACAGGAAATCCGGCTCTTGTAAAAATACCTGAGCCCAGAAATCGAAGTAATCCGTCCGATGGCGCGATTTTACGTGTTCGAACTGCTCATCACTGGGCGGGACGGTCCTGTCAAGTGCTTCTAGAGATTTAGTGTGTGCCCTAAATCCGAAATGCAAAAGCCCTACTACACTAATCAATTCCCGCCCTTTCTTTAAAAGGAATTAATCTGCAATTTATTGAACATTTCCTGAGTTCATTCGCTAAGCTATCTCGTGGTGTCTAAATGATTAAAGTTTCAAATGAATACGATTAAAATTTAAGTTCAAATAACACCCAGAACTTTAATTAGTGTCCGCTCACTTCAATACAATATTAAGTAAGCAAGGAAAACGCGGAAGTGTTAAGAGGATCTAGTAGCAGCTATGAAAAGAGAAATCCAAACAACATTTCAGGTCGTGATTATTCTTCAGAAGTTGGATAATCGTCTTATATTTCCAACATTTGTATTTGGAGCAATTATAAAAAGAAAGCAGCCTGCTGCAAATATAGAGTAAAGACAGGAAATGAAATGTATCTTGTAAAGGTCTGCAAAGTGAAAACTTTTATACGTAGAAGTTGGTACATAATTAACAGATATGACATACGCTAAGGTTTATTGCAACACGGGGCCACTTCGTTTTATCTTGCCCTTATGTCAAAAATACTCTCCACTGTCCAGGATTAGCGTGATTTTTTGTTTATATAGATCGATAAGCAATCTCCTCTCTATGAGAAATGCCTGCAAGATTCATCTGTCTGATCAAAGGTTTATATTAGTGACCTGAGACGGCTAGCTATTGTTTTCTGCCTCCTTACAATAAAACCTCTCTAAAACTCGCAGGCAGTCTTTTACCTCCCCCAGAGAATATGTGTCAGAGAGCGGCTCTCTCCGTTTTATGTTTTTTTTTCCAACCTGGGCGCGCTTTTTCATTTTTTTTTCTGACTGCGCATCGCAGTTTAGAGCTCCGATCTTTCCGGCAGCGCTAAGCCCCACCCACAGCGCGATCGGACGAGAGCTGGCAAAAAGCGTATGGGCGTGCTGCTAAAAGGATTCAGGATTCGGGTCTGTATTACGCCCGGATCCGGACTTTAGACTTCAAATGGTAAAATCGGGCATATATGTTCTTCTGGTGGTAAGCATAGGCCTCGTCTAGATATATAGTCAAACTCTGCACTGTCAATATAATCAGACGGTGAGGCGCATGCACAGCTGTATACATCTCAAACTTAACTTGAAAGGAGGTGGGTTATTTATATCCTCTAATTGCAACTGAGCAATAATTATCAAATTAATTTATAGCAATACAATTAAACTGGTTTGTGTATTGATCGGCTGATTACTATGGGCCATATAAAGAACAATTGGGTCCTGCTACAATCTGTCAAATTTATTCCATTTTCGCGAATCACCCAGAAAGCAATATTGACTGATCTCTGGCATCTTTCCTCTACTACAACCTGTCGCCATAAACCTTTATCTCCTCTCATGTGCCATCTCCTGCAACAAGTCCCAAGATTGCATGGGTTTTTCAATTACTAAACTTGATAACATCTGCTCAGCTGTCTCCATCGCATTCATTTCCTCATTTCTACAAATGTCCTCTAAAGAATGCGCATCCCGCCATACTCTTCACCCCAGCCCTAAAATCACATTATTCTCCACTTTCCTTCCAGCTTCTCCACTTGCCATCGCCGAACTCATCATGAAGCCAACCATTTACATGTTTTACTCTATTCCCACTAAACTGGTGATAACAAAATCCCTCATTCCTAATATCTATAGCAGCTGATACAGTTCCTAGTTCTCCCTCTCTCTACGATTGCACACTTCTGCAAATCTGCTGACATAATCTATCTTCTCAAATGATCAATCCTTCCGTCCTTCGTTCATGCAAATTCAAAATCTTTGCTTCTCTAAAGTCCATGCATTTGTGTTCGCTATTATTTTCCCATCCATCTTTCCATGGAATCCACGTTTCAGCATGGACTTACGAAAGGGAATTTGGCATTCTTCGAGAATGTAGCTCGTAGAGTTCACCAAAGAGAACCAGTGGATATGTTTTATTTAGAATATAGTAGGCTTTCAACAGTGTTTCAAATACCAGATTACTATGTAAAGTTAAAGCGCATGAGATTGCAGGTAATTTCCCGAGATAGATCGAAAGCTCGTTAGCAGCTAAGAAGCATAAAGTTTGCATTAGTGGATGTTTTTGATTGGCAGGCAGTGACTAGTGGGACAGCACAAGTATCTCTGCTCGGACACTAACTGTTCATATTATATATTATTGATTTGGAAGAGGACACTAAATGTATTATCTCCAAATTTGTAGCTGAGGCAAAGTTGGGTGGAAGGTTGAGCTGTGAAGAGAAATGCTTCGGCATGATTTGGACAGGTTGAGTATGTGGGTATATGCATGGCAGATACAGTATAGTGTGGATAAATGTGACATTATTCACTTTGATAGCTATCATAGGCAGAGAGATTATTACTTTAATGAGTGAAATTAACGAGACCTTGGTGCCCTCATGCAGGGACATAAGACAGTAAAGACGTCAAATGGCATGTGGGCCTTCATGGCGAGAGGATTTGAGTATGTGAATAGACATTTATTACTGCAATTGCATAGGGCGTGGTGAGGCCACATCTGGAGTATTATATGCCATTCCGGAGTCCTTATCTGAGGAGCCTCGCTCTTGCTATAGAGGGAGTACAGCGAAGGTTTACCAGGCTGATCCCTGGGATCGTGTGAGGAGAGACTAAGTCGGTTATGAGTGATTTCACTGGAGTTTGGAAGAGTGGGAGGGGATCTCATAGGAATTTTAAGGCTCTAACTGAGTTAGACAGGGTAGATTCAGAAAGAATGTTTCCAATCGTGGGTTAGTGCAGAAATAAGGGTCATGGTTTGAGGATAAGAGATAAACCATTTAAAACTACGGTGAGGAGAAATTTCTCCATCAAGAGAGTGGTGAACGTGTGGTATTCATTACCACAGAAAGTCGTTGAGGTCTAAACTTTGTGTAATTTCAAGAATAAATTAGATATAGACCTTGGGGCTAAATTGACCAAGGGACATCGAGAAATGTTAAAATCAGGATATTGAGTTCGGTGATCAGCCGTGAACACTATGAATGGCGGAGCAGGCTCAAAGGGCCGAAAGGCCTATTCTTGCTTCTGCTTTCTATGTTTCTATGTCATGTTTCTGCTGCCTCATTGGGGTTCAATTCCGGACTATGTGGAGTTTGTACGTTCCCTCCGTATCTTTGTGGGTTTCTTCAGGGACTTCACTTTCCTCCCACAATCCAGTGATGTATGGATTCGATGGATTGGCCCATATAAATTGTCCCTTATTGTCTCAAGGTGTGTGCGTTAGGTGGATTAGCGGCGATAAATCCATGGAATAATGGGGATAGGGCAGGGGATCGGGGATGGCCCAGGAAAAATGCTGAGTTTGTACAGATTCAATGGGCCGAATGATTTTAGTATTGACGAAATTCTATGATTCCATTAGCGTGATTCTACGATGTGCGGTTGATCCTCTATATCTGTGAAATAAAGCTGAATACAACTTCTCTTTGCAAGACGTAGAACCTGTTTCACCGGAATGCAGGTTCATTTGACAGAAGTAGAGGATATTGCGAATGGACAACTGCCAGTATCTAACTCTGTGATTACAAGCTGATAGAGATGCTGCTTTGGTGTCTGGCTTAGTCGGCAGGGGGGGCAACAAGTCCTGTTAGTAGAAGGCTCTCTGCATCTCAGCTGCATCGGCCATCGCCGTACAGTTGGATATGCTGCAATATCCATACTACGTTGCTCCTATTGTTTGAAAAGTATGCGTTCTGTCCGCCATTTTATCTACAAGCATTAAAGCAGTCAATGGAGTCCCTAAAATTTAAGACACCTCGATAAGTTTTAATGACACTCTCCGTACAGTCGGCGTAGTGATATTTAGGTCTAATGATGATCGACTGGATAAACAGAGCCCAGCCCTGTCAAACTTACATCTGTGGTTTAAAATGCATAGATCGCCATGACGGCAAAATCTTGAAGGAAGTAGCTTCCAATAGTTATTAGTGAGAACTTCAGCGAGTACGTGATGAGTTAAGACAGAAAGAAAGAATGAACTTTGTCATGTTTGTGTTTTCCAAAACCACGATCTTTTATCTTTGATACATTCGTCTTTCTCATAGTGTACGTGCTTAATACCTTGGATAAATATTTTTCACTGGGCATGCGCATGTCATCGCATTTTCTGGCTTCGTATTTTTTTACAAGCGACTTTGCGGGCACGTTCAGATGCAGGTGTGTTGAGCAATATTCGCTTCTGTTTCTGAGCACGAACTTTTCCATTGTATTGGCCGTAAAAAAATTCCGAGCATGAAGAAGAATAAGAAAGGCACAAACTTCCAAAGCATACAAGAATCCTGAGTGTGAAACAGGGAATTATGGATACACTGAGTGCCATTTTGAATCGCTATTTATGCACGTTAGATTGTGGCTTAAAGGGATTCTTAAGCACGAATATATTCAGGGAAGTTCCCCGAAAGTGACATCACAATTCTTTTCGAACCTGTGCAAGGATCACGCTGCGGATGAAGCTGAACAGCAACACATCCCATCAAACATGTTTTTTTTCACACATAGTTCTTGGGCAACATTAGTTGGCATTCGCAAAAATTGTTGAAATGGAAAGGCGATTGAGTAAAATTTGCACAAATGCAACATTTCTTTTGTCATCTGAAAAAAGACGGAACGCTGGCACAGTGGCTAACACTGCTGCCTCACAGTGCCCACCCGAATTCGATTCTGGCCTTGGGTTACTGTCTGTGGGATGCCCTATGGGAGTGTCTGTGAAGTCTTGATGGGTGTTTGCCTCCTTCTATGAAATGATTGCGTATTTAAAAATCTATCTACGGGTTTTGGGTGTCTCTATCTCGGCCAGCATTTACGGCCCATTGCCAACGACGCCCTAAGAAGGTGGTCGTGACCTGTCATGGTAAATCACTGGAGTCTCAGTATACCCACAGTGCCGTTAGGAAAGGAGCTCCAGGATTTTGAAACAATGACAAAATGAATGGCGATGTATTTCCAAATCAGGATGATGAGTGATTTGGAGAGGAAATTTCTCGTGGCTGTGCTCCCAGTTACCTGTAATCCTAATTATCTGTAATTTGATTACCATTATGACATTTCAGTGTGTCACACCAAGGCAAATGTCACGACTTTAGTAGATGTGCATAGAGAAATAAACGAGCAACATAAAATGTGTTTAAGAACATACTTCTACATGTAGCATAATATTAGAAAGTAAAAGATTAGGGATCATCCATTTGTTCTTCAGGCGAGATGGTTGAAGCTTCCATTTGTTCACGAGTTAGAAAAGTTTACAACGGAAAACATCGTATAGAATTTCCGTTTAAGACAAATATTGTCTGTTTCTGCAAGTAAGCAGAATCGGTAGCCTTATAAATATTGACAGGTAACATTAGGTACATTTTAATGTTGCAATCATTAACATCTAAATTTACTGCAGCGAGACAAGCTAATGCGCATTCTCTTTATTTAGTTTTCTAAACCCTCCCGTCCGGTTCATATTTCACAACAATTGTTAATGTAGCAAAAATACAAGCGGCGCATCCCTACAACGTGTTAATCTTCTCAATGCTCTCACAAGTTGTGCTTCATCGCTTTAAAAAATGCATCAACCATAGTTAATATACATATTGATGTGGCAATGTTAGGTCCGGAATTTCGGGCTTCTATTGTAACTGACAATTCGTTCTGCCCATTTTCACTACATTTCAGTGTTAAAGATAGAGTACAGTTCGGGGCAATCTCAAATCTTAGACATGCAATGCCAACTCACAAAAGCAATGCTTCGATAATTGCACTAATATATGTTTTGCATGAAATTACTACAGATCTGTGTCTTAATTAAAGGACAATGTAATTTTCAGTCTTCCTTTCACTACCTGCACCTATATCTCAAGAAATATGAAATGCATATCAAAACACCATTTCAATGGACATAAAACAAAGGTAAAGACCTGTTATGAAATAAATCGTAGTAAACAATTTCTTTTCAATTTTCCAATTTCCAAAACATTTATATAAATTTAAATCCTCGCCTTAGATAAATTATAAGAATTTACCAATATTGTTACATTTTCACACATAAACGGATTAATGCAATTCAAATACATTTCGTGCTTATGATATTTAGCCAGTTTCCATGCTTGTGCTTTCCAATGCATTTATATGACAGGGGAATTCAATGCAGAGGACAGTAGAGTTTCACAACCATGAAGAAAAAACATCAGTTAATTATGTTGATAATATCTACGGATAAAATTCAAAGGGAAATAGAATTCAAGTTGCAAAGCAGTCAGTGAAGTGCAGAAATGGGAAAGGCCGTTGGATGTTAAATCACAAAGGCAAAATAACATAATATATGTTAAACAAATCGGATCTACAAAGTGGATCAATAATGTTGTGACATTTTTTTCCCGCATCTGTTGAACACAGCTCAAAGAGCGACAATACTGCTTTCCCATTGCAACAGTATTGAGTAACGTGGACACTCTAGTACATTGTTATTTTAAACAGCAAAGAAACATTTTCTGTTTGGAAATACACGAGAATGCTAAGGATGCAGAAAACGTTAAACCACAGAGTTTTGCTTTAATTATTATTTGGACGTGGGCAACGCTGACGCAGATATTTATTCTCCATCCTTCGTTGCCCTTAGAAAGAAGCAAACTACTTGTTTATTAAGAGCTAACTATACTATTTTAGGATTGGAGTCACATAAAGCTGGATCGCGATAAATCGTGTTTTCAGCTCCGAAGTATATTAAACTATACTTAACATGTTATGCTAATCACTCAGGTGACAAATCTTTTGCTGATAAAATGTTTTGTATTTTTTTAAACTGAAATCAAACTCACAGTCCATTGTAAGCTTTACCCCACTTGCTCGGCATTACGAATCCACATCTTTGAATTACTGCATCACTAATGTAAGCACTACATTTCCCTACATATATAGTATCACATGTCTAACAGTGAGTGGCAGTACAGGGATCATTGGTAAAACAAAACAAAAATTATCATTTCACTAATAATGCCTGAGATCTTTCTCTTTCCAGAGAGAAAGATATGTGGAACAAACTCTTAGATAGACCAGTGTATAAAGCATCCTCAGATCCCATAACAAAGAATTGCATTCTACAAAGAAGTGAACAATCTTCATTTCGAGGCTGATCAAGTAGGATTAATATCAGCAGTTATATTGAGGTAGTAATTTTTGGGGCTCTGTTGGAAATCCGAATCGATGAATTTATCAGCATTCGCGTGCATCTACTGGAAAGGACATTCACAGCATTTTACTTAAATCATCATTTGTGTTTTCCACATCGTATGATTCATTGCAATTTGTGACAATTCTTTCATTATAACATTCTCAATTCAGTTGAAGGTTGAGCAAAAGATTTCTGTTTTTGCTGCTTCAAATAAACATTAATTGAATCGTTATTATGTGGAGCTGCTCGGTAAATTCACAAGAATGATTCTAAGGAAACATGATATGAGTATAGATTTTTTAAACTGAGCCCACGTCTTCGGGGGTATGGACTGGGCAATCAGTGAGAAACTCTTCTCCCTCGGGCGTACATCAAAAACTCCAAGGCACAGTTTCAAAATAATAGGTAAAGCAATAGATATTACGTGAGGATTTTGTACCTTCAAAGGGTGGTTGGAATCTGGAATGAATTTCCTTAAAGGATGGTAACGTAGGTTCGATCGAAGTATTCAAAAGGAAATTTATTTGATATCTCAAAAGAAATAAATGTAAAATTACAGAGATAAGGGAAGAACCAATTAAGTCTGGGTGGACCGAAAGGTCTCTTAATTCTAAAGACAAGTGGAATTATGTGAGGGCGCATTATCGTCACCCCGATGATTTGCCTCAGAATCAAAATTGTGGGTTACCTTTATTCTTCGAAATCAATTTCACCCCAGTGACGATTATAAGCGCCAGAAATACCAATCCGCCCATGACACACCTAGAAATCCAGAGGTAATGACATCTACAACCAGAACCTGCAAGTAAAAATAGCTGCTTCTGTATTTTTATTTGTTTCCGCATTACTTATTCTCGCCTCTCACGATAATCGATTGGGTGAATTATTGTTCATATTTACAGCAGCTAAGCACGACAGCCCTTAGAGAAGGGCGTTTAAAAAGAACGTTAAGTTATTTTTGAGATGTAAAGTGGAAAAACTACAAGGGAGTAACTGGATCGTCCCTGTCTTCCAATTAGTTTACAGATAGTACATCTAATTAAACACTCGCCTTCAGATGTCCAGGGGCCATGACATTTACCATCATAAGCTGCAAGTAAAAGTAACTTAATTTCACAAAGGGTAGCACAAGGCCATAATTATCTGTGTGAGAGAATATAGTTTCGGATGTTCTAAACATTGGCGTGAGAGGCTTAGTAGAAAGATATTTTCTACAACTTCATTTTTTTTTGGTTCTTCACTTCTAGTTGATTAACTCGCGGTAAGTTAGTAAGACTTCATTTGCCAAGGCTGGAAAGAGTGTTTTTTTTTTAAATCCAACAAAATAAGTGCTCAAATGTGTACAGTTTATTAACTGCAGGCGGTCACTACATAGGAAATGAGATCTCTACAAAGTAATGCTTACCTTTTTCCTCAAATTAAATTTCTGTTATTTATTAATTAAACGGAAATAGCTGTCATTAATCAGACGAATTTCAGTTACATTTAAGTGACTGCTGTTCAGAGGGAAGCAGAAGTTACTGAGAGAGGGCATACACACCCTTCCATCTTGCGATGGAAAGTCAAGAGCCGCCAGGAATTCCTTGCCAATTTAATATCCTGCGTTGAAAAATCCCATTAAACTCCCGTTTGCTACCGCAGCCTTCATTCTACAGCGATAGTGCGACGCAAGAGAGGAGCAGCCAAGCCCCCGACGAACGGATCAGATTGAGAACGCCCTAGTTCATGCTATGAAATAACAACGTTAAGGTAAAGGCGGGCAGATACAAACATGAAAACTAGAAGCAGGAGTAGGCCACTCGGGCCTTCGAGCCTGTTTCACTCATGGCTAATCATCAAATTCAATATCCTGATATCCCCTTCATCCCCCGCACCTGTCCCCACGTGCCCCTAGCCCCCAACCCCCGTAATATGCCTTGGACTCTTTAGCCCCAGGTGTTATATCGAATTTCATCTTGAAATCACACAAATTTTGACCTCAATTATTTTCCGTCGTAGTGAATTACAAACATCCACCATCCTTTGCGTGAAGAAATGTCTTCTCACCTTAGTTCTAAAATATTTACCCTTACCATCAAACTATGACTCCAGCACTGAAATTTACCACCATCAGCAACATTATTTCAGAATCTGCCCTGTCTAACCCTGTTCGCACTTTTAAAGTCTCTATGAGATCCCCTCTTACGCTTCTAAACTTTTATGAACTTATTCTTAACTGACATAATCTCTCCTCATGTGACAGACATGCCATCCCAGGAATCTTCAATGTAAACCTTCATGGCACTCCCTTAAAGCAAAGACACCCTTCCTCAAAAAAGCACAGCAAAACTGCGCACAATACTCCAGCTGTGACCTCACCAGCTATCTATATAATTTCATATACTATTCCTATACTCAAATTCTCTCGCTATTCAGGACAACATACAAATTGCCCGTTTCACTGCTAACTATACTTGCATGTTTACTTTCAGTGACTGATCCATAAGGACACCAAGGCCCTGTTGAATATCTCTCACGTTACAATCCTTCAAGTAATAGTCGGTCTTTCCATTATTGCTACAAAGTGAATAATGTCACATTTATTCATGTTGTACTGCATTTGCCATGCATATACCCAGATACAGTCTGCACAAATCACCCTGAGAACCTGTATCCTCCTCACAGCTCACCTTGCAACCGAGCTTTGTATGATCTGCAAATCGCGAGATAATACATTTAGTTCCCTCTTCCAAATCATTAATATACAATATGTATAGTTGGTGTGCTGGCATAGATCCTCGCAGTATCCCTCTAGTCACTGACTGCCAATCAGAAAAAGATGCATTTACTCTTTGCTTCCTATATCCTGACCAGTTTTCTATTCATCTCAAGATATTACCAGCAACCCATGTTCTTTTGCTTTACATAATAGTGTGCTATGCGATACATTGCCGAAAGCCTTCAAAAAATCTAAATAAATCACAGCCCCTGGTTCTTCTAGGTCTAGTCAATTAGTTACAATCTCAAAGAAGGCCAATGGATTCGTCAAGCATGATTTCCCCTTTGTTAATCCCTGCTGACTTTATCTGATTGTACTACTGCTTTCCAAACGTTGAGTCATGAAATCCTTGGTAACGGATTCTAACAACTTCCTCATTAGTGGCGTTCGGCTCACTGGTCTATAGTTCCCTGTTTTCTTTCTGCCTCCTTTTTTGGGTAGTGGGTTTACATTAGATACCCTCCAGTCTGTTGTCCCTCGAATTTTTCAAAATAATCATCAATCGATTTACTATCTTCAAGGCCACTTCCTTAAATATTCCAGGATGAAGATTATCAGGGTCTGAGATTTATCCACCATCAATATCATCAATTTCCCCAGTACCATGTTTCCATTGATGCTGATTTCCTTCTGCTCCTCGCTAATATTTGTTTCTCTCAGAACGCCTGTTACATCGTTCTTTGTGTAAACTGAAGCACACTACGGATTTAATTCCTTAGCTATTTCTTTGTTCCCCGTTATGAATTCTCCCATTTCTGACTGTAAGTGTCTGATATCCAGTTTTGTCAATATTTTTCTGTCTACATACCTAGAGAAACATTTATAGTCAGTTTTCATGCTCTGCGCTAACATTCGTCAAACTCCAGTTTCCCATTCTTAATTAATTCCTTGGCTCTTCTTTGCTGAATTTTAAATTGTTTCCAATGGAGGTTTATTGATATATCTTGGTAATTTGTATGCTTCTTTCTTGGATCTAATAGTATTTCTAATTCCCCTTATAAGTCATAGTTTGGTCACAGTTCCCTTACCACCCTTGTGCAAAACAGAAATAAACAACTTCTGGATTTCACATATTTATTCCTTAAATGGTTCTTTTGCCTGTTCACTATCTTTCCTTTCAGTAATGTTTCCCAGTCCATCAGTGCCAATTCATGTCTCATACCACCATAGTTACCTTTGTTGAGATTCAGGACACTGATCTCAGGATCAACTGAGTTACCATCCATCTTGAGAAAGAATTCGATCAAATTAAGGTCACTCATCTCCAGGCGTTCCTTCACAACTAGATTGCTAAGTTATCAGTTCTTATTGCACTGTTCAGGATGGTCTGTTCGTTTATCGATTCCTCAATGCATTGTTTGGAAATCGCATCTTTCCAGAATTTCCGCCTCTTTTGCACTGTTAATTAATTAGAGTCTCCCAATCATTCTACAGATTCAAATTGCCCATAATTATGTTCCTATAAACATGCGTCCCTGATTTCTGGTGTATATGTTTCCCAATATTACCACTACTGCTCAAAAGACTCTAGTACCTTACAGGCATGTTGAAGATTGTCCTTTGAACCGTTAATCCTATTGTCATTTATTCACTTAAAGTGTATTTTTCCAAACTTTATTTTTATGGTTAAAGATAATTATCATGCCTTTTTTACTTGCTTTAAATCTGTGAAACTACAACTGAAATCTGTGTTGTATTATTATATAACTTTACGTGTGGCACGTCTAAATGTATCTGTCTGTCCTAATTTACATTATGGAAACTGAAAATGCAAATGCCAATAATAATAAGAAAGATCGGACCATGATTTGGATACCTTACTGCATGAGGGTGAGAAAGGAGAGTTCACATTCTGAGCCCTGGAAATCTAAGAAAAGAACATAAAAAGTGAGTTTGGATGGCTGAATGGGGGCAATGGCATGTTGGCAAATGGGATTACGGAGAATTCCATCTTATCTATGTATACAAGGAGCAAGAGGGTAGCTAAGGGAAGAATAGATTCACTCAAGGGCAAAGGAGGCATTTGTGCATAGAAGCAGAGAAAGTGGGTGCTGTGCTTAACGAATACTTTGCATCAGTATTCACAAAGGAAAAGGACATTGCGGATGATGAGTCTAGAGAACGACGTGTTGATATCGTAGGACATGTTGATTTAAAAAGGAACAGGTTTGAGATGTTTTGAGAAGCATTAAGTTAGACATGCCACTGGACCTAAGAGGATCTATCTCAGAATACTGAGGGAGGAAATTTCTAGGGCGTTGGAGACGTGCCAGAGGATTGAAGAATAGCCAGTGATGATCGTTTGTTTAAGAAGGGCAAGAGGGAAAATCCAGGAAATTACAGGCCGCTGATCCTTACAACAATGATAGCGGAATTATTGGAGTGCATATTTAAAGACAGCATTTACTTACATTTGGAAAAAGATAGACTTATTAGCGATAGGAATATGCTTTGTGCTGGGGAGATCGTCTATCATAAACCTGAATAAGTTTTTTGAGTAAGTGACAAAGATGATTGAGGAGGGCATGTCTACAAGGAGTTTAATCAAGCCTTTGTGAAGATGCCTCATGGCAGGCTGATACAGAAGGTGCAGCATGGGATCTGTGGTGTGTTGGTAAGACGGATGCAAACTGACTTCATCATAGAAGACAGAGAGTAATGGTGGAAGTGTATTTTTCTGACCTGAGTTATGTGATGATGTAGAGATGCCGGCGTTGGACTGGGGTAAACTCAGTAAGAGGTCTGACAACACCAATTTTACATCCAATTTATATGACCAGTGGTGTCCACAGGGATCGGTGCTGGGACCCCGTTGTTTGTTAGATGTGTATAAATATTTTTGAGGAGAATGTTGTTTTGTGGAGACACAAAAATTGGAGGAGCTGCGTGTGGATAGTGAAGAGGATTGCCAGAGGATATAGATAGGGTGGAGACATGGGTGGGGAAATGGCAGATAGAATTTAACCTAGACAAAGATGAGGTGATGCATTTTGGAAGGTCAAAGGCAGGAGGGAAGTATGCAGTAAATGGCAAAACCCTGAGAAGAATTAACATACAAAAGGATTTAAGTATATAGATCTCCAGCTCCCTGAGAGTGGTAACACATGTGGATAATTTGGTCAAGAAGGTCTATGGCAAGCTTGCTTAGTCAGTTGGGACCTAGAATATAAAAATATGGAAGTCATATTGTTGACGTACATAACTTTAGTTCGGCCACATTTGAAATATTATGTAAGGTTCTGGCTGCCACACTATCAGAAGGACATGAAAAATTTGGAGAGTGTACAGAAAAGTTTACCAGTATGATGCCTGTTTTGGAGGGTATGATGAGACGCTGGACTTACTTGGTTTGTTTCCACTTGAGCTTCGAAGGCCTTCTGATAGTAGTTTACAAAATTTAGAGAGGCATAGGCAGTCAGTCTTGTTCCCAGGATAGAAGTTTCAATTATGAGTGGACATAGTTTTCAGGAAAAAAGAGGTGCAGTTTAAAGGAGATGGGAAAAATATTCGTTTTACACTGAGGCTGGTAACTGACAGGAATGAGCTGTAGAGGAGATGGTAGTGGCAGAAAAAATAGCAATATTTAAGAGGCATTTTAGCAGATAGGTAAGGACCACATGTAAGCAAAAGTTTTTTAGTTTAGAAAGGCGTCATGTATAGGGGCAGGTTTGGTGGGCGGAAGGACCTGTCCATGTGTTATACAGTTCGTAGTTCTTTGTAAACCACGATGTAATTATCATTGTTATTCTGCTGCATTTTTAAAATCTCACTTATGATCTTCAATTGTAATTATCTCATATTGAAATGTGTTTTGATGTTTCAATACAACATTTGTAGAATTCCATATTAAGTGTTGCGTTTTGATGTTTCAACCAGGCATCTGCAGGATTTTGTAACATTTAATGGAAAGCATTCATTAATGAAAGTAATGTTATGTGTGCCAGACTTTGATATCATGTTAACATGTGACTAAACATCTAACTTTAACAGTTGCAAGTGACATTTCATTTAATTAGCTCAACTTTTCCAAATTTCTTTTAAATAAAAATAATTTTCGCTTCAACACGACGATCAAGAAAATGTTGGTCACTTTCACAGAACAATCAATAAAACATTTTTTAACACAATTGGTGGGTTATCTTTCTGTAAATAGGGTGGTAAAGGAGGAAAATAAAAAGGGGAGAAGATGAAACAGGAAAGAATTGGAGTGGAAATGAGGGAGGGGAATAAAAAAGAGGGAAAGGAAGGGAAATGAGGGAAGAGGAAGAAAGTGGAAGTGAAGGAAATGTAAAAGAAGAGAAGATTTGCATATATTAATTGTACATTTTACAGGCAGACTAACTCTTCTCTGGAGATCTCCGTGCCTGCGTCAGAACCTCAAAAGAATTCAGTGATCTTAAGAAACCAAGTTGTGATGTGCTAGCATTTTTGGAACATGACTTGCAGGTGTTCAATCTACATTGGATTATGCAATACCTGTCAGAGACATAGTTCACATTACCTTTCAGAAGGCGTGAATACGTCAACTACGGAAATAAACTTCCCTACAATATCTGAAATAATCACTGAGGTTTGTAAGAATCAACATTACATTAGGAAGTAACTTAAACAACACAGCATAAAATACATTGCAAAATGCAGTTTAGCTAAAGTTTATTCCATGTACTCCAAGTGCATTCTATCATTATCGTTCCTAACAGCTACATGACTTTTAAAATGTAGAATATATATCTGTCTTTCACCTTGTGTGGTTTTTTAAACATTAAAAGATTAGCCTTCTAGACAATCCTGTCAAATGTTGTCCTGCCTCTGCTCTCTGACTCAGGACGGGAACAAATAATCAAGTATTAATGCAGCTTGTATGTTTTCAGCATGCATCACATGACTGCATGGGACTTAATGACATTGGGAGTTACAGATAGTTCTATGGCCTGCTAGGTATAGATATGATCGGCACAACTTGTGGGCCAAAGGGCCTATTTGTGCTGTAGTGTTCTATGTTCTATGCTCTATCACCATGTGCCGAGAGTTCCATATTGCCCCGACACTCATGTGCTGCATGCAATCTCCATACACTGGCATTCTGTATGGAATGCATGGTGCTATTTAGAGTCAATCTGTTCCCAAGGCAGATCCAACAATCAAGAGTCCTATATGGTAATCAGGTCCTACCCTGTTTTAATATTTGCACATCTGCAATTTATTAAAGATTTTCCAAATCATTTCGCCACCCTGTTTCATTTTGCCCAAATGAATAACGAGTAATATTGAGTTCAAATAATACATAGAATTACGGACTAGATTGGAGCGGCATGGCGGGACACTGTTTGATCCGCTGCCTTACAGCACCAGGGCCCTGTGCTTAATTCCGGCCTCAGGTCACTGCCCGTGTGGAGTTTGTATATGCTTCCTGTGTCTGTGTGGTTTCCCTCCCACAGTCTAAAGATACAGAGGTTAGGTGGATTCGCCTTGCTAGATTGACCCTAGTGTCGGCGGGTTAGCAGGGTAAATATGTGGGTTTGCAGTAATAGGGCCTGGGTGGGGATAATTGGCGGTGCAGACTTGAAGGGCCGAATGGCCTCCTTTTGCACTGCAGTGATTCTATAACCTCTGATCTAGCTGGTATATTTTTCTAGGAAACGGACTAGAGCTCAGAACTGTGATCATACTGTCCCTTTAAGAAAAAGGTATTTATATTGTTCTCCTTGTGAAGGGTATATTTAACATCCAACTCCGCAATACCTAGTGCTGATCTGTCATCATACCAAACAGGTTCATGCTGAGAATGGAGGAGAATAATTGATCCTATATAATGGGACGTTTGGTTTTACCTGAGCTAATTTATTTTTGTTCATGCTTTTCTTCCCTTGGGCTTCAGACTAAGGATTGATTAGGTTGATTGATAGAGGTAAAGGCATGTGAAGGGAAGGAGCTGAGTTTACAGAGAATAACAACTGTTTTTTTTTCTTGGCTTTGAAAGAAGCAAGCGATTGTTTAGTGATACTGTGGGTAAAATATTAATCCAGAAGTGCAGTTAAAATTCTGGAGACCCTGGTTTGAATCCTAACACAGCAGGAGGAATTTTAATTTAATAAAATAGAGCTGGAATTAAGAATCTATTGATGACCGTGAAACAACTGTCAATTTTTGGTAAGGACAATCTGCTTCAGTAAACTCCATTAGGGAAGGAAATCTGCCATCTTTACCTGGCTTGGTCTCCATGTGACTGCAGACCCACAATGTTATTGACTCTCAACTGTCCTCAGAACAAGGGCAATAAATGCTGGCAAACCAGTGGTACCCATGCCCCAAGAATAAGTATAAAGAAGTCATTCCCTCTAAGGAGGCTGCTGTTTGAGTATCAAAAGATGGCTGTCTTTTTATCTTTCTATCTCCAGAAGCATTCAAAGATTTGAAAGCTAATCATTCATCATATTTAGAGTGTATTGTTAAAATAATGTTTGTTTTGTTAAATCTTCCTAGTGTCTCAATAGAATCGCATCTGAAGTTTGCTCACACTAATATGAAAATAAAAATAGTTGCTGTGTAGTGTAACTTCAAAATCTACCTTGGGGATTCTAGTCCGGTCCCTTACAAAATTGGAGGCTTGCTTGAGATTTAAAAAACTCTTTGTTTTTCTAAGGATTATTAAACACGAAGACAATGGGCGTTAAGTACTGGTTATGTTTTTTTTAGATGATGCATACAGTTTGTATAAATAGGGAGTGCTTTGTGGAGTAATAACTCTTTCAGTGGCTGAAGTTTTCCTGGGTGTGAATGAGGTCACTCGGAGTTGTTTGCCAGAAGTGGTTGAAACAAAGCTTTTGGAATTGGCAGTGCAGCTGGGATTGACTATATGTGAAGGGGCGGGGAATGCAGAGATAATTTCAGTGACAGCTCAACATTTGCATGTGCCAGCAACACAGTCTAGCTCATTGGAAATGGCTAAAATTCATTATAATGAAACAGCTTGAACAGGACTAAAACCTAAGACAGCTGCAACATGGGAAGAAAATGAGACAGTTTGAATAGTAATTTTAGTAAAAAAATAGAGAGACAGTGGTATTTCCAGGGGAGAAAATCGAGAGATGGAAGTCAAGGAAAAGGACAGAATAGCCCTGGCAGAACAAAAAATAAAAAGATGGAGTAACACTGCAAGAAATAGAACAAAGAGTATTAAGACATCAGGAAGTGGAATGAAAATTCGAACTTGAAATGTTAGGAATCAAATTGTATAAAACTGCAAGAGTAGAAGCAAAAATAGCAGACGATTTTCCATTGTTTCGTGAATTAATGTTTATTTTTTGACACAAATTTTAATCTGCATGGGATAAGAACTGGCAAAAACAGAAAATCTCAGGTGGTAAAAGCAAAGGTGATTTCGTTGGTGATAGTAAAGATAACGTACCTCAGTTTATAAAGGAAACATATGAGGATGGAAGAGAAATGAAAAGTCTCAGATACCTTGTAATAAATTTGGACGGACAAAATGACAGTGTTGGTGGCTTAAGAACTGCTTTAGAAAGATAGATGTGAGAAGGAAATGAACGTTTGAACAGCAGTTTTAGTAAAAAGATGGAGGATAAGCCAATGGATTTTGTTAAAGTGGTAAAGGAAATCATGGTTGAAGATAAACATGTGAAAAAGGATGCTCAGCGGTTGTTTGAAACCGAGTTCCAGATCTCTTTGAATGATTCACTTGAGTGTACAAAACTTAATCATCTGTACAAGGAGAAGCATGTAAATGAATTAAGGCTTTAAGAGATACGGGAACAAGTTAATCTTTAATGGTGAGCGATGAGCAGAGATATAGATTAGAAGGAGTATTGTCCAAAAGTTGTTTATATATGGAATCCATTGTGAAAAGGCTATGTTCCACTATTTAAGTTAAGGCTGGAAAGTTCTGTGAAAAAAGCTGAAGTGCTGATATGAGTAACAAAGAAATTATCTTTTTCAGGAATACAATTTATCCTGCCTAATGAGGCACCTGGAGGGCAGCAATGCCTACTGTAGTTGAAAAAATAGTGGAAAAATCAAATAATTGAGCTATTGCATGAATCATATAATGGAAAGTTTCCCAACCAACAAGGTCACAAAGTCACATTTTGAGGCAGGAGGAGAGAACACAATGACGATAAAGATGTTGAAGTTCAGAAATAATGGGGAGGCGGAATTCCCCCAAAGGTGCTGGTTTGGTAGGAAAACTGCTCTAAGTCCCGGCTGTGCTGTCAGTTCAGCTTCTCACCTGACTCTCCGCAATCTGTGCACTGCAGAGGTCAGAGTCGTGAATCTCATTTAAAACCCAGGAGGAGCTGCAAACCATGCTGAAAATCGGCGGGAAGGCAGGTAAGTAATTTAAATATTTGTAAAATATGTTTAAAATATGTTTATTAATTCATTATCAGAACCGTTCAGGTCCCGATGGAATCTTCCACCCCGTCAAGAGTACTTCATGCTGGGAAGTTTCAGACTAGCTCCACACGTTCAGGGGGCTAGGGGGAAACCCCGCCTAATGGAGTGGGCAAACTCGGGGCCCACCAGGCGGTCGGGCGGTAGGAGGGAGGTGCCCTTGTGCAAGGGCACACTGGCACTACCAGCCTGTGTCCCCAAGACTGCCCAAGAGACAAAGTGCCCATGCCTGGGGGAACACCTTGGCACTGCCCATCGGGCATTGAGCGCTAAGGAGAGGGGCCTATTGTGGACGGAGCCTAGGGGAGTTCGGTGGGGAGGAGTGGTCCCCCTTTCGGTGGGGTGGGGGGTCTCCCTGCCACACTGCAGACAGGGTCGGTCTGAGATGGAGGGACGGCATCGTTTAGGGCAAGCTGGTGGGGCGTGTTCTATGGGGGGAGGAGGGAGGTTGCCTGATGGGGGTCTGACTCCTGAGGGGTCGGGATGTCTTCCGGGTGAGGAGCGTAGGGGGATTGCCACTGCTGGGGGTGGGGGGTGGTGTTGAGCATCGGGGCTCTGGAGGTGGGGTTGGCGGTCGGGGCTGGCCAGAAAATTGCTGAGAGGGCTGCGTTGGGCCACTGGGGAAATGGGGAATTGGAGGGACAGCACTGCGGTAGTCCCGGGCTGCCAACGAATGGGTTAGTCAGCAAAAGGGGAATCTGACAGATCGGGACGAGTGCGCATGCACTGAATTCTGGAGCTGTCAGAATTCTGGAGCTGTCAGCCCTCCTTACTTTGCTTAAGTTTCTTTCTACTTTCCTTGTATTTCAAACTTATTTCGTGTATTCCCAGCCTCTTAGCCTTGACAAATGCTTTATTTTTCTCTTTGACTAGGCCTACAATATCTCCTGTTATCCAAGGCTCCCAAAACTTGCCAAACACATCCTTACAAGAATGTGCGGGTCCTGAATCCATATCCATTTACGCTTGAAAGCCTCCTACATGCCAGATGTTTATTTACCCTCAAACATGTGCCTCCAATTTTCATTTTTCATTTTCTGCTTAATGTTGCTTGCCCCAATTTAACAATTTGACTTGAGGATTACACTTCTCTTTATCCACCAGTACTTTAAAGCTTTCTGAATTGTGTTCATTGTTGCCGAAATGCTCCGCTACAGTTACATTGAGCACTTGGCCGAGTTCATTCCCAAAATCAAAAAGGTGAATGTTAGCATTATATACTCGCAGAACGTTAAGTTAGTCATTATATACTCGCAGAACGTTAGTTACATGGAGAAAGGCTACAAAGCTCAGTGGCACAAAGGGCTCGAATGTTCTACACATGATTCTTGAAAAGCTAGTGCGCAAGTAAATTATTAGGAACAAAAAATGAACATTGATTGTTATACTGAGGTGATGTCTCGTTAACCAGCCCCCTTCATTAATTGGACTATTTACACACTGTTCCAAGAAGCCCTCCTGGATGTTCCTTCCAAATTCTACCCAACCCATGTCTTTAGCACTAAGTGAGTCTCAATCAGTGTTGGGGAAGTTAAAATCTCCCACCTTAACAACACTGTTACTTTTGCACCTTGCGAAAATCTGCCTACATAACTGTTCTTCTATCTCCCGCTGGCAATTGGATGGCCTAAACTACATCCCCACATTGCGATTACACCCTTCCTACTCTTGAGCTCTATCCATATTACTTCGCTGAATGAGCCCTCCGAGCTGCTCTGCCGCAGTTGCGGTATTCTCCTTAACCAATAGTGCAACTCTCCCACTCCTTTTACATCCTCCTCTATCCCGCCTGAAACATCTGTATCCTAGAATGTTAAGCTGCCCATCCTGTCCTTCCCTTAACCAAGTTAACGTGGCATCACTTCAGTATAATAATCAACATTCATTTTTTGTTCCTAATAATTTACCTGCACACCAGCTTTTTAAGAATCGTGTGTAGGACATTCGGGCCCTCTGTGCCGCAGAACTTTGTGGTCTTTCCCCATGTACTACTATACTATACTATCGCTATCCATCCCAAGGGATGATGATGGTTTCCTTCATTTCGTTTATTTTCTGATAGTTCTGTTTTGGGAGTTTGATGTGTGTGTTCTGCTGTGGTTGTATAAACCGATCCTTGACAGGCACTGCTTTCCGCATATTTGGCAGGCGAGATCTGCTGTGGGTGTTGGAGCGGGAGTTCCACTGTGGCGTTTCCTATGTCGTTCTAGTGCTGCTCCTCGGTCCTTTTTTCCTATATCGTCGACGCTCTTTCTTGTGATGGTCCGCCACTGTGCACGGTCTAGGGCCTTTTCTTCCCATGTTGATGGGTCGATGTCAGCTTTTTTGAGGCTCCTTTTCAGAGTGTCTTTGTATCGCAGCCGCTGACCTCCTTGTTTGCGGGTGCCACTAGACAGTTGGCCGTACATGATGTCCTTGGGCAGTCTTCCATCCTGCATTCTGACTACGTGTCCTGCCCAGCGCAATTGGGCAGACATCACCAGGGTTGAGACAGCTGGCATTTTAGCTCGGGAGAGAACTTCAGTATTAGTTATTTTATCTTTCCATGTAATTCTCATCAGAGAGCGTAACTGTCGTTGTTGAAGTTGGTCCAGCTGTCGAAAATGTCTTTGGTATGGACACCATGTCTCACAACCGTAGAGCAGTGCAGACATGACTAAGGCTCTGTATACTTCGCACTTTGTGGCCATCTTGATGTTCTGTGACCAGACACGACTTTTTAGCTGTCCAAAGACAAAGCAAGCTTTATTTATTCGCGATTCAATCTCCATGTCCAAAGAGGTGGAGGATGTTATCATGCTGCCCAGGTAACAGAAGTTGGTTACTGAATTAAGACTTGTGTTATCGATGAGCACAGATCGTTCTTCACGATTTGATCCAGGAACTGGCTGGTGCAGAACCTCGGTCTTTTTAAGATTAATTGTTAATCCGAAGTTTTTAGCTGCACTGGCAAAGCGGTTGGTGATCGCTTGGAGATCTTCGAGAGTATGCGCTACTAGGGCACAGTCATCAGCAAACTGAAGCTCTCGTAACACTAGGTCCCTTACTTTTGTTCTCGCCTTCAGTCTGGTGAGATTGAGAAGACCACCATCAGTCCTGGTTTGTAAGAAGACACCTGAATCTGATGACTCTAATCTGGCATCTTGGATAGGCTTATGGAAACTCCTACAGAAACTTGGTTGCCCTCCACATTTATGCAAAATTATACGCCAGTTTCATGAAGGCATGGAGGGTCGCATCCACATATGTGGTGAGCTGTCCAACCCATTCCCAATCAGAAACGGCGTTAAACAGGGATGCGTTTTCGCTCCTGTCCTCTTCGGATTATTATTATTTTCCCCATGTAAATAGCGTTCTGCGAGTATATAATGACCAGGGTGCTAACATTCGCCTTTTCGCTTATCAAAACAAATTACACTTGTGAAATTGTTTTTCAGCTCAGGTCAATCTGACTATTCTATACCCAGTGCTGTGGAACCTGCAGAAGAAAATAAACTGGCCACAGAATCAAAAATTTTCGCTCCGGTCTATGCAGAGAGCAACAGAGGAGATCATGCATTATGCTGTATTAGATTTGAGTAAAACCAGAAAAATTCCGAGACGTAACCATAAAGATAAGAAAACCGTTTATGCTCCGATATGAATGAGTAATAGATGAGAACAAACTATAAATCATGAACTTAATGTTGACGATCGTAAGAGAACGAATGGCATATATTTCTGGTAACTTTGTATGTGTGTTTTTCAACGCTATTTTTGCGATCTTCCGATAATAGTTTGGGCAGAAGATATACTGTTATATTACACACACAACGCACGACAGAAAGACACGAGCAGACATACGCGATTCTTGCGTATGCCAACTCAGAGAAAAAGGGAAAATGCAATAAAATGAAACCAACACGGAGTATGTCTGGCTGCAGAGAGAACGAATAGCCATGACCGAGACAAGCTGTACAGAAGTAAGAAACGAGTAGCAATTAATATTCCAGCTGTGTATGAATGGTGTGATATCATCCTTCCAAGATGTAAGATAATTCCAATAATAGTTCTGAGAATTTTGCCTTCCACTATTAATTAGTCTTCGATTTGTTGACGAATATTGTTTTAACTATCTTGTAGAAAATGGTAGCTACTCTGTCATACCTTACGGTTACATCCGTTTTATTTAATTGATGAGCTGTCGCTTCTTTTTCCATTGCAATAATACACTAATCACGTTGCTATACCTATCAGCATCTATGAATACTGGAAAAAAACATTGGTACAGTAAGAAATCTCACAATAATAGAAAAAAGGTGGACAGATCTCTTACAAAATAACAAATCGTACCCATTTTGTGATTGACACTGTTAAACCTGGATATTGTTTTATGTCTGGCTTTGCTGCATTATGACTTCCAGCTTCGATACGCTCTTGATGTGAAACGGCTGGAGCTCGATTTTATAAATCTGTCTACCAAATACAAAAGTAGCTAGTAGTTGTACTTCGTCATTCAAACCTGCATCTACTTACGTGGGCGTGTGAAATCATACAAACCGACATGACAAAAGAAAGCCATCGGGTCTGTATAGTAGATATTTTAAAAGAATATAGCAATTCGTATTAACTTTGAGCTCTTCCTCAAAACCCCACCGTTTTCGCCTTTTCAGATATCTGTCCAATTTCGTTTTGAAGACCCCACTATTTGCTTCGAAGAACTACTTTTCTATGATGCGACTTTTTAAAGTAAACTCCACACATCCAAATCCTGACAGCCTATTTTAAAAACAAACAACGAAAGATCATTAATGCAGCAGACAGTGCTACACTGTCTGTCTTTTAAGGCAGGAAGTAGACGCTTTATGTATTTGGCAGCAAGTTGACTCTATGTGCATAGCTTGAAATAAAGATTGTCAAAGGCACACTTGCAATTCATTCGTTTGTACAACGCATGTCCCACCTATTCGCGGACGGTGAAGGACACCTGTTTTCTCATTCGATAAGCCAATGAGAAAATTTCGGAAATCTTTGGCACAACCTTAAATATGCATTTTAATAATAGAGGTAGGGAAGAAACAATTTTCTTAAGCAATTAATAAAGATGAACATTAAATCACAATAGGATGAAACTGTGTTTCTGACTCAGTCCAAGCCTCCAGTTGTACACTCATTCATCCTCATTCATTGTGAGATTGGATGTGAATACACTGTAGTATTTGTGGTTGAGGATATGTGGGAGCCCTAATACTGGGAGTGAGCCAGACTTATTGGCATAATCTGATCCCGCACCCACCACTACTCTGCCCCTTCCCTCCCCTTTGCCTTCCTCGTCAACTTGGCCTCCCCACAAAAGAACATACCTCCCTACATTATTTCTCATCTCCCGTAATACTCTCACACAAGCTGACACAAACTGTCTTCCACTGTCTTACATTCTCTCATAGAATCCCTAGTGCAGAGGGAGGCCATTCGGCCCATCGTACCTGCACCCACAACAACTTACAGCGGCCCTATATTTAACGCTATATATTTACTCTTCTGTTCCCTCGATATTAAAGAGCAATTTAGTATGGCCAATCAACCTAATCGTCACCTATTTGGAGTGTGGGAGGAAACCGGAGCATTCAGAGGATACCCACACAGACATGGGGATAACCAAATTCCACCAGTCATCAAAGCTGGAATTGAACCCGGCACTGTGAGGCAGCAATGCTAACCACTATGCCACCATGCCGTCCCATGTCACCCTCATTATGCTCACATAATCCTCCCTCATCCACTTCTCGTAATCGCGCGCACACGCTCACATTCCCCATTTTCCACTAAAGCGATATCCAACCCCTTTCCTCTGAAAATCACCAAGCTCACCTTTACACTTTCTACCCCTTATGCTCTGTACCATGCACCGCCAGCGGCACACATTGACTCTCCTCCACTAACTCTCCTCCCCATTCTTCCCTCTCTCTCAAACTCCCTCTCACAGCACACATATTCTTCTGTCATTTGCTTACGGAGGCATCAGTAGCACCCACACCTGATGCCTTATGGTCGGCGACGCAGGCCCATCAATGGACTTCCGGAAACTACTCCCTGGCACTTGGGCTTGCTGGGACCTATGCTCCCTGCTAAAGTTTACCCTGGCCCGCACCCCGGCGCTTTCACTGTCTGGGCCTTCCTCACTGTCCTTGGCTCCACGATGCTCGGTTCCCCGATCCTTTTCGTTAGTTCCTTGGACTTCTACTTTCGGGGGCCCCACTTCTTTTCTGAACAGTCCTCGGTTCCCTGGCACCGTTCTTTGGGTCCATGGGCCTTGTGCTCCTTTGATCTCTGGACTGTCTCTCTCCGAACCCCACTTCTTGACTCTCTGGTTTCTACCCTTTGGTTCCCTAGATCTCAGCACCCTTGCCCTAAGCCTCATATTTCCGAGCCCGACTCCGCTGGCGTTTGTTGCTACTCCACTTGCACATTGTTTCTTTCCCATATTTGCTGATGAGAGGTTCGTGAGCAGCGAACATGAAAAAGCAACGGAGGAGAATTGTATGTAGACTCTCCCACGCTTCCATTCAAACTTACGTGTTTGACAGGTACTTTGAAAACCCTGGGGTGTATGAAAGGGCTTCGACTACTGCGTCTGGCTGTCGACAGTTGGACAAGTGTTATTTTATGCAAATTTACAGGGGCTGACTTTTTTGAAAAGAAGTTACTTTTAAGTAACTTCGTTTCACAATCTCCGAGCAAAATGCACTGATTAAAATATGAACAAGTCCTTTCACTATGTTTTATAAATTATCTTCTCGGTTGAATATTTTGCCGTTAAGTCTGAAGAACTAATGATGGCCAACTGCCATCACATCAAAGAAAAATATCTCTTTTGAAAGATCTCTGCAAATAGCCTGTGACTCAATGCACAAATGCTCGCCATGTTAGGGACAAGGTCAGAAAGTCCATGGTACATTATAAAGTTAGACTAGCCCCTGTCCTTTTTGATTTTGGCATTAGGGAGAGCATAAGCTGTTTCTCTCCATGTATGATTCGTTTAACCCAATAGGATTTTTTTTATTAAATCAAAGTTTAATTTACAACGCAGTCAAAACAGAACAAAAAGAATTAAAACACGTTTACCACTTGAAGTATTTAAACATAATAAGATATAATTCTTAACAGCTAGCTATCTCTATAGTTTAAAAATAAGTAATATCCCCACAGACATGCACCCTTCTTCAGAAGTAAGCACATAAACAAATCGGTTCACCTAGGTGTTATGTTTCCAGCACTTTAACGCCTCTGGACGGTTACAGGAATAAACTTTTCTTCTATCTCTCAAGTGGTACCCTCCAAAGAAATAATCTAACTTCCTAGCAGATCCCAGTCTTTAAATCCAGAAAAAGATAATGACACATAGAGAGCTGCCTTTCCCAAGAAGTCCAAAACAACAACTGAGCTCATTTGTCTGTGTAAGAATTGTGCCTCCCAATCACATTACTGTTCCTGTCAATCAAGCTAATCAAGCCCTACCATGAAAAACTCCAGAACTAAAGCAATAACAGAATTGCATTAATCCAAAGTAAAACGAAAACGTTAGCAACTAAGAACAAGTTTGCTGCTGCAGTGACAACTGGGGCTACTGGCTACATTCAAAGTTGAACTGACTGCTAAAATAAAGCCTGTTTTGGAAATAAGAAATAAATACATTTCTTAAGGCCACAGTATTCTCATATCCAGAAGTGCAGTACTGAGTCATGTAGATGAATCATAGCCAGTTCATCCTTTGCGTTAATTTACAGGAAGTGAGTTTCCCACGGACGTGTGTATCCCTAATTTCCCTTGTTTAGTTGCAGTTAAGAGTCAGCCATATTACTGTGGTTGTAGGTCTGAAGTCATGTATAGGTCAGTCCAGGTAAGGAAGGCGGGTTTCTCTCCCTAAAGGACATTAGTGTGTTGTAGGTAAAGATACCTCTTAGACTAATTATGAGTCAAATTACAGCAAGTTTATTCAAAAGCTTTTGGAAGGCACACCTGGTACCCAGGCGTCTCACTGGACACAACTTAAGAGCATATATTTATACCCCCCAGTTACGTGTGCATCTTCTTGGTCTCAATAGTTTTCCGAGCTGTGGGTTGTCCTCTATCGTGGGAACATGGTTGCCTCGGCATTTTTTCATGGTTATCTCAAGGCCGCAATTGACGTTTGTGATTAGCCCTTAGCCAACATACAGGCCGAAAAGACTAGTTAAAATTAATGGAACTGGTGTAACAATCTATGTTCGTAAGTTGTATAGCATATAATATATATGTTGCTACATGACACATAAGGAGTACGTAACGAATATATATGAATATATATTTAGGACATGCAAGCTTCACTATCTTAGACGAAAGTCCATAAAATTAAAGATACAAACATAGATACAAGCGGGGTCAGCTACATTTCTGCACGGGCTGTCATAAACTTATGCCTAACAGCAAGGACAGCTGCAGTCTCTTTGTCTGAGCACGTGAAAACAATTATGGTGTCTATCTGAGAAACATGAAAACAAGCTGAAGCACCAATACTTTTTAACCATTCTCCAAGTATTACAAAATTCGTTAACCCATTCACTACTGCAGTGAATCAGATGGGATGAATTGTCATCTGGTTTTTAAACCAAATATTTATCAAATTTAAATTGCACCTTGGGGCCCTTAAAGCGTTGCCCTAGATCTCTGGTTTATTACTCAGCTGACAATGCCGCTGCCTTCCCTTAGGTTTACACTTCCAGCAAGAATGTGAATCCAAACTGATCGCTGAGTGTTAATGATTTCATTCTTTTACTTGTTTTTCTCTCTACTGTTCCCTCCTTCTCTCCAGCTCCAGCTTACGATCACAGTTTACTGGACTACTGCTGTTTGGTCTGAAGATGGATTCAGATTGACAGCTCTATTGTTGATGGGATATCTTTTTGGTTCGAGCAGATTGAAAGTGCTTACTTCTAATGTTCAAAGCAGAATAAGACCATCAGTTAAATTCGCATGCAGCTTCGGGGAGGTTTCTCGTTGTTAAGCTTCTTGAGATTCCAATTTGTTTAATTACAGGAAGGATTTTGTCCAACACAGAATGTCCGCCACACATAGCTGTCTCGTACCATGCAATTACTCCACAAAATGAAAGGATGTATCTTATTGGTTAAGTATAACACAGTTAGTTAAATATTCAATCGTACACGAATTGATTGTGGATCACCCTTTAATGATTTTGCAGTTAAAGACAATTATTACAGCACAATAGATCTTTGCAATCCAAAAACATCAGATATTTAAAAATTTGTTCATGAATTGTGGGTGTCCATAGAATATAGAAGCCATTTGGCCTAATTCCGTTCCTTCATTCAATCATGACTGACAAGTTTATAAACCCCACTCTCTGGCCTTTTACCCATAACCTATGAACCCATCATCAAGCAATACCTATCCATCTCTGTCTTAAATATACCCAATGACCTGGACTTCACAAGCTCCTGTTGCAATGAATTCTATGCAATACTGCCCTCAGGTTCAAGAAATCCCTCCTCATCTCAGTTCTTTGGAGCCATTCCTTTATTTTAAGGCTGTGTCATTGGATCCTAGTCTCTCCTACCTATGGAAACATCTTCCTCACATCCATCATTTACAGGTCTTTCAATATTCTGTAAGTTTAAATGAGATCCTCCTTTATCCTTTTCAAATCCATCGAGTACAGATTGACAGTCCTCAAATGCGCCTCATCCATCAAGCTTTTCATTTCTGGGATCATTCGTGAACCTTCTCTAGACACTCTCCAAGCCAGCACATCTTTTCTTAGATACAGGGCCCAAAATTGCTCACAATGTTCCAAATATGATCTGATCAGAGTCTTATAAAACCTCAGCAATAATCCTTGCTTTTGTATCTAGTCCTCTCGTAAGGAATGCTAGCATTGCATTTGCTTTCCTAACTACTAGCTCAACCTGCAAGTTAAACTTGATCTAATCATGAACTGGGACTCCCAAGTCCCTTTCCACTTCAAAATTCATAAATTTTCTCCCATTTAGAAAATAGTCTAAGCTTCTATTCTTTCAACCATGATGCATAACATCACATTTCCACATTCTATTCCATCTGCCATTTCTTTGCCCACTCTCCTAACCCATCTAAGTCCTTCTGCAGCTTCCCTGTTTCCTCAATATTGCCAGTCCTTCCACCTACCTGTGTACCATCTGCAAACTTAGGCACAGTGTCCTCACTTACTTCATCTAGATATTGATGTGGAAAGCGAAAAGATGTGATCCTAACACTGAACTGTGTTGAATTATAGCCACCGGCTGTCATCCTGGAAAGGATTCTTTTTCCCACTCTCTGCCTTTGGCTAGTTAGCCAATTTTCTATCCATAATAGTACATTTCTCTAATACAATGGACTCGTATCGTACTCAGCAGCTTCCTGTGTAACAAATTATCAAAGGCCTTCTGGAAATCCAAGTAGATAACATCAAGTGGCTGTCCTTCGTCTAACCTGTTCGTTGCCTGCTCAAGGAATTGAAACATACCTGTTAGGCATGACCACCACTTGATGATATCATGCCGATTTCACCACATATTACCATGCATTTCCAAATATTCCAAAATCTTATCTCAAGTAATGGACTCTAAAATCTTGCCCGCGATAGAGTTCAGGCTAATAGGTCTGAAATTTCCCATTTTTTTGCCTCCCTTGTTCAACATTAGCGATTTCCCAGTCCGTTGGGGCCCTCCCTGATTGAATTGATATCTAAACAATCACCACTAATAACTTCACTACCTCTTTAGCTAGCTCCTTTGAGCTCTTGTGTGCAATTTATCTGGCCTAGGAAATCCACCGAACTTCAGACCTTCCAGTTTCGCGAGCACCTTCTCTTTAGTAATGGCCACAATACTCAACTCTGCCCTCTGACTCTCTTGAATTTTTTAACGTTATTGCTGTCTTCCGTCCTGAAAACTGATGCAAAGTACCTGTTCAGATCCTTCAGCATTTATTTGTTCCCCATTATTACTTCTCCGGCTTCATTTTCCAATGGCCCATTGCCCACTCTCAACTTTTATTTATCTAAAAAAGACCTCTTGCAATCATCTTTTACATCACTAGTAGCTTATACCCATATTTCATCTATTACCCCTTTTTACTTGTTTAGTTATCCTTTGTTGGCGAAGACTTCTCAATCCGATGGCTCCCTACTAATCTTCGTCACATTGTATGCTTTAATTCCCCTGACTTCTGTCCTTAGTCATGGTTGCCTCGCTTTCCTCTTAGCATGCTTTTTCCCCCTGGGCGAAAAAGTTCATTCGTGAACCAGGTGGTTTTTTCCAGGAATCATTTCATGGTCATCACTTGACTTTTAACTGCAGATGATTATTGATTTCAAATTTCACTATCTACGTTGGTGGAATTTAAACCTAGATATCCACAGCATTACCCGAGATCTCTGGGTTACCAATGCAGCAGCAATGCAGGTATTTTGTAGCGAGTTGTAGTTGTTAGTGTAGCTCGCAAGTTTCACATTTCATCACAAGCATTTCCTGAGTCACTATCCTGATTGGGCAGAGATGTGTTATCGCAGTGAGATTTCTAGTCAATGCCAGAACAATGGTCTTGGTTTCTTACCTCAAAGAGTGCTGCCCAAAAAAGTGCATTGATTTTTACTGCATAACGTCTCTCTTTGTCAATTGCATGAATTGTGGGTGTCCATAGAATATAGAAGCCATTCGGCCTAATTCTGTTCCTTCATTCAATCATGACTGACAAGTTTATAAACCCCACTCTCTGGCCTTTTACCCATAACCTATGAACCCATCATCAAGCAATAGCTATCCATCTCTGTCTTAAATATACCCAATGACCTGGACTTCACAAGCTCCTGTTGCAATGAATTCTATGCAATACTGCCCTCAGGTTCAAGAAATCCCTCCTCATCTCAGTTCTTTGGAGCCATTCCTTTATTTTAAGGCCGTGTCATTGGATCCTAGTCTCTCCTACCTATGCAAACATCTTCCCCACATCCATCATTTACAGGTCTTTCAATATTCTGTAAGTTTAAATGAGATCCTCCTTTATCCTTTTCAATGGTCAATGGTATTTTACATCCAACGTCAAGTTAGAGGACTGCCTTTTGCTGTTTCATTGGCAATGCAAACAAGCAAGTAAGTAGCTCACCACACTGAATTATTCACATAAAACACACCAGGAAGATTATTTTTTTCATTTTCATTTGCAAGCAACAAAAGTACTGGTCATGATTGGGCTCAGATACAAAGTAAAACTTTAAAATACTTTAAAATATATGGTTTTTTAACATGTTGGTGAAATTTTAAATTCCACAAATATAAGATTAAGATTTCAACGTGAGCTCGGGTGTTTAGCAGTAAGAATAAAGTAAAACATTTAAAAAATACACGGTCCTCTCTTATTAGTAAGGCATAATCTTTTCCAAGGAATTTTATAAATGGGCTAGCAACCGAGAAGGAATGTTCCCATTACGTTATGATTCCAGGCAAATTGCAATATTTAATTACTTACAAGCCATGTTAATTAAGTTATTAACATCCGTTTTGTTCTGCACTTGTGCGAACTCTGCCGTAATTGCAAGCGTAAAGTAAAAGGCGTAAAGAAATATGAAATTTGGTTCTGTGTTGATATTCAGCACTTATATTTCTTGTCGTGCATCCCATGTGTCTGCGCATTTTCCTTGCCTCTAGGATTTCTTTTTCCAAGAACTAATTACTTCGACTTCCGGGTAAGTCAGCCGGTTATCAAATGCGTCTTGCGGTCTATAAAGAGATGTTTTGTAAGTGAGGTGTTAACTTCATTGATCCACAGAACACATAACAAAACGAAATGATTTCATCATAACATTTGCGTCGCCTTTAGCTTTGCGAACTTACATGTTAGGTCACTATATTAGGCAAATTCTTTCAACTGATATCTTGTCCCTAAACTATGTTTTTTACCCCAACTTCCCTATGGCTGCCAATTTGGTTTAAAAATAATTGCAACGCTACGAAGGATACACTATAGGAATGTTCATTGCATTCACTATTGCACAAGTCACTTCTTTGACGCAGTGCGAGAAAGTGAGGATCTTGCGTAGTTGTTCTTGTATCTGTCCTTGGAGAGGGTTTTCTTTTTAGTCCCATACACCTGTATTTTCTCCCCATACTAAATTATTTTTTAAAAAATAGATATCACCTTCTCTTGTAAATTTTTGGATGAATTATGCTTCCAGCAGTTCCGGTATGGGCGGTACTGTAGCACAATGGTTAGCACTGCTGCTTCATAGGAACTTGGGTTCGATTCCTGGCTTGGGTCATAGTCTGTCTGGAGTTTGCATATTCTCCTCATGTCTATGCGGGTTTCCTCCGGGTGCTCCGTTTTCCTCCCACAATCCAAAGATGTGCGGATTAGATCGTTTGGCCATGCTAAAAATGGTCTCTAGAGTCCTCAGTGGCGTACGCTAGAGGGATTAGCGAGTAAATATATAAGGGTATGGGCTGGGGCCTGGATGGGATTGTGGTGGGTGCAGACTCAATGAGCCAAATGGCCTCTTTCTGCACTGTAGGGTTTCTACGATTTTCTATGAATTCATACTGTAACATTCTCTGACTGAGAAAGATTCTCGTACCTCTCTGTTCTTTTGGTGATAATGTTCGATTACATCCTCTTATAACCCACTCATTGTCAGTGGAAATAAACTTCCCCGTTGACTGGCGCAAGAGCTTCAAAATTTCAATTTTTTCAATCAGATATTCATGATTTTAAATTAAAAAGTCTCTGTGTCAAGTTGATCCTCAAAACCAAAACCTTCTCCAGAATTAGCAATCCAGAAACCTAATTATTAATAAGGTCCAACGAATCTCAATCTAATTCCAAGCCATGAGTAATACTTTCAGGCAGCAATTATGTGAAATATGATAAAAATTTACTGAGCGTCTTTCACGACCACAGCTCGTCCAAATGAACAACCGATGAGTCCCTTCGAAGGATTGTCATTGTTGCAACAGAGGAAATATTGCAAGCTCCATCCAGCAGAAGTATTTTCGAGTGAACTTTGATACAAGATCTCGAATTTAACAGCCAGAAACACGTTGAAACGTCGAAATGCTAATGCTGCATCCGCCTCCAAGACCTTAACTAAACCAACTTTCAGTGCCCCAAGTGTGGATCGTAAGTGTAAAGCTTCTGTTTGGCATTAACTATATTGACATGAAGCATAAAAGCGAAAATTAGAAAATGTTGCAATTCTTTTTATTTCCACTAGAGCCAGCAAAATCTTAGTAAGCAACAGTGCCAAATGTCAGAAGTTCTTAGTTCAACATAAAATGTGCACATTACATGTAAGACATCGGTCAGAAGAGTGTTTATATACACAGGTTTGCCACGGCCTTTTGCTTCATCTCTTCTCTGATGGCGTATTAAAGCGCAAAATCCAAAAAGTCATTGTCAATAATGCATAACATGATTCTGCAAATAAACAGATAATTACCGGAGGATAAAAAAAAAGAAGCATTATTAAACTCCGAAACTTGTGTTGACGCGAAGGATGCTGAATGGCAAATGCTAATGCAAAACTACATTGTTTTAAAAGAAACCTCTAAATGATGGGGGAAATAATTTTGGATAAATAATTCTCGGAGTGTGTCAGAGAAGACATTTTTGGATTGGATGTGATGGGAGATTGCGGTCTGAAAACACAATCTGTCTTTAAATGCATGCCGATCTAAAATAAATACTCTAATCAATATTGCAGGCCAATTTCAAACCCAACAATCAAATGAAAACTTTCAGCACCAATGAAAAATTGAGTTCACAGTGGATCAATAGTTTTTTGCTGCTTACTGGTTGTTGCCTGTTATTCCGACTTTATATTTTAATTCCGTACTAATGCGATATCCTACCTTTAGGGTTGCCCAATATGAACAAGATTCTCATGATGATCAACAGTAGCAAAACCATCAATGCGAAGCCTATGCACCCAAAAATCCGTAAGTAAGATGAGGATGAGATGCTGTCACGACCTGAAAGATTGACAAAACTTTCAAACTTAGAGCTGTGCAAGTGTCATCTGCAGTCACAACTGCAAAGAGATCCCAATATTGAAGAATTCTATTTTATTTATAATTGTCACATGTATTAGCATACTGTGAAATGTATTACTTCTTGCGCGCTATACAGACAAAGCATACCATTCATAGAGAAGGAAACGAGCGAACGCCGAATGTCGTGTCATAGTCATAGCTAGGGTGTAGAGAAAGATCAACTTAATGCAAACTAGGTGCATTCAAAAGTCTGATCGCAGAACGGAAGAAGCTGTTTTTGAGTCGGTTGGAACTTGATATCAGACATTTGTATGTTTTTCCTGATGGAAAAGGATGGAAGAGAGAATGGTGGGGGTGCGAGAGATCTTTAATTATGCTGGCTAATTTGCCGAGAAATGCCGAATTGTTCATACTGGGGAATCAGAATATCTTTTTTTGTTGAAAATTCATTTTCCGCTATTTAAAACTAAGCGTTGCATGTTGGGATGGGTAAGTGACACATTGCATCATTTAACCTGTAGAAAACTAAAAGGTAATCAGGAGATTACAGCAACTGCCACTGATTAGTTGTCGGCCAATTTGCGCTGTCGCTCAAGACGAATTTCAGGGGGCGAAAATTTTCAGTTTGAGTTAGCCCGGAAAACGGAAAATCCCAGCCGGGGTTAACAGACCTCCCGCCCCCTGCCAGCTACAATTCCCGTGGTGGGCAGAATGGGAAAATTATTTTAACTATCGCCTCACCGATACTTAGTCCCAGTTTTTTTTTCACACTTGGTTACTATCGTTGCTATAAAATATTTCTTTTGTTTTACTAGATTAGGTAATTCAAGTATTAATTCCTCCTTGGCATTGTCTGGAGTTGCATCAGTGCTTCTTGATGTTAAGGATTTCTCTCTATGTAAGTCTACGCTTGTTAATTTTCTCCACAAAATGTAAGTGTAAAACTTTACCTACGGTGACAACGCACCATTTCAATTTCAATCCATTTCTGGCATTATTTCAAGAAAGCTAAATATGCAACAAGTATTTGATAACCAGAAGACAGAATTTTAGTTGAACACGTTTTCCATTCCACTAAAAATCGCCAACACAGAAAATGTTAAGATATACATTTGCCACAGAGCCGTCAAGGATTCATTTCCATTTGCCACTTCAGGATGAAGAACTCTAACCCAAGTCTCAGATCTGCGCCGGACTAGAGAAATCCACTTGTGATTACAATGGGGAGGCACTAAATTATGAGTTGAAGTGGGAATTTGGCAGATAATGAACGCAGTTTGAATATACAATATTGATGAATTAAATTGAACCGGTGAGGGAAATGAATTTTGTGAAAACAACATTTTCTGGGTTTCAGTATTTACTGAGCTGTTGAGATGCAATTGCATTGCGCGAATATGCAAATTTGGTTGTACAATAAATTGAAAGTAAAATCTGGCAATATAAATAACGCGGTCCAACCGAGACCGGCTTTTCACTCCCGACCAAAAGTGGAAGTTTCTTCGATTTAAGAAGTTGTCTCTATTCCGAGGAGCTGCTCGGCCTGAAAATGGAAAAGCAAAGGCAGTGGAAACAAAGAATACATTTCAATACTTTAAATAATGACCTGATTTTATAAATATAGTTTACATTTTATTGCCATCGTTGCCCCTGCGCTGAAATTTACAATCCATTCACTTTCAACGACGTTAGATTTTACTTCATTGTCATTTTTTCCAAGAAAACTGATTTCATACCTGGTTTACAATTGGGAACTACGTAAGTTGCCATGGCCGGAATCTGGAGAGTTGCATGAGAAACTAGGCAGGTATAAACAGTCCCTCCCTGGACAGGTTGTGTCTCTTCAAAGCATCTGGAAGCTTCAAACATTCCAGTTTTGCTGAGTTGTTTGATGGTATGAATTCCATTCTCAATGCTTTCATTATTTTTGTACCAAGTGATAGTTAGATCCGCCGGGTAAAATGAAGCCATTTCGCACACAAGCATCAAAGAATCAGGTACATTGCTTGCAGATGCGCGGGGAAGAATCTTCATGGGAGTTGGAAGAGCTGGCGAAAGATCGAAAAATGAATTTATATATACCGTAAATTCTTCAGAGTGGCATTCACTTTTATTCAATTTGAGCTAAGACAGCTCAAAGAGCTATCAATCTGTTTATTACTAGCGGAATTAAAAATCGCTCTGTAATTATTGTAGATTGTTGCATCATAGAGTATAAAGAATGCCAGTCGGTTCATTGCATCTGCGGTGGCTCTATGCAAGAAATAAGCAATTAATTTCACGTCTCGGCTCTTACTCCAGTGCAGCAAGTATTCTACTTCAAATGCATATAAAATTTCCTTTTTAATTTCTACTGAATCTACTTGTAACGAGCATTCCAGATCTTTTGAACTGGGCGCAATTTTATCCTTCCCTATATAAATTCTCGAAATTAGATTTTTCTGTTTGGATGAATAGGTAGAAGAACTCGAAAACGGGTGAAGCATTTGGAGTTGCTCTTGTATTGAATTGGAAATCGTACATTAAAACAGAAGTACGCTTGTAAAACTCTTGGAAACACCACCTGCTCTATATATACATTCGCTTCAAAGCGGAAGAGTATGACTTGTGTTCTGATTATAATTGGATTCAATAAGAATACATGTATCTTTTTTGCTAATAAGCACTGTTTTAAACTATTCGAAATATTACTTGTGCATAAATTAATTCAAGTTGTTTCACAATCTGCATCCACATTTCAATGAACTGAAAACATTTTTTTGTGCAGGTTGAACGCATGAAAGAGCAGAAGTAATGATTACCAAACAAGTATGACGGTAAAAAGAGTATCTTTGTTTCATGACTCCAATCTTTCTATTGGAGCAATTAATTTCCAATGTAACTATTTAAAAATCGGCCAAGCGAACTCTGAAGGGATGCGAATCTTTGTTGTTTATTTGAGTAACCTTGAGACTATGCAGCTTATCGTCTTAACACTTCTCTTACCACGGACGACGAGGGTTGATCCACTGCCATTTGTGACCCATTTTCCCTGAAGTGTCACTCCGCAGTAATAGACTCCAGAGTCCTGAATACTGATATTCAGAAGTTGAAAGGAGGCTCTCCCATTCCCAGTGGCAAACCATTTCCTGTTATCTGATCCTGGCCGCATCAAATCCTTTTCGCCTAGTTTCCACCAATGAAAGTTCACATCTAAACTGTCGTGAGAAGTAGGAAACGTGCAGTCGAATGCAACATTAGCCCCGATTATCGAATTGATATTTTCAGGGGACTGAGTCACTTCAATCAGAGGATTAGCAGCAACTATGAAAGAAAATGAACACTCGTTTTAGTTATATATAAAAAAGACAGAGCGAGAGCGAGACACAGACGGAAAGACAAGGTGTGAACTATAATAAATACCAATCAAGGTAATCCAGATGACCTGTGCGCTGTGAAGCACAACACTCGATGCCATTTTAGCGATAGGTACTGGATGTGTGAAATTAACACGAAAGTCTCGATCTGAGGAGAAATAGCGCCACGTATAACATGATGAACAGTGTAAGGTGATGACGTAAGAGGCGATACTCTGCTGATTTTGGTGCCATCGGCCGAGTTTAAAGAGTAAGCTGAAGGCGTATGCCCCAGGTATATTATTTAACCCTTACCACAGAGCATTCAATATAACTTCAAATTTCTTTCGTAAGGTATCTTTAAAGTTGCATAATGCATCGTACTTGATGAAATACTTTTGCGGAATCGTCTGAGCTTTCCAATGCAACTTGGTGTGTTTTATGGGCATCTGTAATTGTGAAAGGAGGGGTCATAATAGTCCGTTTCCAATGCCGCGTGCACCATGCGTTGCAACTTCTTTTATATTCAGAAGCTGCGATTCACGGGCAAATATCGGGGTTACAACGCGTCAGATGGAAAACAAGAATAATCAAGAGACGGTTATTATTGACAGTAATTTGACTGACAAAAAAAACCCAATCCTCCCATCATCAGAGAAAGCAAATTACGAGCTCTGATTGGAAGACTTCAGGAGGAACAGGTCTTGAATTCAATAGTCTGTAGAAATTATCTAAAGTTTTCTGGTTAATATATTTATTATAAAAAGAGGGAAATAGTTGGAGCCATGCAATATAGAAAATTCATGATATGGGGGCGGGGGGGGGGGGGGCGAACAGGCAAAGGTTCAATCAGATTAAAAATAATTGTTCGGGATAGACCTAAAGATGTAGGAAATTTCGAACCAGTTAATAAGGTTTTTAATAAGACACTGACAGGACTACAAATAAAGAATTAAATGATTTTCAAGCATATTAATAACTTAATGAGTGAATAGTTTACTCATAAATGAAATCAGTAAGAGGTCATAAATGATTTCATATATGAGTAAATTATGATTTTAAAATATATATACTTTTATGTATTTTAAGTGTTGTCTAAATCACCGTTCTTTTCAGGCGAAAGCAGGTTACGGTAAGAGATGATAGTAAAGGCGAATAGTTTAGAGTCAAAGGCCTGGAAACCCGTAGTTAGCAAAGTTCATATCAGGAAACTTTCTTATGCGGGAACACATATTGCAACATCAACAAGTAGGTTTAATCATTGTCTAGCCTTAAGATGGGTCGTGCCCGGACGCGTGATCACAGTTTAATCCAGTTTGAAAATGATCCGATGGGAACATCCACTTTGACCTCTAAAGTAAGCGTTTAGGATAGTTAGACAACAAGAAAGTGACTTAGTCAAAATGAGAGTTAGGACTAAATTTGGATTAAATTGACGAATGAGATATCGTCATGCTGGATGGTACAATGCAATTGGCTGAGGTGATATTTTTGGATGATTATTGATTAATTTATATTAAATATAATTGATTTAAAACTATTATAAGACGGGAATAATTGATAAGAAAAACGGTAAATTTCTCAGGTTTTGATTGTATACGTTAGATTTACCAGAGAGGTCCTATCTCAAAGCTATTTAACGCTTTTGATTATTTGCTGCATGTTTTTGCTTTGAATAAATGTTATATTTTTGTGCAGAGATATCTGCGTCATGGGTTTGTTATTGTTTATAGTTAAAGCAATATCTTTCATCTCGATTTATCCCACAGCACCTGACAACTCGGCTGTTGCTATGTCTATCTATGTTTGAAAGGTTGCAATCTGATAACATCTATGGACATGTTCGACTCATAATATCATTGGACTTAGCAGGCACTTCAGAGCTGCGGATGCATAAATAATGTTTCGGGGCGCAATGTTATAACACAGTTAATTATAATGATAGTTGTCATCAATGTAAATCGTTGCCACAATGACTTTCCAGAAACAATTGCATAAGAACTTAGGTTCGCATGTTACAAAATAAACACTGAATAATCATGTGTTGTTTAACAATAGCCATGTCTGTACGAGTCTAGGAAAGATTCAGACTTAGGAGTTCATTATCATTGTGTCATGAAGTATCATGTTGTCAAAACTGATGCCCTCTCTCGATTTCAGCGTGTTATTAATAAAGTAATTTAATACTTGCAGTTCTCATATGTCTCACAGTCGCACATTATGAAGTTTCGGGTATTTATTTTAAATAAAGCGATATACACGGAAGTGAAATTTCAGATTGATTGGTTAAATATAGTGCAGTTGACTGGATTGCAATAGCCGATGTGAAACACACACTGTGATCGAAATTCAGAGCAGCATCCGGTTAGAGATGCAAGCTACTTTAGACGTTTTGTAAGGGCGATGTTGTTGGTCTCTTTTAGGAAGGGCGATGTTATTGGACAGCACTTCATAGCCGTACAATCCCTGCCACTGAACGGGATGAAAGCAGCAACGTCAAGGGAATGCAATCACCTCCAATCTCTTCTGTAAATATCACACCACATTGACTTGGAGGCACATTACGCTGCAACATCTTAAGTCAATATCCTAGATTTTACTAGTCAACAGGTAACATTTGTAGAAAAACAAACAATCACCAGCCTGTATAAATTTGCGTTGGCACCTGCATGTCAACAGTAAAAACATGAAAACCATTAAGCCACACAAGACTGGTCCACGGTGGAAGAGACTTGAGGTACCGAAGTGAGGACAACAGTCTGAAATAATTGAAGAGATAATAAATGTTGTAATAAGGGAATCGTTGGTTTTTAGTTGGTATTTATAGAAGCGCTAAGTTATCTTCCAGTTTAAGTTAGTGTTTAAAAGGTTTAGATTTATCTGCGCATTAGCTTCATCCCTGCTGCATAGCTCAAGCCATTTATATCAACTGGAGATGACGTACTGTATTTTGAACAACTTTGTGCTAAAATGCATTCGGGTTTCAGTTCCACCTCTTAAGGTTATGTCAAGTAGGCTGGACAGAACAGCGTTTATATTGTTTGGAAACAATCAGGTCGAAGAGTGAACTGGGTTCGGCGTCAACGCCGTGCTGGGCAGAAAAGGCTTCCAGCAAACAAACATTTCGATTGTTCAAGAAGCTTGAAAAGAAGTTTCGGCTTCTTAGATATCCCCATTGTGTACAGTAACATTGACAATGCCCCTACTTCGCATCAATTATTTGTCAAAACCATCGACACACTTTTGTTAGTATTCTGGATTAGCACTTTTAAATTGTGCTATAAACAAATGCTCTATAACCGTAAATCTGTCTGTAGACCAGACAATGGAAATTGCGCGGTTCGAGACCCAACAGTAGATCATAGCACTGTAGCACAGTGGTTAGCACTGCTGCTTCACAGCTCTAGGGACATGGGTTCTAATCCCGGCTTGGGTCACTGCCTGTGTGGAGTTTGCACGTTCTCCGCTTGTCTGTGTAGGTTTTCTCCGGGTGCTCCGGTTTCCTCCCACAGTCCAAAGATATGCGGATTAGGTTGATTGGCCTTGCTAAAAAAAAATATCTCGTAGTCTTCTGGGATGCTTGGGTTAGAGGGATTAGCGGGTAAAATATGTAAGGATATGAGGGTAGGACCTGGGTGGGATTGTGGTTGGTGCACAATCGATGGGCCGAAGGCTCTTTTTCTGCACTGTTGGCTTCTATGACCACAGACTGCAATAAAGAGAGAAAGGAGCAAAAGAAGGATGGGTAGAAAGAATAAAAGGGGAAAATAATCTAAAATCTAGCAGTCACTTTCGATCGAGACCTCGCCTTGCAATGTCAACACATGCTTGTCCAATAACTTATGTCATTTTAGGGGCAACACTAACAACCATTAAAGGTGGGAGCTTTATCAGTTTTGCTGTCCACAGTCTATTCGTGCATAACGAGGTTACAAGATCTATTACAAAACCAACTGACCTTCCCCATGCACGAATTTCAAACTAAGCTCACAAAAGGACTTGATCAGGAAGAAGCGAGAGGCTTACATTAGATCTAGGCAACTGGGGACTGAGACAGCGCTGGAAGCTTATAGAGAGTGTAGACGGGATCTTAAAAGGGGTGTTAGAAAGGCAAAAACGGGCCACAAAGCGGCTCTGGCAAGCAGGATTAAGGAAAATCCTAAGGCATTTTACTCCTATGTAAGGAGCAAAAGGATGGTTAGAGGCAAGATTGGACCTCTCAGGGACAGAGGAGGGGATCTATGCTTAGAGCCTGAGGGAATGGGGGAGATCCTGAATGAATACTTTGCGTCGGTATTCACGCAGGAGACTGGCCAGATGTCTGTTGCTGATTTTGACAAAGTTGAGGATCCGTTGAGGGAAATAAAGATTACGAGGAAAGAGGTGTTGGGGCTGTTAGGCAGCTTAAAGACATATAAAGCTCCGGGGCCTGATGGCATTTACCCCAGGCTGCTAAGGGAGTTGAGGGAAGACCTAGCTGGGCCTCTGGCGCAAATCTTTGTCTCTTCCTTGGACACAGGTGAGGTCCCAGAGGACTGGAGGATAGCAAATGTAGTACCGTTGTTTAAAAAAGGTCAGAGGGATAACCCAGGGAACTATAGGCCGGTGAGCTTGACTTCAGTTATAGGTAAGCTAATGGAGAGGATCCTCAGGGACAGGATGTATGAGCATCTGGAGCGCTGCGATCTGATCAGGGATACGCAGCATGGCTTCGTCAAGGGGAAGTCTTGTCTTACAAATCTAGTGGAATTTTTTGAAGAAGTGACAAAAACAGTTGATGAAGGACATGCTGTTGATGTCGTCTACATGGATTTCAGTAAGGCGTTTGACAAGGTTCCTCATGGTAGACTGATAGAGAAGGTGAAGGCGCATGGGATACAGGGCCAGGTATGTAGATGGGTCGAGAACTGGCTCGGGAGGAGACAGAGGGTAGTAGTGGAAGGCTCTTTTTCCGACTGGAGGCCTGTCACTAGTGGAGTGCCACAAGGCTCAGTACTAGGTCCTCTTCTATTTGTGGTTTACATAAACGACTTGGAAGTTGGGGTAGGTGGTGAGATCAGCAAATTTGCTGATGACACTAAGATGCTTGGATTGGCGGGTACAGAGGAGCAGTGCCAGGCAATACAACAGGACATAGACAGGTTGGTAGACTGGGCAGATAGATGGCAAATGGAATTTAATCCGGATAAATGCGAGGTGATGCATTTTGGCCGGAAAAATGTAGAAGAGAGCTATAGGATAAAAGGTAAAACTATTCGGAGTATAGAGACGCAGAGAGACCTGGGGGTGCAGGTTCACAAGTCTCTGAAGGTGTCTTTACAGGTGGAGAAGGTGATAAAGAAAGCGTATAGTATGTTAGCTTTCATAGAAAAGGGTATAGAATACAAGAGTAGGAGTTTGATGTTGCAATTGTATAGAACGTTGGTTAGGCCTCACTTGGAATACTGCGTCCAGTTCTGGTCGCCGTACTATCGGAAGGATGTGGAGTCCTTGGAGAGAGTGCAGAGGAGGTTTACCAGGATGCTGCCTGGTATGGAAGGACTGTCTTATGAGGAACGATTGAATAGACTGGGGTTGTTTTCCCTTGAAAGACGTCGGCTTAGAGGGGATCTAATAGAGGTGTATAAGATTATAAGGGGTACAGATAGAGTAAATGGTGGTAAACTTTTTCCACCTTCAGAAATGGATAGGACGAGGGGTCATGGCCTTAGGGTGAGGGGGGCTATGTATAAGACGAATATTAGAGGGCAGTTTTTCACACAAAGGGTAGTGGGGGTGTGGAATGCACTGCCGAGTAAGGTGGTGGGAGCAGGCACGCTAGGGCTGTTTAAGGGTCTCTTGGACAGCCACATGAGCGGTATGCAGATAGAGGGATATAGTAGGACTGTTTAACTATGACTTTTTTTTTCACAGGTAATTCGGTCCAACTTGACCAACAAGGAGCATGCATTCGGCAGGTGGTGCGAGGACAGCTCTTGGATGTTGATTCATGGGTTGCCTGGTGCTTCATGTCGTAAATGAGTGCTTTATCTGGACCATCTGAAGGGCACCATGACAGCTCAGTGACTATCGCTGTAGCTGTGCAGACACTTGGAATTGGGCCGGTGTCTGCGGGAGTTTGCGCGTTCTCCCCGTGGTTGCGTGGGTTTTCTCCGGGCGCTCCGGTTTCCTCCCACATCCCAAAAATTCGCTCTTAGGCTGATTGGGAAACAAATTGACCCTATATTGAGATTCTTCCATATTAGGAATAACCTAAAATTAGAATAAGAAAATGGAATTGTTACTATAAAGTTATGACGGCGGCGCGGGCTCGTTGGGCCGAAGGGCCTGTTTCCCGTGCTGTGTTGCTCTTTGAAAAAAAAATCTGAGATTAACTGTAGAACTCCAGCACATAAACATATGTCAACAGACATTCGGGTCCCCAAGTACTGCAAGGTTCAGCACCGAATTTCGGGGATTCCTTATTCGCGGAGCCACCAGCGAGCAGTCAGAGATGTTTGAGCGATGTTTGTTTCCTCTGAGGATAATTCGAGACAACAGGTCGCTATATCAAATGGAGTTCTTGAATTTTAAATAAAAATCTCAAGTGCAAAATAGTTAGTAGACTGAAAAGAAATAAATTGCTCAAATAATTGTCAGAATAATTGCATCAAAAGAATGTATTCCTGGATATTTCGGAAGTATGGCTTAAATGACTTTTCTTTGAAAATCCGACCACTGCGATCGATGTGCTTGACTGAATGTGAGTGAACACGTACATCTGTTTCTATCTAACTGTCTCTCCTTGATAGCTAAATACACATGCGGTTTCGTGTTTCCAGGAAGAGAAACAATTTTGTGCGACATGCAGCACCGTTCTATCACGGCTGCAAATGCCATCGGCTTACCACTAAAGTGGATGTAGTCCATGCTTCTACTGTTTAAAAATACACACTCTGTAAATATCATGCTACGTATCTTTTAATTTAGGCCACCTTTATCGGCTGTGATGACATTGTCAGTGAGATACATGGTTATTTATATGGTGCCCTGCTTCGTATATCTAAAAAAAATATATACTGAGAGTAACTGAATGTCCAACTTCTCACTCCCAAACTCTAACTAGTATAAAAAGCATGAAACGACATATCCACAGTATCATGCGTACAGGGGACAGTAATTGGTGAGAAGGTAAAACAAATTTGATGGATAAAGATAGAAGCAGCTAAGGAGTGAATTTCACCCCATCTGAGTCTGCGAAGACACTTCCTCTTTGTTATGTCGACTTTTTAAATAATGTATGCACTTTAATAGTGCTGATTAAATATTTGTTTTCAATGGGTATGCACACAGACTGTGAATTGGACTTGCATGTCTGTGAGGCCGAACACAGGCAGTCATGCGTGCATTTTGGGCATTAATCGAGCTTTTGTTCGTCAGATCCAAATTTTCCACTCCCTTGCGTATAATAAAATGTACAATGTTCGTAAAGTCAAAGCAGAATCTTCCAAACTGCCCATATTACTTTCAGTAAAAAGCAAAGAATGGTCATAATGCAGATGAAACCGAACAGCAAGACGTCCCATAAGAAATCGTTTATAAAATACGACGCTTGGACTATAGTGATTAGCAGCTCTTCTCTTCAAATATCCCAACCAATAAGTGATTAAGTTAAAATTGTATTCACTTTTGGCGTTTTAGAAATGTGTCCACAATTTAAAAGCTGGACGCCATATGATCAGTCCTTACGGCATTGCAGACTACTCCATTCCACGGCTTGCTAAATCTTCAGCGTACTCAATAAACGGCCAGAAGTTGTACTTGGGCCAATGCACACATTGCATATTTTCTGTTTCTGATAGTCCCTCAAACCTTGGAGCACGCTACCTGCGGAGCACGGACCGTGGTAGGAAGCTGCGTTTGGTGGCCTTTAACGCGAGGTGGCTATTGCGCAGCAGCTGCAGCACAATTCTGGCTGACAAGGAAGCCCTCCCGTTCTTACTGTCTGCTAATGGCAGGATTTTCAGGTTAATAATCATCCTGCTTAGCCACGTCATGAAGGCACTTTCCTTGACCAACGAGCCCCGGTATGGAGTTCAAAGCGGGAATTTCTGGTGCAGATGTCCATGTGCCGCAAACGTTGCGTGTAAAATTGGAAATTGAAAATACAAAGAACCAAGAAAATTACAGCTCTCCAAGCCAGTACCGACCATGCTGCCCTACAGAACTAAAACCCCCAATCCTTTCGGGGACTACATACCTCTATTCCTATCTTATTCATGTATTTGTCCAGAAACCCATTAAAGTCAGGATTGTGTCTGTTTTCAATACCTCCCCGGAAACGTGCTCCAGGCACCCACGACTTCTGTGTAAAAAAACACAAGATAGAAGCAATTTCGCCGCCTTAACATGGCGCAATTATAGATTCAGATTCCTAATGAGGTAAGGAAGGTTTATGATGGTAACAATTAAACATATATCCGTATCAGATAGGTATTTTCTGTTTCTGCAATTATATAGAAAAGTGAGGTGCAATAACCGTCGCTCCACAACAGTTTTAGTGTTGCAATTAACAGCTAAGTTTAAAGCTTCCACTGCTGCAGCGGAAGTGAGCTACTAAGTCATGTCTAGCTGTAGAAACTAGCCCGCCAATATTAATATTTCGCAACGTTTGTCGTTATAGCAACATCACAAAGCGGAACATTTAGCTGATCTCTTCCACGCTTAACGTTTTCACTGTTCGCGTGAATGTGTCTTGTTTGATCATTCAGTCATGGAAAGACTACTGAAGCATGTGCTGTTGTTGCACAACAAAGTCAAATAATTTGTTAATAATTTGAAATACAAAGTATGAAAACACGTTTACTGACATGTAATGGACAATTTAATCACTTGAGAAAAATTGCCAGGCCTTTGTAGAAACACAAATTTATCAAAACCTGATGAGCACCCATTTTCCTACAAGCAAATATGCTTGGTTTCTCTTAAGTAATTCTTTCAGAGTTAACAAATGTGAAAAGACAAAGGAAATGCGTGGATATGACTTACAGGGGCTTTCGGCAGTCGTTGGTAAGGAATCAGTAAAAAAGGCACCACATGGAAGTAAGTTGAAGCCGGTCACAAGTATGCTTAGTGGTTATAAGATAGAAAAGAAAGCACAATTATAAAAACAAGCTTCTGGAATTAAAATACTTTATGACTCGTGTTGCATTGCCTAATTTGTACTATTCTACTTTATGAGACATGTGAGTCATTTATTCATCAGAATTCATCGTTAGCACTCAATTTTGAAGCTATTGTGAAATGGGTAGGAAAGTGAGGCGAATGCGGAGCGGAATACCGATAGTCATTGTAGTTTGGGCAGTAAGCCCGTGTAGAAAATAAAAAATGTAAATGTACAAAGTTAAAAAAAGTTTCAAGATTTCACAATTGGGGGAGAAACCGAAGAACTTTAAACAGTTGGATTCGAAGTCGGGCAGAGGAACACATACCTTGCTGTGTGACGGCACAGCTATTTTGAGATGCCACTAAACAAAGGGACTCTTTAGTGCCTATCTTTCGAGGTTTAAATAAATGATTGATGAGATAATGTTGCAGTTGACGTTATTAGACTATGTTTTTTGAGATATGAACGTATTTTTAAAGGAAGGATACAGACACCTGTATAAGTAGATTTAAGAAATCCATTGTTGTATATTATAATAAGTTAGTTTTAGTATGACAACTGGTTTACCTTGTAATTGCAAAAGTGTATAATAACTAAATATCCACTAATGAAGAATTAACATTAAAAGTATTTTTCATTACATCTATTTACATTGCTGACTAATAATCTCAAATAATTAAATAACCAAAATTGTTGTTTTATATACTACGATGTTACATAACAGTGATTGCAAATACTGATATACATGAGCAGAGGAATACAACAGACATACAAGAATAACTGAATTTCTGCGCCTAAGATAGTGATTTCATTTGGTTGCTGCTTTTCTGTAAATCTCCTTTGTCGCTCCCTTTGGGTTTTGGTCTGTAGTTCGGCTTCTAATAGTCTCCCTGTCTCAAATTCAGACAATTCTAGAATCGCATGTGTTATCTTGTCCGGCCTGTTCGTTGCTTTATCTGACAAAAAATGTTTAAAGGTATCATTTCTTGATCATTTCTACCAATTTGCAACTGAAGTCGGGGTTATCAAGAATATATACAAGCACCCTTCGATGCACGCAAAGTCGCAGCGAAGTCAAGTACTCCGCAATTTCATTATTATTGGCTCTTCGCAGGTATTCGATACTTTTTCTTCTCTAATTTTCAGACGCATCTGAACATGCGCTGTCACATTTTCTTCAGCTTTATGTCTTCGAGTTTTAGTGGACATTTTCAAATTCACTGCGGCATATGTCACAACTTTGTCCTGATTTTTCTGCGTGTGACACAACGAACACATTTCATTACCTGGTAAATTAATTGGCGTCACCAAAATACAAATTGCTGATTAAACAGTAAACATAAATGGAACATGGGCTACATCCTAAATACAAAATTTACCGTGAATATATTTAACGATGCGTCCGTAATTAAGGTGTCAATTGGAACTTATATTTCATCCTGCCTATATGTGCTTACTGATGCGTGTAGACAAAGTAGATTTTCACATTTTAAGCAGTAATCTCAGCTCCGAAAAACAATCTTTAGATTGTCCGACATATGACTATTACATAGTTGTATGTTAATGAAGCTACCAGAATCCATACATGCAGAAGAGTATGCACCGACTGTCTGATAGAATATCTGACTCCGTTTGTCCCCGTCCTACCCTTACCCCATACTTTTATCATGGCTAATCCATCTAATTTACACACCTTTTGACACTTAGGGATAATTGAGCAATCCACTTAGGCTACTCATTTTTGGGCACTAAGGGGCAATGAAACATGACCAATCTACCTAATCTGCATATTTTTGGACTATGGGAGGAAACTAAGCAGACACGGAGAGAACATGCAAACTCCATCTATGCAGTCATCCAAGGCTGGGATTGAACCCTGTGCCTGAAGCTGTGAGGCAGCAATGCTAACTACTCTGGTGCCTTCATTTTCCCTTTCATTTTCCGTTTTTCAACAACCTTCAGCAGCATCCTAGCAAGCATCAAATATTTCCAAAATACAATGTCAGAAAACATCGATAAGAGAAAAATGCCGATAGTTAAGTGGACCGCGACGAAATATCTTCATTATAACAACATCTATACAAAAAAAAACACCAGCTTGTCACCAGTGTTCTCTATTATTGCACTATCTTGTTTACCTGGAAAGTCAGCAGATTAACTCCTTTCAATGCTGACGATCTTGAGTCACTTTCCATAATTGTACCTTCAAAAGTATTTTTAGAGGCTAGATAAAATTTAACACACTTGGATAAAAACGCACGCACACAATTACGCAAACACAGACACTCACAGAAACACGCACAAAAACACATGCGGACGCAAGCCACAGCGGGGGTGGAAAAAATGCTCCTTGGATTCTATTGATATTAGTGATGGTGAAACTGAAAACAACTATGCATTTGGTTGGCAGACTACATAGAATGTCCATTTCATACAAATTAACAATGACTTAGTGCGTAATACAAGGAAATAAGCGAACTGTGGGATGTTCTAGTCCACCGCACAACGAAATACAATTTTAATCATTAATGACAAAACCCAAACATTCGTTCAAAGAGGTAAATAAGTGATTATTCATTATCGGGGTAATGCATCATGTAGAAACTCAGAATAAATGTGTTCCTTTAGCCTGGAAAACGGCAGCTCGATCGTGTTGCTTATGTAACTAGGTGAGAATATCAACCAGACCGAAAAGTTAAATTGCTATCTTGCTTCATTCATTTTCAAGACGTCGGTGCCCCAGATAAGCATATTTGCTGTCCATCTTGGCTGTCGTTAGCCAGATACAACTAAATGGCTTGCGTGACCACATCAGAGGCTGTTTAAGAATTGAGCATACTTCTGTCGGACTGGAATCACACATAGCTCAGGCCGCGTTGAAGTGTCTCCGTCTGCAAAGGACATTGAACAGTTACGAGATATTTTGTGCCAGTCCTCAGATTTTTCATATTTTGTTAATGTCAGATTTTCAGATTTTAAGTGAATTATAAATCTTCTCCATCTGGACACTGACAGGATTTACGATCTGCCAGAATATAGACATTATCAAATGTAATGCACAAATAATCAGATTCATTAAATTCCAATTTTGAGGCTGTGACTACATTACAAAACCAGTCCCACTGGCCGCTCACGATATCGGTTTTTTCTTGCATCCAATAAGTGACAATTGCGCAATCCTTACGCTTACATCACCACCGATCACGATCTCTGGGATCCCATGAAAATTTGCATTAAAAACGAATGTGTAAATGGGTACCTACCTGTATTCTTCAGACAGAATCTCTCCCAACTATGACCGCGAATATCAGAAAAGCCAATCTACCCACCGCAATACAAGAAACCCAAATGCAATGCTATTTAACATGAGGTCCTGCAAAATTAAAATGATGCTGGGAATTTAATTTGGGCGCTATCTAAAAAGAAACTTCGAATTAATATTCTCTCATGACAGTAATTGGAGCAGAACCTCAGAATACTCCTCTCTTGCCTGCCACGAATGCCTGGGACACAATTCATCTGGATCTGGCAATTTGTACCCATTTAAACTGTCATACCTCCAGTTCCTTGTTTTCCCTGTGTCAATTTGCTCAAGAACCTTACAGTCTTTCCCTCTGTGCTCCATACCTTCATCCTCATTCTCTTGGTGAAGACAGATGTGAAGTATCGTTTGAACTCTCTGCCAATATCTTCTTGCTCTACACATGGATGGGCCCCTTGCTCTGGAACAGACACTACTCTTTGCTTGGTTAACCTCTTCCCATTCATATATTTATAGAATGTGTTGGGATTTTCCCTACTTTTACAAACCAAAGCCCTCACATATTCACTTTTAGCTTTTCTAATTGCTTTCTTATAGTCTGCCCTGCACGTTCTCTTCTTCACTAATACTTCGTTGATACTTCGTTTCTGCTAATTTGGTCTTTTCCCTGCTCGAAGCATTTATTTTCCTTTTCCTGAATATGTTTGGTCATCAATGATTCTTTGGGGTTGCTATTTTTTCTTATCACTCTAGAATGAACGTGTTGGACTTGTACTACCTCCCCTCTTCTATGTCCTTATTGAATACCCGAGTGCACTTCTGTAGATTTCTCTTATAGTAGCTGTTCCTTGTCTACTTTGGCAAGATTCTGCTTCATGTCGTTAAACTCTGCTCTCCCCAAACTAAAAACATTTTTTGCAAGTTGTGTGATTCTTTGTCCATATCATGAGTGAATTGTACCATGTTATGGTCACTATCGCTAAAATGATTCCACCCCTCCCCCCCCCCCCCCCCCCCCCCCGCGCATCCCTCCACCCCTCACCACTCCCCACCACCCATCCCCATCTCAAACATCTTTTCAGCGTCATTCTCCAGAATTCGGCCCAGCACAGCTCCTTCCCTTTTTGGACGCTCTTCTATTGGTCTAACGTTCTCCTCTACACATTTCAAGAAATCCAGTCATATTCTTTACGCAATGTTTATCCCAGTTAATGTTGGGAAAGTTGAAATCACCTACGATAATTACCTTTTTGCTATTATTTTTACTCGCATTTACATATTGATCTCATTTTAGCTCCTCAGTTTCCAACTGACTATCTGGTGTTCATAAAAAAAGCTAGCAATATCACTTTTTTATTATTTCTAAGTTCTACCCACATAGCTTTATTCAATCGATGGGCTCGATTTTACCATCACATTGCATCCAGTTTCAGGCGCAAAACTTGGTAAAGTCGGGCGTGAGGCAAGTAGCATGATCCGCACCCGCTTGTGCACCAGTCCCCCCTTAACCAAGGTGCGAAAATGGCCACAATTAAGACCGTGCCCAAAATAGGCCCGACAGGCACTGAAACGCGTATGCATACATTTAAATCAACTTAATGGGCAGCACGTCAAACTCTACCGGCACCTCTCCTTTTACCACCTCTATCGCCCATCCAGAATCGGCGCCAAACAGACATGCTCCATGAAAGCCCAATTCGGGCGCTACAGTTAGTGAGGGGATAGATGTCAAGCGTCCTGCTGCTCTCTACTGAGAGGTGGAGATCGGGTGGGGGGGGGAGGGGAAGGGCACGTCTGGTTTAGGTGCATTAATGCCCACCCATAAGTTTGATACTCGCAGAATAATGCTCGCTGATATTTTTGCAGGCAGTGTGCGTATGGAACAGTCTCAAAAGTCGGATCTGAAACATCCCCAGTTTCAAGCCTAGCACCTGGAATCAAAATGGTAAAATAGGGTCCACTTTATTTTTGAGCTGGCAAGCATACGTATCTTTAGATATACAGCCCAAACTTTACGCAGCACCAATATAATTAGATGGTCGGCTGTCAATGCAAATATATCTGTATCAAACTCTTATTAGCATGAAATAACATGGGTTTTTAATACTCTCTGATCGCAACTGGATTATAATTATCAAATCAATACAAAGCAATATAACTAAACTGGTTTGTTTGTTGATCGCCTGATCTCTGTGAGCCACATAAAGAACCAACTGTTCCTACTGCATTCTACTAAAACGATTCTATTTTCGTGAGTCACCCAAAATGCAATGTTATCTGACCGCTTTGTCTACTGCAAAACAGTCTCCATAAACCTTTATTTCCTCTCATACACCATCGCCTACAACAAGTAAGGGGATTGCATGAACTAAACTTGAAAATATCTGCTCAGCTGTCTCTGTCGCATTCACTCCCCTATTTCTGCAAATGACCTCTAAGGAGTGCATACCCCACCGTACCCTTCACCACAGCCCTAAAATCACATTAATCTCCACTTTCCTTCCAGCCCCTCCACTTGTTGCCTTCGAGTTCATCATGAAGCCAACCTCCTATATTCTTGACTCTATTCTGACTACACTGATGATAACACAAGCCTGTATTCTTGCTATCTGTTTTCAGCTGATAATGTTGCCAGTTCTCTATGTATATAGAGAAATATGAAATATGTACATAGAGCCTATGTAAATAGGCTGACATAATCCGTCTCCATAAATGATCAATCCTCCCTCCCTACATTTCAGAAACCACTATCCCGTTTCCAACATCTTTGTCTCTCCAAAGTTCATGAACGTGTTTGCCCCTTCAAATTTCTGTACATCTTTCCAAGAAATCCATGTTTCAGCCCTTCACATATCCTTCACCTGGCATAGCTAAGTCAGCGTGGATTTACAAAAGGAAAATTGGAATACTTCAAGTTGTAGTTCGTAGAGTTGATTGAAGAGAACCAGTGGATGTGGCTTATTTAGAATTTCAGTAGGCTTTCGACATTGTCTCATAAAGCAGATTACCTGGATCCACTACAGTTTGCACACTGCTGCAGATGGTCCAAAGCAGATACCATTTTCCTGGCCCTGCACTCAAACCTGGAACATCTAGATAGCAAGCATACTTATGTCAACATCTGTTTATTGATTATATCACAGCCTTCAAGATCATTATTCACACGAAACTCACCTCGAAACTCTGTGGCCTGGGTCTCTGCACCTCCCTCTCCAACTGGATCCTGAACTTTCTAAATCACAGACCAGACTACAATCAGTAAGGATGGGCAACAGCACTTCATCCACGATCATCTTCAACACTTATAGCTAGAAAAGGTCAACTGGCTTTGTTCTTTTCCCACAAGGCTGTGTTCTCAGCCCCTACTATATTCCTTATATATCTATGATGTATGGCTAAATTCCACTGTATTCCATTTTCAAGTTTGCTGACAACACCACTGTAGTGGGTCAGATCTCAAACAATGACAAGACAGAGTATAGGAATGAGCTGGAGAATCTGGTGAATTGGTGCAGGAACAATAATCTCCACCTCAGTGTCAAAATGAAGGAGATTGTGATTGTTAAAGGAGAATTAACCCTTTCTACATCAACGAGGATGAAGCAGAAAGAGTTCAGAGCTTCAAGTTATTAGGTGTCCGGATCACCACCAACCCAGTCTGATCCCTCCCATGCCGATACTACAGTTAAAAAAAAGCCCACCAACGCCTCTACTTTCTCAGAAGATTAAGGAAATTTGGAATGTCAGTTACAACTTTCACCAACTTTTACAAATACACCATAGAAAGCATTCTTTCTGGTTGTATCACAACTTGGTATGGCTCCTGCTTTGCCCAAAATCACAAGAAACTGCAAAAAATCATGATTAAAACCCAATCCATCATGCAAACTAGCTTCCTATCCATTTTATCTGTCTATACTTCCCGTTGCCTTGGCAAAGCAGCCAGCATGATTAAGGACCCCGTGCACTCCAGACATTCTCTGTTCCACGTTCTTCCTTCTGGAAAAAGATACAAAAGTCGGAGACTCAAGAACAGCTTCTTCCTTGCTGCTGTCAAACTTTTGAATGGGCTTATTTTGCATTAAGTTGATCTTTTCTAGGTATAAGTATAACACTACATTCTATACCCTCTCGTTTCCTTCTGTGAATGATATGTTTTTGTCTGTATAGCGTGAAAGAAACAAAACTTTTCACTGTGTGTTAGTATATGTGACAATAATAAATCAAATCAAATCAATCAAATCAAATATAAAGTTAAAGCTCATGGATATTGCAGGTAACATCCTGAGATGGATTGAAAACTTGTTAGCATATAAGAAGCAAAACATTGACATTAGTGGGTCTTTTTCTGATTGTCAGACAGTGTCTAATGGGACACCACAAGCATCTCTGCTAGGTTCCAACTATTCCTATCATGTATTATTGATTTAAAAGTGTGAACTGAATGTATTATTCCCATAGTTGAAGATAATACAAAGTTGGGTAGGAGGATGAGCTACGAGGACAATGCAGAGATGCTTCAGCGCAATTTAGACAGGTTAACTGTATGGGTTTCTATATGGTAGATGCAGTATAATGTGGATAAATGTGAAGCTTTTTCACTTTAGCAATAATAGGAAGACAGAATGTTACATGAATGGGTATAAATTGAGAGATGTGGATCAATGAGAGCTTGGTGTCCTCGTGTAGGTGCAGCAAGCAGTAAAGAAGTCAAATGGCATGTTGGCCTCCATAGCGAGATGATTTCAAGATAAGAATTCATTTATTTATGCAAATGTGTATGGTGTGGTGAGGCCACAGTATTGGTTTCCTTACTTAAGGAAAGATATCCTTGCTATCGAGGCAATACAGTAAATATTACCAGGCTGATCAGTAGGATGGCAGGTCTGTCATGTGAGGAGGGACTAAGTAGGTTATGAGTGAATTCATTGGAATTTAGAAGAGTGAGAGAACATCGCATTGAAACCTTCAAGATTCCAACAGGGTTAGATAGGGTAGATTCAGACAGAATGTGATTTCTATGACTTCTATGATTTCTAATTTCTGTGGTCGTGGGTTAGTCCAGAACTAGGGGTCATAGTTTGAGGATAAACCATTTAGAACTGAGGTGAGGAGACTATCTTCGCGCAGAGTGGTGAATATATAGAATTCACTACCACAAGAACGAGTTGAGACCAAAATGTTGTGTCATTCGTAGAATCACAGAGTAACAGAATCACAGAATATTATAGCGCAGATGTGGCCATTTGGTCCATCGAATCTGCACTGGTGCATGAAGTGCAGTTACCTGCCCACCTAATCCAACTTGCCAGCATTTGGCCCACAGCCTTGAATATTATGGCGTGCCAAGTACACATCCACATACTTGTTAAAGCATGTGAGGCCTCCCACGTCACCACCATTCTAGGCAGTACTTTCCAGACAGTCACCACTCTTTGAGTAAAAAAAGTTCTGTCTCAAATCCCCCCTAAATCTCCCATCCCTCACTTTTAACTTGTGTCCACTCTTAGCTGACTCTTCAACTAAGGGGATCAGCTGCTCCATACCTACCCTGTCCATGCCCCTCAAAATCTTGAGCACCTCAATCTGGTTGCTTCTCAGTCTTCTCTGTTCCAACGAAAACAACTCAAGCTTATCCAACCACTCTTCATAACATAAATGTTCCATCCCAGGTAACATTCTGGTAATTTGCCTCTGCACCCCCTCCAGTACATTTACATCCTTCCTATAATATGACCACCTCAACTGCATACAGTACTACAGCTGTGGCCTCACCAAAGTTGTATACAACTCTATCATGATCTCTCTATTTTCCAATCTATGCCCCAACTGATAAAGGCCAGTGTGTCATATATCTTTTACATCAGTCTATTAACCTGTCTTACCACCTTCAGAGATCTATGGACAAAGACTCCAAGGTTCCTTTGTTCTTCAAAAATTCCCAGTGTCGGACCTTTCGTCTCATGCTTCCTTGTCAAATTACTCCGTTCAAAGTGCATCATCTCACTCTTTTCAGGGTCAAATTCCATCCACCACTTAACAGCACATTTGACCATCTCATGTAAAAATATATATACTATATATATATATCATGTCACCCAAGACACTCTGTTAATTATCCAACCAATATTTGCTTCATTGGCAAGCTTACTGATCCCACTTCCTACATAGTCATCTATGTAATTTATATAAATTACGAACAATAGGGCCTAGCACAGATCCCTATATAACGCCACTGATCGCTGCCTCTAGTCACTAAAGCAGTCATCTGTCACCACTCTCTATCTCCTACCGCTAAATCAATTATGAATCCACCTTGTCAAACCGCACTGTATCCCATGTGCATTAGTGTTCTTAAAGTCTCCCACGTGGGGCTTCATCAAAGGCTTTGCTGAGATCCATGCAAGCTACATCAACCGTTCTATTCTCAACCACACACTTGGTTACATGCTCAAAAAAAAAACAAGCAAATTAGTTAAGCATGACCTCTCTCTGACAAATCCATGCTGGATTCCCTCTGATCAAACCTTGCCTCTCCAAATAGAGGTAGATTCTGTCCTTCAGAATCTTCTCCAGTAATTTCCCAACCACAGACATAAGACTTACTAGTTCATCGTTTCCTGGCTTGTCTCTGCAAACTTTCTTAAATGGTGGGAACACATTAGCTGTTCTCCAGAGCTCTGGCACCTGCTCGGTGGCCAGGGAGGAATTAAAAAATTGGGTCAGAGCCCCTGCAATTTCCTCCCTTGCCTCCCACAGCAACCTGAGTCACAATTCAACCGGAACTGGAGTTGTATAACTCCAGTTACATCCAATACTTTGTCCCTCCCTGTTTTCTCTAACGCCTGTGTCTTTCTCTCCGAGATCCAACACTACATCCTTATTTTCGCGGGTGAAAATAGATATGAAATATTCATTTAACACCCGGTTCCATCCACAGATTTCCCCTTGGTCCCTAATGCGCACTACTCTTTCCATGGTTATCTCTTTCCATTATAAAATATCATAGGATTTCCCCTCCTTTTACCAGCCAGAGCTTTCTTATATCCCTCTTTGCTCTTGTAATTGATCTTTTTTAAGGAGTATCCTGCATCTTGTATGCTCCACTAGTGCCTCCGCAAGCTTATTCCCCTTATATTTATTAAAACCTGTATTTTCCTTCTTATTATATTCTTAATGCCTCTGGTCATTCGTGGTTCTCTGGATTTGTTATACTTTCCTATAACAAACATACAGGAACATATAAGGGAACATATTGGGTATGTACCGCACCCCATTTCATCTTTGAATACCCCCCACTGATCTTCTGTACATTTCCCTTCTTATATTTTTCCATCTACTTTTGCCAGATCCTTGTTAATTCTGTTAAAATCTACTCTCCTCGAAAAGAAAACCTTTTTCTGCAGCATGTCACTTTATTTGACCATAACAACTTTGAATTGAATCATGTTGTGGTCATAATCACCAAAATGCTCTCCTACCAGCTCATCGACCACTTGTCTGGCTTCATTCCCCCGAGTTAAGTCCAACATAGCTCCTTCCCGTTGGATCCTTTACATATTGACCTAAGAAGTTTTCCTGAATATATTTTAAGAAAACTGCTCCGTCTAAGCCTTTATCATGGTAGTTATCCCAATTAATGTTGGGAAAATTGAAATCACCTAATATAATCGCTCTCTTATCATTTTTAAACCTCTCTGACAATTGCACATATATTTGCTCTCCAATTTCCTGCTGACTATCTGGGGGTCTATAATAAACACCAAATAACGTATGTAATTTCAGGAATAAATTAGATATAGCTCTTAGGGCTAAACAGATCAAGGAGTACAGGGGAAAGTTGGGATCAAGATATTGAATTTGAAGATCAGTCAGGATCACAATGAATGGCAAAGCAGGCTTGAAGGGTCGAAAGCCTGTTCCTGCTTCTCGTTTCTATGTAATGTTTCTGCTGTCTCGCAGCGCCAGGGACCCGTTTCATTTCCGGACTTGGGAGTGACTGTATGTGTGGAGTTCCCTCTATCTGTGTGGAATTCTTCTGGGTGCACCACTTTCCTCCCACAAGTTTAAAAAGGAAAGATAATTTATTAGTCACAATAGTCTTACATTGACACCGCAATGAAATTACTGTGAATATCCTGGTGTCGCCACACGCTGATGCCTGTTGGAAGAATTAAGCCATACCTAACCAGCACAGCTTTCCGATTGTGAGAAGAAACCAGAGTACCCAGAGGAAACTCACCGGGAGAACGTGCAAACAGTGACACCAAGCCTGGAATCAAATCCTGTTCCCTGGCTCGGAGCGACAGCAATGTTAACCACAGTGCCAATTTGCCGCCCAGTCCCCCGTCACATTTTTGTTTTTGCCGTTTGGGAAAAGGCGGAACGCTGGCACAGTGGTTAATACAATGTCCGGGGACCAGATTTGATTCTGGCCTTGGGTGACTGTCTGTGGAATGCCCTGTCGGAGAGTCGAAGCAGACTTGATGGGCCGTTTGGCCTCCTTCTGCACAATAGGGATTCCATATATTAATTGCAGACTTCAAAACGCATCTGATTTTGGCTTTGGATGTCTCTTTCTCGGCAAGCATTTACTGCTCATCGCCAGCGACTTCTGAGATGACCATGAGCTATCCTAGGAAAGCACTGCAGGTTCAGCATGCCTGCAGAGCTGCAATGGAGTGAGTTTCAGGATGTTGACCTAGCGACAAGAGTAAACGATGATGCATTTCTAAATCCAAATGGTGAATGGCTTGAAAAGGAACTTTCTAGTGGTTGTGCTCCCAGTTACTTGCAATCCTACTTACCTATAATTTGATCATCATCATTGCAACATTTCAGTGAGTTACACAAAGGCACATGTCACAAGTTTAGCAGATAAATGCTAATAGATATGTATAGAGAAATAAAGAAATAACCTAAAAATATATTTAAGAACATGCTCATACATGTAGCATTATATTAGAAATTAGAAGATTAGGAAAATTCATGGTCTTAAAGCGAGCCGGCTGAAGCTTCCATTTGTTCGTGAATTAGAAAGGTTTACAATGGAAAACATGGTGTAGAATTTCCGTTTAATCCAAACATTGTCTGTTTCTGCAAGTAAGCAGAACTGCTGGCATTATATTGATAGTAACACTAAATGCATTTTAATGTTGTAATCATTCACATCTAAATTAAAGAAAACACTACCGCAGCGAGATGACTAATGAGCATTTTCTTTATTTAGTTTTATAAACCCGCCCCTGCGGTACATATTTCGCAACAATTGTTAATATAGCAAAAACACAAGCGGCGCATTGCTACAACATTAACCTTCTCAATGCTCTCGCAAGCGTGTTATGCTTCATCACCTAAAAAAAAATGCATCAACCACAGTGAATACACATATTGATGTGTCAACGTTAATGGAAATTCGGGTGCCTATTGTAACTGACATTTCATTCTATCGATTTTCAATACACTGCAGTGTTATAGATAGAGCACAATTCGAGTCCATCTCAACATCTTCGACATGCAATGCCAACTTGCAAAAGCAACGCACCGATAATTGTATGTAATTAGTACATAGCTGTGTGTGTTGATGAAACTTCCAATGTAATTTTCGGCATTTCTTTAACCACCTGCACCTATATCCAAGAAGTATCAAATGTTCGTCAAAACAATATTTTAACGGACATGAAAGAGAGATAAAGACCTTTTGTGAAATTGGTTGTAGTAAACAATTTCCATTTCCACAGCATTTATAGAAAATTAAATCTTTTCTTCGATAAATTAGAAGAATTTACCAGCTCACGGTCCAGTATTGCTACATTTTCTGACCTAACCGGATTAATGCAATTTAAGTACATTTCATGATCATGATATTCAGTCAGTTTGCATGCTTTTGCTTTCCAAGGAATTTATATGACGTGGGAATTCAGCGCACAGAATAGTAGAATTTTCCAACCATGAAGAAAATTAGCAATTGATTATGTTGATAACATCTTAGGATGGAATTCAAAGAGACACCGGATTCAGACTGCAAAGCAGTCAATGAAGAGCAGTAATGGGAAAGGCCATTGGATATTAAATCACAAAGGCAAGATACTACGATATAGATTAAACAAGCAGGAACCAATGTATAGAATGGACCAATATTATTGTGAAAAATGTTTGTTTTAAAGAGCCACAAAATTGGTGTTTCATTGGGTATTGAGTTATGTGGACACTCTGAATATATTTGTTATTTTAAACAGCAAAGGAAGCATTTTTAAAAAATGCACAAGAATGCTAAGCAGGCAAAAAAACGTCAAACTACAGAATTTTGTTTTATTTATTCTTTGAACGTGGGCAACACTGACGCAGATATTTATTCTCATCTTTCGTTGGAGAGAAGTAAGCTGCTTGCACGGCCAGATCAAAGGCCTGTTAAGAGCTAGTCATACTGTTGTAGGATTGGAGTCACACGCAGATTGATCGTGATAAATCGAGTTTTCGGCTCCAAAGTATATTAAACCGATACTTAACATGTTAAGCTAATCACTCAAATGACAAATCTTTTACTGATCAAATGTTATATAACTGAACTTAAGCTCTCACAATCCTATTGCAAGTTTTACCCCATTTGATCGGCATTGCGAATCCACATCTTTGAACTACTGTTGCAGTAATATAAGCACGACATTTCCCTACAAATATAATATGACGTGTGTAACTGTGAATGCTAGTACACAGATCATTGATAAAACAAAACTAAAATTATCATTTTACTAATAATACACGGAGATTACTTTCTTTGTGTGGAATAAACTTTTAGGTAGACCAGTATGTGAAACGTCTTCCGATCCCATAACAAAGAATTGCATTCTACATTGAAGTGAACAATCCACATTTCGAGGCCGATCAAGTAGGATTACTATCAAGTTATTTTGAGGTACTAAATTTTCCGGGTTTCGTGTGAAATCCGCATTGATGAATTCATCAGCATTCGCGTACAGCAGACTGGAAAGGACGTTGAGAGCATTTTACTTAAAAACGTCATTGATGTTGTCCGAATCATGTGATTCTTTACAATTTGTGGCAATTCTTTCATCACAACATTCTGAATTCAGCTGGACTATGAGCAAAATATTTTATTTTGCTTATATAATTTAATTATTATATATTATTATAACTTTTCAATTAATGTTTATTTGGAGCAAAATATTTTATTTTGCTTCAAATAAGCATTAATTGAATAGTTATCGTGTGGAACTGCTCAGTAAATTCACAAGAATAATTCTAAAGAAGCAAGATATGAGCATAGTTTGCTTAAATTGGGTCTGTTTTCCTTGGAAACTAGATGGCTGAGAGAAAAGTTCATAAAGATATCCCAGGCCCTAAGGACTATGGACAAGGCAACCAGTGAGAAACTCTTCGCTCTCGGAGGTACATCCAAAAAGTATAGGGCACAGTTTCAAAATATTAGGCAAAGCAATAGAAATTAACATGAGGATTTTGTACACCCAAAGGGTGGTTGAAGCCTGAAACGAATTTCGGTCGACGTATTCGAGCGGGAATTCGAATGCTATCTTAAAAGAAATAATATGCAAAATTACGGAGAAAAGCGGCGGAGTGGGGTTTGATAGAAAGGACATTCAGCGAATCAATGAAGTCTGGGTGGACTGAAAATCCTCCTTTTGCATTCTAGAGACATGTCGGTTTACGTGAGGGTGTCCTGCAGATTTATGCCAGAATGAAAATTATGTGTTACCTTTATTCTTCGAAATCAGTTTCGCCCCAGTGATGGTTATAAGCATCAGAAACACCAATCCAGCCATCACACACCTAGAAATCCAGAGATAATGACATCCACCATCAGAACCTGCAAGAAAAAATAGTTGGTTATGTGTTTTAATGTGTTTCTGCATTACCGATCCTTAGCTGTCATGACAGTCGATTGGGTAAACTACTGCTCATATTTACAGCAGCTATGTACAACCTTATGAGAAGGACGTTTAAAAATAACCTTAAGTCATTTTTCTAGACCTGACGTGGAAAAACTACAAATGAACAACCGGATCATTTTTATCTCCGAATCATTTTACATACAGCAGTTCTAACTAAATATTCCATATCTCCAAGCGCCAAGGCATTTACCATTATAAGCTGCAAGTAAAAGTAACTTACTTTCACAGAGTGGCACAATGTCATGATTATCTGCCAGGGAGATTACCAATTTCGGATGTTCTAAACATTGGCGTGAAAGGATTAACATTGCGTCTGACAGAAGGACGTTTTTGTAACTTCAATTTTCTTTGCTTCTTCCACTCTTATTTGATTAATTCGCGGCAAATTACTGAGACTTGGAATTGCCAGCCTGGTAGAGTAGCTCTTTTTCCAATTCAACAAAATAAATTATTAACTACAGACGGTCATTGCATTAGAAAAGAGATCGCTGTCAAAGTAATGCTTAATTTTCACCCCCAAATTAAATTTCGGCTGTTTATTAATTAAGCAGAAATAGTTATCATTAATCAGATGAGTTTCAGTTATATTTAACGGAAGCAAATCACAGCGAAAGTCGAAATGCATTTTATGAAATGCCTCCCTGCTCTAAAACACTGCATGAAGTAAAATAAAAACAGAAAATACTGTTGGTCTGGCAGCATCTATGAAGAGAAACAGAGTTAACTTCTATTGGCCCTGCTTCCGCAGAAAGATAATTTCGATCCGTAATGTCACTTTCGCATGAGTCCAATAAAACAAACTGACGCTTCATTTTCTAAAAAATCGGGTAAGAAAAACAACATTGGAAAAATAAAATAAGAAGTAACTCAATGGCTAATAATAGGTATTTTATTTTAAAACTATCTTCATGATTAGTGATGTCAATAATCTCTAACGGATACCTTTTCTGATATTTAAAAACTGCTAACTACACTTCTTGGCCTTTCGAACTCATACCTGGGCAGGAGTTGTTAACTATGTGAATGGCAATGGCGGGAGTTCGGAGAGAGATGTGAGTTACCAAGCAGATATAAACAGTTTCTTTCTGCACAGACTGCGTCTCGTCAAAAGAGCTGGAAACTTCATACAGTCCTTCTGCGTTCTGCTGTTTGATCGGATTTCCTACCGTTGCGATGTTGATGCCATTTTTATACCAAAGGAGAGTCAAATCACCCGGATAAAACCCAGCTGTCTGACACACAAGATTCAGGAACGCAGTTGAATTGCTTGTCAGATGCTTAGCGGAAATCTTTAACGGAATTGGTGCAGCTGCGAATAGAACATGGAGAAAATCAGATTGGTGGAGAAATGTTCAGAGTAAGGAATGAGATTCGAATCATATCCTCATTGCTTTCCCTTATGCTGGTAAGAATAGATCAGATAACAGCGTCCGCAAGAGAAAATCAGTCCGAAACCGGTAATAAAAGCAAGGTTATATAAATTTATGGAAGCTCATGCAGGCGAAGAATGAAAAAAATTAAAATGAAGTGATGTCATTGGAAAATTCAAGATTGTGAATGTGCTTCTCAGGATAGATTTGGCGAGGTTGTTTCCTCCGTCTGGAGAATGGAGATTATGTGGGCCAACCTCGGGCTGAGAAACCTGACGTAAAAATTACATTTTGAGCTGAATCAGATAACATTTTACTCAAAAAATTTTTAAATCTGAGATTTTAACTTTGCCTCTCTGCAGACGTGTCCTGAATTGCTGAGTATTTCCAGCAGTATGAAAGAACACAGCAGATAAAATCTCACATTCCGCTGCGTAGTCAACTGTTTTGCACAGAGTTTTACAATATCAAAGGCAGCACAATAAAACAATGGCAAAACAAAGTGCTTGATGTTCCCGGTAATTTCAGTCACTTACCGCAGACAACTAAATTTGATCCTGTTCCATTTCCAACATTTTTTCCCTGATGGATCACTGCGCAGTGATAGATCCCTGAGTCCTGGAGAGTGGAGTTTCGCAGCTCAAATGAACCACCTCCTTTACTTTTGAAATCGAATCGTTTTCTGTCATCGGTTCCTTTTGTCATATATTTATTTTCTCCCTGTTTCCACCAAAGTACCTCGATATCCACATTGTCATGAGAAAGGGGGATTATGCAGTAGAAGGTGATATTTGCCCCCCTTAATATAGTTACCTGTTCAGGACTTTGAGACACACTGATTGAAGCTCCTAGAGCACCTGTTAGAAAATATATTTAAGGTTTATATTAATTGACTGTGTTCAATGTGAAACCAGAGACTTTGGTACACATTTCTGCACGGAAATGCAATAAAAAACGATTACAGCCATAGAATTACATTTAATACAACTGACGTGAGAACTGTGGAAAAATGGTTTATTTGGGATAGAGAATATCCCAATACCTGTTAAAATGATCATCAGGAGTGACAGGAACATGAAGAGAAAGATCAAATTTGGCAACATTGCAAGATAAAGCTCAACTGATGTCTGGCGGTGCTGACCGTATGTTTGCCACTATGCAAATTGTCTGCTGAATATTGACTCTGAGACTAGAGCAGTGACGTTTGACATCCTATGTCCATTGGTAAGAAAATACATTTTATTAGTAATCATTTTGCTCTTCGGCAACTTTTGGAATCACTTGTAGCAGGAGCAGCAAAAAAAAGATGAAGAATAGTTTACACCATCATTTTGTTTTATTTCGCGCCTGTGAAACAATGAAATGTTTAAAAGCGCCATGACAATGTAAAAAAAGATACTTAATCGCACAATGAGGTATCCTGGGCGGTAAAACTTGATTAAATAGGGAAATGTTAAAGTGTTCATCAGAAGAGGGAAAAGGCAGGGAGGTTAAAGTTTTGGTAGTGCAATACAAAGCGTGGTGCTTTGAAAGCGGCGGATAGGCCGTCAATGGCGGAGTAATGGAGATTTAGAATCCTCAAAGAGCCGTAATTTGGAGAGTGCGGTGCAGCCGACGGCATTACGGCTAGAGAACATCACAGGCATTGGAAGGAGGTTGTGTAAATAAGAAGGGTAAGTATTTTAAATGGCATTGCTTAATTGAAAGCAAATGCAGATCAGCGAACACATGATGGATGAAAAGATTTGATGAGATTTGGGGAATTGCCAGGAAACTGTTAGATAACTATATGTTTACAGAGCCTTCAGTGTGTGCGGCTGGCCAGAAGTAAATAAGAAGAGTAAAACTTGAATGTTGCCAACAAATGGGCGAGTTTTGCAGGGACAGATTGTATTAGATCAGGACGGATTTGCTATATTGCAAAGATAGAAGTAATAACATTTCGTGCAGTTGCAAATATATGGTCAGAATATCATCTAAGAGTCAAACATAACATAAATATTGCAAACATCTTGATTCTCCCCAGAAATTGCCAAGGAAGGGATGCAATCGATGGTTAGTAAATAGTTTTTGATCTGAACGATTAACTCTATTTTTCTCGCCAAGGAACCTGCCAGGTCTATTGGTAGCTCTAACATGTTTTACTTTTATTTCAGATTTCCGGCATCAGCAGTACTTGCATTCTGTAGAAATGCAATAAATGCTAAAATATTTAAATATGTAGAAGGATGGATGAAAAGGAAGTTCTATGATAGGATGGAATACTATGGCGTGAGTAAGTTGAAGTTTCTCAGCACCAGATATCTCATTAAATCTCTATAATTGCAAGCATGAACACTTGCCGTTATATCCCGTATCAAGGAGAATGGGTGGGTAACAACAAATATACAAAGGATTCAATAGAATGGCGCAAAGAGTAGCGTGCCATTGAACTTTGACCAGGGTGTCCTTTATCGGGCATTTATCTAAATAAACTTACCAACTCCGTTTACAGGTAACTCCTTCCTCTAGGTCTCAAAGCCATCGGTAACCTCCATCCTTTGACCGTTTTTCAATTCTTGCTTTTATTAGCCTTTTCACCCCCTCAGAGCCTGAACTGTTATTTTTCCTAATCATTTTCCATTACATAAAATGTTCCCCATTATGGACGATGAAAATATAACGAAGCATTATTTTGTCTTCACAAGAATTATAGTAACGAGGAAACTTTAATGAGGTAGAGAGTCCGACAAGTAATTGACAACTTGGAAGGCCAGCCAAGGAAAAATGAGACATTATATCAATAGATGACCATCACACTCGAGAAACTAATTTAAAACTAACCATGCCCACTTAAAACAAAGAATTGATTACCCCCTTTAATGAACTAAGAATGAAGTTCGCCTCAGTAATGCCAATTCAATAACATCATTGATCCCGCTGTGGGTTACGGCCTGAAATTACTTGGAAAGCAGACATTTTCACTAAGCAAGTTCAGCAGCAAGTGACTGCAATCCAGAGATAAACAGAAGTTACGGAGAGAAAGGATAGACACCCTTCTGTCTTGCCAAGGGCCGGCAGGAATTCCCTACCAATTTACTGATATGCGTTGAAAAATCCCGAAACTTCAGTTTTCTGCGGTAGCCTTCATTCTACAGCAATAGTGCAGTGCAAGAGGAGAGCAACTAAGCCCCGACCGACGAGTCAGATTGAGAACGTCCATGAGAACGTCCTGTGTTCCTGTGGAGCAGCACGAAGAGGCAGCGATTTGGGCGAGTGTAAAGTTCGAGTTTAAGATAATTTTTAACATTTTCTTTTTGGTTAAAGTAGCGAGTGGTGGTAATTTTTACCTTTTTTTAAACTAACTGGAAACCGGAAGTCGTCATAAGGAGGCTTACCGGTAGTTGTAGTTTTTAAGCTATTTTAGTACTAACCTCTGCGTATCGGCCTCATTGTTCCTGTGGAGCAGCACGGAGAGGCAGCGATTTGGGCGAGTGTAAAATTCGAGTTTAAGGTAATTTTTAACATTTTCTTTTTGGTTAAAGTAGCGAGCGTGGTAGTTTTTTTGCCGTTTTTTAAACTAAGTAGAAACGGGAAGTCGTCATAAGGAGGCTTACCGGTAGTTGTAGTTTTTCTCTCTGACTCTATAAATTGGTACAGAGAGGCCTGGTAATTGGAGACTCCATAGTTAGGGGGACAGATAGGAGAGTAAATAGTAATAAACGGGACTCGGGGCTGGTGTGTTGCTTCCAAGGGGCCGGGGTCCAGGGTGTCTCAGAGTGGGTTTTCAAGATTCTTAAGGGAGAGGGGAGTCAGCCCCAAGTCATAGTTCACGTAGGGACACATGATGTAGGTAGGACAAGGGAAGGGGATATTAAACAGAAATTTGTGGAGTTGGGGTGGAAGCTTAGGGCCAAAACAGACAGAGTGGTTATCTCTGGACTCTTGCCTGTGCCACGGGATAGTTTAAAGAACAGAGAGAGGGAATGTTTGAACTTGTTGCTGCGGGGACGGTGCAGGAGGGAGGGGTTCAGGTTCTTGAACAATTGGGGCTCATTCTGGGGTAGCTGGGGCCTCTACAAGAGAGATGGTCTACATCTGAACCAGAGGGGAACCAATATCTTGGGGGGAAAATTTGCAAAGGCTATGCAGGGGGGTTTAAACTGATTAAGAGAGGGGGTGGGATCCTGAGTAGTTTGGATGTTAAGAGGGACGAGAATAGGGGGGTCATAGATGAGAACTGTAAAGCACAGCAGCATACGGGTGGAGGAGGGCATTGTTGGAAATGCGTATACTTTAATGCAAGAAGTATTCGCAATAAGGTGGAGGAACTTGCAGCTTGGATCAGTACCTGGAACTTCGATGTTGTGGCCATTTCAGAGACATGAATAGATCAGGGACAGGAATGGTTGTTGCAGGTTTCGGGGTTCAAATGCTTCAGTCGGAGTAGAGAAGGAAGTAGAAGGTGGGGAGGAGTGGCATTATTAGTCAAAGACTGTATCACAGTGACAGAAAGGAAGTTTGATGAGGACTTGTCTGTTGAGGTAGTATGGGCTGAGATTAGAAATAGGAGAGGAGAGGTCACCCTGTTGGGAGTCTTTTATAGACCGCCTAAAAGTTCTAGAGAGGTAGAGGAAAGGATTGCAAAGTCGATCCTGGACAGGAGTGAAAGTAATAGGGTAATTGTTATGGGGACTTTAACTTTACTAATATTGATTGGAATAGCTATAGCTCTAGCTCGTTAGAGGGGTCAGTTTTTGTACAAAGTGTGCAGTAAGGTTTTTTGACTCAGTATGTAGATAGGCCAACTAGAGGTGAGGCTACATTGGATTTGGTGTTGGGCAATGAGCCAGACCAGGTGTTAGACTTGGAAGTTGGTGAACATTTTGGTGACAGTGACCACAATTCGGTTACGTTCACCTTAGTGATGGATAGGGATAGGCATGAACCTGGGGGCAGTAGTTATAGCTGGGGGAATGGTAATTATGAGGCCATAAGGAGGGAATTAGGGTGCATAGGTTGGACTAGGAAACTACAGGGACTGGGAACATCTGAAATGTGGAGCTTATTCAAGGAGCAGCTACTGCGAGTCCTTTATAAGTATGTCCCTGTCAGGCAAGGAGGAAATGGTCGAGTAAGGGAACCATGGTGTACTAAAAAAGTTAATTCGCTGGTTAAAAGGAAAAATGAGGCTTATGTCGGGATGAGGCTTGGAGGCTCAGTTAGTGCACTAGATAACTATAGATTAGCCAGGAGGGAGCTGAAGAGTGAGTTGAGAAGAGCTAAAAGGGGACACGAGAAGACTTTGGCTGATAGGATCAAGGAGAATCCTAAAGCTTTCTTTAGATATGTTAAGAATAGAAGATTGGTTAGGGCAAGATTAGGGCCAGTCAGAGACAGCAGTGGGAAGTTGTGCGTGGAGCCTGAAGAGATTAGAGAGGCACTGAATAAATATTTCTCTTTGGTATTCACGCAGGGTGATGTAAATGTAGTTATGGAGAACACTGAGGTACAGGGTAGCAAACTGGAAGGTATCGAAGTAGATAGGGAGGATGTGCTAGATATTCTCGAGGGTTTGAAGTTGGATAAGTCCCCTGGGCGGGACGGGATTTACCCTAGGATTCTCTGGGAGGCAAGAGAGGAGATTGCAGAGCCTCTGGCTCTGATCTTCAAGTTGTCGTTGGTTACGGGTGTGGTTCCGGAGGACTGGAGGATAGCGAATGTGGTCCCATTGTTCAAGAAGGGGAAGAGAGACCTTCCAGGGAATTATAGGCCAGTGAGTCTTACTTCTGTTGTGGGCAAAGTATTGGAGAGAATTATTAGGGATAGGATTTATAGCTATTTAGAGAGAAATGAATTGATTGGGGATAGTCAGCATGGTTTTGTGAAGGGTAGGTCGTGCCTTACTAACCTTATGGAGTTTTTTGAAAAAGTGACCAAAGAGGTGGATGGGGGTAAGGCAGTTGATGTGGTATATATGGACTTTAGTAAGGCGTTCGATAAGGTGGCCCATGGAAGGCTTCGGCAGAAAATGCAGATGTATGGGATTGAGGGTGATTTAGCTAATTGGATTAGGAATTGGCTAGTTGATAGAAGACAGAGGGTGGTGGTTGATGGAAGTTATTCATCGTGGAGTTCGGTTACAAGTGGTGTACCTCAGGGATCTGTTTTGGGGCCCTGCTGTTTGTAATTTTTATAAATGATCTGGATGAGGGTATTGAAGGATGGATTAGTAAATTTGCGGATGACACCAAAGTCGGAGGAGTGGTAGATAGTGAAGAGGGATGTTATAGTTTGCAGAGACTTGGACAAGTTGCAGAGCTGGGCCGAGAGGTGGCAAATGGAGTTTAATGCAGAAAAGTGTGAGGTAATTCACTTTGGCAGGAATAACAAATGTGTAGAGTATAGGCTAATGGTAGGACTCTTAATAGTGTTGAAGAACAGAGGGATCTTGGTGTATATGTGCATAGATCCCTGAAAGTTGGCAGTCAAGTCGATAAGGTTGTTAAGAAGGCATACGGAGTCTTTGCTTTTATTGGTAGAGGGATTGAATTTCGGAGCCACAACATCATGTTGCAACTGTACAAAAGTCTAGTGCGGCTGCACTTGGAGTATTGTGTACAGTTCTGGTCCCCGCATTATAAGAAAGTTGTGGAGGCATTGGAGAGGGTACAGAGGAGGTTTACCAGGATGTTGCCTGGTATGGAGGGCAGGTCTTATGAAGAGAGGCTGAGGGATTTGAGGTTGTTTTCGTTAGAAAGAAGGCGGCTAAGAGGAGACCTATTGAAACATATAAGATGATTAGAGGTTTAGATAGGGTGGACAGTGATAGCCTTTTTCCTAGGATGGAGAAAGCTAGCACGAGGGTACATAGCTTTAAATTAAGGGGTGGTAGTTATAGGACGGATGTCAGAGGTAGGTTCTTTACCCAGAGGGTGGTAAGGGTATGGAATGCCCTGCTTGCTGCAGTTGTAGATGCGCCAAGTTTGGTGGCGTTTAAGAGGTTAGTAGATAAGTTTATGATCGAAAAGGGAATGGTTTAGGTTAGAGGGCCATTGCTTTTTCTTAATTGGCCGGCGCAACATCGAAGGCCGAAGAGCCTGTTTTGCGCTGTGATGTTCTATGTTCTATCCAAAGATGTGGGGGTTAGGTTGATTAGCCGTGCTATCAAATTGTCCCTTAGTGTCCTGGGATGCGCAGGTTACAGGGATTCGTGAGTATAATATGTAGGGATGTAGGGATAGGGCCTGGGTAGGATTGTGTTCGGTGCAAACTGGATGGACCGAAGAACCTCTTTCTGCACTATAGAGTTCTATGATTCTAATGTGCAGAAACGTTTTGCAGTATATTTCCCCGTTTGGAGGATATTAGATAGGATGAGACACTGGAGTAACTTGGTTTTTTTCCCACTTGAACTTCGAAGGCGGGGAGGGGTGGGGGGGGGGGGGGGGAGTGGCATCTGATACTAGTTTGCAAAATATTGAGAGGCATGGACAAAGTGGATAGTCATTGTCTTGTTCCTACAGTAGCGGTTTAAATTACAAGTAGGTATAGTTTTCAGGTAAAAGGGGGAAATTTTAAGTAGATACGAGAAGGGTTTTTTTTACACAGAGAGTAGTAACTGACTTAAATGTGCTGCCAGAGAAGATGGTAGTGGCTGAAAAAAAGCAATATTTAAGAGGCATTTTGACAAATGCATTAATAAGTAACGAATAGAGGGGTACACACCACATATAGACAAAAGGTCTTTAGTTTAGAAAGCTATCATGTCGGGGCAGGCTTGGCGGACTGGAGGACTTGTTCCTGTGCCGTACTATTCATTGATTTTTAAAATCACCATGTGATCATCATTGGCATTCTTCTGATTTTTCTATCTCAATTATGTTACTTATTTACAATTATGTCATAATTAAATGTGTTTTGATATTTCAAGAAAACACCTATAGAATTCTATGTTAAGTTTGTATTTTGATGTTTCAATAAGGCATCTGTGGAATTTTATAAAGTTTTATGGAAAGCATTCATTAACAAAAATGATGTTATCAATACCAACTTTGATACAATGTTACCATTTAACTAAACATCTAACCTTAACAGTTGCAGTTAACATTCCGTTTAATTAGCTCAAATTTTCCAAATATTTCACTTCAACAAATATTGCTCACTTTAACATGACCAATGAAACAAGTCTTTTTACTTTAACACAATTGTTCTGTCGTCTTTCTGTAAACGCAAAAATAAGGGAGGGAAATAAAGAAGAGAGGAGAGGAGACAGGAAAGAAGGGGAGTGGAAATGAGATAAGTGGAACAAAGGTGAAGGAAGATGAGGAAAATTAGGGAAGGGGAAGGAAGAGGAGGTGAAGGGAGTGTGAAGGAAGAGGGTTTGGATCTATGAATTATACATTTTACAGGTAGACTAACTCTTCTCTAGCGATCTCTGTGTCTACGTCAAACCCTCAAAAGAATTCATTGATTTTAAGAAGCCAAGTTTAAATTGTGATGTGCCAACATTGGTGGAACATGACTTGCAGGTATTCAACCTACATTGGATTCTGCGATACCTGTCAGAGACAGAGTTCATATTACTTTCCAGAATGCTTGAATACATCACCTATGGTAGTAAACTTTCTTACATTATCTGAAAATAATCAGTGAAGTTTGTAAGGACCAATATTACATCAGGAAGACTTCAAACAAAACAGCAAAAAAAAGCACAGCAAAATGCACTTTAGCTAAAACATATTTCATGTACTTCAAGCCCACTCTATCCATTACAGTTCCTACCAACCATAGGTCAAACTAAACTTTTAAGATGTGTAACTTATATCTTTCATTTATCCTATGTGGTTTCTAAACATTAAAAGATTAGCCCTCCAAACCAATCCTCTCACATATGTCTCCTGCCTCTGCTCACTAACTCTGGAGGGGGACAAATAATGAGGTGTTAATACTGGTTGTACATTTTTGGTCATTTACGTGGCCAGACATCAGGACTTCTGCGTTGTCCCGACACACATGCTACGTGCAATCTCCACACACTAACATTCTATATGGAATGCGTGGTGCTATTAGAATCAACCTGCACCCAAGGCTGATCCAAAAGTTAAGAAACATAGTAGTTGGTAGTCAGATCCTACCTTATCTTTAATAATTGCATATCTACAACTTATTAAAAATTTCCCAGGTTATTTTACAAACCTGTTTCATGTTGCCTAAATGGCTAAATTCTCAAATGAACAGGAGTAACATTTGTGTTCAAATAATGCACAAAATTCATGGACTAGCTGACGTGTTTTTCTATGGAGTCAACTTGGGCACAAAGCCGTAATCATACTGTTCCTTTAAAAAAGGTATTTGTAGCATTCTTCTTGTGAATGGTATGCTTAAAATCCAATTCCGCATTACCAGTGCTGATCTGTCATCATACCAAGCTGGTCCATGTTGAGAATGGAGGAGAATAATTGATCCGAAATAATGGGACATTTGTTTTAATCCGAACTAATGAATTTTTGTTCATGTTTTTCTTCCCCTGGGCTTCAGGATAGGAATTGCTAGGTTGAGTGACAGAGATAAAGGCACGTGAAGGGGAGGAGCCGAGTTTACAGAGCAAAACAGGTGGATTCTTTCTCGACGTGAAAGAAGCAAGTGATGGCCTGGTGACAATATCAGTAAAATATTAATCCAGAAACTCAGTTAAAATTCTGCAAGCTTGAGTTTGAATACCAATGTAGCAGGTGAAATTTTAATTTAATAAAAAATATCTGGAATTGAGATTCTGTTAATGACTGTGAAACTATTGTCAATTGTTGAGGGGAAAAGAAACATCTTGTTCACTAAACATCTTTAGGGGAAGAAATTTGCCATCCTTATCTGGCTTGGTCTCCATGTGACTCCAGATCCACAGCAATGTTATTGATGCTCAACTCCCTCTGAGCAAGGCCATAAATTCTAGCCAACCAGTGATACAATGTCCCATGAATGAACAAAGAATAATGATAAAGAAGCCCCTCTCTCTTTACGAAAACTGCCGTTTGAATATCAGAAGACAGGTGTTTTTCTATCTCTCTACCTCCAGAAGTATTCAAAGGTTTGAGAACTGCCAGCCCATGTACCAGCACATAAGCCTGTATTTCTGGCGAACAGATTTTGAAGAGGAGTTTAATTCTGAGGAATATTGCTTAGATTGGAACTAATAGAGCTAGGTTTGCATTTAAACGTTATACCTTGTCATGTTTGAGAGATTCAAATGGTAAAAATTATATTAATTCTTTTATCATATTTAAACTGTATTGTTAAAATAATGTTCATTTTGCTAAATATTCCTAATGTCTCATTAGAATCACCCCTGAAGTTGAACAACTTATCCTCATATTAATGCCAAAATAAAAATAGTTGCATTTATGTTTAACTACATAACATATTTTGGGGATTCTGCTCTAGTCCCTAACAAATTGGAGGTGTGGCTCAGATTCAAAATTATAATTCTTTGTTTTTCTCAGGATTACATGAAGAAATGGGCAAAAAGTTTGTTTTAGGTGATTTCAGCAATGGGTATAAACAGGAATGAATTGAAGTTTTCCAGGGCGTGGAAGAGGTCAATCGAGTGGTTTACCAAAAGCAGTTAAAACAAAACTTGTGGAATTGGCAATGCAGCTGGAATTCACTATATTTAAAGTGGCTGTGAATGCAGAATAATTTCAGTGACAGCTCAATAATTACATGTGTCAGCAATGCATTCATTGGAAATGGCTAAAATTCAATTATAATGAAATAGCTTGAAAAGGACTCACAGTTGAGATTGTTACAACATGGGAAGGAAATGACACAGTTCGAATAGCAATTTTAGTAAAAAGATAGAGACAGAGTGACAATTCCAGAGGAAAAAATAGAGAGATGGAAGCCAAAGAAAAGGAGTGAATAGCCCTGGCAAAACAAAAATGAAAATAAAATGAAAAAAAGACACTAGAAGAAAAAATAGAACAAAGAGAAAGTATTAGGACATCAGCAAGTAGAATAAATAATTGAACTTGAAATGTTAGAAATCAAAATGTATAAAACTGCAAAAGTAGAAGCAAAAATAGGAGACGAATTTCCATTGTTTCGTGAATCTATGTTTTCAACATAAATTGTAATCTGTGGAGGATAACGACTGGTAAAAATCAAAATTCTCAGGTGGCAACGTCAAAAGAGATCTATTTGGCAATGGTAAAGATAGTTTGCCTCAGGTTATAAAGGAAACATATGAGGATGAAAGTGAAATGAAAAGCCTCAGATGTCTGGCAACAAAGTTGGATTCACAAAGTCAGTGTTGGTGGTTTAGGAACAGCATTAGGAAGATAGACGTGATAAAATAGGATAAGCCAGTGGATTTTGTTAAAGTGGTAAAGGAAATCATGGCTGAAGGCAAAAGAATGTAAAACATGCTCAGGTTTTGGTTGATAAGCGGGTCCCAGATCTCCTTGAATAATATACGAACAAGATTTACTCGTCTATACAAGGAGAAATATGTAAATAAGTTAAAGTTTTAAGAGGTACGGGGACAAATTAATCTTTAATGGAAGTGATGAGGACAGATATAGTATAGAGGGAGCATTGCTGGGAAGGTTGATTACATATGGAATTCATTGTGAAAAGAATTTTGCACCATTATTTAAATTAAGGCTGGAAAGACCAGTGAACAAAACTGAAGTGCCAATAAGAATAACAGAAATAATCTTTTCAGAATACAGTTTATCCTGGTTACATCATAAATGGAGTACAGCAATGCCCACTGTAGTTGAAAAAGCTGAGGAAAATCAAACAACTGAACTGTTGCAGGAATCATATCATGCAAAATCTCCAAACCGTGCGGTAACACGATCACAAAGTCATATTTTGAGGCAAGAGGAGAAAATACGGTGACGGCAAAGATGTTGACGTTCAGAAACAATGATTCTCCCAAAAATGCTGAATTAGTAGGAAAACTGTCCTAAATTCTCTCTGCTTTGTCAGTTCAGCTTCTCACCTGAATCTCCGCAATCTGTGAACTGCAGAGCTCCCAGTCATGAATCTTATTAAAAACCCAAGGGGCGGAGCCTATTCTCGCCGGTGTCTGACAGCTCCAGATCTCTGCGCATGCGCAGCAGTCTCACTCTGTCAGACTTCCCGTTTGCTGGGTAATCCGGATTCCCGCCACGCTACCCTCCAGCACAAACCCCTCCCCCACTGCCTGATCGTAGCCCCCACATCAATTCCCTGGCCAAACCTGACATCATGCCTCCGAGCTCCCCGATGCACAGCCAATAGCACCCCCCACCAATGGTGATACCCATACCTCAGTCCCGCCTTCATGGTCATACCCTCCTCTCCAGCAGACCATTCCCCCACCCCCCAGCTCGCCCCAATCGCTGTCCTCCTCCATCCCAGATCTATCGTGTTTGCAGAGTGACAGCGGGAAATTCAATCCCCACCGATCGCTCTTGGGCCCTGCCCAAAATAGGCTCCATCCTTTTGGCCCTACTGATGTCCAATAGGCAGTGCCAAGGGGCTCTCTGGTATAGGCAGTTTTTGCACCTTGGACAGTGCCGGGGGCAAAGGCTGGCACTGCCAGGATACCCATGCCGAAGGGGCATCATCTCCCGACGTCCGACCCCGTGGCGGGGGGGAGTCCTAATTGCCCCTCTTCATTCCGGCGGGGTCTCCGGCTAGTTCCCCGAATGTGGGGAGCTAGTCTGAACAACACTAGAATGATGTACAGATTCGATGAGGACCGGAACCAAATGCCCAGCGTCGTCTGACCGGACTGCTCTCCAGCCACTGCATGCACAAACCCCTGTTCAATGTCGTTGCATCCATCTTACAAATCGACGTGACAGAAAAATTGCGAGTCGCGATGGGAGAATGGCGGCCACTGTTCGACATATGGTTGAGAAAAAGTAACTACACGTGGAGGACGAAGCGGATATCTTTAGGTCGGGGAAGTTGGATGAGTCGCAACATAAAGATGTAAAGATAACGGAGCTGTATAAGAATACATATACATAGGAAGAATCTGAGTGAATATTATAGTGTTGTTACATTAAAAATTAAATGTTGATGAGATGTTTACATATTCAGACAGATGAGTAATGTTTATCAAGTTCTATGACCAGTAAGTTATGGAAAGGAGGTGTTAAGGATATCACAAGAGGAAGCGCTTATGGAGACTATGGTTGAGGCCGCCGCAAATAACATGCGAATCCCGAGCGGGAACCGCGGCAAACGCCCACTAACCCAACCCACCCACCCCACCCCCACCCCACCCCCGAGCCCTGATGCATAACCGAGTGTTTCCATCACGATGACGGCAACGCGCAGCCGTCGTTGACGAGGGAGAAATACTCAAACAAAACAATAGAAGCATTTTTATTGGCTTAGTTATATTTTGCTCATACCTACCACACATATCAGTTAATAGAAAAATTTTACGTGGTAATCAAACCTCCATACCCATTCTGGCATTTGAGGAACATTTTACGAGGGTCCTATTTGATCGCGTGGGACTCCCTCACGAAATGAAAACTGGGAATTAATATTTCCTGACCATAATGGATGTGCTACTAGATTTCTAGACGCCATTTTATTATGTAATATTACAGCTAAAAGGATTATATGGGTTTTAATATTTTACCACATCTAGATTACCCCAAAAAAATCAATGATCAAATTTTGAATTGAAGATATTCAGTGAGATTATGCATCGCTCAGGGATAAAGAGATTTAAATCAATTCTATATCTCCAGAATCACAGGAAGCATTGGAACACTGTCATTAAAGTTTAAAGACCATGCTGAGAGCCATGAGTCAGGGCCATCCAGAGGATTGGAATGAAGGAATTCGATTTATAGTTTATGCAATTCAGGATGAACCTTAAGTTTAATTTCAAATAAGTTCAGTAGCTTTGATTTAATTCTTGATCATGAGGTAAAATAAGCATTTATGTTGATAAAGGGGAAATTGATGAGACAGCATTTTAAGACCACGTTTTTGAAGTATGTGTCAAACTTTAGGGGAAAAAAAATCACAAACGTTTGTGAGTTGGCTAGACAACATTTTAAAGTGGCACAGCACGTGATGGAATAGGAAACTGATAATAAATCAAAAAATCTTAGTATTCCTACGAGCGGCGAGCAAAGTACTAATATTATTATCAGTGCTCGCTGACCAGTGGTACCATTAAAAACAAGGTTTCATGAGAGTTATCAATTACAGAGAAAATTGAGTGAGTTATTTGATTTGAATGCCAGATAGAAAGAAGACTTACGGAGTGTACCATCTGAATATCATCAAACGGTATGTTGATAGGAAAGGTAAACAGAAGGAAGATGTAACATCTGCTATGACTTAGGGCAAAGAAGCCGTCTAGAGATCCTGAATTTTCCATTTCTCAAAGTAGATTGAAAAATATGGGAGCCTTAAAAATTTATAAAAAGTACTATGAAGGGATGTTCCCAGGAAAGATCAAGGTGATCTCAAAGTGTCAGGAAATCACATGGTAATAGATGTGGGCATAAACAAGGAAATACTAAAGTAATTGTTACAGGAAATGCTGTCCCAAATAAACAGCATCCATATAGACTTATTCCATTAATGTTGGCATAAGTTCAAAAGCAGATTGAAAGAATGCTTTAAAAAAGACATCAGTGTCGTGCATTGCAGTGAATCGGGCTCACCCATCGTGATGATAACAAAACCAGATAATACCCAATGATTGTGTGTCAACTATAGAAACAAAATGTAGATATGTAGTTAGATTTATATCCCATTCCTCGATTGTAAGACTGCATTATAAGGACGGGACAAGTGAATGACATCCCTGAACTTGCCTTACTTAAGCATACTGTTAAGTGCCATTATCCAGAAGAGTGAAGGAGATTTCAGCCTACAGGACAGAAAACCGTCTATACTAATTTAAAGTCATGCCATTTTGGAATGGAGGATGCATCAGTATAATTACAAAGACTGGCCAATAAGGTCATGCACAATTGTGCAGTATGCATGGATGATCTGATCATTTTCATTGGAAGGAACTCTTGGACATCTAAAAGAATTGTTTGATCGATTTCAAGAAGTGGACTTGGTGGTGTACTTGGCTCAGATTACATTTGCAAAAGCCTAATTCACATTCTTAACACATAAAGTTGGATAGATAGATAGATAGCTTAACAGAACGTAAGAACAAAGGTTATAGCGGAGTTCTCAAAACGGTCGATGAGAAGGGAAGCATCCAATTCCTGGGTTTAAGTGATTATTACAGGAAACGTGTGCCAAGTTTTAGCAATGTAATTGCGTCCCTGCTGAAAGAGCGCTGAAATTTTCTATGGATGGCTGAGGATCAGTAGGTATTTGACAGAATGAAAACTGTGCCTGTATTGGCAACACTAATTATGCAAAACCCTTCCAGGTGGTCATTGATGATGGTGATGTGGGCACTCGTGCTGTATTATTCGAAGAAGACTATGAAAGGATAGAAAGGCCTATTGGGTGTTTTTTCTAGAAAGCTATATAATCCTCAAAAGAAATATGTAGCCAGCGGAAAAGAAACATTGAACATGGCATTGGCATGGCAACTTATTAACATTTATATTGCCATCAATTCATTAGAGACAATTGCCTTCACTGACAATAATCCATTGGTGTTTCTGGATAAATTTAAATACAAGAATGCAAGACTGTATACATAGAATTTATTATTTTAGTCATTTAATTTGAAAATTATGCATGTGTCCGGAAGAGAAATTGCTATTGCTGATACTTTATCATGACTTCGATGAAAGGAGAATAATATTCAATATTGGAAAAGATTAACTGAACTGGACTATACCATTGTTATGTTGGCATGTGGCGTGTTTCGATTAGAGAACTGATTGCATGAATCTGGACGTTTTGAAAATTAAACTATCTTTTCACATTGTTGGTTCATTTTTTTAAGGGGAGGTGAGGTGATACTCTACCTTTAAGAAACTGATTTATATAATCTTTCTTGATTGGGGTTATTTAAAATTCAGCTATGGGTGAAAAAAAATCCGGTGGGTTCCGCTTCGCTTCGAAAGAAGCAAGAGAACTTTGTCTCTCTCTGGAGGCTGCTGCTTGAGTGTCAGAAGACAGATGTCTTTCTGTCTCTGCAGCTGCAGAAGTCTTCAAAGCTTTGAGGCCGGGCAGCCAACCAACCAGCACCTCAGCCTGCATTGCTTGCTGTTTGGTTTTGAAGAGGAGTTTAAGTCTATGAGAGATACTTTTTAAATTGTAAGTAATGAAAATTGTAAGATATATGTTAGCAGTGAAGAATTGCAACTTGCCATATTTACGTATTTCAGTTGGTAACATTTAAGCTAATACGTTCGTTTTTGTTTTACATTCTATGTTTCTATTCCATCCTTAATGTTGCAAAGTTAATGCTCAGAGTAAACCAGACAAACAAAATCCACTCCTTGCCTGCTCCAAAAACCAATTAAATATAATTCATGTTCTCAACAGAAGAGCTAAATCAGATCCAAGATGAAGGATTGAACCTCATTTTTGGCTTGATAAAAAAACACTTGAGACGCCATCATGCCGTTGTGCACCACCAGCCGGTGGCCTGAGCGGGCAGATAAAATTTCGAGAGAGCTAGGAAATCAAATTTACGCCCGACATCCCGGCAATTATACCAGCACTCGATAAATCATTTAAATTAAATGTAAGTATATGCTGCATTAAATTAACGATTCCGGACATTATTATCGGGGCTCAGTTGCCTCTGTAACCTCGCCGGGAGAGCTTCTCTCCAGCGAGAATCAGAGCTAGTCCTCAGCTCTCAGGTCATTAAGGCCCCGAGGTGTCCCTAGGAGCAAAGGGGTTGCTCGTTGGGCAGTGCCAGGCACCAAGATCCAAAATTTTGAATCAGTATCGGTAAAGTAAGAGTGATATTTCTCAAGGTGATGTTTTTCCCACGCATCTGTGTTCCCTGCTCTTTTAAGTCGAATCTGTCTTGGCAATTTTTTGTAAATAAAATGAAATTGCTTCTAGCTAGTACATATTGCAACTATATCAATCAGCTGGCTGCTTGGTCCTATAGAACCTTCCTATATATTGTTGGCGATGCAATTGTTCACGCACTCAGAGCATTCCACCATGCGCCAATTGGTATTGTTTACGCTGGAAAAGATTTTGGGGAGACGAGTAATCAGTTTCTAATTTCTTAACCTCAGGCATATTGTTATAGCAATTGCATTTTTATGAAAAGTCTAATTAAATTTTTTTCCTGGGCAATAGAAATTAGCATACCATATAATCTGCGAATTTAATGGTGGGGGCTCAATGATGGAAGTCCCAGTAAATTTCAAAACGAGGGCGTTGTCCTTTTTGATATGAAAGATTGTCATTGATATGAAATCTGTGCAGTGTGTATATACGGATGTTTTCGAGGCCTTGCTGCATACGGCCATCGACTTGCATTATATAAGGAATTGCGAAGAGAAATTAGTACTTAACAAGCATTAGCTAACATTATTATTTCTAACTTTATGGTGAGGTGAAGGTCATCGATGAACAGATAAAATGTTCAAGGTGGCTGGTCATCGACCCTGACGAATTCCGCAGCATTGGCCCCCTGCGGGCAATTGAAATCATTGATATGAATATAGCTAGTGGATAATTAATCTAAAATTATTAATTTAAATTTAACTAATGCTCCTTTGTGCACTGTGTGTTCAAAGACGGGCCTTTTGCCGAAGATCAAGTATAGTATCGACATGCTGTGCTTGGTTAAACTTACGTTTTAGCTTCATTTGAAGCAATTTTGAACAGCGGCATTTCGGTCTTTTGGCTAAGATGCAAATGAAATAAAGCCTTGATGAAGGAGCAATGTCTACTCCAAACAGCTTGGATCATATGGATCAAGCCCAAGACAAGACGTGAGAGCCCTGTCTTGTCAGCTTGGATCTGGAATGTCTTAACTTGTTGAGACTCTGAATTGGACTTGATTTGATTAAATCGGAATAAAAACAAAGACGGCAAGCTTTTGCATCGATGAGAGCTCTGAAGGATGACAAGATTCCACTTGGTATCTACTACAGCCTCTCAATATGGTACCATTATCATAATTCGGAGATAAATGAAGGCATTTGATCACTTACACACCGCAACGGGAAGGCGAATATTGCAGCAAACAAATGCGCAAAATTTGATATAAAATTGGAACAGCCAACCATTTTTTTCCGTTGTTAAATATCTACACAAAGTAAGCAACAATGAAAATGTATTTAGTCGAAAATTTAAGATATTCTGATTATGAGATCGAAGGCAAGGCAAAGGTAATAAATGATGGCAGGAACGAACCCACATTTGCATCCAAATGAAAAAGAAGTTTGAAGACACCAACAGCAATGTGGTGTGTTACTTTTACGTTCATCAAATAAATATGTTCAGAGATCAATTAAAAGGCAACCCGTTCGAGGGGTATTGGACCGACATAAACAGACATCAAAGAAAAGATAATATGGTTAAAGGGATAACACATCAGTCCCTCGGTACCCATAGAGTGCAGAAGGTCTCAGTGCTGTCTGTGCGCACGTTGTGTTATCTTTCAGGGATATCTGACAACGAAAGTAGGTACGGTAGTGGAGCAGACAATCTGGACAGAGGACCCCACCGACTGCACGCTGCCTGGATTTGATAATCGACAGCTTGGTTAATCCAGGTGCTGGCCCTTGTCTCTCACCGCTCCAACGAAACGGACCCAAATGGAAAGGATATCACAATCAAAAAAAAGTGCAACTCACTTAAGGAATTGCTCAAAAATGAAATGGAAATGAGCAAATAGTATCAAGTAGGCCAACAGAATGCAATGTATTAACAATTGTATTCAAAACTGAGACAGCAAAAAGTATTGCCGTGATGTACAAACCTCGGGCGGCACCGTGGCACAGTGGTTAGAATTGCTGCCTCACAGCGCCAGGGACTCAGGTTCCCGCCTTAAGGTCTGCATGGAGTTTGTACATTCTCCCCGTGTCTGCGTGGGTTTCCGCCGGCTACTCCGGTTTCTCCCACAGTCCAAAGATGTGTAGATCGGGTGAATTATCCATGCCAAATTCTCCTTGCTGTAACCGAACATGCATCGGTATGTGGTGACTAAGGGATTTTCATCGTAACTCCATCGCAATGTGAATGCAAGCCAACTTGTGACTAATAACCGTTTTGCTTTAAAGCAAGAATGCACGATGTTTGTGTTTAGAACAAATTCGAACTGTCGATACGTTCATGTTTTCTTTATTCATTCATGAGATGTGAGAGTCACTGGCTGGACAAGCATTTATTGCCCATCGGAGGCAAGTTAAGTGTCAACCATATTTGTAAATGTTTGCAGTCACATGTGGACAAGACCAGGGATGGACCACAGATTTCTCGGCTGAAAGAAACGAATGAACCAGATCGGCGTTTGCGACAATGAATTGTAGATTCCTGGTCATCACTGATTTTTTTTTTAATTCCAGATTTTATTGAATTCAAATCTCGCAATCTACTCCAGTTGGATTTAAATCCGGGTCCCCGGAGTATTATTCTGAGTCTGCGGATTACTCGACCAGTGAAAATACCATTCCAACACCGCCTCCCGGTTGTGGAAGGGAAGGACTTGGAGAGGGGTATGGAGGATCGAGGGGGCTTTGTCGTCCATGACAAAGGCATCGAGCATGATCGCTAATGATAGACTCCAAAGAGAACATAGAACATAGAACATAGAACAATACAGCACAGAACAGGCCCTTCGGCCTTCGATGTTGTGCCGACCAAAAATAAAAAGCAATGCCCCTCCTAACTAAACCATTCCCTTCTCTTCCATATACTTATCAACTAACCTCTTAAACGCCACCAAACTTGGCGCATCTACAACAGCTGCAGGCAGGGCATTCCACTCCCTAATCACTCTTTGAGTAAAGAACCTACCTCTGATATCCGTCCTATAACTCATACCCCTTAATTTAAAGCTGTGTCCCCTCGTGCTAGCTTTCTCCATCCTAGGAAAAAGGCTATCACTGTCCACCCTATCTAAACCTCTAATCATCTTATATGCTTCAATAAGATCCCCTCTTAGCCGCCTCCTTTCTAACGAAAACAACCTCAAATCCTTCAACCTCTCTTCATAGGACCTGCCCTCCATACCAGGCAACATCCTGGTAAACCTCCTCTGTACCCTCTCCAATGCCTCCACATCTTTCTTATAATGTGGCGACCAGAACTGCACACAATACTCCAAGTGCGGCCGCACTAGAGTTTTGTACAGTTGCAACATGATGCTGCGCTCCTAAATTCAATCCCCCTACCAATAAAAGCTAAGACTCCATATGCCTTCTTAACAACTTTATCCACTTGACTGCCTACTTTCAGGGATCTATTGACACATACACCAAGATCCTTCTGTTCCTCAACACTATTAAGAGCCCTACCATTAGCCCTATACTCTACACATTTATTGTTCCTGCCAAAGTGCATTACCTCACATTTTTCCACATTAAACTCCATTTGCCACCTCTCGGCCCAGCTCTGCAACTTCTTAATCAATGACAACTATGAGTACATATTGAGGACTAGAATCGTATCGTCTGTGCGCCACACAAACAATGTTAACAGCTTAGTACATCCCAGAAGAGATCGAAACTTGTTTCGCCAATGTATATGCATTTATTCGGAATTGATATTTGCGGAGGTGCACGATTATATTTGTCGGGATAATGTAGAAGTTTAGTGATAGTGCAGAACACCTTCGATTAAACCTGCGACGATCATGTAAAAAGCGAACACGAAATTCCCGTGAAAGAAAGCAACACTGAGAAAAAAGAATCACAGGGCAATCTAAGCATTGCTGGGATATCAGAAAAAAGACTTCTGCGTAAAGTATGCCTCCTGCAAGTGAGGACAACCGCCTTATTTGCGCCAGATTTTTTTAATATATGCTTTCATGGGATGGAGTCCTCAATCCGGCTCTGGCTCGTCCTTCCATTCTCCAAGGGTGACTATTCCACACGGTTGCAACCGCGAGTCTTTGTTTAAATTAATTTTTTAATGATATCTCATTCTCTGGAAGCCTTTCCCAAAACCAATCACAGTTCTTATCAGTTATTCTCACAGGGATCACAAAGTAAAGCAGCGATTGCAATATTTCTGCTGTTGACGTAACACCTATACCGTCGTTTCATCTGCAATCAGCCAGGTGTTATGTCCATCAATCACAATCCATCTTCTGATGCTTCAAAGGCCAATCTATGTGATGTAACTTTAGTCCATGAATAAATATTCACATTAATTCCCCAATTTCTCAAATCCTCCCACCATGTGGTGGTTTTGATACCATTAATTGTGTTACTAATATACTCATTCTGCTGCCCCACGCACACCTTCCCTCCACCGTCATTGAGTGGGCTAACTCTACGGTTTGTGAATGAATGATTGCCTCCTCAGTTGCTCTCCAGCTCAGATCAATCCATCCGAGTTTGGTCAACAATGTGTATGCTGCTGAACACTACGCACCACCAATATAAGGAAGCCTTTTCTTTCTGACCCATGCATGTAGCAACGTTTGAGAACGTACATGTTGTTGCATTAGATCTCAGCAGAACCAGAAATGTTCCAGGACATCAATGTAATGATGAGAGGTCATCTACGCTCATATGGGACTGAGTAACAAATGAAAAGTAACATAGAACGTCGATGTAACATAAACTGTCGCGCAAGAATAATTATACTTTTCTGGAAACTTTGGCGGAGTGTTTTATTCGTATTTATTAATGGGATGTTGGTTCGCTAGCTGGCCAGTGTTTATTCAAAATCCCTAATTTCTCTTGAACTGAGTGGTTTGCCAGACCATTTCAGAGTATATCTGAGAACCAGCCACATTGTTGTCGATCTGGAGTTACATGTAGCCCAGAGCAGGTAAGGCCGGCAAATGCCCTTTCACATTAGTGAACCTGATGGGGTTTGGTGATTAATGAGAATTGTTTCATGATATCGTCAGAATTTTCATTGCATGTTTTATTGGATTCAAGTTTTACCATTTACCTGGTGAGATTTGAACCAGGTTGCCAAAGCATTGAGAATTTAAGTAGATAAGAATTTTTATGTGAGTTTTGATGGCTGTTTGATAGTAACCTACAGGATGTTCCAAATTGCCGATCAACGATGTTTTTAGATATCTATTATTAACTCAACAAAGAGCAGCATGAGACCGGCTCATATACGCCTCACTTCCAATTGTTAATTGGATAAGTGAACGCAAGAAAAATATATTATTTAACAAACCAATGATTCGTGCTCCTTTTTGGCGATTCACACTGTAAAAGCTGCATGTTAATTTATGTCCTTGTTATAGCCTCATGACGTATAATCGAAGTGCACGCGCGATGCGAAAGAAGTGCAGCTTTATTCTACGAATTTGTCCATCGAAGTACTGAAAGAAAGTTATAGATATGTTTATGTCGCACACATCTGCATGGATCCATTTGGCCGAGTAAAGAGTTGCAACTTGCAACATGAAAAAAGCCGTGCACTCTATTGCGACAGTGCCAAAGATTTGAAAGATAATTAGGCTTACTTTTGCACTCTTTCTCAAAGTCATGAAATTTTCTCCTTCTTGGCAATATATCTAATTCCGCTTTGAAAGATCGCACTGATCCCTCTCCCAAGATTCTATACCCTACAGTGTGAACATCCAAACAACAAATAAGCTCCATGGGCTGAATTTTACGAGAAGCATTTGAAGTGTCATAGAAATATAGAAGATTAGAGCAGGAGTAGGCTATTTGTCCCTTCGAGCCTGCTCCTGATTCATTGCAATCATGGCTGATTATTCAACTCAGTAGTCTAATTCTGATTTTCCCCATAACCTTGAATCCCAAACTTCCCAAGTGCAATGTCCATCAACGATTTGAAACATTCAATGTTTTGGCATCAACTATTTCCTGTGGTAATTAATTCCACAGGCTCCCCACTCTTTGGGTGCAGAAATGTCTCTTCACTTCTATCCTAAATGGCCTACTCTGAATCCTCTGACTGAGACCCCTACTTCTAGATTCTCCATCATTGGGAATATCCTTTCTGCACCTAGCCTGTCTAATCCTGTTGGAATTGTATAAATCTCGATGAGGTACTAACCCTCCCCCTAACCCCCTCCTCTCACCCCGTCCCCTCCCCCACACACATCTCATTGGTCTGAAGTCCAAACAAAACAATTCTAACCTCGTCAATCTCTCGTCATACATCAATCCTGCCATTCCCAGAATCAGCCTGGTAAACCTTTGCTGCAATTCTTCGACAGCAAGAGCTTCCTTCCTTAGAAAAGATGACCAAATGTGCACAGAGTACTCTAGGTGTGCAGTATAATTGCAACAACACATTCCCTGATCCTGTACTCGAAAACTCTCGCAATGAAGGCCAACATGCCATTTGCTTTCTTTACTAACTGCTGCACCTAATGCTTACCTTCATTGACTAGTGTAGAAGAGCACCCAGGTCCCCGCTGCACACTCCCCTCTTTCAATGTACAGCCAGTCAGGTACTAATCTGCCTTCTTGTTTTTGCTTCCAAAGTGAATAACCCCACACGTATCCAAATTATACTGCATCTGCCATTGATTAGCTCACTCAATCAACTTGTCCAAGTCATTCTGAAGGTCATTCTACTTCTCGTCACAATTCATCCTCTCATTCAACTTGGTATCATCTGCAAACTTTGAAATGTTACATTTTGTTCCCGCATCCAAATCATTAATATATATATTGTGAATAGCTATGGTCCAAACATCGATTCCTGTGACATCCCACTGTCTGCCAATTTGAAAACATCCATTAATTCCAACACTTTAATTCGTTTCTGCCAACCAATTTTCTATCCATCATAACACACTTCCCAAATCCCAAGTGCTTTAACTTTACACGATAATCTCTTGTGCTAGATTTTGTCAAACACTTTCTGAAAGTCCAAATACATCACATTGACTGGTTCCCTCCTGTCAAGGTACATATTCAAAGAACTCCAACAGATTTGTCAAGCATGATTTCCCTTTCATAAATCCATACTGACTCTATCTGATCCTGCCACTGCTTTTTTTAAATGCTGTGATATATAAAGTCCTTGATAATGGATTCGAAAATTATCGATGTTAAACTTACTGGTCTATAATTCCCTGTTTTCTCTCTGCCTTTCTTTTGAATATTGGAGTGACATTCACTCCCTCCAATCTGCTGGGATTGTTCAAGAGTCTATATAAACCTGAAAGATGAACACCAATGTATCCACTATTTCTAAAGAAGCTTGCTTAAGTTCTCTGGGAAGTAAATTATCAGGCCCTGGGGATTTATCTGCCTTCAATTACATCATCTTTCCCAGCACCGTTTCTCGACTAATATTAACTTTCTCAGTTCTTCTTCTCACTACGTCTTGCATTCTCCAACATTTCTGGCATTTGATGTCCATTTTGCTTGAAAATGGAACAATTCCAGACTCGTCTCTTGGGCAAGTTTTTATTTCCAATCCGATGGAGTTAGATAATGAAAAATGGACCAGAACGTTTCCAGCCACGAGGTGTAGTGGGCAGGATTTAACCCGCCAGCCAGCCTGAAGCTCAATTCGGAGTCTCAAACCCCACCCCTCCTTCTCCCTAGCAGAATGCTATTCCAGGGGAAGGGATGGCAATACAGCCTGGGAGGCGGTGGCAGCATGTATCAGCATGAGGGCACTGGGAAGGAGGACAGAAACAGCGCCAGAAGAAACTGAACAACATAATCTGGGCACCAAGGATGAATGTTAAACCGGTCCTAGTATCTCTCCACTCAGTGACTTCCAGATCCCTCCCACGCCCCCAGCACAATGCAAACGTCCAGCCCCTAACTTGCAAGCACCTCCTTCTGGCCCTACTCTAACCAAACTTTTCCCCCTGGGGGCTACCCCATGACACCTTGCAGGATCCTACAATCGGAATTTACTCGGCCCGACAGGAGAAGAACAACCAAACCCACTGTGAGAGGGTGAAGACAGTGGGTGATGTGTCTGAAGGTCAGGTTCTCATTCCATTTGAGGACCAGGAGAGAAGAGAACCCACAACAAATATAACAGACGGGTTGGGCTGGAACGGAGAAGTGAGCACCTGCTAATCCTCCACTGGTTGGAGATATCTGAACTAAGTTGCATGCAACCAGATTCGTGCCCCTCCCTTGTGCTTAACCTCATCTACTGTGTTGCACGAAGGGACGGGATGCACCAGGGCCAGATGCACTGATATCCCCCTCTGCTCCTACCCATCCTTCTCAAGACAGCTCAGACAATTCCTCACTAAAAGCAATGATGAAAACACCAAGCCAGCACCGGCTTCGCGTCAGCTTTCACCTTGCAACTCACCATCCCAGAGAGTTTCTGTGATGAGTCAAGTGAGTGTGAGGCATCTGGGTCACTCTGTCGAGCATGCCATATGTCTGTTGATGGCCATTGGGTGGAGGAGGGAAGGTCCGAAATCTCTGGCACGCAGCCTGCCAGGGGCGAGACAAAGCTGGTCCCAGGCTACATGCTTGGCCTCCGCGATCTCTTCTTGATCAGTTGCAACAGTGATGCAGCAACAGTGCCAGGAAATGCAGGAGGAGCTGGCAGCAACGCTGGACAGACTGTGAGGCTGTTGGGAAGAGTACCAAAGTTTTTAGATGGACCAACTATTGCCATTCCTGCATGGTTCCCAGACCATCGCTGCAAGGATGACATCCGCAGTGGAAAAGCTGGACCAGAAATCCACACCATGAGTGGCAGGGCCCGAGCAACGGCTGAATCACATCAGGACACTATGGAGTCACAAAAGGCTATGACTGATGCACAGCAGGCTACAGCTGAGGGCCTCAACAAGCTTAACGTGATTCTGCAGCATATAGCTGGGAGGTTAAGAACTTGTAGGTGACCCAATGGGACAGTGCTGGAACATAGTGCGCTATGAGCAGCTCTTGAGAATGTGGCCCGTTCACGATTAAGGGATGCAGTGCATAATCCAATCTCAGATGTTCTTGTTGCTGCCATTGGTAGGTGGCCCCAGACTCAGAGAATGCCATCGCTGAGGGCAAGTTCACTACGGCAAGATTGCAGGACTGACCAGGTGGTTTGACATTGGACCTCATTGCACAAGCAATGCCATCCCATGGAGTGAATCAAGGGCCGCAGGAACCCCAGGTAGGAGGAAGGGCTAGATGCCACGTGGGGCCTTCCATCCACTAATTGCAGCAGTGGCGACATATTCTGACTCTTGAGTGCATCTCAAGAGCACTAGGATGAACAGGATGGCATGGATTTGTACATGACATCTCAAAGCTAGTTGGGGCCCTCAAAATCCAGGCCCTTCAGAGGGCGATTGGCAACAGCATCACAGGCCAGGATCATGACAAGCCCTCGACCACCTCCACTTCTGATGTACATCATGGGCAGACACTGAGATGCAATGGCAGATCACATAAAGCTAAGAAGTTGTAGTGGCACAAAGGTAGCTTGGGTAAAGGAGCACATCATTTCGATAGAATAATTAGCCATTGTTAATTTTCACTTGCTCTCATTATATATGAGTACTTAGTTTGATGGCACTTTTATTGGCACCAATATATATTATTGCACCCCACAGCTGTCTGTGATTAGCATTCAACAAGAATGTACTTACTGACCTTGACCGGAAGCATCCAAAAGTCAATGTCCATGGGGAAAGGCCTTCAGTGCACTGCAAGTGTGAAAATCAAGATGTTCAAATCATTCACTGACTATATTGTATGGCATGCAATGGTAGCGACTTAAAACATCTATCATAGCATTCCCAGAACTAGAGGCACATTTCCCCACACCATCCGGTCCGCTCCGAGGCCTTGCATTAGTGTACAGTGCTCCCTCACCCTCAGCCGGATAAGGTTCTAATGCTATCATGCATGCAATGCCCAGGTACGAGCCGGACTAGATTGCAGCATGGCGTTATCACATTGGTGCATAGCGAATCGTCATCATCCTCCTGTTTGCCACAAGAATTTGCTTAAAAAGTTAACCCAGGCCCCCGACTCTATTGTTATATTGGTTCAGGAGATTGTAGGGATGCAAAAGTGGGGAGATTGGAATGTGCGTGCGGCAACAGTGGCCCCAGTTCCCAAAAAGAGTATTGATCAAGGTCTCCGTAGCCACCCTCTCTGCCTATTTTTAAACTGGGGGTTCAAGTCCATAGGATGAGAATTAAAACTTGGAATTGAAATAGTGATAAGTTTGAAATTAAGACTTATTTAGTTTCACATTAAAAGAGTGCTCAACAGTTGCAGGTTAAAAACAGCATTTTGTTGGAGCTATACTTAAACTGTGGCGCAATAAAGGCAGTTTTGATTTTTTTTAATCCAAAATATGTTACTGGAATTACTCCACAAGCGAGACATCTTTACAACAATCTGAGGTCCCATCTGCTTCAAGATGGCAACCATCATGATGTAAATGTAGTTATGGAGAACACTGAGGTACAGGGTAGCAAACTGGAAGGTATCGAAGTAGATAGGGAGGATGTGCTAGATATTCTCGAGGTTTTGAAGTTGGATAAGTCCCCTGGGCCGGACGGGATTTACCCTAGGATTCTCTGGGAGGCAAGAGAGGAGATTGCAGAGCCTCTGCTCTGATCTTCAGGTCGTCGTTGGTTATGGGTGTGGTTCCGGAGGACTGGAGGATAGCGAATGTGGTCCCGTTGTTCAAGAAGGGAAAGAGAGACCTTCCAGGGAATTATAGGCCAGTGAGTCTTACTTCTGTTGTGGGCAAAGTATTGGAGAGAATTATTAGGGATAGGATTTTATAGTTATTTAGAGAGAAATGAATTGATTGGGGATAGTCAGCATGGTTTTGTGAAGGGTAGGTCGTGCCTTACTAACTCATTGAGTTTTTTGAAAAAGTGACCAAAGAGGTGGATGGGGGTAAGGCGGTTGATGTGGTATATATGGACTTTAGTAAGGCGTTTGATAAGGGGGCCCATGGAAGACTTCTGCAGAAAATGCAGATGTATGGGATAGAGGGTGATTTAGCTAATTGGGTTAGGAATTGGCTAGCAGATAGAAGACAGAGGGTGGTGGTTGATGGGAGATATTCATCGTGGAGTTCGGTGACAAGTGGTGTACCTCAGGGGTCTGTTTTGGGGGCCCCTGCTGTTTGTAATTTTTATAAATGATCTGGATGAGGGTATTGAAGGATGGATTAGTAAATTTGCAGGTGACACTAAAGTCGGTGGAGTGGTAGATAGTGAAGAAGGGTGTTATAGTTTGCAGAGAGACTTGGACAAGTTGCAGAGCTGGGCCGAGAGGTGGCAAATGGAGTTTAATGTGGAAAAGTGGGAGGTAATGCACTATGGCAGGAATAATAAATGTGTAGAGTATAGGGCTAATGGTAGGATTCTTAGTAGTCTTGATGAACAGAGGGATCTTGGTGTGTATGTGCATAGATCCCTGAAAGTAGGCAGTCAGGTCGAGAAGGTTGTTGGGAAGGCATATGGAGTCCTGGCTTTTATTGGTAGAGGGATTGAATTTCGGAGCCGCAACGTCATGTTGCAACTGTACAAAACTCTAGTTCGGCCGCACTTGGAGTATTGTGTGCAGTTCTGGTCCCCACATTATAAGAAAGATGTGGAGGCATTGGAGAGGGTACAGAGGCGGTTTACCAGGATGTTGCCTGGTATGGAGGGCAGGTCTTATGAGGAGAGGCTGAGGGATTTGAGGTTGTTTTCGTTAGAAAGGAGGAGGCTAAGAGGGGACCTGATAGAAACATATAAGATGATTAGAGGTTTAGATAGGGTGGACAGTGATAGCCTTTTTCCTAGGATGGAAAAAGCTAGCACGAGGGGACACAGCTTTAAATTAAGGGGTGATAGTTATAGAACGGATATCAGAGGCAGGTTTTTTACCCAAAGGGTGGTTCGGGAGTGGAATGCCCTGCCTGCAGCAGTTGTAGATGCGCCAAGTTTGGTGGCGTTTAAGAGCTTAGTTGATAAGTATATGGAAGAGAGCGGAATGGTTTAGTTTGGAGGGGCATTGCTTTTTATATTGGTCGGCGCAACATCGAAGGCCGAAGGGCCTGTTCTGTGCTGTAATGTTCTATGTTCTATGTTCTATGTTCTATGTTCTATCATCTCGGTACCTAAGACAAACCAAGCAGCATGCTTTACTGACTATCAGCCAGTGGCTCTGACATCTATCATGGTAAGTGTTTCAAAAGGCTAGCCAGGACATGAATTAATTCCAGCCTCCTGGATTGTCTGGATCCACTACAGTTTGCCTACTGCTGCAACAAGTCCACAGCAGACACCATCTTCCTATCCTTGCACTCAAATCTGGAACATCTAGGTAACAAAAACGTCTATGTCAGACCCTTATTTATTGACTATAGCACAGCCTTCAATGCCATTTTTCCCACGAAACCCATCCCCAAACTCCCGGGCTTGGCACCTCCCTCTGTGATTGGATCCTGAATTTCTTAACTAACAGACCACAATCTGTAGCAATAGACAACAAAACCTTCTCTGCAATCATCCTCAACACTGGTGCTCCACAAGGCTATGTTCTTAGCCCCATTACTTACACACCTATGACTGTGTGGCCAAACTCCCCTCCAATTCAGTTTCCAAGTTTGAACAAAGGACAAAGAACAGTATAGCACAGAAACAGGCCCTTTGGCACTCCAAGCTTGTGCCACTCATAAGCCCAACTAGACCATTCATTTGTGTCCATCTATTCTCAGTCTATTCATGTGGCTATCTAAATAAGTCTTAAACAATCCCAGCGTGTCCGCCTCAACCACCTTGCTTGGCAGTGTATTCCAGGCCCCCACCACCCTCTGTGTAAAATACGTCCCTCTGACATCTGTGCTGAACCTTTTTCTCCTCCCCCACCCCACCCCTCCCCCCCACCTTGAACTTGTGACCCATTTTGTTCGTCACTTCCGACCTGGGAAAAAGCTTTCCACTGTTCACCCTATCTATGCCATCATAATATTACACATTACTGTTAGATCTACCCTCATCCTCCATCTTTCCAGGGAGAACAACCCCAGTTTATCCAATATCTCCTCAGAGCTAAGACCCTCCATGCCAGGCAGCATTCTGGTAAACCTTTTCTGTACTCTCTCCAAAGCATCCTTCTGATAGTGTGGCGACCAGAACTGGAGGCAGTATTCCAGTTGTGGTCTAACTATGGCAATATATAGCTGCAACATCATTTGCCAACTTTTAAACTCTATGCCCCGTCCAATAAAGACAAGCATGCCTGATGCCTTCTTCACCACCCTGTCCACCTGTGCTGCCACCTTTAAAGATCTGTGGACTTGCACACCCACGTCCCTCTGTGTGTCGAGAGTCCTGATGGTTCTGTCATTTATTGTATAGCTCCCCCTCCAATAGATCTACGGAAATGCATCACCTGGCATTTATCAGGATTAAATTCTATCTGCAATTTCTCCGCCAATTTTCCAGCCTGCTGTATTCTCTGACAATGTTCATCACTATCTGGAACTCCAGCAATTTTCGTGTCATCTGCAAACTTACTGATCACACCAGCTACGTCTTCTTCCAAATCATTCATATGTATCACAAACAGCAGAGGTCCCTGTACAGAGCCCTGTGGAACACCAATAGTCTCAGACCTCTAATCAGGAAAAGACCCCTCACTGCCAGCCTCTGTCTCCTATGGCCAAGCCAGTTCTCCACTCATCTAGCTAGCTCACCTCTTATCGCATGAGATTTAACCTTTTGCACCAGCCTGCCATGAGAGACCTTGTCAAACGCTTTACTTAAATCCATATAGATGACATCCATGGCCCTTCCCTTGTCAATCGTTTTTGTCAACTCCTCAAAAAACGCAACAAATTTGTGAGGCATGACCTCCCTCGTACAAAATCATACTGTCCATTGCTAATGAGATTTTTCAGTTTTAAGTGTGCATATATCCTATCTCTAAAAATCTTCTACAACAATTTTTCTACCGGACGTCAAACTCACTGACCTATAATTACCCGGGTTTTCCTTGCTCCCCTTCTTAAATAATGGGAGCACAATCTTCCAATCTTCTGGGATCTCACCTGTGTCCAGTGAAGAGACAAAGATTTCTGTTCGAGGCCCAGCAATTCTATCTCTTGCCTCCTTGAGCAGTCTAGGATAGATGCCATCAGGCCCTTGAGATTTATTTGGAACCTAACCCTTCGTCTCTTGTGATTGAAATTTTTCTAACAGGTCTGAGACACTACCAGTTAACATGTCACTCTCCTTTGTGAATACTGATATAAAGTATTCGTTTAGGATCTCACCTACTTCCTTGGGGTCTAAGCATAATTCCCCTCCTTTGTCCCTGACAACCCTCTTTTTCCTAACGCACGTATAAAATACCTTAGGATTCTCCTTAATCCTGTCTGCCAAGGACATTTCGTGACCCCTTTTTGCCCTTCTAACTCCCTGTTTGAGTTCTTTTCTACTTTCTCTGTATTCCTCCAGTGCTCCATCTGTTTTTAGCAGCCTGGACCTTACGTATACTTCTTTTTTTATATTAGATCCACAATTTCACTTGTTATCACGGCTCTCGAATCCTACCTTCCCTATCCTTCCTTTTTATAGGCACATGTCCATCCTGCAGACCTATCAACTTCTCCTTAAAAGATGCTCACGTGCCATGTGTGCATTTGCCTTCGAACAGTGTCTCCCAATCAACAACCACCAAATCCTGCCTAATCCAGCTATAGTTAGTCTTCCCCCCAATTCAGTACCCTACCTATAGGATAACATTCATCTTTTTCCATTCCTATCCTGAAGTTTACAGAATTGTGGTCACTATTTGGCACATGTTCCTCTACTGAAACTTTGATGATCTGACAGGGCTCATTCCCCAGTACTAGGTCCAGTATAGAACTCTCTCTAGTTGGACTATGAACGTATTGTTCCAAAGAACCTTCCGGTCCCCATTTTATAAATTCCTCCCCGTCCAGACCGCCAGCCCGAAACGATTTCCAGTCTATACAAAGGAAATTAAAGTCTCCCACTCCAACAACTCTATTTTTTCTCCACCTGTCCAGAATCTCCTTACATATCCGTTCGTCAACTTCCCATGGGCTGCTGGGAGGCCTGTAGTATACCCCCATCTTAATGACTGCACGCTTCCTGTTTTTGAGCTCCATCCACAGTGACTTGTTACATGACCCTCCTAATTGCCCACCCTCTGTACCGTTGTAATATGCTTCCTAACCAGTCTTGCTACTCCCCCATCACTTCTAGCCCCTCTTCTGCCTCACCTAAAACACTTATACCATGGAATATTCAGCTGCCAGTTCTGTCCTTCTTTTAACCAAGTCTCCATCACTGCAACCTCATCCAAGTTTTGCCCAAGCATTAAGATTTTAAGTTCGTCTGTCTTGCTCGTTATGCTCCTTGCATTGAAGAAGATGCATTTCAGATCCCCAGGCCCACTGAGGTCATCCTGCCCCAGAAGCTTTTAGATATCCTTGTCCTAGCCCCAAGCTTATCTCCCAGCCTCTATGCTTATTGACCTATTGTTTTGGTCCCCATCACCCTCGGCCACACCCTTCCGCCCCTCGCCACATTAGTTTAAACTCACCCGAACCACACTAACAAAACTCGCGGCCAGGATATTTGTGCCCCTCCAGTTTAGGTGTAACTCGTCCTTCTTGTACAGGTGCATCCTATCTTAAAGACTTCCCAGCGATCCACGAATTTGAAACCCTCCGTCCTGCACCAGTCCTTTAGCCACGCGTTCAGTTGTACAGTCTCCCTCTTCTTAGCCTCACTAGCCCGCAGCACTGGGAATAGTGCAGAGATTGCCACCCTAGGGCCCTGCTTTTTTAGCCTATTACCTAACTTCCTGAACTGCTGGAGCAGAACCTCCCTGCTCTTTCTGCGTACGTCATTTACGCCAATGTGGACAATGACGTTTGTCTCATTACCCGTCCCTTTTAGGATGCTGTATTCACCAACCGGGTCGGATCTCAAGCAATGATAAGACAGAATCCAGAAATGAGATACAGGATCTGATGAACTGGTACAACAATAACCCATCTTGTCAATGTCAACAAAATGAAGAAGATTGTCATCGACTTTATGAAGTATAAAGGATATGTCCCTATCTACATAAATGGAGATGAAGTAGAAAGGGTCGATATCTTCAAATTTTTAGGTGTCCAATCACCAACAATCTGCCCTGATTCCCCTATGCCGACATTACAGTTAAGAAAGCTCACCAACGCCTCTACATTCTCAGAAGACTAAGGAAATTTTGCGTGTCTGCTCCGAGTTTCGCCAACTTTTACAGATGCATCATAGAAAGCATTTTTTCTTGTTGCATCGCAGTTTGCTAAGGTTGCTGCTCTGCCCAAGACAGCAAGGAACTACAAAAGATCCTGAATGTAACCCAATCCATCACTCAAACTAACCTCCAATTCATCGATTTGGTCTTCACTTCCTGCTGCCTCGGCAAAGCAGTCAGCATGATAAAGGATCCCTCGCACCTCGGACATTGTCTTTTCCACCTTCCGTCGGATAAAAGATACAAAACTTCCGTGGGATAAAAGATACATTACTTATCAACGAACTCAAGAACAGCTTCTTCCCTGCCTCTGTCAGGCTTTTGAATGGATTTTCCTTGCATTAAGTTGACCTTTCTCTACACCCTAACTATGACTGTAACGCTGAATTTTGCACTCTCTCTGTGAACGGTATGCTTTTCTGTATAGCGCGCAAGAAACATGCTTTTCAATCCATGCTAATACACGTAACAACAATAAATCAAATCCTTTCCTCACATTCATAATAAAATAGAAAAATTGTTGGTGTCTAGTCTGGCTTCGCAATATACCTTGATGTTTGAGTCCAACAGTGACTATATAGGCCAATCATTTTCAGAAACAGAAATTTTCTCAAAATTCACAATACCGAAATTTCAAAAGTCCTCCTGCACTTTGATTGAATAATTTGTAATCATTAACAGCTAAACCAAGTTCGTTTTATAAAAGATGAACTTTTGTTTCACTTTCGCAATTCCTCTTAGTCATTTAGACGAATAGCTGCAAGGGAAGCGTTTCAAACTATATGCTACAATGCATGTGCAGCCCAGCAGCACACTGGCCTCAGCAATGCCACTTATTGATGGTCGTGCGTCCTCCACCACAGATAAGTCGGATTGGAGATACTATCGAGGTGTTGCCCAGGCCAGGTAATGCCTTGAATCCCGCAAAATGGTTATCAACTTTCAAGTGGTGATCTCCCAATGCGACAGTGGAGCTGCTAGATGGGGAGAAAGGTGTTGACGTGTGAGGTCGTGTGGAATTGGCCAATTTCATGCCCCAAGTGCACCCGGTGTAGTCAATCCATCTGGCATCTTTGCCGGCGCTGACAAAACAAAAAGAACGAAACTCTGTGAAACATTCCTGGGTCACTTTACCTGGCTTCACACGCCATACACCTTCCCAAACTGATGCGAAAACACAGCTAGCGCTTCGGCTAGTAACCCACCATTCCTGGAATATAACGAAAGGGATTGGTGTGCAATCGAAAGTCCACTCCGGCTCTTTGCTGGCAGTGACACATTCACAGACTTTTGAACTTGATAAAAATACTATGAACATGAATACTATGAAAAATACTATGAACATAGTACTATTTCATAGTACTATGAAATACTATGAGCTAGTGGAAACCAAGATCATTCTTACCTGTGCATAGACACGAGAAATAACATTAGAGAAAAGGCGTATTAAAATAATTGGTCACTTACCGAAAATAAATATGCGAGGGATTGCAATAAAAACACGGGTTCACAGTTTAGCTGATACGTTCTGGTGAGATTACAAAAGTTTGCTTTTCAGTCAACTCCTGGTTGGGGAGCTGAGGCGGGTGGCCAATACAGAATGCATTGCTCTTTAGCGTCCAGCTAGTTCGCCAGCTCTTTCCCGCAGATAATATTTGCACGGATGCGTTGGGTGGGCGGAGGGCTAGCGGGCTGCAGCAGAGCTAACCTTTTAACCACCAGGTTGGAAAAGCGGTAAGGGTACTAGCTTGCGATTGAAAGGAACACGTCCTTTCATCTAAATGGGAAGAGGTCTTCCATAATCAAGCAGAGTCAGCGTGAATTCATGAAATGGAAATCTTGTTTGTTTAATTTATCAGAGTTTTTTGAGTACGTCTCAACCAGCGTGGGTAGAGGGGGACCAGAAGATATGTTAAATTTACATTTCCAGAAAGTATTAGACAAGGTTAAGTCATAAGAGTTCATGATACTCAAAGACGTAAATTGGCTTGGATAGATAATTAGCTAATGGGCAGGAAACAGCGAGTGATGGATAAGGTGTTCTTTTTCAGGCGGGTGACCTGTAATCAACAGAGATCAGTGCTGGGTTCGCAATTGTTTACAATATACAATAAAGCCTTAAAGGAGGGAAGCGAATCTGCTACCGCCATATTTACAGACGACACAACAATAGGTCAAAAGAGTGGGATGCTAAAAGTTTACCAAGAGATATTAATGGGATAGGTAAGTGGCGACAAAAGCAGGAAAATGAAATATAACATGGAAAAAAGTTAATTTGTTCAATATGACGTGAGAACGAAAGAACTGAATATTACTTAAATGGAGAAAGTCGAGGGAAACGAAGATGCTAGCGAAATTTACAACAATTTACATGCCCATGTTTCAGATCAGTTCAATCGGTTTTCGCGTCTAATAGCCATTTGTTGCTTCAATTTTGAGACTAAGGCTTGCAGCTTATTTTGATAATTAATCAATCGAAACAGCAGTGCAGTGGCACAAAAATTGAAAGGTGAATATTTTGGCCATCTGATCATTCCCGAAAAAAGTCAGATTTAGCATTGTGATTTTAAGATTGAGTTTTACCGACACTAATGAATTGCTAACTCCTAACAAAGACGAATTACTCTTCCAAATTAAGTAATGGATGTGGTTGAGCTACTCTGCTCAAGGCACAGACGCATTCAACTCTGTAGATCACAAACTGCAGTACGGCTACCAAGACTTGCGTCAAGTTTCCACGGCAATTTCGATGTAATTATAGCATCACTTCATGTTGACATTGAAAAGAGATTCTATTTCTGATCTGTATGGTGTTGCCTACCGCACTATCAGGTGAGAATGCGTAGGTATTTCGCTTTAATCAGTTTAGCTCACCTACATTCATTGAGTTTTCATTAGTTGAATTATGTTTTTTTTTCTTATTCATCTATACAAAAACTTCAACACATTTAAATTGATTAAATTGGTTGCTCCCGATCCCTTATTCATCGCTCTATTCCCTCAACGATTCCAAGCTGTGAGAGAAGCAGCGAGTGCGAAGGCAAATGGATGACGTGCCAAGCAGGGAGGTGCCGGCGAGCGAAGCGGCAAGGAGATGCTGTGCGAAACTGTAAGGAGGGTGATGAGCGGGGAGATGAGAGAAGCAGCAAGCAGAACAGCGAGTTGGACAACGAGAGAATCGACAAGGGACCTGGTTTGTAGTCAGATAATTAGATGGCGAGGGATCAGCTGGGGCACAATGGTGAGGTCAGCGATACTGTGCGTCCGCCTACAAGTGGAGTGTGCGCTGTTTCCATTATAGGCGCGTAAGGATGGTATCAGTGGTACGACTCTCTGTTTATACTCAGCTTTGTAAATGAAGTGAGTCTGAAAGAATGTACGACATAGAACAAAAATTTAATGCAGAAAAGAGCACTGATTTTTGTTGCTATCCAGTGAATTCAAAGTCAAACGCTTATTAATCAACATGGCAGCCCAATAGAAAAGTCAAAATGATTAAAGCAGCATACAATCCTACCCTGTCTGTGTTTTAGCCCTTTATGTATTTGGCATCAAGTAGACATGAAATGTATAGCTTGACATGCAGACTGTCAGATATCTGCAGACTTGCATGTTGATTCATTCGTACTATGCATGTCACGTCTTTCCGCGTGTAGTAGGGATACGTTTTCTGATTCAATAGGCCAAAGTGCAAATTTCGGAAATCATTGACAGGACGTTCAATATTAATAACACGGAGATAGAGGAAAAACAATTTTCTATTTTTTGAGGAGGTGACGAAAACGGTGGACGAAGGGCGAGCCGTTGACATCGACTATATAGAACATAGAACATAGAACATTACAGCACAGAACAGGCCCTTCGGCCCCCGGTGTTGCGCCGACCAATATACAAAGCAATGACCCTCCAAACTAAACCATTCCGTTCTCTTCCATATACTTACCAACTAACCTCTTAAACGCCACCAAACTTGGCGCATCTACAACTGCCACAGGCAGGGCATTCCACTCCCTAACCACCCTTTGGGTAAAGAACCTACCTCTGATATCCGTCCTATAACTATCACCCCTTAATTTAAAGCTGTGTCCCCTCGTGCTAGCTTTCTCCATCCTAGGAAAAAGGCTATCACTGTCCACCCTATCTAAACCTCTAATCATCTTATATGTTTCGATAAGGTCCCCTCTTAGCCGCCTCCTTTCTAACGAAAACAACCTCAAATCCCTCAGCCTCTCTTCATAAGACCTGCCCTCCATACCAGGCAACATCCTGGTAAACCTCCTCTGTACCCTCTCCAATGCCTCCACATCTTTCTTATAATGTGGGGACCAGAACTGCACACAATACTCCAAGTGCGGCCGCACTAGACTTTTGTACAGTTGCAACATGATGTTGCGGCTCCGAAATTCAATCCCCCTACCAATAAAAGCTAAGACTCCATATGCCTTCTTAACAACCTTATCGACTTGACTGCCTACTTTCAGGGATCTATGCACAAATACACCAAGATCCCTCTGTTCATCAACACTATTAAGAATCCTACCATTAGCCCTAAACTCTACACATTTATTATTCCTGCCAAAGTGCATTACCTCACACTTTTCCATATTAAACTCCATTTGCCACCTCTCGGCCAAGCTCTGCAACTTGTCCAAGTCACTCTGCAAACAATAACACCCCTCTTCACTATCTACCACTCCAGTGACTTTAGTGTCATCTGCAAATTTACTAATCCATCTTTCAATACCCTCATCCAGATCATTTATAAAAATTACAAACAGCAGGGGCCCCCAAACAGACCCCTGAGGTACACCACTTGTTACTGAACTCCACGATGAATATCTCCATTCAACCACCACCCTCTGTCTTCTATCTGCTAGCCAATTCCTAATCCAATTAGCTAAATCACCCTCTGTCCCATATATCTGCATTTTCTGCAGAAGTCTTCCATGGGCCACCTTATCAAACGCCTTACTAAAGCCCATGTATACCACATCAAGAGCCTTACCCCCATCCACCTCTTTGGTCACGTTTTCAAAAAACTCAATGAAGTTAGTAAGGCACGACCTACCCTTCACGAAACCATGCTGACTATCCCCAATCAATTCATTTATCTCTAAATAACTATAAATCCTATCCCTAATAATTCTCTCCAATACTTTGCCCACAACAGAAGTAAGACTCACTGGCCTATAATTCCTGGAAGGTCTCTCTTCCCCTTCTTGAACAATGGGACCACATTCGCTATCCTCCAGTCCTCCGGAACCACACCTGTAACCAACGACGACCTGAAGATCAGAGCCAGAGGCTCTGCAATCGCCTCTCTTGCCTCTTCTATTTGTAATATATGTTTATATAAATGACTTGGAAGAGGGAGTAAGTGGAGTGATCAGCAAGTGTGCAGACGATACAAAGATGGCCGGACTTGCGGATAGTGAGGAGCATTGTCAGGCAATGCAGCAGGACATAGATAGGCTGGTACCTTGGGCAGACAGATGGCAGATGGAATTCAATCCTAATAAATGTGAGGTGATGCATTTCGGGAGAAAGAATGTAGGGAGGAGTATATGATGAAGGGTAGACCTATTAAGAGTATAGAAACGCAGAGGAACCTGGGGGTGCAGGTGAACAAGTCTCTGAAGGTGGCAGAGCAAGTGGAGAAGGTTGTGAAGAAAGCATATAGTATGCTAGCCTTTATAGGAAGGGGTATAGAATACAAGAGCTGGCCTTTAATGTTGCAGTTGTATAAAACGCTGGTTAGACCTCATTTGGAATACTGCGTCTAGTTCTGGTCGCCTTACTACCGGAAGGATGTGGAGACTCTGGAGAGAGTGCAGAGGAGGTTTACCAGGATGCTGCCTGGTATGGCAGGTCTGAGTTACGAGGAGAGATTAGGCAAATTGGGACTGTTTTCCTTAGAAAGACGTAGACTTAGAGGAGATCTAATAGAGGTGTACAAGATTATGAGGGGTATAGATAGAGTAAACAGGGTTAAGCTCTTTCCTAGGATGGACTCGAATGGCACGAGGGGTCACAGGCTTTGGGTGAGGGGGGTAAGGTATAATTTGGATGCTAGAGGGAGTTTTTTCACACAGAGGGTGGTGGGGGTATGGAATGCGCTGCCAAGTAAAGTGGTGGAGGCAGGCACTCTGGAGTTATTTAAGAAATACTTAGATGGCCACATGAACAGAATGGGAATGGAGGGGTATAGAAAACTGATTTAAAATAGGGATCATGAGCCTTGGGAGTCCCTGGGAAGTGTGTAAATAAATGATGATATTGATGTACTTGTTTGTATCCTACAGGTGCTTTGGTTCACCTTGTTGTTTAACGAGGGGCATACACGCGATGGGTCGTGAGAGGGATTTTTTTTTCGAGAGTATCCTAGTGCTTCACGTCGTTAGTGTACGCTTGACCTGGACCATTTGATAAGCAACACGACAACTCAGTGACTATCGCTGTGCTGTGCAGATACATGTGGGAGTTTGCGCATTCTCCCCGTGCTTGCGTGGGTTTTCTCCGGGCGCTCCGGTTTCCTCCCACACCCCAAAGATGTGCTCATAGGCTAATTGGCAAAACAATTTCTCCTCAAATTGCCTCAAATTTGGTTTTCAATCCATAGATCTATAAACATGATCAGGGATCGCGGGTAGTGGTGGGAACATCGGGGTGGCGGCGTGGGCTCGTTGGGCCGAAGGGCCTGTTTCCCGTGCTGTTTTGTTCTTTGTTCTTTGTTCATCTATTTTATTTAAAGGAAGTGGGTATCCCGTGGACATGTCCATTTCTAATTGCACTTGTTCAGCATTTAAGAGTCAGCCATACTATTGTGGTTGTAGGTCTGCACTAACATATAGGCCCTCCAGAAAGGGCATTAATGAACTAGCTGGGCTTCATTGTCCTCTTGCTTTTAAGTCCAAATGTGTACCAAATTTAAATTGCTGCATATTGCGGAGTCCCCAGAGCATTACCTTAGATCTCCGGAGTATTACTCAGCTGACAGTGTTAATATGACATTGCCTTCCCTCCAGTTTGCACTTCCAGCAATGGTGTCAATCCAAATCCATTGGTATATATTAAGTGATTTAACTGTTTTTTTTTCTCTGTCTCTCTCTCTCTCTCTACTGTTCCCTCTTGCGCTCTGACTTGATTCCACGATCACCGCTTTACTGGACTTCTGGTGTTTGGTCTGAAGATGGATTCAGGCTGACAGCTTTATTGTTAATGGGATATCTTTATGGTTCTAACAAATTAAAATTGCGTACCTCTAATGTTCAAAACGGAATAAGAATATGGTCATCGCTTCAATTGACACGCAGTTTCGGTGAGGTTTTTCATTGTTAAGCCTCTTGATCTTCCAATTTGTTTAATGATTGGGAGAGTTTTACCCAACACAGAATGCCCACCGCACATAGCTGCTTCCAATGTAACTGTCAATCCCCAAAACAGAAGAATCGATCTTATTGGTTAAGTATAACATGGTTCGTTAAACATTCAATGGTGTGCAACTTTGTTGTGGATAACGTTTTAATAGTTTTGAACTTAAGGACAAGTGTTACAGCATGGTACAATCTTACAATCGTCAAAACATCAGATATGGGTTGTTTTCATTTATACATGAGTTGTGAGTGTCCATCAGGCCAAAGCAGGAAGGAGGAGATATTTCCTTCCTAAAAGAGCATAAGACCATAGGATATAGGAACAGAATTAGGAAATCGAATTTATCAACTCCATTCTACTATCTTTTTCTCATAATCTTTGATTCTATTATCAATCGAGAACCTAGCTATCTCTGCCTTAAACATACCCAATGACCTGGCCTTCAGAGGCTTCTGTTACAAGGAATTCGATAGATTCACTACCCTCTCGCTGAAGAAATTCCTCCTAATCTCTGTTCGAATGATAGTCTCTTTATTCTGAGGATGCACCTTTTTGTCCCAATCTCTCCTACTAACGGTAACATCTTCCCCACATACACTATATCCAGGTCTTTCAGTATTCTGTAATTTTTAGTGAGGTCGCCCCTCATCCTTCTAAACTCAAGCGAGAACAGACCCAGAATCTTCAAATTCTCCTCATACGTCAAGCTTTTCATTCTTAGGATGATTCTCGTGAATCTCTTCTGGGCACTTTCCGAGGCCAGCACAATCTGGAGCCCAAAATTGTTCACAATGCTCCGAATGCCGTCTGAGCAGAGTCTTCTTATGTCTCAGCAGTACACCCCTGCTTTTGTATTCGAATTCTCTCCAAACGAAGGCTAGCTTTGCATTTGTCTTCCTAACTATCCATTCAGCCTACAAGTTAAACTTGATCGAATCATGAATTAGAGCTGCCAAATCTCTTTGCCCTTCTGATTTCTGAATTCTTTCCCCATTTAGAAAATAGACCACACCTCTATTCTTCCAACCACACCACATTTTCTCACGTCCTTTTCCATCTGCAATTTCTTTGTCCACTTTCCTAATCTATCCAAGTCGTTCTGCAGCCTCCTTGACTTCTCAATATTACAGTCATTACAACTATCTCTGTATAATCTTCAAACTTACGGACAATGTCCTCAGTTCCTTCATCTAAATTATTGATGTACAATGTGAAAAGTTGTACTTCCAACGCTAAACCCTGCAGAAATACATTAGCTGCCATCTGCCATCCTGAAAATGACCCTTTAACCCTATTACATGCCTTTGGCTAGTCAGCCAATATTTTATCACGTTGTTATAACACCGCGAGTTCTTATCGTACCCTGCAGCCTTCAGTGTGGCACGTTGTCAAAGATCTTCTGGAAATCCAAGTAGATAACATCAACTGGCTCTATTTCATCTAACCAGTTTGCTACCTCTTCAAAGAATTCTAACAGATTGTCAGGCATGACCTCCACTTGACGAAATCTTGTTTACTTCACCCTATTTTACCATGGACTTCCGAAATCTCATTCTAAATACTGGATTCTAAAATCTTACTAATTATTGAGGTCAGGCTAACAGGCCTGCTTTTGCTTACTTCCATTCTTAAACAAGTATATTACATTTGCAATTTTCCAGTCAGCTGGAATCCTCTCCTACTCCAGTGATTCCTGAAAAATCACTTCCATGTCTCCACTATCTCTTCTGCTATCTTCTTCAGAACTTTGAGTTCAGTCTATCTGGCCCAGGTGATGTATCGACCTTCAGAGCTTTCAGTTTTCCAAGCACTTTCTTCTTAATAATAGCTACAATACTCAACTCTGCCCCCTGACTGTCTTGAATTTTTTTGTAACATTACTCGTGTCTTCCACCGTGATGACTGTTATGAAATACTGTTCGGATTCTCTAGCATTTCTTTGTTCCCCATTATAACTTGCCCAGCTTCATTTTCCAATCGACTAGTGTCTACATTTGCCCCTCTTTTACCCATCACATGTCAAAAAATCTGTTACAGTCTTCTTTTATATCACAGGCTAGGTTACCCTCGTATTTTAACTGCTCCCTCTTTTTTCCGTTTTATTTCCTCTGTTGGTCTTTAAAAACTTCCCAATTCGCTGGATTCCCATTTAATCTTTGGCACATTGTATGCTTTCTATTTTGCTTTAATGCCCCTGACTTCTGTCGTTAGCGACGATTACCGTGTCCCCTTAGTATGCTTCTTTTCCCTGGGGCTAAAAGTACTTCTGTGAACCAGATGGGCTTTTACAACTATCGTTTCACTGTCGTCATTTGACTTTTAATTCCAGATATTTATTGAATTCGAAATTCATCATCTACCATGGTGGGATTTAAACCTAGATGCCCAGATCATTACCTGGATTTCTAGGTTACCAGTCCAGAAATGCAGATATTTTACAGACAGCATTAATTGGTGTAGCTCGCAAGTTTCACTGCCATATTAATCACAAGCATTTCCTAAGCTGCTATCATGTTTGGACAAACATGTGCTATCACAATGAGTTTTCTAGTCAACACCAGAGAAAGCTCCTGGTCTCTGACCTTAAAGAATGCTGCTCAAAAAGCGATTTCTGTTGCATAACATTCCTCTTTGTCGATCGAGTTTACATTCAATTCAAGTCAACGAACTACCTTCGGCTGTATCATTGGTAATGCAAATAAACGAACAAGTCGTTAATCACGCTGAACACAGCAAACCAGGAAGATTCATCTTTCATTTTCATTTGCAGACAGCAAAATTCGCCGTCATGTTTGGATTCAGGTACAAGCTAAAATTTTAAAATATTTTTAACATTGATGGCATTTTTAACACGATGGTGAAATTTCAACAGTCACAAATTTTTGATTCTGTTTCCAGCATGAGCTTGGATGTTTAGCAGTAAGGATAAAGTACAACGCTTTATAAAACTACACGTTCCTCATTGATAAACAAAGCGTAATCTTTTCCAAGGAATTTTGTAAGTAGGCTAACAACGAAAACGTTATGCTTCGATAGAAATTAAAGTATTTGGTGATCTTTACAACCTAAGTTAAACTGAAGCAGATATTCACCCAAGTGAATTATTGGCTTCCGTTTTGTTCTGCAAGTGTGCGAACCTGTCATAATTGTAAACGTAAAATTCCGCCAGCTGTAAAATTTTAAATCTAACTTTGGGCTCAACTTAATCTGAGTGATAGGAGATTGTATTGATGAAAAGGGAAGTCACCCAATGTCATGTAGTCACTTATTTCTCTTGTCCTACATTCCTAATATCCGCATATTCCGTGCCCTTTTCCTTGCCTCTCAGACTTCTATTTTTCTGAGAACTAATTAGTTCGACTTCTGCGTAAGTCAGCTGTTTATCAGATGAGTCTTGTAAGATCTATAAAAGAGATGTTTTGTAAAGTTAGATCTTAATCTCATTTAGCCACAGAATACATAATAAAACCGAGTGATTTCATCATAATATTTGAGTTACCCTTGGCTTAACGAACTTATATATTGGGTCACCAAAGTAAATTAGGCAAATGCTGGGGGCCGCATGATGGCACAGTGGTAAGCATTGCCTCATCATAGCGCCAAGGACCGGCGTTCGATTCCCGACTTGGGTCACTGTCTGTGCTGGTGTTGGCGTGTTCTCCCCCGTCTGGGCGGGCTTCCTTCAGGTGCTCCGATTTCCTTCCACAGTCTAAAGATATGCAGATTAGGTGGATTGGCCACTCTAAATTGCTCCATGGTGTCAGGGGGAATTAGGAGGAAAAATACATAGGGTTGCTTGGATAGGGCCTGTGTGGGAACCTATAGTGCAGGTTCGATGAGGAATAACGCCCTTTTGCACTAGGCATTCTATGATTCTTTCAAATGATATCTTGTCTCCTCAAATGTGTTTGTCCCCCAAATTCACAGTGATTGTTACTTTAGCTTAACAATGATTACAAACTTGCGAATGATACGCTATAGGAATGTCCATTGCATTCAGTATTTCACAAGTTACGTGTTGTCCTTGTAACTGTCATTAGGGCATTTTTTTTTAAATTTAGCCCCATACACTTGTATTTTCTCCCCATACCAAGTTGTTTATTTTGTTTTTAAAATTGCTATCGCCACTTTTTGTAAATTCTTGTATGGATTATGCGTTGTGTTGTTCTCATGTGGAATTCCAATCTCTAACTGCTCTCTGATTGAGAAAGATTCTCCTACCTCTGTTCTTCTGGTGATGATGTTAAATTATATCCTCTGGTAACCTAATCATTGTCAGTGGAAATAAATTTCCCCACTGATTGGCGCAAGATGCTTCAAAATTCCAATTTTTCAATCAGCTCTTCATGTTTTTACATTAAAAGATCCCTAGTGTGTCTAGTTGAACATCAAAGCTAAAACGTCCGCGAAAGTGATCAACCTAGTGATTTAACTATTAATAAAGTCCAATTAACTTCAACCTATCTCCAAGCGATGAGTAATATTTTCAAGCAGTAATTATATGCTAAATGATAACATTCTTTACTAAGTATATTTCACTACCACAGCTCGTCGAAATGAAGAACCGATGAATCCCTTCGAAGGATTGATTGTCATTGTTGCAATAGACGAAACATTGCAAATTCCATCCAAGTGACGTAGTTTCGGGTGAACGTCCGTACAAAAGCTCGAATTTGATAGCCAGGAACACGCTGAAACTTCAATATGCTGATGCTATATCTACTCAAGGATGTTGCCTAAAATAATTTTGAGTGCCCGAACTGTGGAGTGCAAATGTAAAACTGGCATTTTGTTTGACACTAACCACATTGACATGAAGCACAAAGAAAACGGGAATTAGTAAACACTGCAATGTTTTACTTCCAGTAGAGCCAGCTAAATCTTAGTGGATAACAGTATCAAATGTCAGATGCTCTTGGCTCGACACAAAATTTGCACATTATATTTAAAACATCAGTCAAATGAGTATTATTAACTTACAGATTTGCCATTCCTGTTTGCTTTGTCTTTTCTCTGTCTGGTTACTAAAACACAAAGTTCAAAACGCCATTGTCAATAATGCACAAAATTATCAATTTACAGTGAGGATAAGAAAAAAAAGCATCATTAAACTCTACAAATTGTGTTTACGCCATGGGATATTTAAGAGCGAATACTAATTCAAAACTCTTCACTGCAGTTAAAAAAAATGAAATATCTGCTACATGATGGGCAAAACAATTTTGGATATATTATTCCCGTAGTATGTTTAACCTCATAGATGCAGAGTTTTCGGATTGGGGTGTGTTGGGAGATTGCGTTCTGAAAACACAATCTATCGTTAAACTCATGCCAACTTAAAATAAATACTATAATCAATATCACAAACCAATTTCAAAATCCAACGACCAATTGAATTCTTCCAGCACCAACAGATAATTGGGCTCAAACTTGGATCAATCATCTTTTGCTGCTCATTGGTTGCTTCCTGTTATTTCTGATTTATAATTTTATTACGTCCTAATGCGATATCTTACCTTTATGGTTGCCGAATGTGAACAACTTTCTAATGAAGATCACCGGCAACAAAAACATAAATGCGAAACATACGCACCCAAAGATTCGTAAATAAGAGGACGAGGCTCTGTCACGACCTGAAAGATTGACATAACTTTGTAACTGCAAGATAACAACTCCAGAGAGCTTCTGATTTCGAAGAATTGTTCCATCAGTCTAATGTGTGGAATCAGCGTGTGCTTTGGTGAAAATTCATTTCCCACTATTTAAAACTAAGCGATGCGTGTTCGGGTTGGGAAGTGATGCATCGCTTCATTTAACTTGTGGAAAGTCAAATGGCAATCAGGAGAGATGTAAATACCGCTACTGACTCGCTATCGCCCAATTTGTGCTGTTGCTGAAGACGAACTACAGAGGGCCAGATGTTCCGTCCGCGCTCGCCCCGCAACCGGAAAATCTCGTATGAGGTCAAAGCACCTTTCCATGGTCAGTCCCTCGCCCGCTCCGTTTCCCATGGCAGGCGGAAGGGGGAATTATTTTAATTCTCGCCTCACAGATACTTCGTCCCGTTATTTTTTCACAGTCAGTTACTACTGATGCAGTAAAATATTAAAATTTTTGTTTCATTAAGCTAATTAATTCAAGTGTTAATTCCCCTTGGCATTATGTGGAGTGACTTCTCGATGTTAAGGTTTACTTTGCTAGTGTGTCAAGACATGTTTATTTCTCCACAAAATGCGAGTGAAAAATTTTACCCACTGTCCCAACACAGATTTTTAAATTCCAAACTACCTGGCTAGTATTATTTCAAGAAAGTTATGGATGTGCAACAAGTATTTGATAACAGGCAGAAAGAATTATGGTTTGTACACGTTTTCCATTCCATTTCGAATCGCGAACACAAAAACGCTCAGGTATACATTTGCCCCAAAGCTGTCAATGATTCATTCCCATTTGCCACTTCAGGGTGAAGAACTCCAATACACGTCTCAGGCCTGTGCTGGATTAAAGAAATCCACTCGTGATTACAATGGGGAGCACTAATTATCTAAGCTGAAATGGAAAATTGGAAGATAATGAACGCAGTGTGAATAAATTTACAATATTGATGAATGAAATTGAATAGGTGAGAGAAATGAATTTTGCGAAAACAACATTTTCTGGGTTTCAGTATTTACTAAGCTGTCGAGATGCAATTGCATTGCGCGAATATTCAAATTAGGTTATATAATAAATTGGAAGTAAAATCTGGCGATATATATAACACGGTCCAATGGAGACCGCCTTTTCATTCCCCATCAAAGGTGGAAGTTTCTTCTATTTAAGAAGTTGTCACTATTCCGTGGAGTTGAAAATGGAAAAGCAAAGGCAGTGAAAAAAAATACATTTCTATACTTCAAATAATTACCTAATTTTACAAATATATTTTGCATTTTATCAATGCAGTTATCACTGCGTTGAAGTTTACAACCCGTTCACTTTCAATAACGTTAGATTTTATTGCATTGTCATTTTTTCCAAGAAAATTGATTTCATACCTGGTTTACAATTGGGAACTATGTAAGTTGCCATGGCCGGAATCTGGAGAGTTGCATGAGAAACTAGGCGGGCATAAACAGTCCCTCCCTGGATAGGTTGTGCCTCTTCAAAGTAGCTGGAAGCTTCAAACATTCCAGTTTTGCTGAGTTGTTTGATAGTGTGAATTCCATTCTCAATGCTTTCATTATTTTTGTACCAAGTGATAGTTAGATCCGCAGGGTAAAATGAAGCCATTTCGCACACCAGCATCAAAGAATAGGGTACATTGCTTGCAGGTGCGCGGGGAAGAATCTTCACGGGAGTTGGAAGAGCTCGGGAAAGATCGAAAATTGAAGTTATATAGACCGTATATTCCGCAGAGTGGCATTCACTTTTATTGTATTTGAACTAAAACAGCTCAAAGAGTTATCAATCTGTTTATTACTAGCGGAATTAAAAAATCGTTCTATAATTATTGTAGATAATTGCATCATAAAGTATAAAGAATGTCAGTCGGCTTATTGAATCTGCGGTGGTTATGCAAGAAATAAGCAATTAATTTCACGCCTTGACTCTTACCTCAGCGCAGCAAACATTCTACTTCAAATGCATATCAAATTTCCTTTTAAATTTCTACTGAATCTGCTTGTAACAAGCATTCCAGATCTTTTGAACTGAGCGCAAATGTATCGTTCTCTACGTAAATTTTCGAAATTACATTTTTCTGTTTGCCTGCATAGATAAGAGAACTCGGAACACGAATGAAATATTTGGGGTTGCTCTTATACTGAATGGAAATGCCTTTGTGAAAAGTTTATTTGCTCTCAATTAGCAACCTGATGAAACTTCCAGAAGGCCCTCAGACTATATCGCTACTTATAATGAGCGGAGGAATTGAGATCCCACGCTCACAAGCCATCCTATTGCTGACTATAATTCGATAGCTAAACGGAGGTGATATAGTTCTATCGTGAGTTCGTAAGGAATGAACAAAACCCCAACCGGGGATTGAACAAAAGGCAAGGCGCTCATTTCGCTGCTTACTTCAACGTGCCAGATGTATCTGAAGATTAATTACTGCGACGAGTAGAGTTTGAACAACTCAGGAATAGTTTCATCAAATTCTACATCGGCGGCATATTCGTTTTTGAAGAGACTTGAGAAGATTCAGCTTATTGTGTGAGTCAATCAGGAAGTGACCAAAGCGGCCGAATAACGAACTGAAATGATAGCTAAACATCTGGGAGCTTGGCTTCATATTTGGAGCGCATTGTGAATTCCATTGGTCAAATGCAGCAACATTAACTCCGATAAAGTCGTGAGATCCATGTTGTACTCCCCGCATTTGAAAATTTAATTAGTGCAAACAATTTAGTATAGTACGGAGGAAGTATTTAAATATGTAGTGCTTTGGAGAGATAAACTCTACATAGCCTCCAGCACTACTCAGAGAAATATATTGACATTGTCCCCTTGGCTAGTAATTAGTCCCCGAAACACTGCCAGTAATTATTTGGCAATTTCTCTTCTCTGGTTATGAAATATTATTGTATGCAGATCCGCTGCCAGGTTCATACATTAAAACAGTAATACGCTTACAAAACTGTTGGAAACGCCAGTGCCCTGTAGAGACATTAGTTTTAACGCAGAAAGAATATGATCCGTGTTCTGATTGTAATTGAACTCAATAAAAAGACCTTCTAACATTTTTTTCTTAATAAGCACTATTTTAAATTATGAAAAATATTATTTATATCGAAATTACTTCAAGTTGTTTCATAATCTCCATTCGCTCTTGAATGATCTGAAAACATTTCCTGTGCAAGTTTGAACACATGAAAGGACAGAGATAATTATTACTGAAGTAAGTAAGAAGGTGAAAAGAGCACCTTTATTTCATGCCCAGAATCTTTCTATCGGAGCAATTAATTTCCAATGTAACTATTTAAGAATCGATCAGGAGAAGGCTGAAGGGATGTTAATCTTTATTAATTATTTGAATAACTTTGAAACTGAGCAAGCCTAGCATCTTAACACTTCTCTTACCACGAACGACGAGGGTTGATCCACTTCCATTTGTGACCCAGTTTCCCTGAAGTGTCACTCCGCAGTAATAGACTCCAGAGTCCTGAATACTGATATTCAGAAGTTGAAAGGAGGCTCTCCCATTCCCAGTGGCAAACCATTTCCTGCTATCTGATCCTGGTCGCATCAAATCCTTTTCGCCTAGTTTCCACCAATGAAAGTTCACATCTAAACTATGAGAAGTAGGAAACGTGCAGTCGAATGCAACATTAGTCCCGATTATCGAATTGATATTTTCAGGGGATTGAGTCACTTCAATCAGAGGATTGGCAGCAACTATGAAAGAAAATGAACACTCGTTTTAGTTATAAAAAAAAGAGCGAGAGCGAGACACAGACGTAAAGACAAGGAGTGAACTATAATAAATACCAATCAAGGTAATCCAGATTGTGCTGCGAAGCACAACACTCGATGCCATTTTAGCGATAGGTACTGGACGTGTGAAGTTAACACGAAAGTCTCGATCTGAGGAGAAATAACGCCATACATAACATGACGAACGGTGTGAAGTGATGACGTATGAGGCGATACTCAACTGATTCTGGTGCCATCGGCCGAGTTTAAAGAGTAAGCTGAAGGCGTACGCTTCAAATTATTTAACCCTTATCACACAACATTCAAGGTAACTTCAAATTTCTTTTGTAAAGTATCTTTAAAGTTGCATAATATGTTATACTTGATTAACTACTTTTGTGGAATGTTTGAGCTTGTCAATGCAACTTGGTATATTTTATGGGCGTCTGTAATGTGAAAGGAAGGTTACAATATTTTACGTTCAATGCCACATCCACCATGCGTTGCAATTTCCTTTATATTCAGAAACTGCAATTCGCGGGCAAGTTCAGTATTGAGATGACAATGCGTCGGATGGAAAACAAGATAAAGCAGGAGGCAGTTATTATTGGCAATAATTCAACGGATAGAAAAACAATAATCCTCTCAACATCAGAGAAAACAAAGTACTAGCAGGGTTAGGAAGAATTCAGGAGGAACAGGTATTGCATTCAACAGCCTGCAGAAATTAGAATCAACTTCCTGGTTCACGACACAGCAAGGGGAAAAAAGAGAAACAGTTGGGGCCATGCGATGTAGAATATCCATGATATGAGGGCAAAGGGACAGATAATAAGATTAAAAACAATTGTTGGGGGAGACATAATAATGTGGAAAGTTTCTAACCAGTTGATAAGTTTTTTTTAAGCAGAATACATTAAGACACTAACAGGGCTACCAGTAAAGGGCTAAGTGATTTTTAAAATATTAATAAGCTAATGAGAGAATAGTTTGCATATATGTGAAATCTGTAAGTGAGTTAAAAAGTAATTATATTTTAAAACATGTATATTGATATTTTAATATATTTAAAGTGTTGTAAAAGAAATTATTAATTTCACGCGAAAGCAGGTTACTGCAAGGGATGATGTAAAGGCGAATAGTTCAGAGTCAAAGGTCCGGGAATCCGTAGTTAGCAAAGCACATATCAGGAAAGTTTCTGATGCGGGAACACATATTGCAACATCAATGAATTATTTTGGCCTAGACTTAGGATGGGGACGTGCCCAGACACGGACTCACATACTTATTCAGTTTGGTAATGATTCGGTGGGAATGTCGACTATGATCTCTATAGTAGCGTGTAGGGTAACCAGGCAAAAAGGAAGCGACTTTAGCCAAGATAGGAGTTAATGTCCGAATTACATGGATGCATGCTATATCATTATGCTGGATGATAAAATGCAACTAGTTGAGGTGAATGTGAGGGATTATTATTGATGAGTGTATGATAAATATAATTGATTTCAAACTAATATAAGGCTGTAATTATTGATAAGAAAATCTATAATTGACCTGTTCTTTATTGTATACGTTTGATTCACCAGAGAGGTTGTATCTCAGAGCTACTTAACCCTTTTTTGCGATCTCCTTATAGCTACTTGTTTTTGTTTTGAAGAAATGTTATGTCTTTATACAGAGATTTCAGTGTCATGAGTTTGTACTGTTTATAGTTAAGACTTCATTTACCCCACAGCACCGAACAACCGGGCTGTTGTTATGCCCACCTGTATCTGAGACGGTGCAATCTCTGAACATCTGTGGGTATGTTCATAAACTTAACAGGTACTTCAGAGTTGCGGGTGCATAAATAATTTTCAGGAGTGCAATGTTATTACTAATTATAGCATTAGTTGTCATCAATGTAAATCGTTGCCACCAATGTACTTCCTGAAACCATTCCATAAGAACGTCAAATAGCATTGTTACAATAGGAACACTGAATAATCATCTGCTGTTTAATAATAGCCATGCCTGTATGATTCTAGAAAGATTGCGGCTTAGGAGTTCATTATTATCATTGTGTCATGCAGTATCATGTTGTGAAATCTGACTACCTCACTCGAATTCACAGTATTATTAACAAAGTAATTTAACATATGCAGTATTCATATAGCTCACAATCGCACATTATGAAGTTTCGGATATTTATTTTAAACGAGGGCATATAGACGGAAGTGAAATTTCAGGTTGATTTATTAAATGTATTGCAGTTATTGGTTGCACCAGCCGATGTGCAGCACGCACTGTGATGAAAGTTCAGAGCAGCATCCGGCTGCGGACGCAACTATTTTAGAAATTTTCTAAGAGCGATGTTATTGGACATCACGTCACAGCAGTACCATCCCCGCCACTGAACAGAATGAGAACAGCAACGTCAAAAGAATGTAATCACCTCCAATGTCTTCTATAAATATCACATCAAATTGACTTGGAGGCACTGCAACAACCTTAAATCAATAATCTAGATTTTCCTGGCTAACAGGTAGCACTTGTAGAAAAAAATAATCACCAGCCTGTATTACCTTGCAGTACCTTCTAGATGCCAAAGGCAAAAGAATGAAAAGCATTAAGGCACACAGGTCTGGTCCATGATAGAAGAGGACTTGAAGTACCAAAGCGAAGACAGCACTCTGAAATAATTGAAGAGATAATTAAATGTTGTAATAGGGGAATCGTTGGTTTCTAGTTGGTAGATGAAGATGCGCCAAATGATTTTCTAAATAAAGCTATATGTTCAAATGGCTTAGATTTATCTGCACCTTCGCATTATCCCAGCTGCATAGCTTAAGCCATTCAAAATGACCGGAGAAAACATGTACTGTAATTTGACCAACTTTATTCTAAAAAGCATTTGGGCTTCAGTTCCACGTCTTAAGGTTATGTCAGGTAGGCCGGACAGAACTTCATTCATATCGCGTCCTTCACGCTTGGTAACAATCAGGGTTAAAGAGTGAACTGGGTTTGGCGACAATACCTAGTTGGGCAAAAAGCGCTTCCAACAAACAAACATTTCGAGTGTTCAGGAAGCTTGACAAGCGGAAGTTCCGTCTTCTTAGACATCCTCATTGTGTACAGTAGCATTAATATTGTCCATACTTCGCATCAACTGTCAAAAACCAGGTAATGCGGGAGTGCATCGATACCATTTTGTTAATATTCTGGATTTGATTTCTTAAATTTGCTATAAACAAAAACTCTGTCAATGTGAATCCGTTTGCGCAGTTGGAGACCCAAGACGAAAGAGGGAGAAAGGAGAAAAACTAAAAGGAGGAAATAATCTAAAATCTAACGATCGCTTCATATCGAAACTTTGCCTTGCAATGCTAACGTATGCTTGTCCAATTACTTATTTTATTTTAGGTGCAACACTAACAGTCACTTAAGGTGGGAGTTTTAGCTATTTTGCTCTCCCCAGTCCATTGGTGCATAATTAGGCTACAAAATCTACCACAAAACCAACTCATCTCCGTCCACGAATTCCAAATTAAGCTCACAACTCCTGAGATGAACTGTAGAATTCCAGTACATAAACATTATGTCAACGGACATTAGGAATCCCATGTGCTGCATGGTTCAGCACTGCTTTCGGGGACTCGTTGTTCACCGAGCCACTAGCGAACATTCAAAGATATTTGAACGATCGGTGTTCCTTCTGAAGACAATTCGAGATAATTGATAGCCACATCAAACAGAGTTCTTGTATTTTAGATAATAAAAACCTCAAATGGCAAAACACTTAATAACCAAAGAGAAAGAAATTGCTCAAGTAATCATCAGGGCGTGTTTGTGTCAAAAGAATGTGTTCCTGGATACGTCAGAAATAAGATTAAAACTGAGTTCTCTTTGAAAATCCCACAATTGCTGCGATGTGCTTGACGGTAGACGAATGAATATGTGCATCTCCTTCTATCTAACTGTCAGTGATTTCAAGCTAAATATACATGCAGCTTTGTTCTGCCTCCATAGATTGGAGGGAAATAATTTCTTGCGGCAAGAAGCATCGCTGTATCTCGACTGCAAGTGTCATCGACTTTCGGCTAAACCGAATGTAGTCCATGCTTCCACTGTTTACAACGTTCATATCCTGTAAATATCATGCTACCTATCTTACATTTAGGTGACTTTCATCAGCTCTTATTACGCTGTCAGTGAGATGTGTGGCTATTTATACGATGCCCTGCTTCTTGTATCGAGAAATCATGTATTGGGTGTATCTGAGAATCAACTCTTCTCACTCTCAAACTACGGTATAAAATGTATGAAGCGACATATCCACGACATCATGCATATAGGGATAGTGATTGGTGAAAAGGTAAACCGAGTTTGATCGGTTAAGATATAAGCAGCTAAGGAATGAATTTTGTCACTTCTGAGTCTCTCAAGACGCTGGCGTTTTATATTGTTAAGTTGACTCTTTAAATAATGTATGTACTTTAATGATGCAGATTAAATATTTTTAAATGGATATGCACAAAGACTGTGAATTGGAGTTACGTGTCTGCGTGTCCGCGCGTAGGTAGTCGCGCATGCATTTTGGGCATTAATCGAGTTCTGTTATTAAATCTAAATATTCCACTGCCTTGATTTGCAACCGTGTAGCAGCGTGCAATGTATTCGGAAAGTCTAACCGCAATTTTTCGAGCCCATATACTACGTTTAGCAAGAAGCAAAAAATGATCACAATGCAGATGAAACAGAGCAGCAAGATGTCCTATAAGACATTATATTCTATGACATTCGGACTACAGTAATTAGCAGCTTTCCTCTTCAAATATTGTCAGTCAAAAGACGATTAAATAAAAATTGCATCACTTTAACACAACTTAAAAGCTGGATGCCATGTGATCAGTTCTTATAGCATTGCAGACCATTCCATTCCACAGGGCAGACTTGGCATGTTAAATTATCTGTGAAGATAAATAAACGGCCCGAAATCGTACTTCGGCCAATGCACACATTGCATAATTCCTGTCTTTGGTAGGCCCTCAAAGCCTAGAACACGCAACTCTCGGACTGTGTTCGGAACCTGCGTTTGGCTGTATTTAGCGTGAGGAGGCTGTTACGCAGCAGCTGCAACGCTGTTCTAGCTGACAAGGAAACACTCCCGTTCTTACGTTCTACCGTAGGCGGGATGTTCAGGTTAACGATCATCCTGCTTAGCCACGTTATCAATGCATTCTTCTGGGCCAACAAGTTCCACTGTGGGGCTCAAAGCAGAAATTTCTGGCGCAGGGGTCGATACGCTACAATACGTAAATTGGAAGTTGAAAATGATAGGAACAATTTTGCCGCCTTAATGTGGCGCAATGATAGATTCAAATTCATAATGAATTAGGAAAGTTTACAATGGTAAATATCAAATAGAGTGTCCATGTCATGTAAACGTTTTCTGTTTCTGCAACTATACTGAAAATTGAGGTGCAATAACCGCCGCTTCGCAACATGTTTATATTTTTAGAATGCTGTACTTAACAGCTAAATTTAAAGTTTGCACTGCTGCACCGGAAATGAGCTGTAGAGTCAAATCTAGCATTAGAAATCAGCACGCCTGTGTTAATGTTTCGCAATGTTTGTCGATATAGCAACAGCACAAGGCGGAACATTTAGCTGACCATTTCCACGCGTTAACTTTTTCACCGCTCGCGCGCTCGTTTCACCATTTAGTTATGGAAAGGCTGCTGAAGCATGTGCTGTTGTTGCACGAAAAAGCCTAATGCGATAATAATTTGAAACACAATCGTAGGAACACAGTTCTTGAACACTTACTTACATGTAATCGACACTTTATCAATTGAGAAAATTTGCCAGACCTTTATAGAAACACAAGTTCAGCAAGACCCGATGAGCACCCATTTTTTTACAAGCAGACTGTGCTTGGAATCTCTTAGGTAATTCTTTGAGAAATCACAAAGGTTAAAAAGGAAATTAATGGATGTGACTTTCAGGGGTTTTAGTTTGATAAGAAATCATGAAAGAGGGCAGAAGTAGAAGTAAGTTGAATCTAGTCACAAGTACTGCCAGATGGAAAACAAGGCACAATTATAAAAGCAAGCTTCTAGAATTTAAATATTTAATGACGGATATTGCACAGCCTGATTTGGTGCTGCTCTGCTTTATGAGACACGTAAGTCATCGGTTCATCAGAGTTCAGGGATTAGCATCCAATTTTGAAGCTATTATATAATCGGTAGGAGAGTATGGTGAATGTGGAATACTAATAGTCATTGTCAGTTAAGCCCATGTATAAAATAATAAAAAAATGTAAATATAAAAAGTAAGAAAGGTTTGAAGATGCTCATGATTAGTGGAGAAACCGAAGAGCTTTAAATAGTTAGATTTGAAGTCGGGCAAGGGAGCACGTACCTTGCTATGTGACTGCATAAGTATTTAAAGATGCTACCATACAAATAGAACCATTCAAGGCTTAAATTAAAAAGCTGGTGAGATAATGTTGCAGTTGACGTTATTAGACTGCAGTTGTTTTTTGCGACGTGAACATCCTTTTGAAGGAAGGATACAGAAACATATGTAAGTAGATTTAAGAAATCCATTGTTGTATATTATAATAAGATAGTTACAGCATGATAACTGGCGTACCTTGTAATTGCAAAAGTGTACAATAGCTAAATATCAATCATACAGAATTCACTCATTACATGCATTTATGTTGCTGACTAATAATCTCCAAATAATTAAAGACCCAAATAGTTTTTATATACTACGATCTTACATATCAGTGATTATAAATGCTGACATATATACGCATAGAAATAATTTATACTTTCGCTGCTGAGCCAGTAAACTGTCACATTGGAGCACCTGCTCTTTTCCAACCCGCCAGCTTTCATTTTTACTGAAATTAATGTAGATGCGACACAGATATACAAAAATAACTGACTTCTGCGCCCAAAGTAGTGACTCCATTTGATTGCTGCTTCCCTCTATATCTCCTTTATTGCACTCTTTGGGTTTTCGTCTATGGTTCGGAATATTGTTCGCTTCTTCAGTTGCTTCTAATAATCTCCCTGTCTCAAATTCAGACAATTCTAGAGCCGCATGTGTTATCTTGTTCGGGTTGTCCCCTGTTTTATCTGAAATAAAATGTTTAAAGGGATCATTGATTGCTCATTTTTACCAATTTGCAGTTGAAGTCAGGTTTATCAAGAAAATGTATAAACGCCATTCGATGCGACACAGCAACGTCAAGTACTCCGCTATTACATTACTGTTAGCATTTCGCAGGTGTTCGATACTGTCCCTTCTCTACTTCTCAGACGCACCTCAGCGTACGCTGTCATCTCCTCTTCAGCTTTACGTCTTGGAGTTTTAGTGGATTTATTCAAATCCATTGCAGCATATGTCACAACGTTGTGCTGAGCTGTCTGCGTGTGACAAAACGAAATCGTTTCGTTATTTGGTAAGTTAATGGGGGCCACCGGAATAAAAATTCTTGATTAAACACTGAATATAAATGGGATATGGCCTACGTATTAAATGAAGAACTGATCGTGACTATATTTAAAGATGTGTCGGTAAATAAAGTGTCAATTGGAACTTGCATTTCATCCTATGAAAGCAAATTACTGCGTAATCTGAAACTGGAAGAGGAAATGCTGGAAAACTTTAGCAGGTCTGGCAACATCAGTAAAGAGAGAAAAGAGCTGATGTTTCTAGTCCAGAGCTTTGACAACGGATTGTCTGGACTTGAATTGTCAACTCTTTTCTCTACTTACAGATGCTGCTAGATCTGCTGAGATTTTCCAGCATTTTCTCCTTTGGTTACATTTCATCCTGCTGATTTTCGCTTACTGATGCGTTTAGACAAGATACAATTTCAGCATTTTAAACGGCAATCTTAGCTCCCAAAAAACAACCTTTAGATGGTCAGACATATGACGATTACAGCACTGTATGTTAATGAAACTATCAAATTCACAGAATCCATACAGTGCAGAAAAATGTGCACCAAAACTCTCTGAGTATCTGACTCCGTTTCTCCCCCACCCTACCCCTTAATCCACACATTTGTCATGGCTAATCCATGAAATTTACATACCTTTTGACATTAAGTGGCAATTTAGCAAAGTCAATCCACCTAAACTGCATACCTTTGGACACTAAGGGGCAAGGTAGCGTGACCGACCTACCTAATCTGCATATTTTTGGACCGTGGGAGGAAACTAAGCAGGCACGAAGAGAACGTGCAAACTCCATGTAGGTAATTGCCTAAGGCTGGGGATGAACTCGGTTCCTGGAGCTATGAGGCAACAGTGCTAACTACTGTATTGCCCTCATTTTCCCCTTCATTTATTTCTTCCTTTAACAACTTTCAACAGCATCCTAGTAATCATCAAATGATTTTCAAAACACGATATCAATAAAGCATCAATTAGAGATAAATGCCGATAGTTAAATAGACCGTGATGAATTATCTTCATTATAACAACATTTATATAAAAATCAACCCACCAGCTCGTCACCAGTGTTCACTATTGCCGCACGTTCTTGTTTACCTGGAAAATAAACCGATTAATTTCTTTCAATGCTTACGATCCCTCATCACTTTCCATATTTGTGCCTCCAAAAGTGTTTTTAGGGGCTACATAAAGTTTTAACACACACTTGGAGAAACACGCATGCACATAATTACACAAATACAGACACTCATAGTAACACGCTCAGAAACACACACGGACGCAGGCTACAGCGGACTGGAAAAAAGAATCCCTGGATTCTATGAACATTGGTAAGGGTGAAACTGAGAGCGACCAAGTACTTAGTTGGCAGGGCACATAAAATGTCCATTTAATGCAGATTAACAATGGTTTAATACTGGATGTGAAACTACATGGAAAAGAGACCACGGCACACGTGCGAACGGTCGATCTCTGGGGTGCTCTAGACCATGGCATAACGGAACACAGTTTTGGTAATTAATAATAAAACCCAAGCGTTCGTTAATAGAGACACCGAGTGATTATTCATTGTCGTAGCCGGGATAAATTTGATCCTTTAGCCTGCAAAGCGACGGCTCGATCTTATTGTTTATGGAAAAATGTAAGAATATTTAACGTGTAGAAAATGTCAAACTGCGATCTTACTTCATTCTCAAGACGTCGGTGCCGCAGACAGGCATCCTTAGTGTCCCCCTCTGGCTGTTATTAACTAGGTACAACTAAATGACTTGCGTGACCACCTCAGAAGTTATTAAAAAACTAAGCATACTTCTGTCGGACTGGAGTCACATATAGGTCAGACCGCATTGAATCTGTCTCCGTCTCTAAAGGACATTAATCAGTTACTTGGCATTTTTTGCCACTCTTCAGATTAATTGAATTCTGCTGATGCCAGATTTTCACATTTTTAAGTGAATTGTAAACATTCTCCATCTGATTTACCATCTGCCAGAATGTAACTTTACGAATATAATGTACAAGTAATCAGGTTAATTAAATTCTAATTTTGAGACAATTACTATGTTATAAAATCACCCACAATTGACGCTCACGATTTCTCTTGCATCCAGTAAGTGACAATTGCGTAATCCTTGTGCTTACAGTGGCGCCAAGCATGATCTTTCCGTTCATGAAGATTTGCATTAAAATCGAATGCGTAATGTAGCACCTACCTGCCTTCTTCAGACAGACCGTCTTCCCAATTATGAACATGAATATCAGAAAAACCAATCCACCAGCCGTACATCCAGAAATCCAAATGTAATATTTGTCATCAGACTCTGCAAAATTAAAATCATGTTGAGTTCCAGTTCATTTCGGTCGCTACCTAAAAAGAAATCTCGAATTAATATTCTCTCACCATAGATGCTGTCAGACCGGCTGAGGTTTCCCACCATTTGCCGTTTTTGTTTCAGATTCCAGCATCCAGTAGTTTGCTTTTATCTAATTTGTTGGTTAAACTAGTGCTCATGTTTTCTGCAACTGGGTGACAAGTCCAGAGCAGATCATGGAGGCGGCGCGGTAGCGCTGCAGCTTTACAGCGCCAGGGACCCGGGTTCGATTTCAGACTTGGGTCACTGTCTGTGTGCAGTTTGCACGTTCTTCCCATGTCTGCGTGGGTTTCCTCGGGTGCTCCGGTTTCGTCCCACAGCCTGAAAGACGTGCTGGTTAGGTGTATTGAACCGAACAGGCGCCGGACTGTGACGACTAGGCGAGTTTCACTGTAACTTCATTGCTGTATTAATGTAAGCCTTACTTGTGATTAATAAATAAACGTTAAAACTTTATTTCAAAGTATTCGAAATTTACTATACTGGATTGATGTCGAATTAATTTCTTTTCACAACACCAGAATGACTTGCGAGCAGGAGTACCAGTTTGGGACACTCTAAACTTCGTATTTTAGAGTTACAATTCCCTTCGAGTACATTTCGATGGATCAATAGACTTGTTCTTGCAATTGACTTTATTTTTCTTATTTAATTAAACGTTAGTAATTCAATAAAACGAAACTCGTCACTAAGAGAAATATAGACAATATTGAGTCTCTTAATATGCAAATTCAATCTTTTGAATTGTCTGAATTAAGAAGCAGTAAGGAGGGAGATTATTTGTTAATAAGTGAACTTACTAATTAATAAACAGATGAATCGCAGTCAGTTATACTGCAGATCTGGGCTGCAAGCGAAATGAAATATTATAAATCAGCGTTTTCACTCCTAACCACTAGATCATGGAGAGGCATTGCTGCCTGCACAGAGTACTAACTTCTGACCCCTTCACAGTTGGGCGCACCAAACAAACTGTTACTTCTGGTTCTGTAGCTCGTGTGAGGAACTCTGATAATGGAAAATATAAATCAGGATGAGAAATGGCCAAGTGCGAGTGTTTAATAATAAGCATGATATATAAAATAAATGGACGGAAGATGTACCTCGCCTGCAACTTTTTCTTTTTAAAAACTTAAAACCTGCCGAACTTCAATACTCAGAACGATAACAATGATGTTATTTCGTTTTGACAAAAGGGATGGGCCAATAACATTTTACATAGACTTTTCAATTTTCTCTTTGATTTTAGATTTACCGGTATTTTATTTTAAAACTATTTTCATGATTAGTGATGTCAATAATCTCTAAGAAATATCCTTTTCTGATTTTTAAAAACTGCTAACTACATTTCCTGGCCTTTTGACTTCATACCTGGGCAGGAGTTGTTAACTGTGTGAACGGCAATGGCGGGAGTTCGGAGAGAGATGTGAGTTACCAAACACATGTAAACAGTTTCTTTCTTCACAGACTGCGTCTCTTCAAAAGAGCTGGAAACTTCATACAGTCCTTCTGCGTTCTGCTGTTTGATCGGATTTCCTACCGTTGCAATGTTGATGCCATTTTTATACCAAAGAAGAGTCAAATCACCCGGATAAAACCCAGCCGTCTGACACACAAAATTCAGGAACGTAGTTGAATTGCTTGCGGGATGCTTAGCGGAAATCATTAACGGAGTTGGTGCAGCTGCGAACAGAACATAGGGAAAATCAGGTTGGTGGAGAAAAGTTCAGAATAAGGAATGAGAGTCGAATCATATCCTCATTCATTTCCCTTTATGCTGGTACGAATAGATCAGATAACAGCGTCTGCAAGAGAAAAACAATCTGCCCGACACCATTTCGGGAGAAAGAATGTAGGGGGGAGGTATATGATAAAGGGTAGACCTATTAAGAGTATAGAAACGCAGAGGGACCTGGGGGTACAGGTGAACAAGTCTCTGAAGGTGGCAGAGCAAGTGGAGAAGGTTGTGAAGAAAGCATATAGTATGTCAGACTTTATAGGAAGGGGTATAGGGTACAAGAGCTGGCCTTTAATGTTGCAGTTGTATAAAACATTTGTTAGACCTCATTTGGAATACTGCGTCCAGTTCTGGTCGCCTTACTACCGGAAGGACGTGGAGACTCTGGAGAGAGTGCAGAGGAGGTTTACCAGGATGCTGCCTGGTATGGAAGGCCTGAGTTACGAGAAGAGATTAGGCAAATTGGGACTGTTTTCCTTAGAAAGACGTAGACTTAGAGGAGATCTGATAGAGGTGTACAAGATTTTTGAAGGGGATTGATAGAGTAAACAGGGTTAAGCTTTTTCCTAGGATGGACTCAAATAGCACGAGGGGTCACGGGCTTAGAGTGAGGGGGGTAAGGTATAATTTGGATGCTAGATGGAGTTTTTTCACACAGAGGGTGGTGGGGGTATGGAATGCGCTGCCAAGTAAAGTGGTGGAGGCAGGTACTCTGGAGTTATTTAAGAAATACTTAGATGGTCACATGAACAGAATGGGAATGGAGGGGTATAGAAAACTGTTTTAAAATAGGGATCATGAGCCTTGGGAGTCCCTGGGAAGTGTGTAAATAGATGATGATATTGATGTACTTGTTCTTATCCTACAGGTGTTTTGGTCCACCTTGTTGTCTAACAAGGGGCATACACGCGATGGGTCGTGAGATAACTGCTCTTGGATCTTTTTCGAGAGTATCCTACTGCTTCACGTTGTTCGTGTACGCTTGATCTGGACCATTTGATAAGCAACACGACAGCTCAGTGACTATCGCTGTGCTGTGCAGATACATGGATTTGGGCCTGTGTCTGTGGGAGTTTGCGCATTCTCCCCGTGCTTGCGTGGGTTTCTCCGGGTGCTCCGGTTTCCTCCCACATCCCAAAGATGTGCTCTTAGGCTAATTGGCAAAACAAATTCTCCCTAAATTGTCTGAAATTTGGTTTTTAATCCATAGATCTATAAACATGGACAGGGATCGCGGGTAGAGATGGGAACATCGGGGTGGCGGCGTGGGCTCGTTGGGCCGAAGGGCCTGTTTCCCGTGCTGTTTTGTTCTTTGTTCTTTGTAATAAAAGCAAGGTTATATAGATTTATGGAAACTCATACAGATGAAGAATGAAAAAGTTAGAATGAAGTGATGTCATTGGAACATTCAAGATTGTGAATGTGCTTGACAGATAGATTTGATGAGGTCGTTTCCTCTGGCTGGGGAATCAAAATTACGTGGACCAACCTCGGACTAAGAAATCTAATGTAAAAATTACATTTTGAGGTGAATCATTTAACATTTTACTCAAATAATGTATAGATCTGAGATTTTAACTTTGCCTCTCTGCGGACATGCCCTGAATTGCTGAGTATTTCCAGCAGTATGGAAGGACACAGCAAATCAACCGTCACATTCCGCTGCGTAACTAGCAGTTGTGCACAGAGCTTTACAACATCAAAGGCAGCACAATAAAACAATGGCAAAACAAAGTGCTTGATGTTCTGGTCATTTCAGTCACTTACCACAGACAACTAAATTTGATCCTGTTCCATTTCCAACATTTTTTCCCTGATGGATCACTGCGCAGTGATAGATCCCTGAGTCTTGGAGAGTGGAGTTTCGCAGCTCAAATGAACCACCTCCTTTACTTTTGAAATCGAATCGTTTTCTGTCATCGGTTCCTTTTGTCATATATTTATTCTCGCCCTGTTTCCACCAAAGTACCTCGATATCCACATTGTCATGAGAAAGGGGGATTATGCAGTAAAAGGTGATATTTGCCCCCCTTAATATAGTTACCTGTTCAGGACTTTGAGACACACTGATTGAAGCTCCTAGAGCACCTGTTAGAAAATATATTTAAGGTTTATATTAATTAACTGTATTCAACGCGAAAGGAGAGATTTTAGAACATGTTTCTGCATGGAAATGCAAAAGAGGTTTTGAAGGACAAAATGCGTTTAATTCTATCAACTCGGGAACAATGAAATATTTATTTCTTTAATAAGACAGGGGTAGATAATATCCCAATACCTGTTGAAATGATCTTCAGAGAAGACATGGACGTTAACAGGACGATCAGATTAGACAACATTCTGTGATAAAGTTCAGTTGACGTCTGACTACAGTGACCGTGTGTTTATTACTGTGTGAATTGTCTGCTGAATATTTGATCTGAAAACTACCGCAATGACGTTTGACATCCTGCATCCGTTTTGTTCGAAAATACGTTTCGTTTGTGATCGTCCGGCAGCTTTTGGAATCACCTGCAGCACGATCAACTAAAACTGAGGGTAAAAAAACCTGAGTTTCAAAAAGGATGATTTCCAACATCAGCTTGCTTTTATACCCATCCCCTTGACGAGATAACATAAGAACATAAGAAGTAGGAGCAGGAGTAGGCCATCCAACCCCTCGACCCTGCCCCGCCATTCAATGAGATTATGGCTGATCTGTAGTGGTTCAGTACCACTTTCCTGCTTTCTCCACGTAACCCTTAATTCCCTCGTCAATCAAAAACCTATCCACTCTTGACTTGAACATATTCCCCGAGGAATCCTCCACCACTTCTTCAGGCAGAGAATTCCAAAGATTCACCACCCTTTGCGTGAAGAAATTCCTCCGCAACTCTGATCTGAACAGCACCCCCACCTTCCCCCAATCTTAAGGCTGTGCCCTCCAGTCCTGCTATAGAACAGAAAACAAAGCAGCACGGGAAACAGGCCCTTCGGCCCAACGAGCCCGCGCCGCCACCTCGATGTTCCCACTTCTGCCCATGATCTCTGTCTGTGTTTATCTTTGCTAAACGGGAAGAGTCTCTCAACCTCTATCCTATCCATCCCCTTCATTATCTTATACGTCTCTATAAGATCCCCTCTCAGCCTTCTAAATTCCAAAGAGTACAAACCTAGCCTATCCAGTGTCTCCTCATATTCCAACGCCCTCATCTCCAGATCATACAGCGCAGAAGATGCCCTTCGGTCCACCGAGTCTGCAAAAACTCGTGTGAGCTCCCATCTAATATAATTTATCAGTACTTGGTCCATAGCCTTGAATGTCATGATTCTCCAAATACTTATCCAGTTGCATTTTAAAGGTTGCGAGGCAACCCGCTTCTGCCACGCTACCAGGTAGTGCATTCCAAACGTCACCACACGCAGGATGAAAGGTTTTTTCTCACACACCTCATAAACCTCCTGTACCTGACTTTGAATTTGTTCTTCCTCATAACTAACCCTTCATCTAATCGGAAGAGCTGCTGCTCATCTACTCTGACTATGCTGCTCATAATCTTATACACCTCAATCAGGTGCATCCCTCTCACCTGTCTAATCTTCTCTGCTCCAACAAAAACAATCCACGTTTATCCAACCTCTCTTCATAACTTAAATGTTCCATCCCAGGTAGCACCCTGGTAAACCTCCTTTGCACCCACTCCGGAGCAATCAGAGCCTTCCAAGAATGTGGCGACAAGAGCTGCAGACAGTACTCTTGCTATGGCCTCACTCAAGTTATGTACAACTCCAACATAACTTCCCTGCTTTTGTAATGTACGCCTCGATTGATAAATGCAAGTGCCCCAATTATTTCTAAACACCATGCAAACTTTTTTTAAGTTTCAGAGATGTCTGGACAAAGATACATGGTTCCTTTGTTTTATAGAACTTCCGAGTGTCGTGCCACTCATTGTCCAATTCTTGTCCAATTATTCTTCCAAAAGTATCCCTCACATGTTTCATGGTTAAATTCAATCTGCTACATATCTCCCCATTTGACTATCCCATCTATGTCTCCTCACAGCCAAGACAGTCTACCTCGCTGTTAAGCATCCAACGATTTTTGTGCCATCCACAAATTTATTAATCCTACCTCCCACATAGTTATCTATGCTATTTATATAAATGATGAATAATCGTGGATCCAGCACAGTTCGCCACTGGACTCTGGCTTCCAGTTACTAATGCAGCCATCATCAACTGTCATCACTCTTTGTCTCTTACAATTAAGCCAATTTTGAATCCATTTTATCAATGTATCCTGTATTCTATTTAAATTGTTTATTTGTTTCCCATGTGCAACGTTGAAAAAGGCTTTGCTGCAATACATATAAACTACATTTGAGGAGATGAACTTAGCCACTTCTCAAAAAATTCAACCAGCTTTGTTAGGCATGACCTCCCTTTGACAAAGCCATGCTGGCTATCGTTATTCAAACTTGCTTCATTAAATGAGAGATAGATGCTCTCATTCAGAATTTTCCCCAACAATTTCCCTATTATTGACCTGTAACTCACTGGTCTGTGCTAATGTGACACTCCTGTACAATCCTTCTCAAATAGTAGAAGCACATTCAATGGTCTCCAGTTCTCTGGCACCTTCTCTGTGACCAGAGAGAAATCAAAAATTGGGTTAGGATCCCTGCAGTTTCTTCTCTTGGCTGCCACAAAAGCCTGGGACACAATTCATCTGTACCTGGCAATTTATCCACATTTAAGTTTGCCAATACTTCCAGTACTTTGTCCTTCCCTATGTCAATTTGCTCAAGAATCTCACAGTGCCTCCTTCTGAGCTCCATACGTACATCCTCATTTTCTTGGTGAAAACAGATGCAAGGTGTTCTTTGAACACTCGTTCCACCTACAGACTGTTCATTTTTTCCCTAACAGATCTTACTCATTCTCGGCTTCATTCTCCAGAATTATGCCCGGCACAGCTCCTTCCCTTATCGGATGCTCTATATATTGGCCTAAAGTTCAAAGAATTTACTTCAGTCAAATTCTTAACATTATGTTTACCTAGTTAATGTTGGGAAAGTTGAAATCACCTATTATAATTATCCTATTGTTATTATTTTCACACGCCTTTGCATAATGTATACATATTAGCCCCTCAATTTCCACCTGACTCTCTGGGGTTCAATATGGCTTTATTTTTTATTCCTAAGTTCTATCCACAAAGCTTCATTCGATGCCCCCTTGAAGATAGCACCTCTCCTTACTGCAGCAACTGATTCTTTAATTAATAATTCAATGCTTGCTCCTCTCTTTTCCACTCTGTCTTGCCTGAAGTTTCTATATCCTGAGGTGTTGAATTGCCAATATTGACTCTCTCCCAACCGCGTCTTTGTGATGGTTATTATTACAATTCCACGTGTCAATCCTCGTCCTTAATTCATTTGTTTTATCTATAATATTCCTGGCATTAACTAGAGGCCATCGAACCTGCTTTATTCCTTTGAAACTTGGTACAGCTGTTCTCCCCTCTGACTTGATTGTCTTCCTGCATTTTGTGGTGATCCTATTCCGCCCCTAGACTGTATCCCTGCTCCTGCCAAATTAATTTAAACTCCTTCCAACAGCACGAGCAAAATGTCCCGCAACGACGTTAATCCTGCTCTGGTTCAGCTGTAGAACATCCTACTTGTACACATCTCACATTCCCCTGAACTCATCCCAGTAATCCAGAGATCTAAAACTTTCTTTCCTGCGCTAAATCTTAAGCCACGCATTCATCTGCGACATTTCGGCTGAGAGGGGATCTATTAGAGGTATATAAGATTATGAGGGGTATAGATAGAGTAAATGGTGGTAAGCTTTTTCCACCATTAGATTCTGATAGAACGAGGGGTCACAGCCTTAGGGTGAAGGGGGCTATGTATAAGACTAATATTAGAGGGCATTTTTTCACACAAAGGGTAGTAGGGGTGTGGAATGCACTACCGAGTAAAGTGGTGGGAGCAGGCACGCTAGGGTTGTTTAAGGGTCTCCTGGACAGCCACATGAGCAGTCTGCAGATAGAGGGATATAGGAGGACTGTTTAAATACTTTAATTGTTTCCACAGGCTGTTCGGTCCACCTTGTTGACCAACAAGGTGCATGCATTCGGCAGGTCGTGCGAGGGCTGCTCCTGGATGTTACTTCAGGAGTGGCCTAGTGCTTCATGTCGTTAGTGTATGCTTAAACTGGACCATCAGATGGGCAACATGACAGCTCAGAGACTATCGCTGTTGCTGTGCAGACACATGGATTTGGGCCTGTGTCTGCGGGAGTTTGCGCGTTCTCCCCGTGGTTGCGTGGGTTTTCTCCGGGTGCTCCGGTTTCCTCCCACATCCCAAAAATGTGCTCTTAGGCTGATTGGGTAACAAATTGTCCTTATATTGGTCTCTATATGTCATTAAGACGTTAGGATGGCGGCGCGGGCTCGTTGGGCCGAAGGGCCTGTTTCCCGTGCTGTGTTGTTCTTTGTTCTTTGTTCTTTGTATTGTCGTATTTCTGTCTTCGCTGGCATGTGACACTGGAAATAACCCAAAGATCACTCACTAACAGCTCGTACCTTTTATTTCACTGCCTAGCCCCTAATGCTCGATGCAAGACCTCATCCTCCTTTCGAACTTTCAAACTATGTCATTGGCACGAACATGCTCCATGACTTCTGTCTCATTACACTCCCTTTCAGGATGCCTTGCAGCTGTTCGGTGGCCTCCTAGACCCTAGCACCAAGGAAGCAGCACGCCATCCTGGAGTCATGTTGACGGCCACAGTAGCGCTTATCTATTACTCTGGCTACAGAATCCCCTATTGCTAATGCCCTGCTGCTCCCCACCCCAACCCTAGGATAGATGAGTTGCATGTGGTGCCAGAAGCTTCGGTCGGTACGCACTCCTTGGAAGAACCAACATCCTCATTAGCCTTCAAAATGGAGTACTGATTTGCGAGAGAGACCCTAGAAGACTCCTGAACTACCTCCTTGTTGCTCTTGGACTACCTGTGGGTTACCCGTTCCCCTGTTGCCTCGGGTCCCTTCAACTGCAGTGTGACCGTAGCTGTAAACATGCTATCCACAATGCTCTCAAACTCGTGAATGCTGCACAGAGTCCCCAGCCATTGTTCCAGCTCGGACACTCGGGCTTCCAGGAGCTGCAGTTCGACACACTTTCTGAACACACATTGGTCCCCAGCAAAGGTAATTTGCCCGGCCTTCCACGTGGTCCAAGAAGAGCAGACCACGGCTTCGAGCTCTCCTGTCATTATCACTAAATCCCTTTTAAGTTTCAAAATCTTAAAAGTCCTTAAAAAGCGAATTAATCAAATAACTCCAAACCCTTCGCTTTAATTTGTTTGTACCACGAATTTTTACTTTCCACAGTTTCCGTTTCTCTACCCAGCCTTCGCTTTCAAAGCCAGAAAGTCATAAGAGAGAAAGACTCACCGACCAGTCACTTACCTGTGATATCACAGAGATGTGTTCACTCCTCCTGCAATTGCCCTCACTGACTTTTGTACACAGTAAAGAGAAATAAGGCAGTAACACTCCCCAACTTTACTGAACTTTAACTCGCAAGCACACAATAAAATGGCACTCCGTGCTAAGGCACCAGGAATTTAGTTTTTATAGTCTTTGTCTCCCGGTTCGCAAAAGAAAAGTTTAAACTTGTTTAATATCTGTTCTAAATTAATCCTCTGGCTAGTCCACTAAATGTCCTTGTTTCTAACTTTTTTTTAGATTTAAAGTACTTTCAAATTTCCTCCAGCAATATGCAGTCGAAGAAAAATAGCAAATATTTGTGTTAGCATTGCTAACAAAATTTAAGGTTAATTCTCTTCAAATCCTTCTGATCTCCCACTCTCATTTTAATTCCCAAGCACTCACGAGCAAAATGGCACTCCGTTATCTAGGGCACTTCATTGAACTGTTATGAAAGTACACAAGGAGATATCATGGGCGGTAAAACTTCATCAAAAAAGTATCTAAAAGGAGGAAAAAGAAGGCTGAAGGGTTTAGAAGGGAATTAGAGATTTTTGCCAGCTGAACGCACGCTGCTAATAGTTAAGTGGTGAAAATTGGAGAGGCCGGAAATAGAGGCGTTCGGAGGCCTCCTCCTGTTCTGTGGCTGGAGAGGGTTACAAAAGATGGAAGGGGACAAGTCATGAAAAGCAGCTTGAGGATTTGAAAAATGCAATTGCTTAGTTGGGAATAAATGTAGATTAGCGAGCACAGAGTTAATAAATGGGGGAACTTGATGAGAGGGAGAAAATGGGCGACAGACCATTCGATAATCTGGGGTTTACATTGGATACAGGGCGGGAGCCTGGCTAGTCAACTCTAGAAGGCAATGTTGCAAAGACGACCTTGGACAATTCTAGTTTTATACGAATATGTGGTCAGAATATTCTTCGGAGTCAAACATAACACTCAAGTTCCACAAAATCTCACTAAAAACAGACACTTGCCAAGGAAACGGATGGAGTCGATGGATTTTGAGACACAGACCAAAGGCAGTGAACGTGTTTTCCACTGACTGCGGTGTCGCTTGAAAGCACTCACACAGCAAATCTGGGCTTCAGATAGAGACGCAAGTTTCTACTGGAAGCTGTTCTTAGATACAAAGAACAAACAAAGAATAAAGAGCAACACAGCACGGGAAACAGGCCCTTCGGCCCAACGAGCCCGCGCCGCCGTCCTAACGTCTTAATGACATATCCATGACTTTAGGCTCTGCCTATTGTGGAAGACTCCCATATAGGGACCAGTATAAGAACAATTTGTTACACAATCAGCCTAAGAGCACATTTTTAGGATGTAGGAGGAAACCGGAGCACCCGGAGAACACCCACGCAACCACGGGGAGAACGCGCAAACTCCCGCAGACACAGGCCCAAATCTATGTGTCTGCACAGCAACAGCGATAGTCTCTGAGTTGTCATGTTGCCCATCAGATGGACCAGTTTAAGCATACACTAACGACTTGAAGGACTAGGCCACTCCTGAAGCAACAACCAAGAGCAGCCCTCGCACGACCTGCCGAATGCATGCACCTTGTTGGTCCAAGGTGGACCGAATTGCCTGTGGAATTAATATTTTAATGTTAATATTTTTTTAAATTGAATTATTATTTAAATTAAATAATATAAAATAAATTAATATTAATATTAATAAGATATTTAGGCAGTCCTGCTATATCCCTCTATCTGCAGACCGCTCATGTGGCTGTCCAAGAGACCCTTAAAGACCCTAGATTTTAATGAAAACCCCAAAAAAACTTATTTCCAATTCATTAATGCGATTTGAGCATCGTTGACAATCCAGCACTGACTGTTCATTTCTGAATTCCCTCGAAAATATGATGGCGTGTTGTACTATTCAAAATGTATATAATCTTACTATGTTAGTAACATTCTCCCACAGTGATGAGAGAGGTTTCAAGCTTTTGACATAGCGACAATAAGGTGTTATCTCTGAACGTTCCTTAGACCTATAAATAAATAAAAATGTAACATGTGGAATAACAAAAGAGTTAAACTTTCATATCGGTGACCTGCATTTCCAGCATTTTCCGGTTTTGTTTCAGGTTTCCGCAGCAGGATTATTTTACATTTGTAGAACTTCAGTAGTTGCAAAGCAATTGAAAGGGGGTGGGGGAAAACAAAATGGAACCGATAGGGTGGCCGACCATGGATTGTATGTTAATATCAGTATTTTGTTGACGTTCTCTAACTGACGGGCTGAATTCTGAAAATAATAGATTCTGTATCAAAGTGAATAGCTGGAATGTTAGCAACGTCACAGAACGTAAAATGTAAGGGCAAATGATGGACTTTGAAGTAGGAAGGTGCGAATAACAGTGTGTCTTTGAATTAAGTATGAGATGTAATTTGTTTCGCATTATCTAAATAACATGAGCACATTTTTTTCACGTAACTACTTTTGCTGAATCTTAAAGATATCCGACTAACCTATCTAAATTTGTGTTGCCCCTCTTGAATTTCTATGCATTTCTTCCCTTTGGTGTCTTGGTGAAAATATCCTATCTCTGTTTCCAATTACTTTCCAATGTCTGTTTAGAAGAACTTCAACAATCGTAAAATATTCCTTTGATCTCGAAAATGCCCATGTTATGTTCTTCAATCATGTGATTGAATATGGACAGATGGCCTCACGGAATATGAGAAGGAAAGTAATTTATCAGGAACTATCAACTGGAAGAGAAATGTTAAGATTCCTGGGTTTCTAATGGTTTCTAGAGAAAACCTGTGCAAAATTTTAGCAGTCAGGTTATGCCATTGGCTGAACTACTGAAGAAGCAAAAGAAATTTCAGTGGACCTCTGAATACCAAGAGGCATTTGACAATCGAAAACTGGGGTAGCCAACTGTGGGCGGTACGGTGGCATCGTGGTAAGCACTGCTGCGTCACCGCGCCAGAGACCCTGGTTCAATTCCGGCCTCGGATAACTGTGGGGAGTTTGCACGTTCCCCCCGTGTGTTACCTCCACATGCTCCCCTTTCCTCCTACATTCCAAAAACGTGCTGGTTAAGTGGAATACTGCGTCCAGTTCTGGTCGCCCTACTACCGGAAGGACGTGGAGACTCTGGAGAGAGAGTGCAGAGGAGGTTTACCAGGATGCTGCCTGGTATGGAAGGTCTGAGTTACGAAGAGAGGTTAGGCAAATTGGGACTGTTTTCCTTAGGAAGACGTAGACTTAGAGGAGATCTAATAGAGGTGTACAAGATTATGAGGGGTGTAGATAGAGTAAATAGGGTTAAGCTTTTTTCTAGGATGGACTCGAATAGCACGAGGGGTCACGGGCTTAGCGTGAGGAGGTTAAGATATAATTTGGATGCGAGAGGGAGTTTTTTCACATAGAGGGTGGTGGGGGTATGGAATGCGCTGCCAAGTAAAGTGGTGGAGGCACGTATTCTGGAGTTATTTAAGAAATACTTAGATGGGCACATGAACAGAATTGTAAGTCTCTGGGAAGGGTGTAAATAGATGATGATATTGATGTACTTGTTTTTATCCTACAGGTGCTTTGGTCCACTCTATTGTCTAACAAGGGGCATACATGCGATGGGTCGTGGGAGGGCTGCTCTTGGATTTTTTGAAAGTATCCTAGTGCTCCACGTCGTTAGTGGACGCTTGACCTGGACCATTTGATGGGCAACACGACAGCTCAGTGACTATCGCTGTGCTGTGCAGATACATGGAGTTTGCGCATTCTCCCAGTGCTTGCGTGGGTTTCCTCCGGGTGCTCCGGTTTCCTCCCACATCCCAAAGATGTGCTCTTAGGCAAATTGGCAAAACAAATTCTCCCTAGATTGTCTGAAATTTGGTTTTTAATCCATAGATCTACAAACATAGATAGGGATCACGGGTAGAGATGGGAACATCGGGGTGGTGGCGCGGGCTCGTTGGGCCAAAGGGCCTGTTTCCCATGCTGTTTTATTCTTTGTTAAATTGACTCTAGTGTCATGGAAATTAGCGGGGTAAATATGTGGGGTTACGGGAATACAGCCTGATTGGGACTGTAGTTCGTGGAGACTCGGGACGCCTAATGGCTTCCTTCTGCAGTATAGGGATCAGGTAAGTTGGCTATGCTAAATTTCCACTTAGTGTCAGGAAGACTATCAGATTAAATGCACGGGGTAGCGGTGGGATTCTCGTTGATGCAAGGTCGCCGAGCTGACTGGCCCCATCCTAAATTGTAGGGATTCTATAATATGAAAATATTTCTTCAGGAAGTTGATTGACAGGATCAAATTAAAGTGTTGTTCAAGTTCAAAACTGTGTCTGTGGCAGCAAGAAAGAAGTTTTTGCAATTGTTAATTGGATGTTTGCTAAAGTCAGAGGCACGTGCAGGCCATTCCTGAGAACTCTCTCCACAAAATCTCATTGAAATCGTCAAGATTGTTAATACAATTTATAGCTAGTATCCCTGGGTTTGCTAATACTATTGATTAAACGTAGCGTTGATCAATCCATGAATGGGACTCTTTAGAAACTGGAACATTCATAATCTAGAAAGGAAAATTGCTTCCTTTGATTTTTAAATATTGCTCGACTGTTAATGGTTACGTTGCTTCATTTATTAGAGTTATATTTAAATTGCGTTCTTAAATAAAGTTGATTTTACTATAGAAGACCCATAATGTGTTAGTGGAATCACTTATGGAATGTAATTATGTGGGAACCGTGTATCCCCCTACCCCGCCCCCATTTCCAATACTGACGTTTTGGGGATTGATCAGTGACTTGATAAGTTTTCAAGCTTCTGAGACGTCATGAAAAATCGAGGAATATTTCCACTGCTGAGGACAGCGAAAACATAATCGGAAAATATAAAGATGGATTCAAAACAAAATATTCTTTCTGGGAAGCTGATTCGGGAATAATAGATGGTCTTTGCCACAAAATGTAGAATCACAAGAATCCTTTTCGAAGTTAATTATTTATTAATTATTTGATTGGAGACTGAATGGTTCATGCAGACTATAAGAATAGCCCAAACTGAATCTCTTACTGTAAAATCATAGGATCCTGTCCTCTGGAACAGAGTGTTTGGAAGTGCTGGTGGTTGTGGTGAGCACGAAAATTTTTTAATTTGCTTTTCTTTCTCTATTTCCGGTTAGTGGGTTTTTTAATTGTTTTTTGCTGCCGTAGTTAGGCGTGGGGGTAGCTGGGAAGGGAACCGGAGAGTATGAAAAGAAAGCAGCAGTAGACAGCGGAGTGAGCAGAGAGCACAGAGAGAGATTTGAGGGCTTTGGCTCGCTTGGTGAGAGCACGCTTAGGCAAGGTGCTACTGGTTTTCTAATTGCGTTCATACCTCCAAAGGTGTTCAGGACAATGGCAGGGATAACGGAAAGATGCCTCACCTGCATATAGTGTCATATGTGGGAGTTCCTGGAGGCAAGCTGTCTCCCGAAAATCCACATATACGTCAAATGTTTGGAGCTGCATTGTCTGAGGGCTCAGGTCCAGCAATTAGAGTGGCGATTGGAAGATGCATCTTTAGTCAGGGAGAGTACTGAAAGGGAGGCATAGTAAGGTGGTGAACCCAGAGCTTAAGGGAGGGAACCTGACCCTTACAGGTGGGTTACTGTAAGGAAGGGGAAAAAGAAAAGGGGCAATAGTCCAAAGACTTCCCAGTGGCAGTCCCCCAAAATATCGAGGGTGGAGGGGTAAAAAAGGTAAGGCAAGAGGACCGGAGTACCTCAGAGGGGAGGAAGGGGGCTAGAAGGGAGATAGTAGTGGGGGGTGGGAGCGTTAAAGGAATAGATAGGGGGTTCTGTAGTCAAAGGTGGGACTCCAGGACGGTAGTTTGCCTCCCTTGCAGGGGTGCAAGATACCTCTGACACGGTAGAGGGAATTTTGAAGGGTGAGGGGACGCAGGCAGATGTAATTATTTACATAGGAGAGAAAGATGTAAGAAGGAAGAGCAGGGAGGATATATGAAGGCAGTTTAGGGAGTTGGGAGGTAGGCTGAAGAGCAAGGCCTCCAGGGTGGTGATCTCAGAGCTGCTACCAGGGCCAGGTAACAGTGGGGCCGAGGAAATGAGATCTTACAGCTGAATGGATGGCTGAAGGATTGGTGTACAGCAGAGGGTTTTCCAGTGGATAACTGGGAATTATTTGTGAATGAAGGGCACTTAATAGAAGGGATGGGGAACACTTAAATGGGAAGGGCATGAATATCTTAGTTGGGAGGTGAGCTGGAGTGTTTTGGCAGGGTTTAAACTAATATGGAGGGGCGGAGGGGATAAGAAGATAGCTCAGTAGGGAGTGAGATGGGAGATTGAGTAAGCTTGGATGAGAGGAAATAAACCAGGGAGAAGAAGGTTCTGAGTGGGCTTGGAGGTCTGGAGTATGTCTGTTTCAATGCGAGGAGCATAACAGGAAAAATAGATGAACTTAGGGCCTTAATGTTTGCAAGGAACTTAGATATGGTTGCAGTGATGGAGATATGGTTAAAGGAAGGGGAGCACTGGCAGCTGAATATTCCTGGGTACAAATGTTTCAGACCTGGCAGAGGAAGGGTGAGAAGAGGTGAGGGAGTGGTGTTGTTAGTTAGGGAGAGCATCACCGCAGTGCAGAGGGAGGACAATATAGAGGAGTTAGGAATGAAGTCGCTGTGGGTGGAGTTGAGGAACAGGAAAGGGGCAATTATAATGCTAAGGATATATTATAGGCCACCCAACAGCCTGCGGGTAGTTGAAGAAGGTATATGTAAAGACATTTTGGATAGGTGCAGAAAGAACAGAGTTGTTATAGTGGGAGATTTTAATCTCCCTGGGGTAAATTGGAAGGTACCTAGAGATGGCTGCTCGTACGGTGAGAAATTTGTAAAATGTGTACGAGAAGGATCATTGCAGCAGTATGTAGCTAGTCTGACTAGAGAAGGGGCTATATTGGATTTAGTTGTGAGTAATGAGCCAGGTCAGGAGGTGGAGGCTGTAGTAGGAGAATATGTGGCTAATAATGACCACAATTCTGTCTACTTTAGGATACAAATGGAAAAGAATGCTTGTTGCCCTAGTGGAAAGGTGCTGAATTGGGGGAAGACTAACTACAATCGGATTAGGCAGGGATTTATGGAAACTGATTGGGAATGGTTGTTCGAGGGTAAGTCCAAGTTAGGCATGTGGGATTCTTTCAAGGGAATACTGAAAGTGTTGCAAGAAACATATGTGCTGGCTAAAGGGAAGGATGGGAAAAGTAGAATTAGAGAGCCATGGATTACTCGAGATATTGAGGGTTGGTTAGGAAGAAAAGAGAGGCGTATGTTAGGTCAAAGCAACTGGGAACAGAGACAGCACTGGAGGGAGAGTAGGAGGGACTAGAGAGAGTAGGAGGGAGCTCAAACAGGGAGTTAAAAGGGCAAAAAGGGGGCATGAAGTGATTTTGGCAGATAGGAGTAAAAAGCCTTTGGATTTTCCTTAACCCAATGTTAGGAATAAAAGGGTGGTTAGAGAAAAATCGGAATTCTTAGGGACAGAGGAGGGAAACTGTGTTTAGAACCCAAGGGAATGGGAGAGATCCTGAATGAATACTTTGTCTCAGTATTCACGAAGGAGAGGAGCTTGTTGACCTGCCCTGTCTCTGAGGGAGCCGTAGACCAGTTGAGGGAAATAGCCATACCGAGGGAGGAAGTGTTAGAGATTCTAGATAGCATTACAACCGACAATTCTCCCAGGCTTGATGGCATTTATCCCAGGCTGCTTAGGGAGGTGCGAGGTGAAATTGCTAGACCTCTGACACAAATCTTTGTCTCTTCTTTGGACACAGGTGAGGTCCCAGAGCACTGGAGAACAGCTAATGTTGTACCGTTGTTTGAAAAGGGTAGTAGGGAAAACCCTGGAAACTATAGGCCGGTGAGTTTGACAGAAGTGGTAGGGAAGCTGTTGGGGCGAGGCACTTAGAGCATTGTGATCTGATTAGGGATACGCAGCATGGCTTTGTTAAGGGGAGGTTGTGTCTTACAAATCTGTTAGAATTTTTTGAGGAGGTGACAAAAACAGTCCACGGGCGAGCTGTTGATGTTGTCTACGTGGATTTCAGTAAGGCGTTTGACAAAGTCCCTCATGGAAGGTTAGTTGAAAAGGTCAAGACTAATGGAATACAAGGACAGGTAGCTAGATGGATAAGTAACTGGCTTGGTAATAGGAGACAGAGAGTATTAGTGGAAGGGTGTTTTTCTAGCTGGAGGTCGGTCACTAGTGGTATGCTGCAGGGCTCGGTACTGTGACCTCTTGTATTTGTAATATATATAAATGACTTGGAAGAGGGAATAAGTGGAGTGATCAGCAAGTTTGCAGACGATACAAAGATGGCTGGACTTGCGGATAGTGCAGAGCATTGTCAGGCGATACAGCAGGACATAGGCTGGTAGCTTGGGCAGATAGATGGCAAATGGAATTCAATCCTGACAAATGTGAGGTGATGCATTTCAGGAGAGAATGTAGAGGGAGGTATATGATAAAGGGTAGACCTATTAAGAGTATAGAAACGCAGAGGGATCTGGGAGTGCAGGTGCACAAGTCTCTGAAGGTGGCAGAGCAGGTGGAGAAGGTTGTGAAGAAAGCATATGGTATGCTAGCCTTTATAAGAAGGGTAATAGAGTACAAGAGCTGGCATTTAATGTTGCAGTTGTATAGAACATTGGTTAGACCTCATTTGGAATACTGCATCCAGTTCTGGTCACCCTACTACCGGAAGAACGTGAAGACTCTGGAGAGAGTGCAGAGGAGGTTTACCAGGATGCTGCCTGGTATGGAAGGTCTAAATTACGAGGAGAAGTTAGGCAAATTGGTGCTGTTTTCCTTAGAAATATGTAGACTTAGAGGAGATCTAATAAAGGTGTACAGGATTGAGGGGTATAGATAGGGTAAACAGGGTTAAGCTTTTTCCTAGGATGGACTCAAATATCACGAGGGGTCACGGGCTTAGGGTGAGGGGGGTAAGGTATAATTTGGATGCTAGAGGGAGTTTTTTCACACAAAGGTGGTGGGGGTATGGAATGCACTGCCAAATAAAGTGGTGGAGGCAGGCATTCTGGAGTTATTTAAGGGATACTTAGATGGGCACATGAACAGAATGGGAATGGAGGGATATAGAAAATTGATTTAAAATAGGGATCACGAGCCTTGGGAGTTCCCTGGGAAGTGTGTAAATTGTCAATGATATAGATGTATTTCTGTTTTATCCTACAGGTACTTCGGTCCACCTTGTCTAACAAGGGGCACATACGCCATGGGTCATGAGAAGGCTGCTCTTGGATTTTTTGAGAGTAGTTTAGTGTCACGCTTGAACTGACCAATTGATGGGCAACACGACAGCTCACTGACTGTCACTGTGCTGTGCAGATACATGGATTTGGTCCTGTATCTGCGGGAGTTTGTGCATTCTCCCCGTGGTTGCGTGGGTTTTCTCTGGGTGCTCCAGTTTCCTGCCACACCCCAAAGATGTGCTCTTAGGCTGATTGGCAAAACAAATTCTCCCTAAATTGTCTCTCAAATTTGGTTCCAATGCATAGATCTATAAACATAGACAGAGATCATGAGTAGAAGTGCGAACATCGAGGTGGCAGTGCCGGCTCATTGGGCCGAAGGGCCTGTTTCCCGCGCTGTTTTGCTCTGTGTTCTTTGTTCTAATGTGTGTTAACCGCAAACAATTGTCAAACAAACACATTGAGAACAACACCCATTCACTCTGTGTTGTACTAAGTTACGCTTATATCATCAGAAACGGTGGTCTGCATTTCTTCTATTAACTAACTGTGCAATGTTCTAACTCTAATTTAAGTGAGATACTTGCTAACTAATTTACTTCCTAAATAATTTATCATTTAAACACGATAATTACGAGCATTCTGTCATCTGCTGCTAACATAGCCACACTTAAATAGGACTTAATCTCCAATAAGAAAAGGGTTTTCAACTCTGCACGATTATTGTTCGTACCTATACTCAACACTATACGCCGACTCATTATTATTGCTAGACGTAGAAGCTCTTAAGGTTGTTTTCGTTCTAAAGACAACCCCCAGTAAACACAATTAAAGTCAGTCATTTGCCAGTGACCTGTAATTTTCTGGACATATGATATCGAATGGGAATGATAGTCACAGGGAACTAAGAGAAATGCACCTCCTATCTTATCAGATGCAAACTGTGTTCTAAGGTTTTTGTGCGTCAGCAAATAAATTGCAGACTCCAATTCAAAACAATCATCAACTCTAAACGTCAAAATAGGACTCCACAGATCAAAAACCAGATTTCGCAAATGTTAGCATGAAAATTAAAAATATTTAAAATAAGCAAGTTCTAATAACATATATTTTATTGACTTTATACATGATAACTCAATAGTCAGCGTGTTGATTCATTAAATGGCACCGATTCGTCGAACTATACAAGGCAATCAAGGCAATCAAATAACTATCACATGCAATTCAAGTAAATTTCCACAAATCGTTAAGCAAAAGCAAATAAATTTCCACGAATCGTTAAACAATAGCAAACTCTTATACTTTATACTCAGTTACAAAATAATGTCACACGTTACTCTTTTTCAGTTGTTACATTTAATCTTCTTCATTTTTCTCTTTTGGAGTTTGAACGTTCTAAACCGCGAAGGCCCCTGTGTTCTGATGCGTCTGTGGGCCAATCAATATATTGTAGAGTCCATTTCAAAAGAATCATCAACTCTAGGCGTCAGAATACAAAACACGCAGATCAAAAACCAGGTTTTGCAATTTTACGCACGGAAATTAATAATGCTTGATTGAAATAAGCAAGGTCTAATAAAATTTATTTTATTGACCTTATACATGATGTTAACTTGTTTGGTCTGAAAAATTAATGTTTGGGGAGATTATTAATTGGTGTTCTTTCCAGTTTTATTGGCTTCTACACAAAGTATTCATGAGGAATTAAAAAATGCACAGAACCGAGCTGCAATACACGGCAGAAAACAGCCAACCCTGTATGTATTATTCATTATCACGGGAATATTGTGGTAACATATAGTCCTGTGATAATGGCTGTCGGTCTGATCTCAGCACCGCCTGAGGGTGCACGGGTCTCTCCAATTCAATTATAAGTTTTGGAATGTAAAAGGCTCTACTTAAATGTGCTGCAACATATTGGCGATTTCAACCTGTGTTTCTTACATGGAACGGAAAAATATTTTAATGTCTCTTTCACTTTCCTGAATCATTTTACATTCTACTGGTGAAACATTAAGCAGAATGGCTGGAGATAAAGCACAGAAGCCATGCTGAATAATTTCAAATAACTGCAAATCTGAATACCGGCTATTGCGAATAGTAATTATAGTTAAATTTTAAAATTAGAATTTAAATTTTAAATGTCAAAGCGCTCGCCACACCAAGTTACTGAAATCGTTAAACTTCCTGCTTTGCTTGAATACAGATTTGCTAGCTTTTTTTCCCAAATATAGATAAAATTATAAAAATGATTACAGCTTTAAATTTTAACAAAACCATTAGTTTTGTTTTCTGCTCCGTATCTATTTAGAACAGTAAACACTGGATGGCTGGAACAAATTGGTCTTCCGCGATATTGCAACAGGGACAAGAGCGAACTAACAACGCCACGCCTGATTTTATTTTCGCAAAAGCAGTTTCATTCTCGAGCTCGTGGTGTTAAGTATTTCTTGCCAGACAAATGCTTCCAACAATAAATAAATTGATCATTATGCGACCTTTATTTTCTCATTTCAAGCCTTTCCGAAGATGCGCAAATGAACGTGCAGCTGCTATGTTCCTTAGGCTTTTGCCAGGTGAACGACTGAAATTCAGTCATGAGGAGTTTTTTTTTTAAATACTCACTTAGTTCAATTGTCAATTTTTGCAAACTCCTTACGCGAGAAGGTACCAAAGTAGAACGTGTTTTTCCAAAATAGATTTCTCGACAGTATTCGAAGTGCCAAGTCCTGTGCACGACAGCAGTGACCTGCAACCATTTCAGGTCTGAACGATACAAGGCTCCATGCAAACTAACTGCGGTCTCACTGCAGACTAGTTGGAAACTATGCGAAACGACATATTTCATTCAGCAGTTGCTGCAAAGTGAAAAATGTCAGTGACAGATATACAATTAATCAGATCCATTTGTGGCATGGTATTGCAATAATTACCATGTTTTGAATGAAGAATTTGTCACTACTTGGGGCAATCAGTGGCTTGCTCTGGACTGAAGTTCAGACTTCAATAAAATCCTCTCTCCATGTAGATTCTCACTCTCTCGACGCTCGGCATCTGACGATTGTATTAAAATCAAACGCTTACATTAGACTTTACCATTCTTAATCGGTATTTGGCAGTGCGCCCTAATGATGATCAGGAGTAGTGCAAACGCCAATACACCCACCACGTATCTGAAACACGAGTAGTAAAGGGACATACCGGCATAATCTGCAAAATTAATAAGAACATAAACATATGTTACACATAGTGGTGAGTGTTTTAGAAGTTTGCTGACGAACAGTTCATTCGTTAAACTAATAGTGTTCCCAGGAACTATAATACAGAACGGGAAAAAAATCATTTCTTTCCATAAATTAAGTCAGCAAACTACTATCTCTGGCTGGAAGTCTAAAACTTCGGATCAAAGTCATAAGGTAAGGGTTTTATCATCTCAGGCTGCGATTAGGACAGAATTCTTCATTCATTCATTCAAGAGTTTCAAATCTTAGGAATTCTGTACCTCAGAAAGTTATGAATGTTGAGTCACTGAGTATATATAAGGTTGCAATCGTTAGGGGATCGGACTGGAAAGTACAGTTTATGTAGAAAGTCAGTAATTATTTTATTGAATGGCCACTCAGATTCGAACGGGCCCTATGATGAACTCCGATTTCGATCTTATATGTTCTAGTATATGTTGTACATACAATAGTGGAAATTATTAATAGTAAGGCATAACAGACAACATGTGTGTAACCGATGTTATAACATTAGATTGAAATATATGATTCAAATAAATCTAATATTTTCATTAATATTTCCAATGAAATGTCGTGAATTATCGCCATGAGTATCTTTATGCGCAAACTGTCCATTATATCCCTTTACGAATTCAATAATTGTTTAATCCCTTTTTGGAGTCCTGTCATCGTACCTTGGCTAGATTTAGAGCGAACGTAGGTGACAACTGCCGGAGTCTCGAGGGAGACATGAGATACCAAGCGTGTATAATTGGCGTCGCTCGGGACAGGCTGCGTTTCAACAAAAGAGCTGGAAACTTCATATAACCCCTCTCTGTTTTGCACTTTACTGGTGTGTATTCCAAGTGTAGTTTCAGCTCCGTTTTTATACCAAGTCAGCGTGAAATTTTCCGGGTAAAACGCTGCCGTTTCACAGACTAGAGTCAAAGCCGCAGATAAATTCCCTTCAGACGCCCTGGAGATAAGATTCAATAGTATTGGGGCCGCTGCGGAACACAGAGTGAACAAAGTCAAGTAATGTGCTCGATTTGGATAAATTAAGTTCTGATATACATTCGTTTCATTTTCTTATAATAGTACAATTCAAAAACGCGGCCTCCTGACTTTTTAAATTTTTACCTATTGTATACGAACCTCGTCGAAATCTCAGGATTTCAGGAATACTAAGCCGCCAGGACAGTGATAGAGGCAGAAAAAGAATTTGAAGTTAACAAGAATGGTGTACTTACTGGGAGATGAATTTTAACATAAATGATGTTCAGGATGGTGCGTGTCTCAAATGAGCAAGATCAACTGATTGGATGATGCCTTTATTATAAATGATTTTCATTTTGTTATATGTTTGGAAACCGCTATGGGTTTCCAGGATCATTCAGTTGGCGCATAAGTTGCCTTCATAGTTGTTGTCAAATTCAATAATATTGAATCATTTCGCAGTACTCTGCGTCTGACATTGCATGGCCAAATAACAATTATATAGAGAGAACAATACTGCTTGTATTACTAATCATGTTAACACTAATAAAAATGGATCGGTGTAACAGTCAAAAGATGCTATGTATATTTGACAAGTATATTTGACATTTACCATGCACAATTAGATGTGATCCTGTTCCATTTCGTTGACCTACTCCCTGACAGATCACCGTACAGTGATAGATTCCAGAGTCTTGAAATGTCACATTTATTAAGCGAATGAAACCGCTGACTTTATTTTCCATACCAACCATTTTTCTCTTGTCTGGGTTTGAATGCAGGAATTCATTCTCACCATGTTTCCACCATAATACCCGTACCCAGGACTGGGATGGAAAAATGGGGAATATGCAGTAGAAGGTGATGTTTCCTCCTCTGGATATAGACGTTTCTACTGGCGCTTGAGACACGCTGAACGAAGTGTGGTCCGCAGCTGTCAGAAATGTAGACGAACACACGTCAATTGAATAGGATACAACATAAAAGTTCAAAACATAAACTAGATAGAGGAAATGAGGTTCGCTAAATTGACATAGAAACTACTTCGGAGCTAGTTATCGATTAAAGTAATTGGGAAATGAATAAATTGCTACCTGTGTGATTAATCCCTTGGAGGATCAGGCACAGAAAAAACATTTTCGTCATTCTTAGCAACGAATACAACTGTTGACTCTACAGTAGCTGCGAGCTTGCAACTGTGAAGAATAGTTTGCGGTTTACTTTCTCTGTGTTACGTCGCAATGATGTTCGACGTTTTATGACTGCGGATTCAGAAATTAACCTTGGTTTGTTCACAGGGATCTTCTAATTTGTATACTTATGACACTGCTAGAAATCCATGCGTTTCGGATAACAAAGGTAAGAAAAGCATTTGGTTTTCCTGGACAAATTGACAATTGCACAGTATTGGTTCTTGTAACTACAGTTAAGCATATTGGATAATTGGGAAAGCCAAAGTGAGAAGTGACCTTAGTAAAGGTTAACGAGATTGAGAACAAGAAGAAAGAGATTGCGAATAATAGTCCCATGCAAAGATATTCTAGATCGTGGCAAGCAAACATGAAACATTTACGACGCAGCAGTCATAGTCATCGACTTAACAGTACTGAAAGACATCATCCCACCCATCTTGCCCTACGGTCCATCAAGCGTTTATCTATTCGCATCCCATATGCCAACAAGTGGTTCGTAGCTTTGAATGGCATGGCGTTTCTGGTGTTCATCTATATGTTTTTTTATGTTGTGAAATTTCTCACCTCTACCACTCTTTCAGGCAGCAAATGCCAGATTCCAACTAACTTTAGGGTGAAAGAGATTTTCAAGTCCCCTCTAGATCGCCTGCAGCTTACCTTATTTGCATGTGTCCTGGTTATTGACCCCTCTATTGTATTCGCCCTGGCCAAACGTCCGTTAGAGCTCTGGCATCAGCCTAAGCTCATTTTCGAGCTCTTGGATCATAGCCATGTGAGTTATGTCGAATCTATATCCACGTACTGCTTTAATTGAGATGAGCTCCTTTGTAATTATCGCCCTTTTAGGCAGTGCCAATTACTTTAAATTTATGTCCCTGACATATTAACATTTCTGTAAGGTTAGATATTAACGTTAATAGATCATTCACATGCATTCGATTCATAATTTTATATACCTCAAATTTATCTCAGCCTTATCTGTTACAAGTAAAACAACACCAGTCTGTTTTTTTCCCATAGCTAAAATTCTCAATTCCAGACAACATTCCTGTAAGTCTGCTGTGTATCCTCTTTGCTACGAACGCACGCTTAGCTTACCTGTTACGCAGGATTGTGGCTTTGGCCTAGCTAGTGTTTAGTGCATTCCCAACTTGACTTCCATGTTGTCATATTTGCTGCCTGGCCTAATGAAGGAAAATATCCCATATGCACTTCAACTATTTCATCCACGTGACCTGCTGCATTTACGGATCTGTGAACGTACCTCTGTTCTTCTACACACTTCTTAATGTCCTGTCATTTGTTGAACGTTGAGTTGTTTCCTACTCCCCAAATTTCCTCACATATTTTCAGGCTGAATTCCACTTGCCACCTTTCTTCCCATCTGACCAATTCATAGATATCTTCCTGAGTGCTGCATCTCCCATCATTACTTTCAACACGAGTAATTTTATGTCATCTGAAAACTTCTTAATCATGCCAAATAAATTTCACCCTCGAGTTTTGATACATACCCATGAGAAACAAGGCACCTAAACCCTGAATTCCGTCGAATCCGTCTGGAAACGTATAAAAGACATTCTTCGACAAACGTTCTTTGCTGTTGGCTTATTGCCACTCATCGAATTTTAGATCCAATTTGCCACTTTAGAGACTATGATCTTACTGACTAGTTTGCAATGTTGAATCATGCCAAAGGTCCTGCTAAATCCACATAGACTATATTGAACGTGTCACCCTCACTAGTTCTCCTTGCCACCTCGTCAAATAAATCAATCAGTTTATGCAGACACAAACTTCCCTTAGTATGTCCATGTGGGTGTCACTGATTTGTACACGCATTTTTTACAATTATCAGATTCTTTCCCCAATAAATTGACCCAGCCACGGTTAGGCTGTCTTGTCTGTAATCACGAGGTCTATCCTTTCCCTGTTTTTATATAAGTTAAAGTTTAATGCTTAAAGTTTATTTCTGAATTTCACAAGTAGGCTTATGTTAAAATTGTAATCAAGTTATTATAAAAATCCTCCAGAAGCCATACCACGACGCCTGTTCCAATACACTGAAAAAGAATCTAGAATGGTCAATGCCCCTAGCCAGTACGTCTGTGTACCTGATCAGCACGTCTGCGCTGAACTGTGGGAGGACACCGGAACACCCGAAGGAAACCCACGCAGTTACGCGGAAGACGTGCAAACAAAGCACAGATAGTGACTCAAGCAGGGAATCGAACCTGAGTCCCTGGCACTGCGAAGCGCCAATTTTAGAGACAATTTTAGTTGTCCGTAGTCCTTTGGCACGAGGCTTGTAGCCAGATAAGTGAGAAAGATGGTAGGCGGAGCTCGCATTATTTCCTGCATTGTTTCTCTTAGTAGCTTAGGATAGATTTCTTCCAGAACTGGTTATCTATCCACTTTCAACAATGCTATGCTCTCTCTCGCAATACTTATACCATCCAAAGTTTAACAATCTTTTATTAAAACGTCGATATAAGACCTATATTTTGGCAACACCGATGTGCAGTATTAATTGAGAATCATGTTCAGGTCTTCCGCCACAACACAGTATATCATTTTTCAGAAGTCTTTATCAGACTATCTCATTACGTAGCTGTTCTTTTTCGCTCTTTACGCATTCATAAAGCATATTCCGGTTTTCTTTAACAATACTCGTCAGTATTTTTCACACCCGCTCATTATTTCTTTAGTTCCCTTTTAAATGTCACACAGACATTTTCACACTCCTCCAAACCGCCTGCAATACAGGCCTTCGGAATGTGACATGGTTTATTTTTCCTTATCCTACATTGACATCTGGGGGGCTGTTTGACATCTGAAGGGCGGGGTTGTGTCCGACAATCCATACCTGGGAGTTCCGTTCTTTCTTTACGGCAATATAGTCGTTTTGAAAGTTTCGGAATTCGCCGTGGATGGCTCCTGTTGCTCAGACACAAATTTTCCTTCAAGAAACTGTCTGCGGTCCAACTTCTCCAAATATTATCTCGGTTTAATTTTTGGACCTTTCACAAACGTTAAGTTTTCAGTCTTGGTCTATCTTGAGCCTTTCCCATAACAATCAAAGTCTAATTGATTTATGATTATCACTGCCAAATTATTCTCCTACTGAGGCACCTTTCGCCTGTCCAGATTCATTTCCTAAATGAAGTCATTTGGAGTTTACATATTATTTGTCTTAAAACAAAGTTCTCCCAAATACAGTCTAAGAATTACGTATCCTCTATATATTTTATATTGATACTACCCCGGTTAATAGAAGTTAACTATTATTGTCCTGATGTTCGTGTAATTTTCAATACCTTGTCTAAATATACGTCGAATAATTTCTTGCTGACTGTTTAGGAAGCTTACATTGCAATCTTAGCAGTTTTATTGTACTATTTTCTACATCTATACAAGCCACATGATTTAATTTCGTGTTCCTCGTAGGGTTTGAAGATATGCTTCTCACATTAAGGTTAATTGAAACATCGGATAGTGAAACGCAAATAGCTATTGGGATGGGGAGTATAATGTAATTGATACGACAAATAATATGTTTTTTTTAATTTATTGCTTGGGTGTTGTCAAAGCTGCAAGTTCTCCATTTGCTGCCTATTCTGAGTAGGACTTACTTGAAAAGTTGATGTCGAGTTTAATTCTGCGATCCACGTGATCCCGCAATGCTGCTAGATCCAGTTTCGGGATTGTTTTATCAGCGGTGAAAATAAACTAGGGGAAGAACAGCGAACACATCCAGACAGCTCCTACTATAAAAGCAAAATACTGCCAGTGCTGGAATCTGAAACAAAAACAGAAAATGCCGGAAAATCTCAGCAGGCCTGACAACATCTGTGTAGAGAACTATCAGACCCCCTGAGGTTTTCCAGTATTTTCTGTTTTTGCTTCAGAGAGCTCCAGTTGACCAGACAGATAGGTGAAATTGACATAATGGCTTCCAACAGAACTGCAATTACAAAAGATATCTTAAATGGCTAAGGCGCTGTTTGGCTTTATAAATTCTACAATTAAAGTTACTAGTGATTTCTTCTTTAATCAATATTTCAGTGACGATAAATCAACGTCATTGTCTGGGTTGCAACTTGAACATTCACGATGAGGTCCTCAGTCCTGGCAAAGTCCGTAGCCAAGAAAAATTAGTACTCGAGAAGTGGAAGGAATTGGTTAAGAAAATAAATTAAGTTGTCAGCTTTGAAGCGGAGGTTTGTAGCCATTTATATTGATAACGGTATGCTGTTCAAACTGGCCGGAGTGCACATAAATAGAGAGCAATGCCTGTCAAGGCCCGGATTACGATCTGAGGGCATCATTTTTTTTTCAGTAGTTTTCTCATCCATTATTGAGCTTCACCCGCATATGGCCTAGTTGGTAGGAAAGCGTATGTTTGGATTGGGGAAATTTAAGCAAATCAAATCGGCAACATTCCAATCATATCTTCCTCAACACAACTGGTCGTAATCGAGAAGTTACTACTCTCGAAGTCCCGCTTTCCACCCACTTTCCTAAAGGGCAATGCATTCAATGACAAAACTGTGCCTTTAAGAATTTCTTTGCCATGTTTCTTGTGCAGGATTTTGAGAGGAGTCAATTCTAATTACCAATATTGCTTTGACTATGACCGCCAGCCCACCTGTTAATTCTCTGCAAGTATAAATAATTCTAATTGCTGGAATGTTTGTTTCAATCTAGGCTCAACTCCATTCTAAATTGCTCCCTCCCCCACTTATTTTGAGACTGTGCCCTCTAGATCTGTTTTCCTTTCTAAGTAGGACGAATCTCTCTACCTCTACCCTATCTAGCCCCTTCATTATCTTATAAGTCTCTACAAGATCCCCCTTCAGCCTTCTAAACTCTAGTGCCCAGTCTTTTTAACCTCTCTTCATGTAGCATGTTTGTCTTCATCGGTCGGGGCATTGAGTACAAGAATGGGAAGTTATGTTGCAGCTTTATAAAACTTCAGTTAGGCTGCATTTGGAGTATTACGTGCAGTTCTGGTCATCAGACTACCAGAAGGATGTGAAAGCTTTGAAGAGAGTGGAAAGAAGGTTGACCCCAGAACATTGCCTGGTCTTGAGGATGTTGGCGATGAGGAGAGGTTGAATAAACTAGGATTGTTTTCATTGGAAAGATGGAGGCTGTGGGGAGACCTGATAGAGATTTTCAAAAATATGGGAGGCATAGACAGGGTGGATAGTCTGAAGTTTTTTCCAAGAGTGGAAAAATCAATTTAAAGGGGCACAAGTTCAAGGTGAGAGGGGGGGAGTTTAAGATGCAGGTGAAATTTGTCACGCAGAGAGTGGTGAATGTCTGAAACGGGCTGTCAAAACAAATGGGGAAGGCAGGCACATTAGCAATGTTTAAGGAACATCTGAGTGCGTACATGGAGAGGGAGGGAATAGTAGGACATGAACCGAGTAAGGGCAGAATGTTTTATTTTACTTTATTTGGGGCATCAAGATCAGCACAGGCTTGGACATCATAAGGGCCTGTTCCCGTGCTGTACTTCATTCTATTATTTGTACTTTGTTCTATACGATTTAAACCCCGAAATTTGGATGGATATGGGTGATTTGATTGATGTTTTCAAGATTTTAAGCGGAACATAGAGACGTACACAGCGTATATGTGCTGCTTGAGGACACGGGCATGAGAGAACATAGTCTAAAATTAGAGCCAGACCTTCCAGAAATGAAATTCTACCATGAAAGTCGATAGAAGTTTATAGCTTCCTCTCGCAATTAGCAGTTCTTGCTCGAGTAATTCAACAGGTCAGCCAGCATATTGTGGAGAGAAAGAGTTAACGCTTGATTCCGATGCCATCTGAAAATATTAATTATGTTTCTCTCCATAGGTTTTCCCTAACTTGCAGAATATTTTCTGCGCGTTTTACTTTTATTTCAGCTGTCCGGTATCCGTTTTTGCTTTTGTAACCTGTGTCAGTTGTTAATTTTAAACCTGAGGCTGAGAGACATTTGTTTTCAAAATCGTGAAGAGATCTTGGCAAAAAAACTGGTGCATGAAGATAGCTGACAATTATCTGGTAAAATCCAAAAGAAGCTAACTGGCCTGCACTTAATCCTGTGTTCCTATATGCCTAGATTGTACATTTCTCTGGGTGCAATGAGATGTACTGCAAGAATTCAACAAGGCTCCTTAAAGAGTGTCTTCCAAACACAGGATGACTACCAGCTAAAACACAGGGGTAGCAGATAGATGGAAACAACATCAATTTGAAGGTTTCCCGGAATCCATTCAGCAATATGACTTGGAAACATATCGCTTTTCCTTCACTACCACTGGGTCAAAATATTGGACCTCCTCCCTCCCCTCTCCCACCACAATACCAACCCCCCCCCCCCCCCCCCCCACCGCCACCACCCTACTCCAGCGCTGCCCCGCCACCTCTTGCACAATGGGCTAAAGCTGTCCAAGAATATTGCTTACCACCACCTTCTGGAGGATAATTAGTGATTGACAATAATTGTTGGCCTAGCCAGCGAAGCATTCATCCCTTTGATTAATAATAAGAGTAAAAGAGTAGCTGCAGAATAATATGGGAAAACGTAGGGCTGTCCATATTTTTGGAAGAATAAAAATGCAGAATACTATTTACATAGAAAGATAATGCAAGATGTTGCAGGACGGATGCATCTGACCGTCCTTGTACATGAATCACAATAATTTAGAATGCAAGAGCAGCAAGCGATGAGAAAAACAATGCATGTTCTTATTACAAGATAGATGGTGGGAACAAGTGGATTTTTTTCTCTCCAACAGTAGGGGGCATTGGTGCGACCAGACCGAGAGTATTGTGTGCAGCTTGTATCACCTTCACCAAGATTGGGCGTGGGGCTAAGTGTACAAAGAACAAAACAGCACGGGAAACAGGCCCTTCGGCCCAACGAGCCCACGCCGCCACCCCGATGATCCCAACTCTACCCGCCATCCCTATCCATGTTTATAGATCTATGGATTAAAAAAACAAATTTGAGACAATTTAGGGAGAATTTGTTTTGCCAATTTGCCTAACAGCACATCTTTGGGATGTGGGAGGAAACCGGAGCACTTGGAGAAAACCCACGCAAGCACAGGGAGAATGCGCAAACTCCCACAGACACAGGCCCAAATCTGTATATCTGCACAGTGCAGCGATAGTCACTGAGCTGTCATGTTGCCCATCAAATGGTCCAGGTCAAGCGTACACTAACAACGTGAAGCACGAGGATACTGTCAAAAAAAAATCCAAGAGCAGCCCTCTCACGACCCATCGCGTGTATGCCTCTCGTTAGACAACAAGGTGAACCAAAGCACCTGTAGGGTAAAAACAAGTGCATCAATAGTTTTACTTCATTGGAGCAGTTTAGAGAATGTTTACCAAACTTATTTTGAAATCAAAGAGCCAGATAATGAGGAAAGGTTGAGCAGCTTGGACAAGACAGAGTGGATTTCATAAGAATTATGTGTAATCTGATAGAAAAATAGACGATTCGGTGGGGGTATTGTTTGACAGGATGGTACTTGAAGGATAGATGTAAAGAGAATGTTTTTTCTCTCGTGGGAAAATCTAGGGCAAGGTGTTACGGTGTAAAAATTAGGGCGAACCCCATTTAAGACAGGTGAGGAAAATTTGCTTCTTTCGTTGGGCGGTTAAACTTTGGGGTTCCTTTTCCCAGCAAGCTATGTAGGCCGGATCATTATATATATATATTCAAAACTAAATTAGGCAGAATTCTGGTCTACAAGACAGTCAAGAGAATGTGTGAGAGAGGATGTGTTATGAAAGTCGAGTTATAACCATTGTCAGATCACCCGTGACCTATTCAGACGATGGAGCAGACCCAATGACTTCACTGATGGCCTTCCTGGACATCAGTCTCAAAAGCAGCCGCTTCTAGTTCACAGCAATGGGCCACCTCTGGCCTAAATGGACCTCAGTTCTGAAGCCAAACCTTCCTGTGTCAGAATGAGTCTATGTTGTGGTTGACCTCCCCCCCTACCACCAACTGCCACTCGCCCTCACGTGCCCCGGCTGTGACCATCAGTTTCCTGTTTCCTAACTGTAATCTCCACAAAGGGCAGAGGTACGCTGGAGGGGGCCTGGGAATGATGTTCCTCCAGAAGGTCGGTGCAGAATCGACTAACCGAAATGCCTCTTCCTGCATTGTGAGCACTCTATGAACTGTTCTTGTATAGTTTCTTTGTTCGCTGTTGCTCCTAAAGGTCCTTATATTCCTCAGAGGTTTTCCTTCCCGAAGTGGACAAATCCATGAACTCGAAATCCTTCCTTGCTGTTAACAAATGTCCATAATATGTCAAGTACTATCACAGTTGTCTATGTGTTATTTGTTTTGGAGAGGGTAGGTTTTCTCTCTTTCTCAAGCACGATCAGACTTGGTAACAAAACTGAGTTGTGAATTGACTTGGGTTTTTACGTAACGTTTAACTGCCTCTTATCTCAAGGCTCCACTATCTTATCTCCTACAGATAAGACTTCCTATGTAGAAATCCCAGACCTGTGCTTTTATATACGCAAGTAATTCCCACTGCAAAAGAGAATCTCAAGGTTTCAGTTTCTTGCGACAAATAACCTGACTTCATTTTCCCACGGTCCCACTACTTTTCTAGACAGGACCCTGTGTTTATGTTTTACCACTCTACTATTTTAAAAAGAAGACACGTAGTGGTCATGTTAGTTCCTAATAATAAAGTTGAATTTTAACAATTAGTATTCTTATTATTAACGTAACATTAGCTCTAGCATTCTCATTAATAATATAATCCTATAACTTGAAAATAAGAATAGGAACTTCATAAATTTAATATAAGTAATGGGGAAAATGGAAGACAATCTCCAACAACTCCAAACGCGTGATCTCTATCGCCTCGAATGGCAAAGGAAACAGATGTCATGAGAATAGTTTTCTGAAGGGGTAACCAACAAGGTAAATGAGGGCAGTGCAGTTGATGTTGTCTACACAGATTTTAGTAAGACCTTTGACAAGGTACCGCGTGGTAGGTTGTTGCAAAAGATTAAATCTCAGGGGTACTGGATGAGGTAGCAAAATGGATACAAACTTGACTTAATGACAGAAGCCCGAGGGTGGTTGTCAAGGATTGTTTTTCAAACTGGAGGCCCATAACCATCAGTGTTCCTCAGGAATTAATGCTGCGTTCACAGTTATTTCTTATTTGTATTAAAAATTTGGATGAGAATGTGGAGGCATGGATAGTAAGTTTGCAGATGACACTAAAATTGATGGTATAATGGACATTGAAGAAGAATACCCTGGGTTGTAACTGGATTAAATAGGCCAGTGGGCTGATGAAGATGGAGTTTAATTTAGATAAATGCGAGGTGATGCATTTTGGTAGATTGAACCAGGACAGAACTTATTCGGTTAATAGAAGGCTGTTCGGGAAGAATTACAGAACAAAGAGACCTAGAGGTACAGGTTCATAGCTCCTTGAAAGTGGAATCACAGGTGGACAGAATGGTGAAGAAGATATTGAGCATGCTTGATTTCATTTGTTAGAACATTGAATACAGGATTTGGGACCGTGTTGTTGAAGGCCTATAAGACATCTGTAAAGCCACACTTGGAAAAGTGTTACTCTTTTATTGAAAGAATATTATTAAATTAATAAGACTGCAGAAAAAATGATTAGGATGCCACAAGAACTTGGTAGTTTGAGTTATGAGGAAAGCCTAGATAGACTGGGATCTTTTTCTCTGGAGTATAGAAGGCTGAGGAGGTGATCTTATAGAGGTCAATAAAATAATGGGGGGGATAAATCAGCTAGATAGTCAATATATTTTCCCAAAGGTAGGAGAGTCTAAAATTAGAGGGCATGGGTTTAAGGTGAGAGGGAAGAGATACAAAAGGGTCCAGAGGAGCAATTTTTTCACACGGAGGGTGGTGAGTGTCTGGAACAAGCTGCCAGTGATAACAGTATAGGTGGATACAATTTTGTCTTTTAAAAAGCATTTAGACAGTTACATGGGTAAGATGGGTATAGAGTGATATGAGCCAAATGCGGGCAACTGGGATTAGTGTAAGGGTTAACAAAAGGGTGCCATGCACAAGTTGAGCTGGAAGGCCTGTTTCTATGCTATAAATCGCTGTGCTTCTCATCCACGATAAGTTAGAGATCCCAAAATTTGCAAGGACCAGATTGAGGAAAACAGGAAATTTGAAATGTACATCAATATCAGTTGTGCAACTATTGCTGTTGGTGAACTGCAAGTATGGATTACTACATATTGTTATGAAGTGAGTAGGCATAATTCCTTGGAAATGGAAAGCTGAACTTTCTGAAGATAATGAGCTCTAGATAATGTGAAGGAAATAACAGTGAAAATGGAATGGAACAAAGAGGATTATAATCTTTGTCAGGAACTCAGAGTCTGTGACTTCCAGGTGAGAGAGGGAAAGGAAAAATGATTGGCTGCAGATAGAATAGTTTTATTTTCTAATATGCAAAGATGAGAAGTTGATCTAAGCAGCAGAAAATTCAATAATTTCATTTTTAATAATAAGATTTAAGCAATACATTTCAGCAAACTTCCTATATACTTAAGTGACTTCAGCAGAAGGGAAGGAAGCAGCTTAAGGAAGTGACCTTGGAAATAGTAGACTCATTGGTGGTTACTTCCAAAAATTCTTCGAATTTTGCATTAGTTGTTCTGATTGGAGGGTAGCTAATGTAAGCCTGCTATTCAAAAAGGGAGGTAAAGAGAAAACAGGAAACTATAGAGCAATGAGCCTAACATCGGTAGTGGGCAAGTTGCTCAAGTCTGGTATCAAGGATGTCACAACTCAGCATTTATAAAGCAGCAATATAATCAGCCAAGTGAGCTTGGATTTACAAAAGGGAAATCATGCTTGACGAATCATTTGGCATTTCTTGAGGATGTAACTAGTAGAGTTTAAAGAAGGAACCAGTGGATGTGGTTTATTTAGATTTTCAGAAGGCTTTCAACAAGGTTTTACATAACATTCTACTACGTAAAATTGAAGCACATGAAATTGCAAGTAATGTCTTGAGGTGGACAGAAAGCTGGTTAACAGATAGGGGGCAAAATGTTGTCATGAATGTATCTTTCTCTGATTATCAGTCATTGACTAGTTGGGTTCTGCAGGGATCTGTGCTCGGATCCCATCTATTCACGGTATATATTAATGATGTGAAAGAGGGAACTGAATATATCATTTCCAAATTTGCAGATGATACAAAGTTGGCTGGGGGGTGGAGGGTGAGCTTTGAGGAAGATGCAGAGATACTTCAGCTTGATTTGGACAGGCTGCGTTTGTGGGCACTGCATGGCAGATGCATTATAATGTGGATAAATGTGAGGTTATCCATTTTGGTCGTAATAATAGAAAGATAGATTATTATTTGAATGGGTGTAAATTGAGAAAGGTGGATATGCAAAGAGACCTTGGAGTCCTAGTATATCAATCACTGAAAGAAAGTGTGCAGGTACAGCAAGCAGTAAAGAATACAAATCGTATGTTGGCCTTCACAGCGAGAAGATTGGAATGTAGCGATAGAGTCATTTTGCAGCAATTGTATAGTGCATTGGTGAGACCACACCTGGAGTATTATGTGCAGTTTTGGTGTTCTTATCTAAGGAAGAATGCCCTTGCTATAGAGGGCGTGCAGCAAAGGTTTACCGGGCTGTTTCCTGATATGGTAGGTCTGTCATATGAGGAGAGATTAAATTGTTTAGGATTATATTCACTGGGGTTTAGTAAAGTGAGGGGGGATCTCATAAAAACTTATATAATTCTAACAGTATTAGAAAGGGCAGAATAAGAAAGAATTCTCACAGCCGTAGGGGAGTCCAGAAGTAGGAGTTATAGTTTGAGGATAAGAGGTAAACCTTTTAGAACTTAGATGAGGAGAAAATTCTTCACTCAAAAGGGGTGAATGTATGGAATTTGCTACCACAGTATGTAGTTGAGACCAAAACGTCGTCCGATTTCGAGAAGAAATCAGACTAAAGGGATCTGAGGATAAAGCGATTAAGGGATATGGGGGAAGAGGGGATCAGGTTATTGAATTCTACGATTAGCCATGATCAAAGTGAAAGATGGAACAGGTTCGAAGGACCAAAAGGCCTATTCCTGCTTCTGCTTTCTATGTTTTTAATGAGCATCTTTTCAAACGGCTTTATTATTTAATAGAAAAAAGAATTGTAGGGCAGCTCTGACATCTGCTCTGCACACCTTGCTCCATGTTGGTATACATAGCAAGAAGTTTCACAACACCAGATTAAAGTCCAACAAGTTTATTTGGTAGCACAAGCCAGTTGCTTACTCAAGTCCAATGCCGGCATCATAGCTTGTGCAACCAAGTAAACCTTTTGGACTTTAAACTGGTGTTGCGAGATTTCTTTCTGTTTTTTTCCAAGTCCAACGCCCGCATCGCCACATCATAGTTCAAGTAGGCAGTTCACCACTACCTCCGTGAGGACAATTAGCGATGGGCAATAAACACTGCCTAGACAGTGAGGTTTTTATCCTTTGAATTAATAATGAAGCAGTAAGTGGGCAAACATTTGATGTTGGAGAATAATACGGGAAATGTGAGGTTGCCTACAATGTTTAGAAGAATAGAAAAGCAGAATTTTATTTACGTTGCGAAAGACTGCATAATGCTTCAGTACAGATGGATCTCAGTGTCCTTATACATGAATCACAATAAGTTGCAATGTAAGTACAGCAAATAATTAGAAAGGCGGATGCATTTTTTTAACTGCAGAACAGGTTACATTTATAAGTGGAAACATTTTTCTCCAGTGGTATGGAGCATTGGTGAGACCGGAACCAGAATATTGTGTACAGCTTGTGCTATCCTCACTGATATCCGAGTGGGGCTGGATGGTGTTCGACTTTAATTGGAGCAGTTCAGAGAGTGTTTACCAGATTGATTTCTGGAATGAAGGGGGCAGATTTTGAGGAAGGGTTGAGGAGTTTGGGCCTATATACAGTGGATTTCGTAAGAATTATATGTAATCTAACGAAAAAAAATGTGCGATCCGGCAGGAGTGAATGCTGGTTCTTGACAGAATGGATGTTGAGACGAATGTTTTTCTCTCATCAGAAATTTAGAGCAAGAGAATCCGATGTAAAAAGACGAGGTTTCTCCCACGTAAGACAGGCGAGAAAGATTTTTTTCCCCTCACGGAATGATTCATCTACGGGATTCTTTTTCCCAGCATGCCGTAAGGGCAGGATCATTAAACGTATTCATAGCTGAGTGAGGCAAAATTCTCATCTACAATATGGTCAGGAGTATGTGAGTGATGATAGTGGAATTAAGGGCATACGCGCGAACGGTGATCTATTTGAACGATCCGATGGGCCTATTCATTTTTTCTTATGATCTTATGATGATTTATTTTGCTCAAGCTTTCGTCCTTGGTGTCAAAGTGAGATGCTGAAGAGAGAAATGAGGTTACTAATCTCTGCACTAGGGGGAATAGTCATCAACTAAACTTGGCGCATTATCCATTTGTTGGAGTAGGGACTCCACACTGATGCCCAGGGTAAGAACATTCTTATCGAGGAAAAAAGTTATTGGTTAAAAACTGCAATCACTGATTTAAAATGAAAACTGACAAGGTTTACTGAACAAAGATTGATACTTAACATTCAACTAGTGGAGCCGTGGCTTGATACATGAGTTCAACATGTGCCAGTTTATCCATCTCTGGCTCCTGGTACCTTTGGGTCATTTTCATTCCTTGAACCAGGTCCCTTGACTCACGACATCCTTCAATGTTTAATTTGGTCAACTTAACTTTCATATAAATTCCTTTTTTAACATAAACACTTCGACTCTAGTTTTTCCAGTCTACCTTAAAACCTAAAGCATTTAATCCATTTTAATTACTGGAGCTTCACGTTGTACAGAGCTGCTGAGTCTCTCTCTCCCAAGCTGCTAAAAACAACTTTCTAACAAAAATGGATTTTCTCAAAATATCTAAAACTGTATTTTACAAATCCCTGCTACTAGATTCTTACAGCAGCCCTATAACTGTAACAATTATGTCAGTAACTGCTAGGTTGAGATGGCGATACATCAACCTATGCCACTTACCCATCAATTGCAATGTCCTGTGCAGTTCTAATTCCCGAGTAAGTACCTTGTTTCTAACTTTGTTTCTCCCGACAAACGCACTCTCCGCTTCAACAATTTATTCCTCAGCATGTGTGAAGTGATACACTCTTTCACTTTATGCCACTTTACAGGTCGTACTGCAACATGTAGTCTAAGTAGGAACAAACTTCTACACTTAATCTTAACTGAAAGGCCAAGAAGATCTCAGTTAACAATTACCTAATACACTTTATAAAACAAGAGAATGAGCTAGAAAGCAGGTTCTTGTTAGACCAGATTTACATTATGATTAAATTTAATTGAAACTTGTTTCTTGCATTACAAAGTGCATGTCCTTCAGTTAACAGCATTTTATTTTTAACATCAGTTCACTTTCTCGAATTGTTATGCAACAATCTGAAAACCTTCTCGCTAGTTACAATATAAACCACAACGCTACCTTATCTATTGTGATTATTTGTTCAGAAAGCAGTAGATTCAATGGTTCACATGCTCTCGCTCTGAGCGTATTTCCTTTTGTGAAGCGCATGCTTGCCACACCGCAGACCAATCCAAAAGAACCCGTTTGTATATACAGAGAATGTTAATTATATAGGGTATATTTTGAATGACTTAGTATAAACGCGTGCACTAGTGCAATTGAAGTTTCTTAAGCGAAAATAACTTTAGTGTTTGACTAAATTGAACAGTCCGTAAAATCGCCCTTACTCCCCGCAATCAGCCATTTGCGAATGATTCGCCGGATCGCTGTTATAATTTCAATGAGATAAATTTAATATTTTATTGCGTAAATTTGCTATTCGTTTTACAATATGCAACCAAAATATAATAACCACTAGTCTATTACTAGTGAAAGATAACCTTTCTTTAAGCAAAAAATTATAATTTTTATGTATATAAATATATATGTGTATATATAATCAACGCAGTAATATGCTTTGTTAAAACATGTCATGTTCTTCAATCGTATTTCCGCTATGGTTTGCAGGCTCGTATACAATTTGGAAAACAGTCAAAGTCTAATTCCCAGGGTCAAAACTTAAATTAAGATCCCGTTAGTGTCAATATCGAACATTTAAAGCTCGTCCAATGAGTAAATACCACAAGGTCTGTCAGATTTATGGACAGTGCAACTATATATTTTTCAAATTGTTTTACAGGTTTTGGAACATGTGTAGAAGTCTGGTTTGTCAACAATTAATCAATTCTAAAATCACATTTAGATTTCCAGCCACGAACTAATCCTTTTCATTGCAGCATCTCTATTCCAGCGAAGGCAACTGCAATGCAGAAGGCAGAGGGAGGACAACATCACAAAACGAGACATAGACAGTGACAAAGATGGACATATAATGAAGCTTAATCTACATGAAATAGTACTTAAATACGTATCCATGGTGACAATTATTTTGTTCCGTGCATACGATCATTGTTTATCTTTATTCAATGCCCCGTCGGGTACAAAGTTAAAGTCCTGGGATGTTCGGCTAAACCAGAGGCAACAGAAAGAGATTCACTCTTCATACGTTGCCCGTTACGTGGAGTATTTTTTAAAGTGTAGTAATCGTTAGAGTTTCTCTGCTGGTTGTTTACTTTAGTTTTCTGATTCTAAATAGCACCCTATCTGCACACTTTTTTTTTAATTCCATGTATACAAGTCATTGAAACAAAAACAAAATACTGCAGATGCTAGACATCTGAAATTAAAAGAGGAAGTGCTGAGAGATTCAGCAGGTACAGCAGCATCTGTTGAGAGGAACGGAGCGAACGTCCCAGTCGAATATGATTCTCTCATTGAGGGAAAATAAGAATCAACCATATTGGGTTGACCTATGGGTTTCGATTCACGTGTATGCTTTTAGCCTCCCTAAAGGGCATTGGTGAACCAAATGTGTTCACACATGATATATGTCATATTCACCATTACTGAAACTGACGTAATATTCCAGATGTGTTAATTTAATAAATTCAATAAAAACCAGGGAAAATTTGAAGTTATGTTTCGCTGGGTCTCAGGTTTACTCGCCCAATGACAATATCCAAATACTACCGACTCTCCCTAAAATATTAATTGCGTCTCGGGCGGAGTTTTGCTCATACAACGAGATTGAGGACGCATTTTTAAAGGCCTGTCTGCGGGATTAACACAGTGCTGGGGGCACACAAGGAAGGCTGCAAGGGGTAATGTGTAGAGGGGTGGCTGGAATGTATGGCCGGTGATGAATCTCTAGAGATGCTTTTAGAAGGTGGTGTGGGAAGAAAAGAGGGGCCTATTCCAAGAGAGAGAAAGGAACAAATCAGCCAGTTTCCCAAACAAGGTCTGGTTGGAATTATCTGATGAAGCAAACAGCTCCATGGTCATAGCACAAATATTGGTCCGTGCTGGAAGCACGTCAATGTCATAGGGAAGGTTGCCAAGGTAAGTGGTGTGCATGAAGACAAGGTGGCACACGTGCTTGTATAATATGGTCAACACGGCATCCCCAGGATTTGAATAGTCCATGCACAGGGACTCAAGAAAAGATTTGTGCAGCAAGATAGACAGAGGCCACAGTCAAATCAGAGCACCATCACCAATCATTGGCGAGTTATTGCTTTTCTGAAAATGAAGGTGAGAATGAGTAACAATAAGAAGTAGCAAATTTCCAAGATGGACAACAAGAAAGCCCTGAAAAAAAAAACTACCAAAAAGGAAACCAAGAAGAGGAGGAGGTCCAGGAAGGGGAGTTATTCCATCTACATCTACAAAATAGTGAAACAGGTTTAACATGACACCGGCATCTCCTCCAAAGCATCAAGAACTCATTCATCAATGACATTTTCGAGTGCATCGCGGGCAAGGCTTCCCATTTCACCAAAATGTATCAATCGCAGCAGATCAGCTCCCAAGAGATCCAGACAGCCATGCACCTACTATTGGGGTAGCTGACCAAACACACTGCGTCGGATCAGAAAAAGGCGGTGACCAAGTACACCAGCTCCAAGCGAAACTGTACAATCCACTGAAACAAAATAACTAAATATTGGCACTCAATGCAATGCCAAGCTGGGAGAAACACATGCAGCATGCCTCACAATGCTGCAATGATGGACATTGTGCCACAACCTTGTGATGTGTAGAGAAAACTGAGTTGATCACAATGTGCTGCTGCAGAAAAGACCTCATAATACAAAAGAGTAGATGCAAATGATAGTGTAGTTCCTATCTTCGTAAACATAATGTAAATAAGGTGAAGGTGTTTCCTGAATGGCACAGACTATCAGGCTAACACAAAGGAAAAGCAGATTTGGGATCCTGTATGACTGAAGCTACAATGATTGTGCATATAATCCTTCACATTTGTCTTTCCAGCAGGGCACAATGACGATATGAAGTTTGGGAGCATATAAAGCAGGAGAAAGAATAATATAAGCAAGTAGCAATCTTGTCTCTTTCGCGGGGACAGTGGTAGAGGACAAAGGCAGAAGGTATCAATAGCAGGTGATGGAGGCTGTGATAACTGCAACCTGTCCCCCTTGAGCACCAGAGGCAGAACCAGCCAATGTAGCTCCACGCAAATACTGAGCCTCAGTGGTCTTCTGTGAAGCGAGCTCTTACAGGGCAGGAGCAAGGTAGTGGGTCAATATCTCTCAGAGTTCCCAAAAATAGTTCACTCTCCATATACGCACCAAGGGTATGGCCATCCATGTCATCTCCCTGGCTGTGGGCGCATGGTTTTCTCCATTGGAGAACCACTTTCAGCAACTGGATGTAAGAAGTGCGCATTGGTGTCAACATTGAGCAGTGTTGAATGTGGGGCTCGCATAATGATCAGAGACGCCTGGCCTGCTTCGAGATAGTAGTTCGCACTTGGTAAACAGTGAAGTGCAGGTGAGCTATGGGAAGGTCAAGCAATGGATAGCTGAAAACAGGCTGTGCCCAGGCACTTTCAGCTTTAGTGGCAACAACTCAACACTGGTCATGATATTAACGTTGATTCCCACAGCAATAACAAAGGCTGTCCCTGTCCTTGCACAGATGTAGATGATCCAACCTATGTCATGCTCCTTATGGGCTGCACAACTGATAGATCATCCATATCAGCGACTAATGCTCTAGTAAGAAGCCAGAAGCTTGCCACTACATCAGCTCCAACTACAATGAAGTACAATGTGAAAAAAGCCAGGGCAGACTGTTAAATACAACTAGTCAGGTATCAGATTTCACTGGTTTTTTTTCATCTGTGGCAAGGAGTGTTTTCTTTCTTCATATTAGCCTCTATTTTATGTCTACTTCAGCAATTCCTGGGATTCTTACTCCTTCAGGAGGTAATGACTAGGTTTTGTGACATGGAACTGTAGTCCATGGAAAAGACTAATAGTGTATCATGGCAGCCAACCAGGATATCCACAAGGAGTTGACTGGTTCTGATCCATTGGTGGCACAGGGGAATGTCAGCTGAATCTAGAATGGATGAGCAAATTATAATTTTTTGTTGTGTTCATGTTAATACACACCACTCCCAGACACTGTTCAGAGCTCCCAAAAGTACAGTTCAGCGCTAGTTCAAATCGCTTTACAACGCCAGGATGTACAGACCAAAACAGACTAGCATGATAACATACAAAGCATAGAAATAGGAGCACAAACATGTAATTTAGTTGGCTTATCGTGAAAATGCCACAATTTAATAAGATCAATGTTGATCTGATAGTCATATTACCTCCAAAGCCATGCCTGGCACACCTGTGGCACTTGATTCCCTTATAGGAGACTAAAAAGGAGACACTTAATCAGACATGTTGGTGCAGGTGTGTGTGTGTGAGGGGGGGGGGGGGTCAATCAGATATAACCATCCAGAAACACAAGTGTTTTCTCAATTGTTAGTTAGAGTTATAGAGCTGTAATTGTGTTGCCCGTCTAAAATCTATGATAAACACTTTTTCTTCGGAATCATAAAATCATACAGCACAGTCTAGATCTTCAGCCATTGAGTCTGCACCAACAATCATCTTAATGTTTATGTCTTATTCCATCATGGAAGATGTTGTTTGCAGTTTCTTTTCAGTTCGTGGGAATGTACATTGACTGTGCTCAAACTCTGTTTTATTCAAGTTATAATTTTGCTTGCCTACCTTTGATTCCAATTTATCAGCACCAAATCCATTTATACCTTATCGAAGTTGGCTTTTCCCACAATTCTTACTCTTACTCTTCAGAGATTCTGCATTAATACCACGCAGAACATTTTCAGATTTAAAGTTTATTTAAACATGAATATTTTATTATACTGCATTGTGCTTATCTGACTTTACCTCTCATGTGCACCAGATGCAATGCATGTGTATAGAACCTAATTATCCATCAGTAAATTTATAAATTTGATAGAAGCATAAATTAGCATTAACTATTATTTTGTAATTCTGATTTTTGAAAAGGCTGAGTCCATGTACGTTTCCAGGAAGGTGAAATGTGGATACACGCCACATTTTGCATCATCTCAAATTTTCCAACATCTGCATGTAACTTGCCTGCTTCTGATTGATTCTGATACAAATGAGTCAACGAACTTGTGAACGAAATAAGATTTAGCAAAGCCATTATCTTCTTAGCAACATGAGACAAAATGTACTTACAGCTTAGTGACAGGAAATGGAACCTACTAAGTTTATCATTTGATTGGTGCCAGCAGTGTCGTTGTGTCAAAATACAACTTATAACTGAAACGAGACCTTCCAGATTCCTGAGAAACTGAAGGCACACATTGAAGATTAAAAGCAAATACAAAAGAATTGTGAAAATGGTCCTTATATGAAAAAATGCAATTGTCTTAGAATCAGTTCAGAGGCTTTCCCCTGGACTCTTGCCTGGCATGTGGGGTTTTTCTTACAAAGGAAATTAAATACGTTGGGCTGATACCCTTTGGGGTTTTGAAAATGAGAGCTGATCGTATTATGGGCACTTGACGTGGTAGATACCAGGATGGCATTTCCATTTGTGGAAGCAACTAGTACAAAGGGGGGGAATAATTTAAGAATGAGACGGAGAATAGGAGATTTCTTGTTTCTCTCGGAGGGTCGTCAGTGTGTGGAATTCTCTTCTCCGGGAAGCAGCGATGGCTTTATTGGATTTATTCAAGACAGATTTAGACAGACCGGAAAGTGGGGTTGAGGCAATAACCAGATGAATTATGATCTTATCGAATGATGGATTAGACTTGAAGGACTGAATGGCCCACTCCAGTCCCTTAGCCCTATGCTCCTATGCTGGCTGTACACCGTTCTCTGATCAAGCAAAGCAGGGATACTTCTGAATAACTGATTGCCTGCTTTGTTCATGAATGCCTGTATTCTGGTTGAATACTGGAAAATATTAGTTAAAAAGCAAAAAATATATAAATGAACATTGCAATGTTCCTAATATGCCAAGCTATGATCCAGCAAGCAACTTTAGGTCAAAGCAAAACATGCATGAATCGCAAAAACTCAGTTTGCAGGTGCAGTAGGTGATCAAAAAGGCAAATGGAATGTTGGCCTTTATCGCGAGAGGGATGGAGTATAAAAACAGGGAGATCTTCCTGCAATTGTACAAGGTACTTGTGAGGCTGCAACTAAAGTACTGTGTGCAATTTTGGTCCCTTATTTGCGAAAGGATATATTGGCCTTGGAGGGAGTACAGAGAAGGTTCACCACCTTGATTGTGGAGATGAGGGGGTTAGCTTATGAGGAGGGATTGAATAGACTGGGCCTGTACTAGTTGGAGTTTAGAAGGCTGAGGGGAGAACTTATAGAGACATGTAAGATAATGAAGGGGCTAGACAGGGCAGAAGCATTTTTGCTTAGAATGGAAACAAGAACTAGAGGGCACAGCCTCAAAATAAGGGGGAATCAATTTAGAACAGAGTTGAGGAGGAACTTTTTTTTCTCAGATGGTAGTGAATCTTTGGAATTCTCTGCCCATTGAAGCAGTGGGGGCTACCTCATTGAGTGTGTTTAAGTCACAGGTAGCTAGATTTTTGACCGATAAGGGAATTAAGGGTTATGGGGAGCAAGCGGGTAAGTGGAACTGAACCACTATCAGATCAGCCACGATCTTATTGATTGGAATGGGAGGCTCGAGGGGCTAGATGGCCTACTCCTGCTCCTATTTCTTAGGTTCTAATGACTTTAGTTTAGCAACTGTTGCCATTTAACTATAGTTCATGTGTTAACCATTAAAGACAAAGAACAAAGAGCAAAGAACAAAGAACAAAACAGCACGGGAAACAGACCCTTCGGCCCAACGATCCCGCGCCGCCACCCTGATGTTCTCACCTCTACTAGAGATCTCTGTCTATGTTTATAGATCTAGATGTTTACAGACCCACAAACTCAGCAACGTATTATGTTATAAAGATCATACCAAAAATAAATTAGTCAAATGCCAAATTTTAGTTTATTTTAGTTCACACACATACACAAAGGTAATTTATATAGACAAGCTTCAGAAAGCACAATCTCCAGGAAACATCTGTCATACTGGTTGTCTGACACAGCCATCATTTGCCAAAACAATGCACATGAAAGTACCTTCTCAAAACTCAAGTTTTACCAAAATAAGAATTCCACAGTAAATAACGTTCAAGACTTGGATAATAATTCATATATTGGTAGAAAAATTGATTAGGATTAGTAAAAATGTGTAACTGTTTTAAACTGATTAATGTTGGAACCAGAAAGGAGTTCCATGGCTGAAGATTGTAATTATATGGTATCAAACTCAAACAAGCTGTAAGAAGAGCAATTCCAAAATTGATTTAAGAGAGGTTTGCCTGAGCAAGACAACTAACTTAATTGCCAACAAGTAAATAAATGGTACTCATGTTGTCCTGCAGTCTAAACATACGGATAAATGCAAGAAATATTTCTAGGTGGCCATGCTCCAGCTCAAAGACAGAGACACTCCAATATAGTTAAGTAGAAAGGATTTCTGAAATCAACATTTCATGGATGAAGCATGCCAGGTATTACAAGTGGCCAATCGAGACAAAAGGGACAGCAAGAGTGAGTACAGGGCTACTCTGCAAGCCTACTATTACTCAACATGAATACAATATTAAATAATTGTGATGCAGACATTGTCAGCGAAGTAAGGAAATAAGACCAAATGACCATAAGACAGAAGCAGAACTAGGTCACCTGGCCCATCAAGTCTGCTTTGCTACCACCAAGTCTGGGCAGGATTGTTTTCTTTGATTACTTTGATTTCTTTGATTGATTTCTTTGATTAGTTTGCTTGGAAGGATTGATTTCCCTGTCCGTTTCCTATATTTTAATGTGACGTATGCAATTATTAATGATAAATAAAAATGTAATTCCTCTTTTATGCCATTTAATTGGATTCAATTTGGTAAAGCCGTGAATCTTACCTGCACAGTTTTATGTCACAAAATGATCGGCGAGGATAAGTAGCAACGTTAAGATTGCCAGTGAACCCACAGCAATACAAATGATTTCATAATTGCAGGTGGCACACTTGTTGTTCCTACAAGATATGAGAAAGTGAAGCAAAACTCGAATATTACATGAACTTCATTCAATTGACCTGAATTTGTAATAAATGTGACTCTTCCAAATTAATTGATTATTTACATAGAATTAGGAACTTCTCAGTGACAAAGGACAAGGGTCCTTCTAACCAGCTATCTGCTATTGTGTAGATGCATAACATAATGACACTGAAGTCATTGATCAAATATGGCAATGAAACTCGATCAATCAGTCCACAAATGCCCTGACATGAGTCGCAGGCCACCTGCTCCTCTCCAATCACTCTACAGTATTACACATGTCTCATCTTACCCTTGTACTGTATCCCTTTATGTTATTTTCTAAAATAAACCCAATTTGCACATGGATGAATTGATACTAACAATATCAACTGAGAGACACTTATCTATATTTCTTCTTGGAAGCATAGCATCCAATTTAACTGTCCTTTCTCAATGCTTATCACACCAGTGCAATCTTTTTGGCTCTTCATAGCAGTGGCACTTCATTTAAACTAAATTAGTAGAAGTGTTTGATAAAACTTGACAAAGCAATATGACAGCAGTGTCTGACTCATTTGAATAATCACAGAGCTAGATTTTAAAGCCCACGTGTTTTGTAGCGAAAATCGAAAGGTGATTTTTTTCCTTCATTTGAGAACTTCGTAAATGAATACAATAGTCATATGATATATTATACTTTAGTTAACTAACTCATGGCCTGTTCAAATGTAACTGATAGACTTGCTAAAGATACTAGCAAGTCCCCTCTGCTGAAATTGTTATTACTGATTGAGATAAGTCATAGCCGCACCCCGGAAATAAGTCGGAATGGCATGGGTTCATTAGGACTGCTTGAGTGAAAGCAGTATGACAGGGCGTAACTGTTGCCTTGGTAATATTGCCTTAGTAATATTGACTATTAATTTCCATGGATTGCAAGTTGTCCAATATCATGGATGGCACAGTGGTTAGCACTGCTGCCTCTTAGCCTGAGAGATCCATTCGATTTTAGCCTTGGGTGATTATTTTGGTGGAGTTTTCACTTTCTCCCATGCTAAATTGGCTCTTCGTATCGAAATATGTGTAGGTTGGATGGATTAATTGCAGAGAAAGGGCGTGGTGTTGGGCCAGGGTCAGACGTTCTTTCGTAGAGTAGATGCAAACTCAATGGACCGAATGGCCTCCTAATAATCCCATTGACACTAAGGATCAAATTAATGTGCCCAATCCACCTAATCTGCACATCTTTGGACTGTGGGAAGAAACCAGAGCAGCCGGTGAAAACCTTAATTTTCTTAAAGGTACCAAGCAAGGTAAGTGACGAAGGGTCATCCAAGCTCGTAACTTTAGTTCTGTTCTCTCTCCACAGATACTGCTAGAAGTACTGGGATTTTTCTGTATTTTCTGTTTTTGCTTCTGATTCCAGTATCTGCAGTAATTTGCTTTTATCTTAGTATAAAATGAGCTACTGGTGATTACCTTTTCAACTCGTGTCTGTACAAACAAGGAAGCAATTATGACTGTCTGTCGCCTGCTCTCTGTTGATCTACATCTTTCACTCAACGCCATTCAGATGTTTTGGAAAATATTTAAGTTTCGTCAAAAGTGCACCTGAGATATTTACAGGCTCCACGTTTACTTCAAACTCAGCTCTGTTTTGAAAGTAAAATTACAAAGAAACAAAGAAACTAGAAACAGGAGTAGGCCATTCAGCCATTCAAGTCCGCTCAGCCATTCATTTTGATCATGGCTGATTATAGAATTCAATGTCCTGATTACCCCTTTCCTCCCATATCCCTTGATCACATTGGACACCAGAGATATATCTTGGACTGGATGTTGTGCAATGAGAAAGGATTAATTGGCATTCTAGTTCTGAGGGAACCCTCGGGGACAAGTGACTATAATGTGGTAGAATTTGTCAAGGCAGATAGTAATACAGTTGATTTTGAGACCAGGGCCCTGAATCTCAATAAAAAGGTAACTATGATGGTTTCAAGTATGAATTGAACATGATGGACCACAGAACATTACTGAAAGGAAAAACAGTTTATGGACAATGGTAGGCATTTGAAGAATAAATAAGTGAATTCCAGAAGCTGTTTATACTTGTTTGGTATAAAAGTGGTAAGGGAATTGTGGCAAATCATGGCTTACAAGGGAAATTAGTCACAGTATCAGATTCAAAGAAGAGGCATACAAATTGGCAACAAAAAAAGTAATTGGCCTGAGAATTGGGAGTAGTTTAAAATTCAGCAAAGGAGGAGCAAGAGATTGATTAAGAAAGGAAAAATAGAGTATGAAAGTAAACTAGCAGGGAAAATGAAAACTGACTGTAAAAATTTATATTGGCTTGTAAAGAGATAAAGATTGACAAAAAGGAATATAAGCCCCTTACAGTCAGAAATAGGAGAATTCATAACAGGGATGACCGACGAATTGAATTCACTTTTCTTCAGTCTTCACAAAGAAAGACATGAGTTCTGAGAGAAACAAGTGTTAGTGAGGAGCTGAAGGAAATCAGCTTTCGTAGAGAAATTGGGAAATTTATGGGATTGAAGGTGGGTAAATCTTCAGGACCTGATGATTTCATCCCAGACTACTTCAGGAACTGGCACTGCAATTAGTAAGATATTTTGGTGATTGTTTTCCAAATTTCTTTGGACTCTAGATTCTTTCCTACACAGTGGAAGGTAGCTCCTATTCAAAGAAGGGGTGTAGAGAGAAAACATAGGACTATAAACCAGTGAGCCTAATGTCAGCACTGGGGAATTCACTAGAGTCCATTATCAAGGATTTTGTAACTCGGTACTTGGAAGGCAAAGGTCTAATCAGACAAAGACCAGCTGCTTGTGTGTCTGAACAAAACATTAAATAATCTATTTTTTCTAAATCCTACCTATTCACACGTAAGCTTAAGATAATTAAGAGAAAATAAGACATTAATTTCATAGCCCCAGTATAATTCAGATACTATGCAAAACGGCAACAAAAGAGAAAGAAATAACCTTGAACATCTGTCTGTTCTGCTGAAGTATAAATCATTTTCTTCTCTGAATGTGAGTCCTTATGTGTCTGTAGGTGCTGTTTTGTGTAGTGGCTTGTTGTGTTGTTTTAAGTTTTTTTTTCCCTTGCGTGTTTAATGTGTGCATTTCATATTTCTACCGGTGCATGGAGTTATGAAAGTCTGGATGTGATTACTGTTTGTGTCTGGTGAGTTTGCAGTGTTCTAACTGTAAGAATCTATATAAAAAAAACTGTAAGAATCTGCAAAAAAATGCTGTGAATTAGCTAATTGAAATGTACAGCTGTGACAATCTATGTTGTTTCTGTTTTATATGGATGATCATCAGTTTATTTTATTGTTGCTTTGGGAAATAGAAATAACAAGATCACAGGTAAAACAGGTAAGGAAAAACAAGTTGAAACACACTCTGAAGCACACATAAGTATAAGGAATAAACAAATTAAAGGAAAATAGGACATAGAAATATTGATTCTATATATCTGTTACCTTGGTATGTGTCAGTCAAGTATATTAGAGGCAGGGCTTTTAACGCAAGAAAATCGACAATTACTAAAGAAATGAGAGACACTTTGAACCAGAATTGCCCACAAGGTGGATTCAGGTAAAGGAATGTGGAAAGAGATAGGTTGAAGCCCACACGGGATTGCTCAGCCAATACGGTGGCTCTAATAACATTGGAGGAATTAATTTCCTGATGGGGCATACCATTGCAGGAAGATTCAGATCAGGGCACACATTTCATTGAGCAACTGATCAAGGAGTTTCCAAACGGCTAGATATAAAACAAGAATTGGAAGCACCACCATCCACAAAGTTCAGGTCTGGTCAAATATATCAATCAAACATTAAAGAAAGCACTAGCTAAAATCATTCAAGTTACAAGGCGACGTTGGGCAGACTTATTATTCAGTCTCTTAATGGGACGAAGAGAAATATCCTTGAGGATGACAGAACTAATTCCTTTTGAGTTAATGACTGGAACGCTGTGAGAGTGCCAGTGGATGTAGTAATAGTTGGAAAAACGATAAGACCAATGGGAGAGGGAGTGACGTAGTTTGCGAGGGCACCGTGCAAACAGCTGCATGGGTTAAGACAGGAGGTGAGAGATCAGCAGACTATACGCGACCTAAAGGGGGAATGCCATGATGGAGCAAGCTAAGGTACCCAGAATTGTGGAAAAAATGATTTATACCCAAATGGATACGTCCAAAAGAGAAAATGCTGGAAAATTCTCAGCAGTTCTGATAGCATCTGTAAGGAGAGAAAAGGGCTGACCTTTCAAGTCCAATTGACCCTTTGTCAAATCTTTTTCAAAATGGATAGGTCCAGATGAGCTTGTTGTGACCGTGATGCGTGCACTTGTGTGAATAGCAAAGATTGGGGGGGGGTGCAGTCGCTGGCGCTGGAAGCACAAACTGATTCTGTTTTACAGAATTAAGATTCACTGACCGGTAACGACTGGGGTGGTTTTCTGTTTAATTTACAGAACGCTAATTGCCTTGAAGCACTGATAGTTCTGACTAAAGGAGCAATGACCAGTACCACAACTCTAACGCTACTCAGAGGGATTTGGAAAATCTCAAACAATGTGAACGCAACACATCATACGGAACAGAACGCTGAATATGACAGTAGAAGAGGAAGTGACTTTAAACTTTAGTCAAGGTCTGCTGGGATGAGGAAGAGTCAGGGATCTGACAGATGGGACCGGGTGATAGGGAATATTTGGGATGTCCCGTTCATTCAGTCAATTATCCAAGTCAAACTTTTGCTTCAAACACGCGGATTGGGACGAGAAGTCTGAAGTTGTTTGTGAAAGAGTTTTTGTTTTACGCAATACGCTTAAAGTTTACGCTCAGATGGATTTGGGAATTGCATCTGAAAGAAAAGTTACTTACTGCAACTCCACCCCCTTCAACAACACCATAAACAATCTCAGCTGAAGCAGTTAAAGTATCACTCCTCATGCCAACTGCCCCATTGTGTCCAAGCACGTCTTACAGAGACAGCAAACGGTCCTATATTAATCGATCACAATAAAGTATTGTCAAACAATATACACCATGAGCTGGTACCTGTAAATCTAAACGTTTTCAGTATAACCCTGACCCAGTAGTAATCCTCTCATATTCGGGACTGTATACGACCTTGCTGGCCAATTAATGATTGAAGCAAATCGGTTCAAAAGAGTGCTGCCAATCCCAGCAAAGAAGATCCAGTCAAAGTGTGGTTTAATAAATGATACAGGGACTGCCTTTAATTCAGGGACGTCCAATTCCTCCGTATCGTTTGATCCCTTAGTTTCAAGTGCTATTTTTGTTGCTTCTTGAAAACATTCTGTACAGAATTTTATGATCTCATCACACCTATAACAATCGGGCATGATGCGACTAGTAGGAACGTTGTCCATTTTCACGCCCATTCCCATTTTAAGAAAAGAAATCGGTATGATCAGGACCCCGCCCAAAACGGACGAAAAGTCCATTTGCATTTTTTGCAATCATCACAATGCAATTAGTGAGGTTCAGTCCCAATCATCCCAGCTCACCTGCCTTAACAACCTTGTTCGCTGCGGCTGGAATTAGCCAGGAAAACACATCAACTGTAAAAGTCGGTTTCAGGTGCTGGAACAATGAGGTGAGAGAAGTAAGTCTCTGCTTTCAAACTACTCCATGCTGCTCGGGGTGGTTTGTGGTGGCCATGTTGTGTTTTGGGTAGGTGGGATCTCACGGGTGTAGGAGAGGCTGTTATTGCTCACGGGGCCAGGGGGGCTGTATTGCCATTCGGGGGGGGGGGGGGGTGAAGGCAGTAGGAAAGAACGTATGGAGTGTGTTGCTGTGGGGTGAGGGCTGGAGGAAATAGTAGGAAGGAATGTGTGGAGTGTGTTGCTGGGGAGTTGTGGGGGTGATGTGGGTGTAGTCAATAGCTCTCTACACCTTTGGGACCCCATGATCATAGTGAATCCTGCAGCCCAGGCCTCCTGCTGGTCCTGGTACAGGTCAGATTTAACATACTAGTCAGCCTGGTCGCACAGGGCATCTGTGACCTCCTTCCAAACTGGTGGATGGATGAGGGGGAAATGCTACGAAGATCTCCACTGGTGGTCTAGAAGGACCTTGTGGTATAAGAATTTAAGGCAGCCATCACTTTCATAGCCACTGAGAGTGGATGACTAGCTTGTGTTCTGAGGTGGATGGTCATAAAATCATAGAATCCCCACAGTGCAGAAGGAGGTCAATCAGCTCATCAAGTCTGCTTTGACTATAATCCCACCCAGGCCCTTTCCCTTAATCCCACATATTTACCTTGCTAATCCCCTGACACTAGGGTTAATTTAGCATTGCTAATCAACCTAAAATGTACACCTTCGAAATTTGGGAGGGAGCCACAGCACCTGGGGGAAACCCATGCAAACACAGGGAAGAGTGTGCAAAGCCCATACACATTGACTCAAGACTGGAACTGAACTTGGACCCCTAGTGCTGTGAGGCAGCACTGCTAATCACTGTGTCGCAGTGTTACCCAAGTCTTGCAACAAATGGCATAGGTGTCACAACAAGGGGACCTTTTGAAGGAGGAGGATGTAAAGCCCAACCAATCAGGCATCACTGGAAAGGAAGCCACCCAGCAGAAGGATGAAGAGTAGAAGGAAGAGGATGATCATGAGCAACATTATGCAGATGCTGGAGGGCTGGCGGCATACGAGGGTGGCAAGGGAAACCCTGATCATCACGTACTTGGGTCATTAGGAGCTTTTATTGATGGACGTTGGTTTCTTGTCCCCCACCTCCCCGACTCAGTGCTAGACCATAAGATGCAGGAGCAGAATTAGGCCACTTGGCCCATCCAGTCTGCTCCACCAATCAAGGCTAATATTTTTCTCATCCTCATTCTCCTGCCTTTTCCCTCTAACCCTTGACCCTATTATTAATCAGGAAACTATTTATTTCTGTCTTAAAGATATTCAGTGACCTGGCTTCTCTAGTCTTCTCAGCAATGAGTTCCACAAATTCACCACTCTCTGGCTAAAGAAATTCCTCCTCATCTCTGTTTTAAAGGATCATCTTTTTAACTAGATGCTGTGTCGTCTAGTTCCAGTTTTACCTACTAGTGGAAACATCCCCTCCACACTACTTTATCCAGACCTTGGAGTATTCTGTAAGTTTCAATAACACACATAAGAACGTAAGAAATCGGAGGAGGAATAGGCCGTCTACCCCTTCGAACCTGCCCTGCCATCCAATAAAATCATGGCTGATCTGAAGAGGATCAGTTCCACTTTCCCGCTTTCTCCCCATAACTCTTAATTCCCTTATCTATCAGAAATCTATCTACTGTGACTAAGATCCCCATTCATCCTTCTAAACTCCAATGAAATAGGCCCAGAGCCATCAACTGTTCCTTATGCATAGGTCATAGATCCTTTCAGCACAGCACAGGCCTTTTGGCCCTCAATGTTGTGCCGAGCTATGTCCAATCCCAAGATCAAGCTACTCCATCACTATCATTCTTGTGTGCTCCATGTGCCTATCCAATAACCACTTGAAAGTTCCTAAAGTGTCCGACTCCACTATTACAGCAGGCAGTCTATTCCACACCCCAAAATCTCTCTGAGTAAGAAAATCTATCTTGGACATCCCTCCTATATCTCCCACCATGAACCTTATAGTTATGCCCATTAGTAAGAGCTACATTGAGGAAATCATCTCTGCACGTCCACTCCATCAATCACTCTCATCATCTTATAACCTTCTATTAAGTCGCCTCTCATCCTCCTCCACTCCATAAAGAAAAGCCCCAGCTTCCTCAATCTTTCCTCATAAGACCTACCTTCCAAACCAGGCAACATTCTGGTAAATCTCCTCTGCACTCTTTCAATGTTTCCACATCCTTCTTATAGTGAGGTGACCAGAACTGAATACAATATTCCAAATGTGGTTTCACCAAAATCCAGTATAGTTACAGCATAATCCCATGGCTCTTAAACTCAAAACCCCCCTGTTAATAAACGCTAACATATTATAAGCCTTCTTCACGATTCTTGAATGGCAACCTTCAGAGATCTGTAGCTATGAAGCCCAAGATTTCTCTGTTCCTTCAGATTCCTTAGAACCTTGCCACTGACCCTGTAATCTGCATTCAAGTTTGTTCTACCAAAATGAATCATCTCATACTTGTCAGGATTAAACTACACCTGCCACTTTTCAGCCCAGCTCTGCATCCTATCAATGTTTCTTTGCAGCCTGCAAGAGCCCTCCACCTCATCCACTACTCCACCAATTTTGGTGTTGTGAGCAAATTTGCTAACCCACGTTTCAGCCCTCTCTTCCAAGTCATTGATAAAAATCACAAATAGCAGAGGAACCAGCACTGATCCCTGTGGTACACCACGGGTAAATGGCCTCCAGTCTGAAAATTTTCCTTCCACCACCACCCTCTGTCTTCTTTGATAAAGCCTGTTACTTATCCAATCAGCCAAATTTCCTTCTATCTCACACATTCTTATCTTCTTCATGAGCCTACCATGGGGAACCTTATCAAACACCTTACTAAAATCCATGTATATGACATCATATACATGGATTTATATCTTCTATTCTTCTATTCTTAACATATCTTCTATTCTTAACATATCTTTAGATATGTTAAGAATAGAAGATTGGTTAGGACAAGATTAGGGCCAGTCACAGACAGCAGTGGGAAGTTGTGCGTGGAGCCTGAAGAGATTGGAGAGGCACTGAATAAATATTTCTCTTCGGTATTCACGCAGGGTGATGTAAATGTAGTTATGGAGAACACTGAGGTACTGGGTTGCAAACTGGAAAGTATTGAAGTAGATAGGGAGGATGTGCTAGATATTCTCGAGGGTTTGAAGTTGGATAAGTCCCCTGGGCCGGACGGGATTTACCCTAGGATTCTCTGAAAGGCAAGAGAGGCAATTGCAGAGCCTCTGGCTCTGATCTTCAGATCGTCGTTGGTTACGGGTGTGGTTCCGGAGGACTGGAGGATAGCGAATGTGGTCCCATTGTTCAAGAAGGGGAAGAGAGACCTTCCAGGGAATTATAGGCCAGTGAGTCTTACTTCTGCTGTGGGCAAAGTATTGGAGAGAATTATTAGGGATAGGATTTATAGTTATTTAGAGAGAAATGAATTGATTGGGGATAGTCAGCATGGTTTTGTGAAGGGTAGTCGTGCCTTACTAACCTTATTGAGTTTTTTGAAAAAGTGACCAAAGAGGTGGATGGGGGTAAGGCAGTTGATGTGGTATATTTGGACTTTAGTAAGGCGTTCGATAAGGTGTCCCATGGAAGGCTTCTGCAGAAAATGCAGATGTATGGGATAGAGGGTGATTTAGCTAATTGGGTTAGGAATTGGCTAGCAGATAGAAGACAGAGGGTGTGGTTGATGGGAGATATTCATCGTGGAGTTCGGTGACAAGTGGTGTACCTCAGGGGTCTGTTTTGGGGCCCCTGCTGTTTGTAATTTTTCTAAATGATCTGGATGAGGGTATTGAAGGATGGATTAGTAAATTTGCAGATGACGCTAAAGTCGGTGGAGTGGTAGATAGTGAAGGGGGTGTTATAGTTTGCAGAGAGACTTGGACAAGTTGCAGAGCTGGGCCGAGAGGTGGCAAATGGAGTTTAATGTGGAAAAGTGTGAGGTAATGCACTTTTGCAGGAATAATAAATGTGTAGAGTATAGGGCTAATGGTAGGATTCTTAATAGTGTTGATGAACAGAGGGATCTTGGTGTATTTGTGCATAGATCCCTGAAAGTAGGCAGTCAAGTCGATAAGGTTGTTAAGAAGGCATATGGAGTCTTAGCTTTTAGTGGTAGGGGGATTGAATTTAGGAGCCGCAGCATCATGTTGCAACTGTACAAAACTCTAGTGCGGCCGCACTTGGAGTATTGTGTGCAGTTCTGGTCCCCGCATTATAAGAAAGATGTGGAGGCTTTGGAGAGGGTACATAGGAGGTTTACCAGGATGTTGCCTGGTATGGAGGGCAGGTCTTATGAAGAGAGGCTGAGGGATTTGAGGTTGTTTTCATTAAAAAGGAGGCGGCTAAGAGGGGACCTAATCGAAACATATAAGATGATTAGAGGTTTAGACAGGGTGGACAGTGATAGCCTTTTTCCTCGGATGGAGAAAGCTAGCACGAGGGGACACAGCTTTAAATTAAGGGGTGATAGTTATAGGACGGATATCAGAGGTATGTTCTTTACCCAGAGGGTGGTTCGGGAGTGGAATGCCCTGCCTGCAGCAGTTGTAGATGCGCCAAGTTTGGTGGCTTTTAAGAGGTTAGTTGATAAGTTTATGGAAGAGAAGGGAATGGTTTAGTTTGGAGGGTCATTGCTTTTTATATTGGTCGGCGCAACATCGAGGGCCGAAGGGCCTGTTCTGTGCTGTAATGTTCTATGTTCTATCAGCTGTTCTACCTTCTTCCACAAACTTAGTTATCTCCTCAAAGAATTCAATCAAATTCGTAAGGCAGGATTTACCCCTCACAAAACCATGCTAACTATCCTGGATTAAACTGCATCTTTCCAAATGGTCATAAATCCTATCTCTCAGGACCCTTTTCATTAAATTACTGACCACTGAAGTAAAACTAACTGGCCTATAATTACCAGGGTGATTCCTATTTGCTTTCTTGAAGAGAGGAACAACATTTGCCACTTCCCAGTCCTCTGGCATGATTCCTATGGACAATGAGGACCCAAAATCAAAGCTAAAAAGTTCTGCAATCTCATCCCTTGCCTCCCAAAGTATCCTAGCAGGTATCCCATCTGGCCCAGGGGACTTATCAATGCTCAGGTTTTTTTTCAAAATTGCTAATACTTTTTCCTTCAGAACATCTACCTCCTCCATCTTGTCAGCCTGTATCATTCACTTATCCTCAAAAACATGGCTCCTCTCCTTAGTGAACACTGAAGAAAAGTAATCATCCAATGCCTCTCCTATCTCTTCTGATTCCATGTACAAGTTCCCACTATTATCCTTGTCTAGCCCTAACTTCACTCTGGTCATTCTTTTATTTCTCACATAAAAATAAGAATCTTTGAGGTTTTCTTTTATCCAGCCCACCAAGGACTTCTCATGTCCCCTCCTAGCTCTCCTACGCCCTTTTAACTCATTCCTAGCTATGTTGTAACACTCAAGTGACCCAACTGAACCTTGTTTTTCATCCTTACTTGTGCTTCCTTTTTTCTTTTAACAAGACATTCAACTTCCTTTGTGAACCATAGTTCCCGCACTTGGCCAATTCCTTCCTGCCTGCCAGGGACATACCTATCAAGGACAAAGATGGATATTCAGTCCATTAAGTCTGTACTGACAACAATCCTACCCAGGCCCTATTCCTTAACCCCACATATTTATTGTGCTAACACCTCCCATCCCCCATCCCCAACATAGGGTCAACTTCACCTAACCCACACATCTTTGGATTGTGGGAAGAAACCGGAGCATCCAGAGAAAACTCATACAGACACAAAGAGAAAGTACAAACTTCACACAAACAATGGCCTGAGGCTAGAATTGAACCCAGGTCTCTGACACTGTGAGGCAGCAGTGCTAACTATTGTGCCACCATGTTGCTGTAAATTATACAAAAAGCTCTTCATTCCAGGGATCATTCTTGTGAACCTTCTCTGGATCCTTTCCAAGGCCAGCACATCCTTCCCTAGACATGAGGTTCAAAACTGCTCACATTACTCCAAATACGTTTTGACCAGAGCCTTATACAGCCTCAGAAGTACATCCTTGCCCTTATACTCTAGCCCTATCAACATGAATGCTACCATTGCATTTGCCTTCCTAACTGCCAATTGAACCTCTACGTTAACCTTAAGAGAATCTTGAACAAGGACTTCCAAGTCCCTTTATGTTTCTGATTTCCTAAGCATTTTTTCATTTAGAAAATAGTTTATGGCTCCATTCCTCCTTCCACATTGTATTTCATCTGCTACTCCTTTGCTTACTCTCCTAACCTGTCCAAGTCCCCCTGCAGCCCCCTTGCTTCCTCAGCATTATCTGTCTCTTTATGTATCTTAGTATCATTTGCAAACTTAGCAACAGTGCCTTCAGTTCCTTCCTCTAAATTGTTAATGTATATTGTGAAAAGTGGTGGTCACAGCACTGAGCCCTGAGGCATACCACTAATCACCGGCTGCCATCCTTAAAAAGACACCTTTATTCCCACTCTCTGCCTTCTGCCAGTCACCCAATCCTGTATCCATGCCAGGATCTCGCCCTTAACACCATGGGCACTTCATTTATTTAATAGTCTTCTATGCCGCACCTTATCAAAGGCCTTCTGGAAATCTAAATAAATCATGTCTATACTCTCCTACAATCTCCTGCAACATTCTAACTCCAGAGTGGTAAGCCTGGGTACACTGTTAACAAGTTTCTGTGTCAGGCAGGAGGTGATGATGACTTGCTATGCACCAGTGTGATGATGCCCTGATACAAAGTAGTCTGAATACTACCTGAGCTCTACATGCAGGCACCTGGCCCACATCTCGGTGGTAGGTAAGAGAGCATTGGAGTGGGTGGGGTTGGAGCAGTAGGATAGCAAATATTTTCAATGTTCTGGGGATGCCATAGCAGATGTTGTCAATCACTGCAAATGCCTGCCATCCCTGCAGCCAGTGAATTATTTGAGCATCTTGATTTTCACAGCAGCAGTACACCGAGGGGCTTCCCCCAATGACATCAATGTACAGAGTCCCTCTGGTGACCGTCGGTGTAAGTACATCTCTGTAAGATGCAAATCAAAGACAAATTAGTCACAGCAGGTGTGGGGTGAAGTAATATTTATTGGTGCCAATAAAAGAGCTTTCAAAATAAGTGATAGTATAAAAACACATAAACATTTGATTTTAAAGAGTCTAAATATTCAAAAATATTGCCTGTCACTTGTGCCATCTTAGTACTGCTACAACTTCTTAACTTTCCATCTTGCACCACTACATCTTGGTATCTCTCCTCAGTGATGGGGAATCTCAACACACCAGTACAAAAGGCTGAATTTGCAACTATCTTCAGCCAGAAGTGTTGAATGATTGATTCGTTTCAGCCTTCTCATGATATCCCATGCTTTACAGATGCCAGTCTTCAGCCAATTTGATTCAACCCACTTGTTATCAACAAACGGTTGAAGCACTGGATAGAACAAAGGCTACTGATGCTGGCAAAATTCCGGCAATTGTGCTGAAAATATGTGCTGCAGAACTAGCTGCTCCCCTAGCTAAGCTGTTCCAATATGGATACAATGTGGGCAGCCAGAAACCTAGGTTCAATCGCAGCTTGGGTCACTGTTTATTCAGAGTCTACATGTTTTCCTCGCGTCTGCATGTGTTTCATCCCACAGTCTGAAAGATTTGCTGGTTAAGTGGATTCGCCATTCTAAATTCTCTCCCACTGTACCTAAACAGGCACTGAAGTGTGGAGACTAGCGGATTTTCACAATAACTTCATTGCAGTGTTAACGTAAGCCTACTGTGACACTAATAAATAAAGTTAAAACTATACTGGCATCAACCCGAGTGTGGAAAATTTCCCAGGCATGTCCTGCCAACAGAAAGCAGAATAAATCCAAATTGATCAATTAATTACTCATCAGTCTACCCTCAATCTTCAGTAAAGTGATAGATAAGATGTAGTCTTCAGTGCCATTAGGTGGCGCTTACACAACAGTAACCTGCTCCCTGATGATTAGTTTTACTTCTGTCAGGCCGCTTGTCTCCTGATCTAATTGCAGCTTTGGTCCAATTATCAACAAAATTATTGAATTCAAAAGGTGCAGTGCAAGTCCTTAACATCAAATCAGCATTTGAAACAGTGTGTTGAATCTGTGATGCCTAGCAAAGTCAATAGAAGGAGGGATGGGGAGAGGGTTCCCAATAGTTGGAAGTATACCTATCACAAAGGAAGATCATTGTGGTTATTGGATGCCAATATCTGAATCCCCAGACATAACTGTTGTAGACCCTCTTGGTAGTATCTCAGGCTCATGCATCTTCAGCTGCTTCATCGATAACCTCCCCTCCATCAAAAGGTCAGAAATTAAGATGTTTGCTGATTGCAAAATGTTCAATACGTTTTGCAGATTGGAAGCTGTCTACCTCAATATGTCGCAAGAACAGAATCAGACTTGGGCTGATAAGTGGCAAATAGCATCAATACCACACAAGTGCCAGGTAATTATCATCACCAACAAGTGAGAATTGAAGCATCTCCTCCTGACATTCAAAAGCATTTTCATTGTTAGTCTCTTACTATCAAAATCCTGGAGGTTACAACTGATCAGAAACGTAATTAGACCAGCATTTTAATTCTCTGCTTACAAGAGGCCAGAGGCTGGAAATTCAGCAGCAAATTATTTATCTCTTGACATGCCAAAGTCTGTCCACTATCCACAAATTAGGAGAGTGGTGGAATACACTCCACTTGTCTGGATTTTTGCAATCTCTCTTTATACATCAGTCTTGCCACCTCCAGAATCAGCCTGGTAAACTTTTGCTGCACTCCCTCGAGAGCAAGAACATCCTTCCCCAGAAAAGGAGACCAAAACTGCACATTAGTAATTTCAGTGTTGCCTCATCCTGTATAATTGCAACAATATATCCCTGCTCCTGTACTTGGGACCTCTCGTAATGAAGGCCAACATATCATTTACCTTCTTTACCATCTGCTGCATCTGCATACTTACATTCAGCAACTCGTGCACAAGGACATTCAGATCCTACTTAACCCTCCCTTCTCCAAATTTACAGCCATTCAGGTAGTAATTTGCTTTCTTGTTTTTGCTTCCAAAGTGAATAGCCTCTCATTTATCCAACTTATACTGCATCTGTCATTGATTTGCTCATTCACCCAACCTGTCCAGATAATTCTAAAGGATCTCTGCATCCTCATCACAGTTCACCATCCCATCCAATTTAGTATCATCTGCAAACTTTGAGATGTTACATTTTGTTATCTCATTCAAATCAATATATATTGTGAACAGCTATGGTCCCAGCACCGATCCATGTGGCACTCCACTAGTTATTACCTGCCGATTTGAAAAGCATCCCTTAATTCCTACTTTTGGTTCCTCTCTTTCAACCAGTTTTCTATTCATCCCAATACACTTCCCTCAAATCCATGCACTTTAATCTTGTATGATAATCTCTTATGCAGGACTTTGTCAAATTCTTTCTGCAAGTCCAGATATATTACATCAACTGGCTCCCCCTTGTCAACTCTTTGCATCTTTAAATAATTCCATCAAATTTGTCAAGCATGATTTCCCTTTCATAAATCCATGCTGACTCTATCTGATCCTGTCACTGTTTTCTAAATGCTCTGCTATGAAGTTCTTGGTAATGGTTTTGAGAATTTTCCCTGGTAGCAATGTTAAGCTTATTGGTCCCATTTCCCTTTCTCCTCTCTACCTCCCTTTTTGAATATTGGAGTAATATTAGCTACTCTCCACCCTGTAGGAACTGTTCCAGAGTCTATAGAATCCTGAAAGATGACCACCAATGCATCCAATATTTCTAGATCCACTTCCTTACATACCTGAGCTACTTCCTTATGTACTCTAGGCACTTCCTTAAGTACTCTGATTCTTTGATTCTGGAGACTTCAGTTTGAAAGGGCAAACATATTTAATTTTTTCTGTTCTGTCATGTAGGTTATCTCCTAAACAGACACCTCCCACCTTCAGGGGACAATTTTCCAGCCCTGAGGACTAGGAGGAAATTTCAATGGGTGAATTCTTGCATTGGTTCCCCAGCACTTTTCACAAATGCAATATTTGTCACTTTGGTGTCTATGTTATTATAGATAAGATCAAAACGTCCAAGGTATTTTGTGAAGTTTGCCTGGACCCTAACTTTTAGATTTGATTTTTGCTTTAGGGTGAGTATAAAGTGTTTCTCTCCAGTATGATTCAAGTGACCCACTAAGAAGGTTTTATCATAACAAGCTTCTTAAAGAACGCAGTTAGAGCATAGCAGAAAGAACTAGCATAAATTTAACCAATTAATATACTTAAACATTACAACAAATAATTCTTAACAGCTAATTTGCTCTATTGTTTGAATTTAACAGTATCCCTCACAGACTTGAATCCCTTTTTTAGAACGAATTAGCACAGAAACAAAAGGTGCTTATGTAGGTACCAATTTTCAATGTTTTGACACTTCTGAAGTATGATCTAGATAGACACGTCTTCTAATTCTCATACAGCAATCTCCAGAGAATGCCCTGCAATGAAACATAGAATCTCAGAGGAAAAGGCTTATTTCTTGGCACAATCCACTTTAAAAAGAGCAAGAGATACAGAGAAAGCAAAAGAGACAATCTTGAGTTCTCTTTGAAAGGCTAGTTGTAGCCAGTCATATGATCTTACTTGTCAATTAATCTAATCAAGCCCCAAACTGCAATATCCCATGGGATGATATGCCGTTGACATTGTTGACATTGTTGAAGCAATCAAGACCTTTTACTGCTTTTATTTTTCTCTCATCTGCACAAGTAGCTTCCTCCTTTGAAAAATTAGTTATACTTACCGAGAGACAGATCTACATAACATCACTTTTTCAATAAACATAATGCAGCGACAGCAAGTCAGAAGGTATATTGAGATGCTTGGGAATCTCTAACAGACCCAGGTCCATCTCAATTCAAGTGTAATGTATAATTGCGTCTTAAGACGAAGGAGAAGCAACTGTCTTCCACATCAGAGGGCTCCTATTAAGATTCTGTGAATGTGAACAGTCATTCATCCAGCCTTCTGCTGTTGATATCAGGGTCTCAAGCTACCATGAAAATAGAGGAGGGTTTTACATCTGTGCAGAAGCACTCCAGTGTGCTGGGGCCATCCAGTACTCAGGTAGACAGAAAATGGCTGCTAAAATCATCACAAACTAAGTGGCAGCAAAGTCAGTAGTCTGCCTTGACTGAAGCTGACAAGGAATGGAGTACGATACATAGGACTCATAGCATAAATTAAACAATCTGGTAATGGTCTTGGACTTCATGGGTGAATACAATAGAATTACTATAGTGCAAAAGGAGACCATTCAGCCCATCAAGCCTGTGCCTGCAACCCCTGACACTAAGGGACAATTTACCATGGCCAGTTCACCAAACCACACATCTTTTGGAGTGTAGGAGGAAACTGGAGAACCGAGATGAAACCCACACAGATATGAGGAGGAATTGCAAACTTCACACTGACAGTCACCTGAGACTGAAATTGAACCCGGGTCCCTGGCGCTCTGAGGTGGCAGTGTTAACCATTCTGACACACTGTTAAGAAGTTATTGCACATGTCTGCTTATGTTTGTACTCAAGGTGTGCTTTGGTATATCAATATTGATATCAACTACTAACAGCCTTCCACAAGTGCAGGATGTCCTAGCTTTCCCTAAGGCCTGTTTGGGATGAACTATAGTATCATGAGTATATCATACTGACCATGTGGAAACACAAGGTGACATTGGATGCAAATGCCTGAGATTTTAACAGAGGTAAATGGCAACACTGGAGGGTGAGGTTGGAACTTTATTTCACAGGAAGGATAATATGAGAAGGGTTATCTGAAAAATGTATCTCTCAGCACATCCAAAATCTCTGTACTGTTTAATTCATTGCATCTTCCATGCAGACCCTCATGTCTTTCTGGATTCTGGATTTCAGCATCTTCATGTCATCTTTGGTTAAGGATGCCCCACTCTCCATTGCTCATTAGACAGGGCTTTCTCCTTCTGCAACACCAAACTGTGTAAGAATATAAGAACATAAGAAATAGGAGAAGGAATAGGCCATCTAGCCCTTCGAGCCCACCCTGCCATTCAATAAGATCATGGCTGATCTGAAGTGGATCAGTTCCACTTTCCCACTTTCTCTCCATAATCCTTAATTCCCTTGTTTATCAGAAATCTATTTACCCATGACATAAAAAATATTCAACAAGGTAGCCTCCACCACTTCAATGGGCAGATAATTCCAGAGATTCATCGCTCTTTAAGTGAAGAAGTTCCTCCTCAACTCTGTTCTAAACTGTCCCCACCCCCCACCCCCATTTTGAGGCTGTGCCCTCTAGTTCTGTTTTCCTTTCGAAGTGGAAAGAATCTCTCTACCTCTACTCTATCTAACACCTTCATTATCTTGTAAGTCTCTGTAAGATTCCTTCTTAGCCTTCTAAACAAGTAAAGGCCCAGTCTATTTAATCTCTCCCCATAAACAAACTGCCTGATCTCTGGTATTAGCCTGGTGAACCTTCTCTGTACTCCCTCCAAGGCCAATATATCCTTACGCAAATAAAGGGACCATAACCGCACACAATACTCCAGTAAAGTGTGGCAGACCACACATATGTGTGAGATTCTTGCTGGATATATTAAAGGGCTTCATAAACTGATCCAGCCACCTGAATTTCTTTTTTAGGAGATCTCCAATCTTTCTGGTGAGTCAGGAAATTCTTGTGAACCTGGAAGCAACTGAATAGCAGGATCCTGAGCAGCACACAACTGCAATGTGTTGGGGTTCAGGTTGTCTATCATTGCTATAGGAAGATCTGTGACATGCAGGAGAGGTGCAGTCTTTGGCAACACTGCAGCTCCAGAATTGAGAAGTTGCTCATCTACAGGCTATTCATTTCTGTCACAGCATAATGTGACTGCACTGGAGCCTGTACTTGTAAGCTCATATTCCTAATAACTTCCTCCTTCTATGGGGATTCTGCTGCTCACTGGATGACCTGGCTCCTGGATGGATGTTCCCTGGGGAAGATGGACACTCTTGGGTTTCAAGGATCACCCTTCCACATACATCCTCCAACTACCCAATTCCATCCTCTCCCAGCCCCCATTTAATCTACCCAAATACCAGCAGCAGTTTAATATATCTGCGTATGGATGATGAACATCACAAAATGCAATTCAATTGCTGTAAATATGATAGATATGGTTTCACTGCCTATAGCTACCATATCACAGAGTATTGTGAAGGCCTTTTGCTTTCTGGAATAATAAAAATAGCAAAAACCTCAGCCCCTAAACGAAACACTTCTCATACTGTTTTCCAGCTGCATATTGTTCCTCTTTCATGGTGAGTGAAATACAGTCTCAAAAATGAATACAGTCTCAAAAATGAAACATAATTCTAAAATATTCAGAACCAAAGCAAGAACAAGGGTCTGAAATAATTAATTATTGACATATTTTAGTTAATGAATTGTTGAAAAACACAATTTTTGGTTTGAATTTGGTTAGAAGAATTTTGCAAAGCTCGTGGCATTCTTGCAAATGTAGGAAAGTTGAATCTGGAGCACAGAAAGAAAGTAAAGAACATGAAGAAAATATTTTATTGAAAAAAGAAAACAAAAGAATAAATAAAAATTGTCTAGTTGCATTGAAGTTGTGTTCTGATGAAAGATTTTCAATCTTAACTCTCTTTCTTTCTCCACAGCTGCTCTCTGTAAATTAGGCTTTGAGGAATTTGAAATGTAATAACAGTTTTGTAATAACAGGAGGTGGTCTAGAAGATAGGAATAAAATAAGTAAATCTCTGATACTAGATTAAAAGTGTTCGGGAAAGAGAACACATGAGAGTAAGGGTCTGGGGCAGTAATAGGTCTTGCAGAGGCAGGGTGAAGTGAACCTATTACCATAAAGCCAAAAGAGAAAATGCTGGAAAATTTCAGACAGTAACTGCAAGAAGAGAAAAGTGCTAATGTTTTGAGTCCAGATGACCTTTTGTCAAAGCTAAATGCCATCAGAAGTGGAAGATACTCATACTCTGTAGAATGAGGGAATGTAAGATGAATCATAGCCACAGAAACCAGGGGAAAGGCTGCTAATGACAGCCCATAGAGAGAATAGAAGGTGTGGATTGCCAAACGGCAGAAAACCTGAAATCAGAGGTTAATCTGTGACAGATGAAAATGTGGGGGAAACAAGGGACCTTTTCTCTTGCTTCTGTGGCTTAGCCATGACTCATTTTTCATTCCCTCAACCTACAGTATAAGTATCTCCTGTATTTATACTGTATATACCTTTCAGCTTTGACAAAGGGTCTGAACTTGAAATATCTGCTCTTTTCTCTCCTTACAAATGCTGCCAGACCTGAGATTTTCCAGCATTTTCTGTCTTGGTTTCAGATTCCAGCATCTTCAGTAATTTGCTTTTATCCATTACCCTAAAGTTTCACCCCCATCTGAAAAGCTCAAGTCAGGCTTGGAATGATGCAGCTAGTATTCACTTGGTGGCATGAAAAGTTTAAAATATTTTGCAAGCTTGACATTGCCCTGGACAAAGTATTTCATCTGTTTATTGCCCTACATAATGCATTTCCTGCACCATAAAGGTATTGGAGTTGTAATAAGTATGAATTATAGAATATACTGCAGCAATTTTCAAAGTACATTACTACTGTACCTCTGCACCACCTGGGAAGACAAAACCCAGGGAGATGATGGTATTGTAGTATTGTCACTGGATTTCCAGAGACTAGGCACTGTCTAAGTTTGGTTGCATACAGATAGGAGCTGCTTCATTATTGAAGAGTTTGAATAGAACTCAATACTGCAATCAATGACCATGTCCACTTCTGAGTATATGATAAAGGAAAGGTGAAGCAACTCAAAATAGCTGAGCAAAAAAAACTGCCTTGAGCAACTCATGCAACAACAGCTTGAGATTGGCATCCTAGGAAATGTTGGTGGAGGTGTAGCCTAGTCTTTTGGTGTTGATATTCTACATGGTTTGTACTCTTGATTAAGCATCATGCCAGTGTTATGCATCCTCTTATTTCACTTATAGCAGTGGTGGGGAAAGGGAGAATAGAATCATATACAAGGGTACAATGTTTTTGGTTGTCAGCCAAATAGCATGACTTTGATTTCCTAATTTTGAATTGGAGGAATGTCTGATTAATGCACAAATTGATGTCACATGGATCATCTTTTTTAATATGTATACATTTCATTCTTGGAATGTGGGCATTGTTTGTAAGATCAGTATTTATTCCCCATACCTAACAACTCTTCAGAAGATATTGGTGAGTTGTATTTCTGAACCACTACAATCCATGTGATGTAGGCACACCAACAATGCTGTTAGGAAGGGAATTCTATCCTTTTAAAACAATAATAATGAAGGAATTGTGATATAGTTCCACATCATCATGATAAGTGGTATGGAGGGGATTTTGCAGACAATGCTGTTCCCATGTATTAGCTACCCTTCTTCTAAGTGGGAAAGGTTTGGGAGATGCTGTTTTAGGAACCTGGATAGGTTGCTGCAATAAATCTTGTACAAGATATAAATTGCTACAACTGTGCACCAGTAGTGGAGTGAATGAACAAATAAGCACCAATCATGAGGGTTGCTTTATCCTGAATGGTATCAATCTTCTTGAATGGTGTTGGACTCTGCATTCATCGAAGAAGTGCAGAGTATTCCATCACACTTACAATCTTTGGTAGTGAGAGGATGACTTGGGCAGTTAAAAAGCATGTGCACAATTTCTTATGGAGAAAGATTAAAGTAGGGATATCTGAGGAACTGGTCAGCAATTGAGATAAATGGGTTCCTCATGGGCAGCCTGGAATTAATAGAAAGACCAGTCATGATTTGTGCATGGAAAGTCAATAATGGAGGGATATGTACTCCAACATATTCCCTGCAATTTCATCATTACTGTATTTCATATTAGTGATGTCCATCATTCCCACTACATGAGGACGTGTACACATCACAGTCCTGAAGACAGCTGGGTTATTTGAAAGTATCTTAAAATACTATTAGTATTGGATATTGGCTCTGCATCATAACTGATTGATGTAAAATTGACCTAATGGCATGAATACCATCGGCATAGCATTGAAAGGTTTCTGCCTATATCATTAGCCAAAGCTGTAAAAGCTAGAAGAGGCAGTTAATCTTTTTGATACCCATAGTCTCCATTCCAATAGTTCCAGTTTTCTTAGGAAATGGGGACCTCTGCCGCAGTTCATCCTGGCTCTGCCACGTGCTGTACTATAAAGAAACTAACTATCTTGGCACTGAAGGTGGATTTATGGATTCCTGCAGTTGGTCCACATTATGTTGAATATTGTCAGAGACCATCTATGTATCTCAAAGTATGATTTATCTCCACATCAACTCTTTTTTTCACAAAGTATTTGTATCAAGCGTCCTATTTCTTTAATTAGTCACATTGTCTTTCAAATTATGCTTCTATGAGTATTAACTTTGGCATTGGATGGATGTCTCTGAGCTGATAACTTGTAAGGAGTGGGTGAGAGACAGAATAGAGAACAGCAATGAATGCAATGAATTGCTTGCAGAGAAAATAAAGAAAGACTGTGGTTAGCATTGTTCTTTGCCATTTCTTCCCGTGTGGCATCCAGCACCAGGAGAACAGAAAGGTCAGAATTGGTTAATAAGGAATAGAGTTCAATGGTGTCTTCCAACAGAAGCAGAGAGGAGGCTTTGTAATGTAGTTTTGCTGATTGAAGAGAAATGAAGCAAAATGATCAGAAAAAAAGGGAAAGAGAATATCAGAAAGCTATTGCTATTGTCATACACTGTCCTGATTCCCCAGTTCAAACTCTGTCTGATAATTAAATCACAAAGCAGGTTACCAAGATTTCTAAAGTTTTCTCCACATAGGGATGAGAGTATTGACATGTCAAAAGTGCCAAGCTATTGTCAACATATCAATTTTATGGTCTGCACTCAACATCAAGATAAATTTTAAATATGTGACTTGAATGACATAAGATACAATCAAGCCAAATATCATGGGAGCAACTATGTACATGATCTTAGAATTGAGTTAAAAATTCTGAATGGAAAACCTCTACATACTACAGATCAAAACAAAATGTAGAAGAGTTCAGCAGGTCTAACATCTGTGGAGACAGAAACAGAGTTAACATTTCAAGTCCATGTGACTTTTTTTTTCAGTTCAGAAGAGATGGATTCAATATGTTAACTGTTTCTCCCTCCACAGATGCTGCCAGATCTGCTGAGTCTTTCCAAAATTTTCTGTTTTTATTTGAGATTTCAAGCATGTGTGTCAATTTGCTTCTACATCCCAGCCTGTGACTTGCTTTTGTAGGCACAATATTTATATGGCTGGTGCTATTTTGACAGTTAAGAAAATATCAGAGTTTTTGATTAAGAAAAAAAGATCACTGTTTAATCCTTAGTTGGAATATTACACACAATGCTCAGCACCCAACTTCAGGAAAGATGTTCATGTTTTGAACAGGTTTACTAGAGAAGTTCACCAGGATGATACCATAGATGAGGAGCTTCGGTTATCTGGAGAAATTGGAACAGCTGGAATTGTTCTCCTTGCTGCAGAGAAGAATAAGGGAAGATTTCAAAGAGGTATTCAAAATTAGATTGATTTTGGTACATTCAAAGGTTATAGATATCAAAGCACTGGCAAACAAATAGAATCATAACAATATCATTCAGCCGAGCAAGCCTGCACTGAGATCAATCCCACACAGACCTTATCTATTGTCCTGTATTCTTTTGGATTATAGGAGGAAACTGGAGATGCAGAGGAAGCTCACAGAAACATAGGGAGAATACACTCACCCAAGGCTGGAATTGGATCCGGTCCCTGGCACTATGAGACTGCAGTGCTAACTACTGTGCCACTGTGCTGCCTGTGAGAGTGAAAATTTGAAGCTTTTTTCATGCAAACAGATTTCAAATCTTTGGAATGGACAACCTGAAAGAATGATGGAATCAGATTCAGTGTGAACTTTCACAAAGCAATTGGATGTGTATTAAAGAGGACTAATTTACAATGTTATTGGGGGTGGGGGGGGAAACTGAATTGTGGGACTAAATTGGATATCTCATTCAGAGTCAAATTGAATGAAAAATCTCTGTGTAGGAATTTACCAGTGTGTGTTTGACATATTTGAGGTATTTTATTGTGTCTGCTAACATTTGACATTCAGTCCATTAGATTAATGTTTCCAGGTGCAATTTTCTCTTTTGAAGTAATACCTGTGAAGAGACATAACATTTCAAACTTGTGCCTTTAAAATTTTAATGCAGAATACAATATATAAGGATATTGCTTCTTAATGTTAGCAACAGGAAACTCGCAACCAACCTTAGGCCAGAAAATATTTTCCTTCAGCTTCCACATCCTAAATTGCATGCAAAAATTTGATTTCTTTACGGAGCTGGATGTTTGAGTGCTGAACATGACAAAGGATGGTCAAACTAATGAATCAGCTGCAAGCCTTTAATAGTCTTGGCCTGAAGACATGGTATGTTTACTCCTTCATTGGTATCCATCATACAACAACCTACTTGCACCACATAGTATAGCAGCCAACGAAGTTTAAAGAGGAAGGTCTAGGCCCAAGTGTGGTCCAACAGTGAAGCAAAGTCCATTCTTTTATCCCAAGGAAAAAAATGTGCTGAGAGATTTAGCAATATATGTGGCAAATAATCAATTTCTCTCAGCATGCAATTGATTATCTCTCAGTTCAACATGTTCCCATCATGAAACTGCAGGCTGCCCAAGCAACCAATCACATTAAAGAATTTCAGTAGTAGCCAACCAGGAACTGAAAACCACAGTAAAGATATTCTCAAATACTTAGCATATTGCAAATAAAGATTGGGATATATACATGGATTAAGATGGAAACTAAAAATCATGAAAAAGCTTCTGTGAATAATCTATTTTAAAAATCTTGCAATTAATCATAATTGGGATATTTAACATTACAGATATTTACTTTGGGGCTAAATCAGTTTTTCGGTCATTATTGCATAGATTGTCATTTAAAAAAAACATTCACATCTCATTGAAAAGGATTTCACTTTTTGTCAGGTTTCTAACAGCATTATAGAGAGGGAATATGGGAAGTTCTTTTTAGCGGAATGATTAGTAGGTGTCCAGCATTGGAGCAGTGAGTCATATTTAACCACAACTTTACCACATATTTCTGTGTCTCTGCTAAACCTTGAAGTTGGGGTTACATTTAGAAGGGTAATGACACTAAGGCATGATTCTCCCTGTCCGAAGCACATCAAGCCTGGAGACCAGACTCACGACTGGAATCTGGTCATTTTTTTGACAATCAGTCTCATGCCGGAAACCAGCACTCAGAGATTTTTTCAACCAAGTTTACCAAAAAAATGAGTGGAAAAATTTCCCATTTCATTGCCATTGGGCAGTAGTTTTTTTGGAAGAATGTCTCCCGAATGCTCACTATTAAAAGCACTACAGATTCCAGATATTTGAATTCCCTCCATAGTTGCACTTACTAATTGTACCTAATTGCATACAAATTAGGTAAGTTAATCGATCACAGAAATTTGAACTTAAATGAGTTAGATGAACAACTGCAACAGACACAAATTTCCTTGACCCTTTATGATCATCCACTAATTATTCCATTCCAGCCCCAATCATCTCAAAATAGAAAGCTAGCCATGCTTCAAAGTAAAAAGACTGTGGTGAAATTATGAACTAATTTTGGGTGCAGCCTGGTAATGGCCAAATTCTGATATTTTATTCCAATTCTTTTTAACTTACTGTCACTGAGAGCTGTATAATTAATGTTACTTTTAATGTGTATTTGTAACATAAGTCATGTTAAAGTTGAAAGGTTTCCACCATTGTGGGTTCCTAAAAATGTCTTGCTATTGTGCTTGAATAAATTAAAATGTTAGCCTTCAGATGTTAGTTTGGTGCTTCTTACTGGCCTCGACTTTTCACATTAATGTCCAGTCTTAAGCTCATAATATTCTAGTGAGATTGGCAGGGAATTTAAACATATATTAATACTGGCTGCATAGGCATAGAAAAGGACACATATCCAAGTTTAACTCCAGTTGCATTTAGTGGGTAGAATTCTTCTAACCAACCCACAGCAGGTTTGGTAATGGGTGAGCATGGTGAACCTGTTGGAGCCAAGAACTTGGAAGCCCAAGACATAAAATCCCATTGCAATTCTCCCAGTAGTGGGTTAATGGCAGGTCATTTTTCCTGCTGGCATTTGGCGCAAATGGCATTTGCATTCCTTTACATCTCATAAATGCTAGTTGAAAAAGCTACTCACTGGCATTTTGTCAAGCCTTTCATACTGTGTCATGCCAGTGGGAAATTATGTCAGCATCAAACCAAATTGCTAATGTGTGGTGTGCATAAGGCAGTCCTTAGTTCAACAGAGACTTTGGCATGAGTGGAATAAGTTTCTGCCAGAGTGCTGTATTGCTCCTGATGCACTTTCCACCACTCTGCTATGGCATATTGGTTCCTGGGACCATCTTCAGGCTGAGCCTGTCTTCACAGAGAGCATCATGGTGTTGGACCCATAGACCCTCCTGTGTCATTGTCTCGGATCAGTACAGTGCCTGGGATTAGGGAGTATAGGAGTCTCCTTACCCTGGTACCAGATAGCACTGTTGATCTGGACAGGTTTGTGCTGTGGGTTCATGTTGCCACCATAACAAAGAACCAAAAGTCGACTGGGATATTGGAATGTGATGTCAGGCTGGCGAGGTGAGGGTGAAATGGCCTAACAAAGACAAGGGGAGTAGTAAAGGCTATGCAATGACTGGGGGGGATGGGGAGAGATCAATAGATCATAATAGTGTACAGAGGAACAAGGAGGTAGATGAAAATGATAAACAGTGGAAGGCAGAAGGAAGAACTAGGGGAGGGAAGCTAGAATCTGACAGGATTGCATGAAAAGCTCACAAACAAGGGGCTCAAAGAAATGCAACATCACTTTCTGGAAGGTAATGCATGGAGAATCCAGTTTTGTTGGGTAGAGGCATGAACATATTCCAGATGATGGATTTGGGGGATGGGTGGTTGAACTGAGGAAGTTACTTCCTCTTGAGACTGTTAGCTCTTTTCCTCTGGATTGCTGACATCCTGTATGGCATGCTAAAGATAGATGGGCTGGAGAGAGTGCTTTGAGCTGAATAAGAAGCATCCAGCAGGGTTTCTTGAAACAGTATGTAGAGAAGGGGGGCATACTGGACCTCGTATTAGAGAATGTGTTCAACATTTCAGTGAATATAGATTGGGGGCAGATGTTTGAGGGAAAATCAACATCTGGCATGTGGAAGGCTTTCAAATGTGTGTTGTTAGGAATTCAGGACTGGCATATTCCTATAAGGATGACAAGTTTTGGGAACCTTGGATAATGACAGATATCGTGAGCCTAGTCAAAGAGAAAAAGGAAGCATTTATCAAGAGTAGGAGACTGGGAATACATGAAGCAAATGAGAAATACAACAGAAGTAGAAAGAAACTTAAGCAAGGACTCAGGATCATGAAAAGTCATTGGCCAGCAGGTTTAAAGAAAACCAAAGGCTTTTTATACATATATAAAAAGCAAGAGGGTAGCCAGAGAGAGCGTTGGCCCACTCAAGGACAGGGAAGGGAATCTATGCACGGAACCAGATGAAATGGGTGAGGTAATAAACGAGTATTTTCTGCTAGTATACACCAAACAGAAGGACTTGGTGGATGATGAATCTGAGGAAAGATGTGTAGATAGTTGGGTCATGTTGAGATCAAGAAGGAAGGGGTATTGGGAGTCTTGAGAGTTTTAAGTTGACATGTTCCCAGGTCAGTGGGATATACCCCAGAATACTGAGAGAAACAAAGAAGGAAATTACTGAGACCTTGAGAGAAACTTCTATATTCTCACTGGGAGGTCGTAGATGATTGGAGAATAGCCAATGTTATTCCTTTTCTTAAGAAGGGTAGCAAGGATAATACAGGTTATCACAGGCCATTGAGCCTTACGTCAATGTTAGGGATAGGGTGAGGAAAGAATTCTTTGAGAGGATTTTGGAGAGGGTTCCTTGAAATAAATTAGTGAGAGGCAACATGGTTTGGAGAAGGGGAAGTCATGTTTCACTAACTTGATCAAGTTTTTTGAGAAAGTGACAAAGGTGATCGATGAGGATAGGGCAATGGATGTTGCTACGTGGACTTCAGTAAGACCTTTGACAGCCTGGTACACTGGTACAAAAGGTGAAGTCACACAGGTTCAGAGGGGAGCTGTCAAGATGGATATAGAATTGGCTCAGTTATAGAAGATAAAGTATAGGAGACAGTAGAAGGACACATTTCTGAATGGAGAGCTGTGACTAGTGGTTTTCCACAGGGATCAGTGCTGGGACTTTTGCTGTTTGTAATATATATAAATGATTCGGTGGAAAATGTAATTGGTTTGATTAGTAAGTTTACATATGACACAAAGGTTGGTTGAATTCTGGATAGTGGTGGACCATCAGAGGATACAGCAGGATGTAGATTGATTGGAGATTTGGGTGGAGAGATGACAGATGGAATTTAATCCAGACAAATGAGAGGAAAATCATCTTGGAAGGTCTAATATAGATGGGAAATATAGTCAATGGGAGAACCCTTAAGAGTATTGATAGGCAGAGGGATATGAGTGTACAGGTACACAGGTCACTGAAAGTGGCAACACAGAGGAAGAAGGTAGTCAAGATGTCACATGGCATGCTTGCATTCATCTGCTGGAGCATTGAATTTAAAAATTGGCAAGTCGTGTTGCAGCTTTATTTAGGCTGCACTTGGAATATAATGTTCAATTCTGGTTGTGACACTACCAGAAGGATATGAAGGCTTTGGAGAGGGTACAGAAAAGATTTAACAGGACATTGCCTGGTATGGAGGGCATTAGCTATGAGAAGAGGTCGGAGAAACTTGGTTTGTTTTTATTAGAACAACAGAAGTCGAGGGACAATCTGATTGAAATCTATAAGATTATGACAGGCACAGACAGACTGGATAGTCAGAAGCTTTTTCCTAGGGTGGAAGAGTTAATTTTCTGGCATAGGTTTAAGCTGTGAGCAGCAAGGTTCGAAAGGAGATCTATGTGGCAAGTTTTTTTACATGCAAGGTTATCGGAGCCAGGAACTTGCTGCCAAGAGAGGTAGTGGAAGAAGATACGATAGTGATTTTTAAGCGGGGGTCTTGACAAATACATGAATAGGATGGGAATAGAGGGATGTGGCCCGGGAAGGGTAGAGGTTTTAGTTCAGTTGGGCAACATGGCCAGTGCACACTTGGAGGCCTGAAGGGTCCATTCCTGTGCTGTAATTTTCTTTGTTCTTTTCTTCTTTATTGTGCTGAACTGTAATTTATATGGCAACAGAACTTTCAAACCCCTTAGCTGAACATGGGCAGATTAATCAGCTGCAGCCCACCATGAGAGTTCAAGCGGAACTTGCCTGTGCATAATTAATGAGCTTCCAAGAGTGGAATTTGGCATGATTCCACTCTTCCAGATGGTGGTGCCAAAGCTGCGGGAGCCACTGCACCTGGTCTAAAAATGAGAGAATTCCGCCCAGTGAAATTGCAAGTCGATGAATCTTCCCAATTTTAAAGTGTCAATGGACACTCAGGATGTTGGAAAGGTAAGGGTGAGGTTTGGACTGAAAGGAAATGAGGAGGGCTTTAATATTTTGTCTTTGCTACTTGGTATTCTTGTGTTGGGATTTCTCTTCATTCGAACCAAGAGTCTGAAATTTTGTGTAATGGAGGTGCTGATTTCTACATATTCCTTTTGTAAAACAAAAATCAACAATTTAAATGCAAATGAGAGGGATGAGACCTCCTGGTGGGGCACTCTGACAAAAATAAATGTCTTGGAAGTTTGCAAACTAACCAAAATTATTATGAGGGCTGATGATGTACCCCAGCTCCTGCAATACCCACCAGTTGCAGAAAGTCTAAAATGTATTGATGGATTCTGCATACTCTCACTCCAGGAACACCCAGCTGTGATCATAGCAATGTTAGAGGGCAGAAAGTTGACCAGATTACCTCCTCAACCACTTATTGTCTGGATCTGTTGATGACTGTTAGGCCAGGCCCAAGCACAGGCTTACCAGGAGATCCTGTTTCCCCACCAACCTTTCACACTCCTCCACCCCCCCATCCCTCCTCCCCCACCACACTAGGTGCTGATTTCTGTTTTTGTGATCTTACAATTTTTGTGAATAGGGTCTGAATTTTCTGTGTGATTGAGGTTTGCTTCATTCCATTTTCAGGAAAATTTTGCTCCAGCTTCAGAAGGTTGGGCACCTTGTTTTAAGCTGACTCAACTGTATTGTTTCAATTGTATTGAGCAATGGTAAAACTAACAAAGATAATTGCATGCGTATTTTGTTTCTGCTATGTTGCAACAAAGTGACCTAAATAACTGACCATTTGCTCAAAGCTGAGCAACACAAGATTATTTCCTTCCTTATCCTGAGATAATTATCAACATGTAAAGTTATGAACAAGTTCAAAGCTTCTGATGCGTAATACAAACCACATATGTTAAAGTTGAAACTGCAGCTGTGTTTTGCTAGATTGCAGTTTCTTAACAGTAATATTCAGACAATTAACTCTTTTATTACTGGAACGGCGATTAGAGTGAAAGTTTATCTTGGTTACCTCTAATTGAAAATTATGCTTTATCCTAAAACGTTTGAGAGGGAACTGCTGTGCAGTTTTTTTAATCATTGACTCTTGGGAGGAGTCATTTTCCAGTAAGACCAGCATGTACTACACAGTTATTTCTCCTGAGAATGTGATTGTGTGTGTTTTTAGACAACTGCAATTCCTAGCAGCAATTTGTTACAACTGGATAGCTTCTTAGAGTGCAACTAAAAATCAACTACAATCTTGTGGAATGGGAATCTTATGTAGACCAGAATAGATAATGATTGTTTGTAATGACAACATTCCAACAGCTTCATGATCATTGGTACCGAGAGCAGTTCAGATTTCATTAATTCATTTTCCCATCATTCAGTTGGTAACTCTCCATCGAAACTGAATTATATAGAATAGAAAGATCCCAATTTGAATGCTTAGATATAACATACATCGAGCAGAGTAGGTGCTTTAACTAACCTCAATGATCTTGGACTTGGATGTGAGACTTCTGTTTGTTGGAGTAGTCCCTTTAAGGGAATGGGTCATGGATCCTGCGGTGTGTGGTGGCTGGCCAAGGAAGTGGCCTGAGAAGGTTGTTGAAGTTTGGAGAATGGAGCGAGTAGAAGGCAATAAAAATCTGTGTTCCTTGACATCTGGCTGTGGAGCAGTTCTTGCAGGCAGTCCTCAGTGCTAGGGACTTCAACACTGGTGACAAAGATTGGAGTTTTCCAGCTTATAAGGTGAAGGATGGGAACTTCAACCTAGACCATCTGGAGATCCACAGTGCACAGTAAAAAATAATGGAAACCACCCGGGGATGGGTAGGACCACAGGGTTGTGGGAAACTGTATTGGATAGATACAAAGCAGTAAATGGTACAAGTTGGTTCCATAACTGTCACTGGCCTCAGATTGTGTGTGATTGGAAGAAGGCTGGATCGTCAGGTAATTGCAATACCAAGCACTTAGGAGAAATTAGTGCAGGAATTAGCGTAGAAAAACACAGTTCGTTGTTAGGAAAACCCTAGCCGCCGGCAAAGAAAAATGGCAGTAAAATTTGGTACAATGAAGAAGTTGAATCGTGAATGGCCTACATTGAACAGTTCAGTATTTTCGTCACCACAAATATATGGTAGATGGTGATGCATGACCTCATTGTGCTAGTTTTTTTGAGCACAGTGGGAAGTAAACTTTTCAGAGTCCTGAGAAACGGATGGAAAAACAATGCCAAGAATTGTGTAAGGTATTGAATGGCACTTTGCTGGTTATGGAGTATTTCCAGTTTTACAAATGAGATCAGATGGAGGACGAGACCATTACCAAATTTGTAGCTTCTTTCAAAAGCCTTGTGGAGCATTGTGATTTCAGGTTTTCTTGCAGGAAGCACTATGGGGCCGGCTTATGGGATGCCTATAGCAGGAAATAATTTAGAGCAGGCTATTGGTAGAACCACTGCTGGAGTTTAAGAATGCATTTGAAATCACAGTCTCCATGGAGTGGGCTGACAGAGGGGTAGCACACATAGACACTATTGTGAGGGTGCACAAGGTGGCAGAAACACCAAAGAGTTGGTCACTGGTCAAGGGATGCCTCCATTGTGGCTGAGGTAATCACACAGAGTTGGACAAAGGGAGCTCAGTGCTGGAACTGTCAGAAGACAGACAACATTGCCCAAAACTGAGAGCACCAATGTTTTAGAGTGTGAAGCTAACATGTTCAAACTCAGGTGGAAGTGGCAAGTGACCAATATAGATGAAGACAAGGAGTCCATGGGGTCTGTGGATAAAATAGCAAAGGTGTAGTTGGAATTAAACATTTTCTCAGTGAGAGCTGAGGCAGATAGATTCTGGGCAATGTCCAAACTCAAAGGGAAGCAACTGAAGATAGAGATGGACACGGGGTCGCAGTATCATTGATCCCATATCAAAATATCAGGCAACAGTCTGTGAACATCATTTCGAGAACATATACAAAACAGTTGGTTGGGGTGGCTGAAGACTCACAGCCACCATTAAGTATTGTCACACAAAAAGGGTTATTCCACTATAAATACCTGCCTTTTTTGATGTTGCAATGTTCCCAGTTGTTTTTCAAAGAGCAATGGATCAGATTTTGAATGGTTCCCCCCCCCCCCCGGGTTCCAATGTTAATTGGATGACATAATGTTGATGGGTTTCACGGAGGGGGAACATGTCTGAAATTTAGAAGAGATGTTGAAAAGATTCCAGGAGAATGGGCTGTAGATTAGGAAAGAGAAGTGTGAAATTTTCAAGGATTCTGAGTACTTAGGTCATATTATCATGTTGTATAAAGTACCAGAGAAGCTTGGAGCCATACTGAGGGTGCCCAGGCCAGAAAGTTTGTATCAAATAAGATCTTTCCTGGGTCTCAAACTATTATGGCAAATTTGTGCTTGAACTGTGACAGTACTGAATCCATTGAACTGGTTATTGATGAAGGTACAGACATAGCAGTGAGCATGAGAGTATAAGAAGACTTTCCAATCAGCAAAGAAACCATTGAAGGAATCTGGGGTCCTCATTCATTTTAACCCCAAATTACCTCTGCAGCTGATCTGTGATGTGTCACCAGAGGGCATAGGAGTTGTGATATCTTATGTGATGCCAAATGGAGAAGAGAGGCCCCTTGCATTTGCATCTAGGTCATTCTCTAAAGTGGAAGGGAATTATGTGCAAAAAGAGAAGGAGGCACTGGATACCATTTTTGGCTTTACCAAATTTCACCAATACCTGTACGACAGGAAGTTTGTTTTACTGACAAATCACACAGTGCTGATCAAGATTTTGGGACGTCACTCAGGGATTCCATCTATGGCTGGAGTACAGTTACAGAGGTGGACATTGTGTTCATAGAAACTTCATTGTTAATGTAAACCTGCTTGTGGCTATGACATGATGTAGAGATGCCGGCATTATAAACTGTCTGTGCTGATATATGTGCTATTGCAGACCAGAACACCTCATTTGCCTGACAAAGGCTACAAAGGCCGAAAGCTTGCAAGTTTACTATCAAATAAATTGGTTGGATTTAAAATTGGTGTTGTCAGACCTCTTACTGTGGCTATGACAAACAAACTTTAACTTTGATATTAGCAGGTCACCTGTATGAAATCTGTTATCGCTAGTTGGATTAACATATAAATGCAGATGCATTATCAAGGCTGTCGTTGCCTTGTCATGAAGAAGTCCTGGATGAGGTTATCCAGATTGTGTACATTTCACAAGGTGATAATGTATCAATTAAGCTGTAACATGAAACAGCCTACAAGGAAGGATCTCATAGTGCTTGATCCATGGGGGCAGGTCAAGCCAACTGAAGGATCCAGAACTGGAGCTATATTTAAGTTGCCAAAGGGCAATGTCAGTGCAAGGTGGTTGTTTGTTGTGAGGTATGTGAGTCCTTATTCCCCCATTCTTGACAAAAAAATTATTGAAGCAATTGCACCAAGAGTATTCAGGAATAGCACAGATAAACACAGGTTCTCCGGTAATGTGCGGTGGCTTCAGTCAATGTCTGCATTGAGGAGAAAGTAGTCTTGTGCATGCGAATGGCCAAAGGAGCTAATGAGTGGGTCCACATAGATTTTGAGAAGCCAGTAGAAGGCTAGTTTTGTTGATGGTCATTGACACTCAAAGTAGCCAGAAGTGATATGTATGAAATCAACAATCACAGATATGACTCTTGACAAGCTCAATGACATGTTTGTATAGGTTTGTATATCCAGACCAGGTTGTAAATGACAACAAACTGTTGTTTATGTGGGACCTTGAGGAGTACATGGAATTGTGAGGAATTCGTCACGTAATGTCTGCGACCTACTACCCAAAAGTGAATGGGTAGAGGAGCATTTTGTACAGTCTGTTAAGCAATCCTTGGAGACTTCATGGAGGGAGAGATCATTGATGCAAAAATTGAAACAGTTCTTGAATGGGTACATGGACACCCAGAATGCAATAGTTAAATTCACCAGTGGCATTGATGTTTGGGACATAGTTGCATACAATGTTTGACCCACTGGGATCTGATGAGGCATGGAGAGGAACCAGGAGACTCAGATGGGCTGTCATTTTAGAAAGATGAGTTGATACTTGCTAGAAACTATGCTTCCTGGCCATAACTGTTGCCAAGAGTGTGTACTGTACAGTGGAAACTCAGAACGAGTTAGTTTGGTGCCAGCATCTGGACAAACTGTAGATGGCCTGAATCAAGATTTGGCAACCCAATTGACAAATTTGGATGCATTCTGAGTGATACCAGAGGATGTATCAGGTGACGGAGACGTGGAACCAATAGCTTCTCTGTCCACAGAAGGAACTGAGGTGTGGAGGGGGGGGGGGTGCTGTGGTTGCTGACATTGGTGACAAATAACATGCAGGAAGAAGGATCACCCATTGGTGGCTTCATCAAGACCACAATCACCAGAGAGGAGCTTATGGCCAGTTCCAGTTCCCAGGAAACAAACCCCATGTGATCTTTGTCCCGCTGAAAGATTGGTCATGTAGGATGGACGTATGGTTGGGGAGCTAACAAATAGGTTATAACATGTTGTAAACACATTGGAGTTCTTCACCAAACATTTGAAATTATGTAAACACAAGAATATATAATTGTATGTAACTCGGTTCAGTTGCTGTTATGGGAGTATTGTTTTTTAGAGGAGAGGAGTATTATGTATATTGGGGCTTTATCCCTTTAAGGATACAGGTGACCTGGGGTGTGGGGTGAGCCAGCTGAAAATCCTGAGAGGGCAATTATCATTTGGAGTGTGGAGCAGGTTGACTCCAATAAAGATCTGTGTTTCCTGATGCTAGGCTGAGGAATTGTTCATGAGGAGATTTCTCAGTACTAAAGAATTTAAAGATAGTGTATTAGTCATAACTAAGGTTTACATTAGTACTGTAATGAAGTCACTGTGAAATTGCCTAGTTGCCACACTTTGGCACCTGTTTGGGCCAAAGCACGTAACCAGCGCATCTGTCATTCTGCAGGAAGAAACCAAAGCACCCCGAGGAAACCCATGCAGACATGGAGAGAACATGCAAACTCCAGTGGAATCGACTCCAAGCTCCCGGCGTTGTGAAGCAGCAGTGCTGACCACTGTATGACCATGCTGCCTGCGCAGAATTTAATAGATACTATCACTTCACCAAATTAAAACATGTACATAAGGAACTGATACCTAGTTTGGTCTTAATGAAAGATATGCTTCAAAGTATTAATACAAAAGAAATTCATTTTACCATATGGAAGTTCATGTGATTAGAATGAATGCCCCTAATAATTCAATAGTTTGATAATATTCACCAGTTATATTAAATCTCCACCCAGCCTAGGAACAAAGAACAAAGAACAAAAAACAAAACAGCATGGGAAACAGGCCCTTCGGCCCAACAAGCCCACACTGCCACCCCGATGTTCCCACCTCTACCCGCGATCCCTGTCCATGTTTGTAGATCTATGGATTAAAAACCAAATTTGAGACAATTTAGGGAGAATTTGTTTTGCCAATTAGCCTAAGAGCACATCTTTGGGATGTGGGAGGAAACCGGAGCACCCAGAGAAAACCCACGCAAGCACGGGGAGAATGCGCAAACTCCCACAGACACAGGCCCAAATCCATGTAACTGCACAGCACAGCGATAGTCACTGAGCTGTCGTGTTGCCCATCAAACGGTCCAGGTCAAGCGTACACTAACGACGCGAAGCACTAGGATACTCTCAAAAAAAAAATCCAAGAGCAGCCCTGTCACAACCCATTGTGTGTAAGCCCCTAGTTAGACAACAAGGTGGACCAAAGCACCTGTAGGATAAAAACAAGTACATCAATATCATCATCTATTTACACACTTCCCAGGGACTCCCAAGGCTCATGATCCCTATTTTAAATCAGTTTTCTATACCCCTCCATTCCCATTCTGTTCATGTGCCCATCTAAGTATTTCTTAAATAACTCCAGAGTACCTGCCTCCACCACTTTACTTGGCAGCGCATTCCATACCCCCACCACCCTCTGTGTGAAAAACCTGCCTCTAGCATCCAAATTATACCTTACCCCTCTCACCCTAATCCCGTGACCCCTTGTGCTATTCGAGTCCATCCTAGGAAAAGACTTAACCCTGTTTACTCTATCTATACCCCTCATAATCTTGTACACTTCCATGTCTGTGGAAATACTGCCCTGAATATATCAATCTCTTTTAAATCCAGATACTTTGAGGCTAGAGACAGTTTGAAATTTTAAACATTGGTATGATGTTACTTTCTGTGCCAGGTAAAAGGAGTTGTTCACAGGAGAATGAGATTTCTTCTTATATAAAGCACATTTCTTATTAATTTATTCATGCAAAACTTTTACTTGACAAATTGGTCAGTTTTCAAAAGCAAAACTTTTGTGAAAAATTGCCCTTTGCCTTGATGTGAGGCCCTAAAACTAACAAAGTTACAGTTTCTGTCTCAATATTCACAATTTAAAGAAACAATCCAGTTTGATTACACTTTGGTCTGGATTTTATAGCCAGTGCAGAAGGAAAAATATTCACCATTCACTATGCTTACAGCTACAAGTAAATCATTTTGATGACTTTCGAACACCAATTTGCTGTCATCACGCGTCTGATCCAACCCAGCATCTTTGACAAAAGACCTGTAGCAAGTGTGAGCAAGGAAAAGTAACAGCAAGGCTCTTCAATTTTTAATCCATAGATCTATAAACATGGACAGGGATCGCGGGTAAAGGTGGGAACATCGTGGTGGCGGCGCGGGCTCATTTGGCCAAAGGGCCTGTTTCCCGTGCTGTTTTGTTCTTTGTTCTCTGTTCTTTGCTAAACTCATAGAGTTACAGTGATAAAGTGAGGGAATAGAATTGATTGGACTACTTAGTGCAGGGCTGGCACACTCTCAATAGGCCAAATTGTCTCCTACAGTGCCATAATATAGATATAGCAACATTTGCGGAAGGGCAAGGCAACTTGGTTCAACAACTTCTGGATTTTCAAGTTTTACTGAACATATATCAATCTGAGATGTTGCTGTTCAACTAATTCTACTATACCAGAAACCACTGTTAGCCTCACAATCAATCTTCATGATATCAAAAGGATTGAGCAACAATACAGAAAATGTAGTCAAGTTTGCCACAGTGAAAAGGAAGCGTAGATGTCTTCTGCAGCGATTATCAAAGGGACTATGCTGGGCTGGTGGGAGGGGTCTGCAGAATAGCACCTGTGGCACCCATTTTTTGCTTTTTCAAGGGCATAAACTGATTGTATTTCAAAGGAACTGAGATGTATCAGGGAGATCAGTCCTCAAATCTTGAGTTCATTCAAGGCATCTCACAAACCCCTTCTCAAGAGTAATTAGGGACGGGCACTAAATGTTGACCTAGCCAGTGACTCCAAGACTGAAAAAATAATAATTCACCTGCAGTTCACATCATAGTAGTGAAATCCATCACTGTGAAGGCAAAGACACGTATGATATAGAACATCTAAAGTTCAGTGCAGAATCAAGAATTGAAAGATTCTTCTTGTAGCTGCAGAAAATTACCTTGAGTATGGCTGAAAATTTAATGCTATTGATATTTATTCAGTTGCACATTATATTGTTGTATAAACCTTGATCTCAAAACAATCACTACTCCTATGTCAGCCCAGAGTATATAATCTGATCCTGCAGCATTTTTTCTGTCCATCAGAGAAGTTGGGTGATTCCATTGGGCATCATACGCTTTTTCTAATATCTACTCAAATTATTCAAGTTAGATTTCTAATTGCATAATACTGTTCATTTTATGCATAAGTTGACCTGCAATGCAATGCGTGTCTTCATTAAAATAATCACCAACATTTTGTTGCACAGCCTTCTATATTAGGAACATACTTCATTATATTTGCACCCCTTAATCTATGATTCTGAGCAATACGAAGCAGCAAATTCATTTCCTGACATGTTCAGTTGCACAATCTTTCATGTCTTATTGTTTTCAATTGCACAACCATCAAGCTACTATATTCAGACAATGACACTGGCAAGAATCACATGGTTTAGTTGATTCTCGACACAAATGTGTTTCAATCTATGCAACACAGCAATACATTTACCCAAATAATTTAGATGGCACAGGATAAGAATTGACCATGATGCCACCCATAATGGAGATACAATTTGATTGTAACCATCCATATTCAAGCTTTAGAATGACCACTTAGATAAGGTAATGCTACGGAATCTTATTCTTACATACAAGCTTGCCCATGGAGAAGGGGAGAGATTTTCAATGTCTGTTAATTTTTCTTATGCGTTATGTTATTAGCCCACTGACTGCAAATGTGTTTAGTGTGCATATTGACAATGTCGTTAATATCGTAGAATAATATCATATAACCATCTGTCACTTAGCATCTGCTTTATAAAATTTATTTAAGATTTTGGGACCTTAATCAATTAATATCCAATTGTTCAGCTTTTAGTAAAGTTCTTTTGCCCCATGATTTGGTCAAGGGTGTCATTATTTGTGACCTGCTCACCCCAGTTCCATTGGAGATAGGTGTGAATGTAACATGGGGCTCAGCATGTGTCGACATTCTGCTGGTTGCCTATGCATTCAGCTGGACAGTGTTTTGCTGAAATAATGTGTTGATTCAACACTCTGTTCGTATAATGTTCCTCTTAAAGGAAAGCTGCACTGAATAATATTCCTGGAACTTAAACAATAGGAAGTAGAATACCAGAGAAGAGCTACATTTCAGAGAAGATGCAATCTAGAGACATTAGTCATGGAGATGGACAGAGAGAGAATGATCATGTTTTCATTTGGGGCCAGGAGGCTTTAAAGGACATACCCTAAGAAGCAATTGAAGAGCCAGTGACCAGGAAGGTCAATTCACGATGACTGGACCTGAGGACCTGGAAGCAGTGCCACAAAACTCAATGCAGATGATCAAGATCAGTGAATGGATCTTCCCATGGAATCTCCTACCTACCACAGCATCAACTTTTCAAGCTGGCCAATTCACCACACCCACAACACACAGCCATCAACATTGTCTGGCACTCAGAACTTTTGTTTAACATTTAGTTACTCCACCATTTTCACACTCCTGCTAATACTGCCAGTCTCACAACAAATTCTTGATAGCTTCACATAACCACCAGCTTCTTTCTAATGACATGAACATCACCCAAGCTTAACAGTACATAATCACAGGCATATTGCCATCTCTTTTGCAAGATATGACAGACAATAGAAAAGACCAGAGCAGAGCTGTGGGACTAGGGCGTCTGCATCTCAAATTCGCTCTTGTAGCCATAATATTTAGAGGACTAGGCCAGTTCAGTTTCTAGTCAAAGGTAACTCCCAGGAAGCTGAGATTCAGCAATGATAATATCATTGAATGTCAAGAGGCTATGGTTCAATTCTCTCTTGCCTGGCACTCGTGTGGTGTAAATGTTACTTGCCACTTGTCAGCCCAAGCCTGGATATAGTCCAGGTCTTGCTGCATTTGGACATATACTGTTATCTGAAGAATTGCAAATGATGCTGAATATTGTGCAGTCTTCAGGAAACATCTAATCTTATGAAGGGAACAAAGTCACTGACACATTATCGGAAGATATTTGGATTTAGGACATTGACCTAAGAAACTTCATCTAATGACGTCCGGGAGCTCCAAACACCACAACTGTCTTCTTTTGTGCTGGAAATGACTCCAACCAGTGGATATTTTTCCCACTGATTCCTGTTGAATCCACTTTTGCTAAAGCTCCTTGATGCCACACTCAGTAAAATCCTGCCTTTATCTCTGATGCAATCTCTGTCATCACAGGAATTCAGCACTTCTGTTCATGTTCTAACCAAAGCTGTAATGAGGTCAGAAGCTGAGTACTCTGATGGACAATAACTGAGTATCAATGAACAAGTTATTATTCAGCAAGTTCTGCTTAGCAGAACTGTTTATGGCCCCTCCATCATGTTGTAGCTGATCGAGAGCAGTAGTTGGTTGGGTTGGGTTTGTCCTGTTTCTTGTCTACAAAACTGCCCTCAACTGCCTCTAATTTTCCACATTGCTGGGTAGGTGCCAGTGCTGGAACAGATTGGCTAGGGGCATGGTAGGTTTGGGGGCGCAAGTACTATTGCAGGAATATTATCAGGCCCCATATTCTTAATGGTACCTGAGTGTCTTCAGCCATTTCTTGATTTCACAGGAAGTAAACTAAATTGGCTGAAGACTGAAATCTGTGATTCTGGAGACGTCTGGAGAAGGCTGAGATGGATCATTCACTCAGCACTTCTGAGTGAAAGTTGTTGCAAATGTTTCAGCCATATCTTGTGCACTGATGTGCTGGGCTACTCCATCATTGAGGGTAAGGTTATTTGTGGAGCCTTGTCCTCCAGTGAGTAGTTTAATTATCCACTATCATGCACAACTGAAACTGGGAGGACTGCAGAGTTTAGATCTGATACATTGACTGTGGAATTTCTTATCTATGTCTATATTGCTGCTTATGCTATTTGGCACTTAAGTAGTCCTGTGTTGCAAACTCACTAGGTTGATTTCTCATTTTTAGGTGTGCCTGGCATTATTTCTAGCATGCCTTCATGATCTTTTCATTGAACCAAGGTTAATCCCCTGATTTGGTGGTAATAGTGGTGTGGGATATATGCTGGCCCATGAAGTTACAAACTGTGGTTGAACACAATTCTGCTGCTGCTGATGGCCCACAGCATCTCATGGATGCCCAGTGTTGAGTTCCAGGATCTGTTTGAAGCAAAGTGGTGGTGTCACAGAACACAATGTAGAGTATTTTCAATGTGGGACTTTGTCTCTGCAAGAATAATACAGTTGTCAGTGCTAATGATAGTGACATGGACAGATGCATCTGCTGGGGCCACATTGGTGAGGATGAGGTCAAGTTATGTTTTCTATCTTATTAGTTCCTTCACTACCTGCCACAGACCCAGTCTAGTAGCCATGTCCCTTAAGAATTAACCAGCTCAGTCTGTAGTGATATTACAGAGCCGCTCTTTGTAATGGACATTGAAGACCCCACCCAGAGTACATATTGTGCTCTTGGCACCTCCGTGTTTCCTCCAAGTGTTGTTCAACATGAAGGAATATAGATTCATCATATTGGGGGGGGGGGGGTACATGATAATCAGCAAAATGTTTCCTTGCCCACATGTGACCTAGTGCGATGAGACTTTATGAAGTCCAATGTTGATATTGAGGACTCTCAAGGACAACTCCTTGCTGACTGTATACTTGCTGTGTCTGTCTTGCCAGTGGGTCAGGTATACCCAGGAATGGTGATGGGAAATTTTTGTATGATTCTGTCACTATGATAATGTTTGACTAGTCAGTAAGAGAGCCCTGCCAATTTTGGCACAAGTCCCCAGATGTTAGTAAGGATTGACAGGACTGGGTTTGCCTTAGTTGCTTCTGGTGCTTGGATTGATGCAGGGTGGTCCATCCAGTTTTGTTCCTGTTGTAGCAGCTTAATATGACTGAATAACTTGCTAGGCCATTTCAAAAAACAATTAATGATAAGACAATATAAATAGAAAATAGAACAATATTAAAATCAGCAGTCATTGGTAGACAGGTGAAGCATGCGCATATGATAAGAAATCACTAGAAATGCAATGAAGGAATCTTCAACTTTCACTCAAAATCGAGCAAGAATCTTCATGCCAAAGTACCATTTTGATGCCAATGAAGAACTGCAAGTACAAAAGGTTAATCTCACAGCAAATAGCCACTTAGAAAACATAGGGAATTGACCAGCTTCTGCATTAAGCATGTGGGGCCTGGGAAGATGTGGAGTAAATCCAGGGAGCCAGTAGGAGGTACTCACATTACCAGCCAAGGGATAAAATATTTTGGGTACAGGAAACTCTTCCTGAGCTCACAAATATAAAGATTAGAAATTTCCTTCACCACATTTCTAGTGGCCTCCAATAGATGGTTCAGCATATAGCATAAGCATGTGGAATTTGCATGATGCCACACACCCAACTGCATCACAAAATCACAACTGAGATTTTCAGGTTGATGCAGGTCATCATTTTCTATAGTTAAGAAACGTCCAGTTGAAAGCAGACAGCTCGCTCACCCATTTACAAGCTCATCTGAAAATTGAATCTGGAGACTTTTGGGGTGCTTCCTTCAACTTTTATGTGAGAAACAGCAGCTGGAAACCAATCCCAATGTTTAGACACAGCAATGCATAAAGACTTTTACACTAACTCGAGTGGTATCAATGTTGGAACACAAAGGTTTATACAAGTAACAAATGAACATTCTTACTTGAATGAGATCCACAAACAAAATTTTACGGTCCCCTGTTCGTATTTTGAAGGTGTTGATGGCATGTAACATTCCCAGGATGTTGCCCTGACCTGTCCACAATTTAACAAATGTGAGGCCTAAACCAGCCTATCTTTCCTTGCCCCACCAGAAATCATTAAGTGGGCACTTAATGACTATTTAATGGAAATTTCCTACCAACTCCCAGTTTTGAGGCTAACAGATGGAACCCTGGGACAGGAATGAGGTCAACATGCCAAGTACCTGCAGCTTTTCACTGGCATCAAAATGAGGCTTTGACATAAAGATTCTTCATCCTGTTTTGAGTTGAAGTTGAGCATTCCTTCAGTGCATTTCTAGTGGTTTCTTATCATATGGATGTGCTTCACCTGCCTACCAATGACTGCTGATTTTGATAGTGTTCCATTTTCTATTTATATTGTCCTATTATTAACTACCCTCTGAAATGGCCTAGCAAGTTGTTCAGTCATATTAAACTACTACAAAAAAGAAACAACAAGGGACAAAAGTGGATGGACCACACTGCATTGACCCAAGCACCAGAAGCAACTAAGGCAAACGCACATCCTGGGGCAGGAAAGGGCAGCAATTTCCTTTCCACATAGCTTCCCCAACCTCAACAGGGTCCACCCCCTCATCCCCCAACCCTTTCCAATAAAATCCCCACTTGTACCTTCCCATCACCCATGTCTCACCTTTCCGTCCCATTGTGAGACAAGGTAACTCACTGTCCTTACTTGAAGGGAATGCCCCATATTTTAACTGTTTATCCTGCATCCCTAAGAGCATACATTTTGTCTGTATCCCTGGGCCATACTGTACAATACTGAGCCGTGGGCAGATCCTCTTTGCCTCTTTGTTTTTTTCTGTGACCATGCACTCATCATTGTCCCACCCACTGTGTTTTTGTGCTGATCAAAAATCACCCCCCACCCCCACCCAAATCGACATGGTCAAAGAGTGCCTTATTTTATTTCGAAAAAGTTGATCACCCTACCATGTGAGTATCTGCAGAGATCTGTTCCTTTGAATAAGGGAAATGCTGGTAATCCCAGCCCAATAAGAAATCTCACAACACCAGGATAAAGTCCAACAGGTTTATTTTCCAAATAAACCTGTTGGACTTTCATCTGTGCTTACCCAGTCTAACGCCAGCATCTCCACATCATGGATCTCAGTCCTGGTTACTACTGCTACTGGCACTGCTGGAACTAGAGCTGGCAGCTATGGCACTTCCTTCTGAGTGAGGGGTAGCCCCATCTCCAGTGAATTAATGTCCCTTGAAGCTCTAAACTGCTGCAAGCTAGCCTGTATCAGCAGCGTGCATTTCCAGCTAATGCTTTGGATGGCAAGACAGGAAGCTTCACCATCTGAAAATCCTGCTCTCTAGTCTGCATTTGCAACAATGGGGGTGATTCTTTCAGCCCACTCTGCAGGACAGTGGGCCAGGAGATTACAGTGGCTGCTGCTTCATGGGCTTCCCATTAGGCGCCTAGGCCTCTGTTGGTAAAACTTTTCAGCATCATTAGCTCCACACTGGAAATTGGTATAGAGCGGATTTCGATATTATATTCATGATTTAAATGTCATTTTCAGGCCTAGGTCTGAAGTCTCTGGAACAACCAGCATCTCAGCCCTCTCTTGCCAGTAGTAGTTCACTCCAGTAAGTTTTACTAGTGCTTCCCAGAGGGAACTGGTGGCTGACCCCACTGAAGCCATTGAGATCCCACCACGAAGTCAGAGTAGGGGAATGCTCCCTTAGCAGTTTGGTTGTCCAGGTTGGCGGGGGGGTGGTGGTAAGTTGGGGCTGCCAGAAGGTCAGGGATATCGGGATGAGGTAAGAGTTGCTGGTGGGGGCAGAGAGTGAGAACATCTGGCCTTGCACGAGGAGGTTGTGAGATCAGTGCTTGGAAAAGGGGAGAGGAGGAATTAGAAGGCCAGCGATGGGAATTGTGGGGCCAGCCAGTAATTGGGCTGGCCAGCAATCAAGAGGCTGGCACTATGGGATTACTGCACATGGGCCAATCTCCATACTGACAGATTGTTATAAGAACAGCGGCCCATTCAGAGCTATGCTATCGGGCTCTCAGGCTGGAATAGGTTCTGCCCATAGATTTTCAAAGTGAATCACGCTGGGCATCCTTTGAGTTTCAGAGATTCAATCTGAAAATCCTGCTAAAAAAAACAGTGGCAGTTACTCCTGTTTTCACCCAAATTGGGGACTTAGAGATCGGGATTCACCCCCCAAAAAATTTAAGTTTCTAAAGAAATTCCAATTGTTTTTTTAAAGCAAGATTTTCCGATTGAATCTCCCAGCCAGCCCTGACCACCCCAGCAGCCCCACCCTGATGCCCATGAAACGGTCAGCCCGGATCACAGTCTTCTTCCCCTCTGCTACTGATCCCAAATGCAAAGTGGCACAGGATGCCCTCATCCTAACTGATCATCCCTATAAGCCCACCTCCTCTCTCCCCACCCTCTTGGCACTGCCAAATGCCTGGGGGGACAGTGCCAAGATGCCCCTTGGGCATTGTCAGCTTTCCCTTTGGGCTATACCAGGCTGCCAAACTGGCACTGCTCTGGGGATACATTCCCCTTATTTCAAATCTTCTGGGGAGGCCTCAATAGCCTTCATTCCATTGGAATCAGTGCCTGTTCCATATTGTAAACTCTCCTGGAAGATGAGATGCTAGCAAGCCTGGAGATATCAGTCCCAAGCCCACTAATCGAATGCAAATGTTAATTTAAATATTAAAATCAGCTCTGCACAATTATCAGCACCGAACAGACTACTCTTAAAAAAAAATTTGGAGCGGGAGACACACGAAGGTGAAAGGGCTCCACTGATGTCTCCTGGCCTGTTGTGCTAAAACAGCACAGCGGACGGGGAGAATCATGCCCAGAATTCTTTTGGGAAAATCCTGAGTAATATGTCCAACTGAGTTGAAAATAAAATAGTATGTTGGGAATCCATGTAGCAAAGGAAGCTCCCATGGTAAATCATTTGTTTGTGCTCTATTAGCTATCACTGCCTACAATTTATCTCTGATGTGGAGGTGCCAGCGTTGGACTGGGGTAAACACAGTAAGAGATCTCACAACAGCAGGTTAAAATCCAACAGGTTTATTTGGTAGCAAAACCACTAGCTCTTATCTCAGTATTTTCAGGTTCCAGATTAGTTACAAAAACAAATTCGTTGACCTTGCTTGTGACTGGAATTCTCCCATCCCACTTCAGCGAATAGCAATTTGGCTGAGCACCAAATTCTCCAGTCTCACTGGCAGCAATGGTGAGACGTACAATATTATTTGAGAATTCTGGCCAAGGTTAAAATACAGACTGATTGCATTTTAAAAAGTGCATGGCTATCTACATCAACTGTGATGACACTCAGTAGATAAGGCTATCTACATCAACTGTGATGACACTCAGTAGATAAGGTTACAGATATACCTGGCATTAACTTCCTACTTTATTTATTGTGGCATGAGATAAAATGGAAATAGCAGGCAGGATTTTTCACCCACTCTGTCTGCGTCCCCCACACCCCCACCCCCTGTCCCTGTCCCTGCCCCTGCATCACCCCACAAAGCATGTTTTCTAGTGGCAGAGATGAGTCACCATTGGCAGCCAGTGGGATTGTCCAGTCCTTCTGATTGCTACACCGTTTTGCATAGCTCCCCCTTCCTGTTGCCGGAGAATCTGTTGTGCGGGGTTGCCTTCAATGGAACCAGTAGATCTCACCAACAGGAAGAGTCAGAAAATCTAGCTGACTTAAAGTAGGTTTTCATTGGGCATGTTTCAATTTTGAAGGTGGCTTTTCTTTTTGTATAAATTATAGATTGATAAGTTATTCATGGACTCTTAGTATCAAGCCAATATTCAAAAATAAGTAGTGGCAAAAGTCTTTGAGGGATATTTAATGCATTTAATAAACTAGTATGACGTTTTGTACTGTACTTCACCATTTGTACATTTTTAAAACAAAGGAGTTAGTTGTATTTTTATTATATTTTAGCTCAATTATCATAATAATATTAGACAGGAGTAACAAAATCCTTTATAACAAATGATATATAGTGCAGGATAACAGTGCAAATAACTTACTACTGATAATCTCTGAAATATGAAATTAACAAAATAAAATCACAGAAAATGTACAGCACAGAAGGAGGTCATTCAGCCCATTTTGCTTTTTTCCGTCACTGAAGAGATACTTAGCCTAATTTCACTTCCTGCATTTGTCCTGTATCCCTGCAGGTCACATCTCTTCAAATGGACATTCAAATAATTTTTAAATGTGGTGTTAGTTTTTGCCTCTATCACCCTTTTAAGCAGTGATTGTCATATCCCTAGAACTCTCTGGGTTAAAAAATATTTCCTGATTCCCCTCCTAATCTTTCTACCAATTACTTTATATCCATGCTTCCTGGTTTTTGATCCCTTTTTTAATCTATCTCCAATCAAAGTCTAATTCAAATCTCAACCAGCGAGATATTACATATCCAAGCTGACAAGACAGGCAAGCCTCTTCCTGTCTTGGCTTTGATCTACATGATCCAAGCTGATAGGAGCAGGCGTTGTGTACCCTCCAGTGCTTGATCTCATTTGCACCTTAGCCAAAAGACCGAGATGCCATTTAAAAAAAAAACTGCTTCAGATGAAGTCTCAGTGTAACTGCTTCAAATGAAGCCTCTGACTTCTATCAAGTGCAGGACTGCCAACACTATACTTGATCTTAGCCAAAAGGTGGTTTTTGATCCCTATGCTAAAGTATATTGCCTCTATTTACTCCAACTAGGCCTCTTGTGGTTTTAAAATTTACTTGGATCCTTCTTAACTGCTACTACTTTTACGTTAGTATGCTTTTATAACTTGATTTGCATAACAATATAAGCACATGTATATTGTAAATTTAGAATGTAATTAATATAGTGAAGTATTGATAGTAATTATAATGGAAATTTTATATATATATATATATATACATATCTGGCTGCTAATGGTAAACTCAAATTCCGTAGATATATGAATGGGGCAATTTATTTCATAAACTGTAAGTGAACAGATGCAAAAATCCCAGAGTGGCTGGAGGACCGGAATTGGGTTAAATTGTGCATATCACATTTTCCTACTATGGGAATCCTTTAGAAATTAATTCACTTACAACAATCCTCAGTGAAGTATGAACATCCTTCCAAAGACCCTGCCAGAACTATCAAAAGCATATTATTGATTCAGAAACATTAATTCACGGAAATAATGATTTAGTGAATTAACAAATACAGTTAAATATGATAATTTTATGATGCCAAGTCTTGTTGGAATTCTCTGATTGGCTCATTTACAAAATATGTAATGACAGTATTCTTTAAAGACAACCTAACGATTGTTACAAAATATTTGTTTTCCCACCATCAGGCACATGTGGGGTACCGATCTTGTTTGTGGTGTTTCTTGCGCTTTTGTGTGGTTTCATTAGCTTTTTCAACTTTGTTCATGTTCTTTGGTGGTGTCTGAGTATTGTCTTTGTTTACTCCTTGCTCATTGCATTTAGGATTTTTTGTTACTGGCTCAGAGCAGCGAACACAACGCCTCATTTGAATGTTGCCTTCAAGAGCTGTGAGAAAAACAACATGAAAACGATAGAAAATGTTAGACACCGCTGATGAGTCAGCAAACTTTATTGCTTGAGCAACGTTGACCAGGAAGTTTCCACTTGTCAAATTATTGAGTTAATCTATTGTCTAAGAAGAAGACAGGATGTTTATGTAATACTTTTCATAACATCCAAAAACATTTCATTCAAATATATTGTGAATTGTATCGTAAGAAACAGTCAATTTGCCAACAGCATTGCTCCCTGAACAGCAATGAGATAATGATCAATTTATCTGTTTTAGTGACATTGCTCAAGTCTCTTTTTACTTCATCATGATACAACATGTGAAAACTGGATTATTATAAATCTATACATTAGAGAATCACACATTACAATGAAGCATATTTTAATGCATAATATGAAATTGAAATAATGTTGCAAGAGAAATGCCATAAAACCACAATAGGCTGATACAGTTTATTGTAAATCAGAAAATCTGGCCAATTCATACCTTAGTCTACAAACCAGATATCAATACATAGGCTGTAAAAGGGAGGGACATTTTTATTTTACATTCAGACTTGGGCAAATAAGTAGCAAGAAACATTGATGTCAGGCAATGACCATTACAAGAAAGAATATAGCCATGTCCCTTTGACATTCAGCATTTCAGCATTAGCATTTCTGGATGCCCCACCATCCTAGGGTTTACAATTGATGAGAAACTGAACTGGATCAGCACTATAAATACTGTCGCTGCAAGTAGCAGAACAGAGGTGAGGAAATCTGTGGCAAGTAACTCACCTCCGGTCTCCTCAAAGCCAGTTCAGCATCTACAAGATGCAAGACAGGAGTGCGATGGAATACCCTCATCTTGCCTGGATGAACGTAGTTCCATCTTCACTCAAAAAGCTTAACATCTAGGAGAAATAATTCCACTTGATCGGTTGCCATCCAACACCTTAAACAGTGACAGCAGTGTGTATCATCTAGAAGATGCACTGCAGAAGCTCAATAGCACCTTCCAAACCTGCAACTTCTACAATTTCTAAGGACTAGGGCAGCAAAGGCATGAACATCATCAACAGGGAGTTCTCTTCCAATCCACACCATCTTGACGTGTAACTACTTTGCTGTCACTGGGTCAAAATCCTGGAATTCTTTTCTTAGCAATACTGTGGGTGTATCTACAACAGATGGACTGCAGTAGTACAAGAAAGCAACCCCCAACCACTTTTCAACAGCAACTATAGATGAACAAGAAATACTGATCTTGCCAGTGATGGTTACATCTTATGGAAAAAAAAATTAGACAATAATGTTTTTAAAATAATCTATTATTTAAAAGTTCGTACTTTTGCTTCTAATGCATTTTAAAGCAATAAAACTTCCATAAATTTGAATTAAGGATAATGGGGTTAACTCCTCTGAGGTTCACCATTTCAATCGCTACTTTTGTGATAGGATAGGTTTGACATGTGATGTCTAATTTAATTATCTATTTGATGGCCTCCTGAAATATCAGATGGCAAACAAAACTCAGTGGGAAGGTAGATGTTCGTGTTCTGTAAGCTGTGATGCATGGACATAATTCAACTTTGAGTCAACCTGCTGGTCCACTTTCAAAGCAGGTAGCTGGATCATCTATGCCCAGCGCAGTCACTTGATCCCTATGAAGAAAATCAGCACCAGGGACATCTTGATGACTATCTATATGTGGTTTTCCTATGCTAGTTCATTGAGAACTTGCCAATTAATTTCATCATGAAGACCAAAGAGAATGACCTCCCATTTGAAAAGCATGAAAGTAACAAAATGTTCTCTCACCCACTCTAACTTCAGCAGAAGAGCAGTGGCAACTCTGGCAAAACTTTTTAACGAGCATTTCCATGGTAATGCAATGCATGCTACGGTTACACATGGGAGAAAACATACAGAAATTTTTCTCTCCCCCCTCAACTTAATCAGATAGTTCTTAGTTTAAGACTTTAATAATACAATGCCAAAATGTAACAGAACATTAATTCTATTCACTGATAACATACCATAATTGCTTCATTAGCAACAACCATAACTCCACAATGAAGTTCTGGAAGTTGCAATAGAGTCAAAAGAAAAGAAATGCAAAAATCTTACTTAAGCACTGAATCAGCACTTCTGAACATAATTGAGACTTTTGAGGCTATTGGCCAAAGACATGTGGAACATTGGATATTTGTGATGTGACCAAATGCTGACTGAAACAAATTTACAGCTGCAGTGATGGACAACCTTGGGATCTGTTTTCCATTTTTACTCACTTTAGACAAATCCTTACAACGCAATTTTTGTTTCAAATAATATGGAAAAATATAAAATACAATTCATAACTATATTCTGAGACTAGGCAGACTTCTTTACAAATTAAGGAAAATAAATTACAGACCAGGGCTGAGCTTAAAGAGAGCAGAAGGGAAAATGTGTAATTCAGGAAGTGGCAATCAACAAATGACAAGATTTCCAGTTATCCACAGATTTTTAGAGGAAATGGGGACTGACAGGTATAGGGAGTTCTGCAATTAGTGGCTGTTATGAATCTTTGTTTCAATAAAGTGGGGTTATAAAAGAAGGTATAATGCGTATGATGACTTGTTTGGAACCTTGTTAAAACAAGAGTGGAAAATTCACTAGATAAATAGCCTTGAGATATTTTTAAGATAAAGAGAGATGAAACAAGGTGAGAGATATTGCAGACTAGAAATAGAGAAGGCTGCATTAAGAGATAGGACTTTAAGATTGGTCACAGCAAACATAGAAAACAGAAGCAGGAGTAGGCCGTTTAGCTCTTCAATCTGCTCCATCATTCAACATGATCATGGCTGATCCTCTATCACAACACTATGCATCCAGCACTCTCCCCACACTTCTTGATGCCTTTAAAATCACTTAGATGAAGACACAAAGTAATGTATCTAAATTTGTTCTTGATACAAATCAGGGTGAAAAAGTAATCAACGGAGACTGCAAAGATACAGAGTAAGTGGCAAAAGATGGCAGATGAAGTATATGTGGAGAAGTTTGGCCGTAAGAACAGAAAGGCAGGATACTTTCCGAAAGGTAAAAAACATATAAGTTTTTTTTTGAGAGATTTGGCTGTGCTCTTTAAAGGAATGCAGAAAGTTAGCACATCTTAAACTCTATGAAAACTCATAGCACCAGGAGAAACCTGGACAAGTAAACCTACTGCCGATTATCGCATACCGCATCTCTTCAGCTGATAAATACGTACTTCTCCATGTTAAATACAACTTAGAGAAAGCACAGAGGGTGCAAAGGTTTCAGACGGTACTCTTCATAGGGAACTTTAATATAAAACACCAAGAATATGTTGGTAGCACTGCTGCTTTTCAGGCTGGTTGAGTCTTAAAGGGCACAGGTACTAGACTGAGCAGGTGGAGACTGAACCAAGAAGGAAAAATGTACTTAACTTCATCCTCATCAACTTACTTACCACAGATGTATCTGTCCATGAAGGAGCGAGCGGTAGGGATGACCAGCTATATTGTTCTTTTGGGAGCATAGTTGAATCTTCACATTAAGAATAACTTCCTTGTATTCTGTGACTCTACCACCATGCTCAATGGCATAAATTTTGAACGGATCTAGCATCTCAAAACCAGGTAACCATGGGTCATCAGCAGTAGCAGGATTGTATTCAAACATAATCAGTGACTTCATTGCCCAGCGTATCCCCAATTCTACATTACCACCAAGCCAGGGGATTAACCTTGGTTCAATGAAGACTGCAGGGAGGCATGCCACGAGCAACAGCAGGCCTACCTTAAAATAACCTTCCAATGTGGTGAAACTACAACACAGGACTACATCCATGCCAAACAGCATAAATAGCAAGTGATAGAGCTAAGTAATTGCACAACCAACAGACCCTGCAGTGAACAATTCACCTCTTGACTCCGCAAAGCCTGTCCATAATCTACCAGGCACAAATCAGGAATAGTCTCTCCTTACCTGGATAGGTGCAACTCTAGCAAAATAAACGGCAAATTAAACAGAAATTCCAAAGTATTTTATAAGTATATTAAGGGCAGTGAGTAAACAGGGAAAATGTAGAGACCAAAGTGGTAATATGTGTATGGAACCAAAACATGTAGATGAGTATTACATTAGTATTTTGAAGTTATGTTCAGTATAGAAAAGGACATTTTACATTTAGAAAGCAGAGAGAGGGTCTGTGATATAATTGAACAGATTAGCAATGAGACGGAGGTGGTAGAGACTTAAAATGGGTTTTCCCAGGCCTAGATGAGATGTATGGCAGGCTACTTGTGAGGCAAGAGGGGAGATTGCACAGGCTCATGGCTAATTTTCAGATCCTTTCTGGCTGCAGAAAAGGTGCCATAGTACAGGAGAGCAGCCCATGTGGTAGCATTAAGAAAGGAAATGGCAGGCGGAGGAGGAGGGTGCTGGCGGGAGACAGGTAATTACAGGTCAGTGTCTCTAAAATTAGTGACAGAGAAATAATTGAAAAAAACAGAAAGACAGAATTAATTGCCACTTGGAGAGGCAAACATTATCAAGGGTAGTCAGCAGTTTTGATCTCCACTTTAGGAAGAATTGAAGACGCTACAAGGAATGTTTACTAAATTGGTCCCTGAAAATAAATGAGCGTACTAAATGGTTGAATGATTTAGGCCTATCTTCTCTGAAGCATGGAAGATTGAGAGATGATTCATTGAAATATACAAAAACTGAAGGAGTTTAATAGGATAGATGCTTCAAGATTGTTTCTACTGCTTGGGGAGTGTAAGATATTGCGACACAATCTCAGTATAAGAGAAAGGAGAAATTAATTCATACAAAGTGTTATGACTCTTTGGAATTCTGTAATCCAGAAGATTGAGGCTGCTCCACCAATGAATACCTTTAAGGCTGGGATAAGAAGATCTTTGGTCTCTAAGTGGATCAAGGGATGTATGGAGCAGGCAAGAAAGTAAAGTTGAAGCCTAAGGTTAGGCACAATCATATTGAATGATAGTGCAGACTCAAAGGGGTGTAAGGTCTATTCCTGCTCCTATTCCCTGTTATCCTAATTGCTGCTCTGCAGGGTGCCAGTTTTTCCCACCCTCACCCTCACCCTCACTTTGAATACTGGAACAAATTTGAGAGGATCTTAAAGACTAACATGCAAGCTAGAAGTATAATTTTCAAAGTGTATCCATACCCAATCTTGTTGCTCAGGGGAGATTAAAAACCCAATGCCTTGAATTGTACCATATTTCTGTGGAGCACAGGAGGAACTTTACTCTGACTTTAAATATGCTATACCTAATCTGGAAGATTTATGCATAGAAGGGAAGTGTTCCAAAAAATTACCATACTTCACGTTGCTGAGCTCACAAATAAATTGCATAAAATACTATATAAGAAGTGAATTAGTATTTATCATTCTAATGTTTTTTTTATTGCAGCTTAATAAGGTTAATTCACATGTCATTTCAATTTGTTATCATTTCTGTATTTTTTATAATTGATGAATATTAAATCTAGAAGTCCAACCATTAATGGAATAAGATTGTCCCCTTACCTTTAGGTTTTTTGCAACAACAGAATTTACAACAAAGCACCACTGCAATAATCAGAAGCAGTAAAGCTATGGCTCCACAGAGGTAGATCCACCAAGAAAAAAGCCAGCTGGAATCAATACCTGTAAGATACATACAGAATAAAAACTAATCTTTCATTTTCAGAAGAGTGACAGTACAGGATATATAATAACATGAATTTAAGCTTCCTGCACAAATATAAATACATAATATTCCAACTATTGCTCCTGAGTCATAAACAGTCTGAATCATGATTGTCAAACCCATAAAATTACAACTCATGAGCCTTACAATTAATGAGTGTATGATTTCTGTCTCGTTCTGTTTGGTGTGGGCCAAAACTGTCCATGATTCAATTCAGATTAGCAATAATAGTTTTTTTTTAATTTAAACTATTCAAAAGGAGTGAAAAAATGATATCATTACAGTTGATGGATTTAAGAACATTTACGCTAGATCTTATTTGGGTAAAATTGAAGTCCAAGATCAGTCTTGATCATTTTGAATAGGATCACAGGTTCTACAGATTGTAATGTCTACTCTTGCCCAACTTTACGTGTTTGTGTTTTTAATTGGACTTGTAAATATTTAAAGCTCAAACAGAGAAAATGTTTTGCACAGCACTTGTTTTGGTTTAGATCAAAATAAAACTCACCCAAGCATAAATCAAAAATTAAACATGACCGAGATAAAGCAGCAATAAAAGTCTGATACACCTGGGAAAATGCTTTTACTATAATTTAGCAACAACTTCATAAACTTTTAGGAACACTTTGTAAATATAATGGCAAAGAACACAACAATTTCATTAATAGACCTTTTCCACACACCCGACAAAGGAACAGCGTTTCCAAAAGCTTCTGGGTTTACTATCAAATAAACTTGTTGGACTTTAACTTGGTGTTGTGAGATTTCTTACCGTCCTTTAGAACAGGGACAGGAAAGGTAGGAAAAATGGAAGGCTACTGCCAACAAGAATTCATTCTATTTTCTAAATCCTAAGTTATCTTCTCTAAGTTCCTTTTGTCCTAAAGCCGCTGTCAGCAAAGTATCATTGCTAACTCACTCATATAACTGTGATGTGTGGAAGGCAGATTTCTACATTCATACTAAAACTCATAAAGGATCATCATCCATTAACATTTCTAACAAGTGACTTGGAAACAGCTGATGGCATAGTGTTTCTGAGTTAGTCTCACTAGATAATTTAAGCCTTCATAATTAGAAAAGTAACCCAATGATGGCGTAATGATCCAGAGCTGTAACACCGCCACAGAAGTCGGAGAAAATAAATTCATTTAACTAATTAAATCTAAAATTAATGTGTGTGTGTATCCTGATTATACATGAAGGACATGCAATTAAGTAAGGTTTAAATCAGAATGATTCAATGCATCCTGGAAAGAAAAGAGATAACAAGGGAAAACATTTGAGTAAAAGTAAGCTTCAAAAGTTGTGTAAAATGAAATCACTGAGGTCTGCAGCTGCAGCTTGTCCACTTCACCATCATTAACCAGCTCTGCTGAGTTCACAATTTCTGAAAAATCCCCAGCACTGCACTCATTTCCTTTCTGGCATTATTTTAGTGAAAATATTTCCATCAATTGCAGTGAATATACAATATACAACAATTCACAACTAAATGGGTTTTGTTCCTACCTGCAAATTGAACAGTGTAGTTGACCGAAGTTGGAACATTAAGGGTCGAGTGAGACACCTCACAGATATAAACAGTGCCAGGTGGACCTGCCTGTGGTTCTTCCAAATAACTGGTAACTTTATGCAGTCCCTTAGCATTCTTCTTCATGGATGTCTTAACTCCAACTGTAACTTCTTTACCATCTTTACGCCAAGCAATCGTGTAACTATCAGGATAGAACTCAGACGTTTCACACAAACATATTAGAGAGCCATTCGCAAAAAACGTTGGCGAAATCTTCAGAGGAGATGGGGGAACTATAAAAAAATTAAAAGAAACAAACACATTTCTTAATTTCCAAATAGAACAAAGAACAAAGAATAAAATAGCACGGGAAACAGGCCCATCTGCCCAACGAGCCCATGCCACCACCCCGACGTTCCCACCTCTACCCGCGATCCCTGTCCATGTTTGTAGATCTATGGATTAAAAACCAAATTTGAGACAATTTAGGGAGAATTTATTTTGCCAATTAGCCTAAGAGCACATCTTTGGGATGTGGGAGGAAACTGGAGCACCAAGAGAAAACCCACTCAAGCATGGGGAGAATGCGCAAACTCCCACAGACACAGGCCCAAATCCTGTATCTGCACAGCACAGCGATAGTCACTGAGCTGTCGTGTTGCCTATCAAATGGTCCAGGTCAAGCGTACACTAACGATGTGAAGCACTAGGATACTCTCAAAAAAAAAAGTCCAAGAGCAGCCGTCTCATGACCCATCGCGTGTATGCCCCTCATTAGACAACAAGGTGGACCAAAGCACCTGTGGGATAAAAACAAGTACATCAATATCATCATCTATTTACACACTTCCCAGGGACTCCCAAGGCTCATGATCCCTATTTTAAATCAGTTTTCTATACCCCTCCATTCCCATTCTGTTCATGTGCCCATCTAAGTATTTCTTAAATAACTCCAGAGTACCTGCCTCCACCACTTTACTTGGCAGTGCATTCCATACCCCCATCACCCTCTGTGTGAAAAAACTCCCTCTAGCATCCAAATTATACTTTACCCCCCTCACCCTAAGCCCGTGACCCCTCGTGCTATTTGAGTCCATCCTAGGAAAAAGCTTAACCCTGTTTACTCTATCTATACCCCTCATAATCTTGTACACCTCTATTAGATCTCCTCTAAGTCTACGTCTTTCTAAGGAAAACAGTCCCAATTTGCCTAACCTCTCCTCGTAACTCAGATCTTCCATACCAGGCAGCATCCTGGTAAACCTCCTCTGCACTCTCTCCAGACTCTCCACGTCCTTCTGGTAGTAGGGCGACCAGAACTGGACACAGTATTCCAAATGAGGTCTAACCAATGTTTTATACAACTGCAACATTAAAGGGGTACTCTATACCCCTTCCTATAAAAGCTAACATACTATATGTATGATAGTAGGTATGATTTCTTAGTACATGGCTTTGGGCATCATTTAACAAAATTGAGAATCTACTTCATCTATGAATATTGATTAGTTTAAAGAAACTGCTTCCTAGTTGTTAATTATTTTGTATCTGTTTTGAGACACTGACAGTCAAGTACAATCTGCCACAAGCAAAAAAAAGGGAGAAACTTGGTGTGTTCATGATACATTGTTATCCAATAATGTTGCATACAAAAATGTAGATTATCCAAGTAATCACCGGGTGAATATGTTGTTGTTGGTCCAGTCTCTGACCTGCCCCGAATTAACCAGCCTCATTTTCATGATGGCTCAGCAGAGATAGGTAGTGAAAATTAAACCAAGTCATCTTTCAAATTGCGAATCAACAAACATCTCTGGAAATGTCCATTGAGAACATGCATCCAGGATATAATTGGGCTTAGTTATAATGTTTTGTGAAACTCATCATCCATTAAACTGGATATTTAATCAGGATTGCTGTTCAATTAATAAAGGAATCATAATGCTAAATGAAGTAAATAATTTGTGTACAATGTGACATTTAACTTGTAGAAAATGAATACAGAGCTGCAAGAAAAAGCAGGGGAGTGGAAATTGCTTTTGTAAAGAGCTGACACAGACATGAAGAACTGAATGATATCCTTTTGTGTCATAATAATTTTATGATTGCATTCTGTTGTTATAAACTTAAATTAGCTGAGATATTTCCAAAGAATTGTTTCAACAAGGATAGTAGCCCAATTTCAAAACATGGTGCATGTTGCGACAGGTAACATCCAGTAGAAAACCCAGTATTAGAAGCTACAACACAGAAACAGGTTATACACCCAAACGAGTTTATGCTAATGCTCATATGCCACACTTTCAACCTGCCTTACATCCCTTCATTTTCTTCTTCACGTGTGTATCAACCCCTCCTTAAAAGTTGACAATGCTTGCTTCTTCAAAGGTAGATGTAACTGTTACAAGGCTGTGGAGGAAGAAACTGCTTGCTGTTCTGTATAGCAACATTGTAATTGCATTAATTTGGAGCCATTTTAATTAAGTAATTTACACACTATCCAATAACATAGATTCAGTGGCCATAAGAAATAGGAGCAGGCGACAGGTAGTCCTATTAATGGCAGAGCAAGCAGGAGAGACCAATGTTAACATGATTTCAATTTCCTAGTTCCCTAGGAAAGGATAGGGAACTTTCTAGCCTGTTCCCTATGATCCTTGACTTCCTGTAGTGCATGAATTTGTCTGCCTCAGCCTTGAATATATTCAATGGTGGGATTTTATGGCTTCGCTTGTCCCAAAACCATAAACAGACTTTGCCATGTTCTGCTCTTTGCCCACTCTAATTCCCACGGCAGGCAGGGTAGTAAAATTTCAGCAAATGACAGCTTTCTTGATTCTCTCATGGAGAAATTCCAACAATTGACAACTCTCTTAATAGAAATATGCATCCTCATCTTTGTCTGAAATGGTCAACCTCTGTTAAGGAAACTTTACCTTTAAATCTAAATTCTCCTTTGAAGGGAAATATGTTTCTTGGTAAAAGTTTCTTGTAAAATTCTAAATATATAATTTCCCAATTTCCCAAGAATTTATCAATGACAAGAAATCTTTATGAGTCTGTTTATCTGCAACACAAAGATCAAAGTAATTTTCATTCCCACCAATTGCTTTAGCAAATATTTGAATATTTAAAATGAAACTTAGGCAATTTTCCTGAGCTATTCCCTTTTCATATTTATTTTATCTTTCTGCTTCACATCATTGTATCCAGGGACATGCAATCATAATTAAAATACAAATACTTAAGTTCATGTAAACACTTTCACAAAGTGATGATAAATAACCTTATACGAGATAAAAAGATGGAATTTTAACTTCCACTGCCTAAGTGAGACTGCAGTTGGCTATGCTGCATTTGATCTGGGAGGTGCATCCCTCTTAGATGGAGACACGCAAAGCTAACACTAGGTGCCTAAAATGGTAAGTTTTACATTCTGCAGATTTTTTTAAGAATCACAAAAAAATGCTGTAACGTTACATATTATCAGGAGCTAATGTGCTAATACATTTGCATCTGACCGTGTTGCTTTGTCAGATGAAATGCACATCACTATCAAAATTGAACTTCCATTTACTTAACCTCTTTCACAATGTTCCAAAGCACTTTGCAGCCAACAAACTATACAGCAACCTGGCTGACCACAGAAAGTTCCCATAAACAATAAGATAATTTTTTAAATGACTTTGGTTGAAGTGTACAGTTGACCAGGACACTGCTTGCTCTTCTTCCCTGAAATATTATATTTTCATCCAAGCGGACAATCATGCACTTGGTTACTGTACTATCTGGATTCAAAATCAACAGTGCTGCTACTGAACTACACCCATTAAATAACAATGTCCCAATCTATAATTAAAGCAAAAATATGAAATTACAATAAATTAGTCTAGAACCAAGGAATAAAGATTCTTGATTGAATCAGAAAGGTTTAAAACAAAGGACAGAAAAAACAAATTCATAGGTTAGATTGAGTAGCTATTAAAAAGATGTGAATATGAAGTGACCAACGTTGGCAACTAAATATGATGCTTCATTTTTAGAAGAGATAGGCAAACTGGAAAAGGAGGAAGGGTGACTCTGATAATGAAGGATGAATTGAAGTCAGTGGGAAAATATGGATCTTAGCTCCACCCAAATTGATTCTACCTCTTGATTTTTTTCTGAGCTAAGAACATGAAATGCTCGTCAAACAAGTTGATTATCAGCTTGCAAATTCTTCTGATATGTCTGAAAGTAGACAGTAAAACTGAGTTTCCCAGTTAGTCATACTGTTGAAAGAAACCATTGCAAAACTTTGCCAAGCAAAATCATAGACCAAACCAATGCAAGTCCATGGTCACCACAGCAGATATCTGAAGGAAGAACAGGAGCTAAGATACAATAAGGGGCATAAAATATTGTTGTGAGTTGTTTATAGGCCACCTTCATTTAGATGTAGTGTACAACACATTGCATAAATCAGAAAAGTAGAGGTGTATGTAACAAAGATAATAGTGATGGGAGGAGAAGGGTTTTTAACCTTTATATGTGCTAGGAAAGTTAAATTGCAGTAATGGTGTGGAAAAGAAAGATCATGGAATGTGTAAAAAATAGTTTTATAATGGTGTGCATTCAACCAGGGAGTAGGCTATTTTAGATATAGGTGGCACAGTGGCACCGGCGATCAGCACTGCTGCCTCATAGCACCAGGTACCCAGGTTCGATTCCCAGCTTGGTCACTGTCTCTGTGGAGTTTGCACATTCTCCCCCTGTCTACATGGGTTTCCTCCCACAGTCCAAATGCGCGGGTTAGGTGGATTGGCAGTGCTAAATTGCCCCTTAGTGTCAGGGACTGGCTAGGGTAAATGCATGGGTTTATGGGGATCGGGCCTGAGTAAGATTGCGATCCGTGCAGACTCCTTCTACACTGTAGGATTCTATGATTCTATATAGTATTAGGCAATAAGAAAGGGATAATAAACAAGTTTTTAGCAAAGGGGCCTTAGGGAAAAGATGGTTATTGAATTTGAAAGTTAATTCTGAATCTAGAGTTTTTATTCTTAACATGAAGTATGTATCATAGAATACGTAAAGTGCAGAAAGAGGCCCTTTGGCGCATCAAGTCTCCACTGACTCTCCAATAGAGTATTTTACCCAAGCCCTATCTTGCTAACCCCACATATTTACCCCTTAATCCCCCTAATTTATACATCCTGGAACATTAAGGGGAAATTTATCTTAGCTAATCAACCTAATCTGCACAACATTGTAATATGGGAATGTGGAAGGAAACCAGAACATTTATAGGAAATCCATGCATACACAGAGCAAACATGAAAGTCCACAAAGACAACCAAGCAGGGCTGTGATTGAATCCAGGTCCCTATGTTATGAGGGAGCATTATGTCACCATGGTGCCTATGTAGTTCTGAATAAGTTGGGAAACTACATTTAAAATTATGACAGTGGGCAAGCAATGTCTTATATTTCAGGGTTAAAACATGAGTTGCAACAACTATGAATTCCTTTAAGGTGCAAAAATCCAGAGAAAAAGTGCACCAACTCTGGTGGACAACAAAAGTTAGAGATAATAAAGGATCAAAGGAAGAAACGTACAACGTTGTAAATGAGCAGAAAGCCCGAGAATGGGAAGTGTATTAGAATTCAGAAAAGAAGGGCCAAATAAAGGAAAGAAACTATTAAATTTATTTAAAAAGATTGTAAATTCTTCTATTACTTTGCAAATGGAATGTGATTAGTGAAAGTAAATTTGGGCCCATAAAAGACAGAGAAAAGTGAAATTATAATGTAGAATATGGAAATGACAGGGACATTAAACAGATATTTTGGATCTATTTTCACAGTAGGAAACAGAAAAAAATTTTGTAAATAATGGGCAAACAAATATTTTGCAAAACGTGGAATTTGAAAATCAATATAAATAAAAAAAAACTGGGGACATTAATGGGACAAAATAGCTACAAATCCCTTCCAGCCTGAAAAACTACATCCAAACTACATCCTTGGTTTTAAATGGGCTATGATGTAGAGATGCCGGCGTTGGACTGGGGTAAATTCAGTAAGAGTCTGGCAATACCAATTTTAAATCCAACAATTTATTTTATAGTAAATCTGCTAGCTTTCGGCCTTTGTAGCCTTCGTCAGGCGAATGAGGTGTTCTGGTCTCCAAAAACACATATATCAGCACAGACAGTTTACAGATTGCTGATTAGAATGCAAATCCCCACACCTAACCTGCTATTCAAGTCTTAAAGTGGCTCACAGCACAGGTTTGAGGGATGTGTATTGTCTCCAGACAGCGCAGTAAGTGAGGTTTTTTGCTAACCCAGGCAAGTCATGGGGGTTACAGATTGTGTGACATGAAGCCAAGATCCCTGTTAAGACCATCTTCATGTGTGCGGAACATGATTCCGCACACGAGGATGGTCTTAACAGGCATCTTGGCTTCATGTCACACTATCTGTAACCCCCATGACTTGCCTGGGTTAGCAAAAAACCTCACTTACTGCGCTGTCTGGAGACAATACACATCCATCTAACCTGTGCTGTTAGCCACTTTAAGACTTGAATGGCAGGTTAGGTGTATGGATTCGCATTCTAATTAGCAATCTGTAAACTGTCTGTGCTGATATATGTGCTTTTGGAGACCAGAACACCTCATTTGCCTGACAAAGGCTACAAAGGCCGAGAGCTAGCAGATTTACTATCAAATAAATCGGTTGGATTTAAAATTGATGTTGTCAGACTCTTACTGAGTTTAAATGAGCTAGCCACTGATAATTAATGCATTTTTGATTTTCCAGAATTCTTTATATTTTAAAACATTTCCTTAGGATTGGAAAGTAGCATACATAAACTCTGCTATTTAATAAATGAGGAAAAGGTAAAACTGGAAAATTTGAGCCAACTATTCTAACAATGGTAGGCAGAATAGAGAATCTGTTCTTGGGAGCATGGTAACAGAGCATTAGAAAATTATAATATGCTTAAGCAGAGTTAACATGGATTTATGTAAGAAAAACAGAAAATGGTGGAAAATGTCAGCAGGTATGATAGTGCTGGTGGAGAGAGAATAGAGCCAACATTTGAAGTCAGGATGACCCTTCGTCAGAGCTGAAAAGAAAGAAAATCAAACAAAATTTATACTCTGAGAGTGAGGAGGGGTTTGGGGAGCTGTTATTGAGAGGAATGGCAAAGGCCAAGGGTATGTAAATAGTGATGATGAAGGCTGAGAATGATGTTAGGAGCATCCATTAAAAGATTAGAATGTGTAAATGCAGGACAAAGATGCAGAGTGTCAAAGGAAAACCTGAAAAATGTGGCAGTTGGCTGTAGTGGATTGGATGGCCAAACAACCTATTTTCCTATTATATTATTTTCCCCTATGGAAATCCTATGCTATAAATAACATATTTTTAGTAAAATGGAGCATTGATTAAACAATAGCTTGGTCCTGAGGTCTCAATTGTTGGGTTGAAGCTGAAACTAGACTCCTTACAGCGCAGAAAGAGATCATTTGGCCTATCAAACCTGCACCAATGACAATCTCACGCAGGTCCTATCCCTTAACCCCATATACCCTAGATACCAAGAGGGAATTTAGCATGGTCAATCACCTAACATCTTTGGAATGAAGGAGGAAACCAAAACATCCAGCGGAAATCCACAGAGACAAAGGGAGAACATGCAAACTCCACAAACAGTGACCTGAGATTGGCATGGAATCCAGATTCCTGATGCTCTGAGGCAGCTTTGTGCCACCTTATCCATTTCAAACCTTGCCATAAATTCTTGCCAAGAGGAATTGTTTCTCAAAGGGTGGTGAATTTGTGGAATGCACTACCCAGAGTGTGGTGAATTTGGAGACATTGAGTAAATTTAACAGACTTTTAATTAGTAAGGGTTTGAAGGGCTATATTGAACAGGCGAGAAGGTGGAGTTGAGGCAGGGAAAAAAATCAGCTATGATCCTTTTTAAAAGGGGGGCTGATTAGAGGGACCAGTCGCCTCCTCCTGTTCCTAGTTTTTAGCAAAAACAGGAATGCTGAAGAATACGACTGGATAAAAATGGTTACACTCTTTGCATTTACAATAATAGGTGTGTGGAAGGGCAGTCGAACTTTCGGCCATGAGACTATTTTTATTCTATAACCAACGTCCCAATTTCAATTGAGAGTGAGAAATTATTACTGTTAGCCAAGTTAATAAATTGCAGGGCGTAGTTTGTGCCACAAATTAAATCCCAAATATAATCCTGGTTCAAAGAATGATTAAAGAATGATTCGTCTCGGAATCAAACCTTTTATTTTCTTCCTCAAATATTGCTTCCAGCACATCATAGTTTCGGACGCCAAACGCGAAGTAAATGGTCGGGTTGAACTCACTGAATTAATAATTAACAACTTGAGAAGGACATACATTTGACACGATACTGAATAAATCTTAGCATTTAACAATTAAACGTTCTAAGTTAAATATTATTATTAATTTTCAGGGACAGAAAAAGTTTGTTATGTCGATTTTCGATCAATTTACTGGGAGTTTCAACTTAGACCAAAGGAACACAAACTAGATAGGGGGGCTCAAATGCGAGAGGAATTTTTCTCGTGCGAAATTCGGTGATTTTAATTCGGAAATTTAACTGTGATTCTTTATATATAGCCCTTGAGTTTCAAACAGAATGATCAGTTAATTCAGGGTTTGGACAACTGGTGAGTTGCAGTTTGTTTTAATAATTCGGAACAATAAGGGTGCTAAGGTACTAAACGGGCGATATCAATTGGGAATAAAACTTGCGAGAAATATGATATTAACCATTTATTCCTGTGACGTACCTCTGACTACACAAAGTAATTTAATTTTGCAATAATGTGTAAAATGAATGATGTTGGGTAGAGCGGATTTTATAACATAATCAAAATATTTTTAAACACATTCAACAAAGACAAAATATGCTCAAGAATCGATCAGTAACTCAGCTGAATACAATCCGGTTCGCTCTACCTCCAGAAACTTTTTGATCCTACTGGATCCAACTTTGGAAAAATCTACTGTTTGGATAACTGGAACAAACTGGCTTTGAAAAATAACCACTTCGCTCCAGATACCCATTGAGAGAAGATTTCCACTGGTGTCTAATGCCGATCTTGCGAGACAAATCCTATCAGACAAATCCTACTATTCTCCCTGCCGTGAACAAGAATTTTCGTGTTATTCAAACCTGTTTTCATTCAGTTCCGCTGACAATGCCTCCAAATTATCCTGGTCAAAAAGACGGGACATCTCAGTAAACTTCCAAAACAGAGCTATATTCCATTTAATTCTGTTTCATCACAGACACTGCCAGACTTTCTGAATATTTTAAATATTCTTATTTTATTTTTGAAAGATTTCAACTCACACTTTTGGCCGAGGTTTACGTTTCTGTGTTGACAATTCTGCGATTTTCATTTCATAAAAGGGGGTAACAAACAGCGAAAAGGTTTAACACACATTTAAACCAATGGATTTCGTTCTAAACATAAACCATTCAAGACCGGAGGATAAATTAGCGATATCATTGGATAAGAGGTGATCGCTTATTGCCAACGCTTGTTACATTTCGCATCTTGCAACTATTAGGGGAAATTGTGAAATGTATATTTTAAATGAATGTTATTTTCTGCAGCAAATTATTTCGAAATAGCAGTTAAAGCGAGAGCGCAATACACAAATGCCGAGGTGGGATCTGAATTGTGCAATAATCGGCATTCGGTTTTCTGTGCTGAACTTTCACCAACAAAAGCTCCGACCTTCCGGGGCCGTATCTCTAATTCTGTCAGCTTCTAATCGCAGACGCAATGGTCGTTTGTGAATGTGCCATAATGAAGGGTGGCAAATTAACATTGATTAGCTGTATCCATCCCGGCCGTTTTCTCAAGCCATACCTCTGCCCTACATCACTGGCCCCGATTGTTATTATTGTAAATTTAACTTGTGTTTTCCACAATCGCTGTGAAGAATCACTCACCGGTTACATCCAGCCGTATGCCAGTTCCATTTCCATTATGTTCACCCTGCACTCTACAATAATAAACTCCGGCGTCCTCAAAACGCACCTTGGCAATGCGCAGAATGGCGCTTGCTTTGGTCTCAACCATGAAACTTCTCCTGGAATCTTGCTGCGGTTTTAAGAATTCTCGTTCGCCATCTCTCCACCAGTACACTGCGATCTTATGAACATCCCTGAACAGTGGGAATACGCAGTGAAAAGTCACTGTCTGTCCCGCGACCGCATTTGTCACATCAAGCATTTGCTGTATTTTGCCGCCAACTTCTATTACAAAAAAAACAAAAAAAATTACTTATGAGAGGGAGAGGGTGAGTGGAATATTTCTAGCAGAAAAGGGGCCGACAATAAACTTTTATCATTGAATTCCAAATATCTTCTTCACTGAAAATAGGGCGGCCAGAGGAACTCCAGAAGGTACAATAGAAAATTACCCCAACCCTAAATTGCAATGTAATTTACATATTTTCTGATGATTTTAGTCAGCTTATCCGATATCGGTATTATACTGAAGACACATACCTGTGAGACAAAAGGCCAGGATCAGGACGGGTTGAAATGAGATTCTTCCAGGCATACTGACATTTGGAGCTGAAAAGCGGCTAGGAACCGGAGCCTCGGCCAGATGGGGAGGGGGCGGGGTGGTAGATGGGGGAGGAAAGTAACTTTTGTTTCCAGTTAACACAATGTGCAATATCAGACTTGCAATCTTGCGGTTATTATGTTGGGTGTACTCGGTGTTTAGGTCTGAAGACCACGCTGTGAGCTAAAAGCATAAATTGCGCTGGTGCAACTCAAACGAAGCTTTGAAAATATTTAATCTGAAGCTAAAATCAAAGGTTACGTCATCCGAGACAAGAAATGCGGATGTTGGCCTGAGAATCGAGAAGTTGAATGAAATGTGTTGTCCATTCGGTATCCTCTCTTGAGGTTCGTCTTCCGCTCCATCTGGCCATCAACATGACAGGGCGGGTAAGTTGTTGGAAGGTATTTTGAGAGATAGGATCTATAAGAATTTAGAAATACAAAGACTGATTAGGGGCAGTCAGCATGGCTTTCTGAATGGAAAATCATGTCTCACAAATTTGGTTGAGTTTTTTGAACGGATAACCAAGAAGGGAGAGGAGGGCAGTGCAATTGGTGTCCACATAGACTTTAACAAGGTCTTTGACAAGGTACCACATGATAGTTTGTCATAAGGTTAAATCTCACAGGATCCAGAGTGAGGTATCTAAATGCATACAAAATTGGCTTCTTGACAGAAACCAGAAGGTGGTTGTAGAGGGTTGTTTTTGCAAACTGGAGACCTATGACCAGCGGTGTCCCTCAGGGGTCAGCGTTGGTCCACTGTTATTTGTCATTTATATTAATGATTTGGATTAGAATATCGGAGGGTATGGTTAGTAGGTTTGCAGAAGACACTAAAATTTGGCTAGTGGACAGTGAAGGAAGTTATCTCCAATTGCAACAAGACCTTATCAATTGTGCCAGTGGGCTGACAAATAGCAGATGAAGTTTAATTTAGACAAGTGTGAAATGATGCATTTTGGTACACTGAATTAAGGGTAGGACTTATTCAGTTAATGGTACGGCATTGGAGAGAGTTACAGAACAAAGATCTAGGGGTGCACGTTCATAGCTCCTTGAAAGTGGAGTCACAGATGGACAGAATAGTAAAGAAGGCATTTGGCATGGTTCATTCAGAGCATTGAATACAGGAGTTGGGATGTCTTGCTGAAGTTGTACAAGACATTGGTAAGGCCACATTTGGAATACTGTGTGCTGTTCTGGTCACCCTATTATAGAAAGGATATTATTAAACTAGAAAGTGCAGAAAAGACTTAATAGGATGTTACTGGGATTTGATGATTTGAATTAAAAGGAGAGGCTTGATAAACTGGGACTTATTTCTCTGGAGCATAGGAGGGCCAACTTGTCTACGCTGCCTTTTTTTAAAAAAGCCCTAAGTTAATCCCAGTTGCCCACATTTGATTCATATCCCTCAATATAAATCTTATCCATAGAAGTCTATAAAATAAAGAGGGGCACAAGTCAGCTAGAATAGTCAATATCTTTTCGGAAAGATTGGGGAGTCTAAAACTAGAGGGCATAGGTTTGAGAGGGGAGAGATACAAAAGTGCCCAGAGCTGCAATTATTTCACAGGGAGGGTGGTGTCTGGAACAAGCTGCCAGAGACAATAGTAGAGGCAGGTACAATTTTGTTTTTTAAAAAGCTATTAGATAGTTACATGGATAAGATGGGTATAGCGGGATATGGGGCAAATGTGGGCAATTAGGATTAGCTTAGGAGTTTAAAAAAGAGCAACATGAATAAGTTGGATCAAAGGGCCCGTTTCCATGCTGTAAATTTCTATGACTCTATGATCATACACACAAACTTGGCTGCTACATTCACAGCTCCATACAAGCTAAATGGAAAAGAGGCCCCTACACGCATCTCACTTCCTTAATAACTCTGGAACTCACCCTGCAAGTATTCCTAAGATGCAGGGGTTAATCATGAATGAGGCAGGAGTACATCAACCATGCCCCAACCCCATTGCAAGCCAAATGCATTTCATTTGTTCATTTAAAGATTCCCCCAATAGAGGTATTTCAGGGAGAGGAATTCTCAGATTTATCTATAATCTTACTATATTAATGGGTTTAGTGTCTTGGCCATGACAACTTAGAAGCAGGTCCTTCAGCACAGAAGTAGCTAACAGAGTCCGATTGCCCTCTGTTCCCCTCCTATTAAACTGAAAGGCATGAGCTCATTTCTCACATGACTTTCCTGCTTGGTAAGAGGTCTGACAACAACAATTTTAAATCCAACCGATTTATTTGATAGTAAACTGGCAAGCTTTCGACACCATTTCCTCCTTGGGCCAAGTTAGAGAAATGCAGTGCAGCCATTCAGGGATCCTGTCAGTCTGGGGCATGGAAAGGAGGCACTCAGCCTTCTCAAGAGCCCCAGACAATTCAATGTTCACTGTTTGATAAATGAACAAAAATAATTTGTATTACATAGCATGTCAATTAGTAATCAGAAAAGCTGGGAAGTAATTCTATTGGAAATGGGTTGGAAGGGAAACCTCGGCAAGAAAAGAGGAGATCTATAATAAAATTCATCAGAATTATAAATGCCTGTTATAGGGAGGAAGTTCATAGGTTAAAAAGTCTGCATACCCGGTTACTGGGAACAGCTGAAAAATAAGAGGTGAAATAGAAGAATAAACATTAAGCTCATTTTTCATTTTCAGCGTTCACTGATTCCTGTGCCACCCACTCTCCCTCCAATTTTCAAACAATTGCAGTTGAATGCTACTTTAGGGCTAGTGTTGGAGTTGATTAGTGTGAATATGTTAGGAGAGAATGTCAGAAGACAAACCATAATCTCCTTTCATTTTTATCTTCTCAATTTACTAGCCTTCCTTATCCAAGATAATTCATGGCCATTCTCCATCTGAGCAGAAACTAAATGGGAAAACTCAAACCTATGTAAAGATTACTGTTAAGGTGAAGCTAGATAATTATGAGGGAAGAAGAAAAAGGAGGATCTGGTAATGGGGTGCTGGTGAGATGGATGAAGTTGAGAAGGAGATTCACATGTGCAACACAATAGATCTATTGGACAAAATGGCATGTTCCTGTGGTGTAAATTCTATGATGTAAAGATGCTGGCATTGGACTGGGGTGGTAAGAACTCAGCAAGAATTTAGCAACACCAATTTTAAATCCAACCGATTTATTTGATAATAAATCTGCGAGCTTTCAACACTATGTGTCTTCGTCAGGCAAATGCAGTGTTCTGGTCTGCAATAGCACACAGCAGCACAGACAGTCAGAGATTGCTGATTAGAATGCGAATCCCCACATCCAACCTGCCACTCAAGTGTTGAAGTGGCTAACAATTTGTGTGAAGGGAATCCTGAGCATTGGTTAGAGAATTGTGTATTTTCTCCAGACAGTACAGTAAGCGAGGTTCGCTGCCAACCCAAGCAAGTTACTGGGGCCACAGACAGCGTGTCATGAAGCCAAGATCCCTATCAAGACTGTCCTCATGTGCGCGGAACCCGGCCACCAGTCTCCGCCCAGCGACTCCGCGCTGCCACGTGTCACGAAGGCCCCCCCGAAGAACATCCACCCACAGGTCGGAGGCCGAATGCTCACGACCGCCAAAGCGCCCGCCCACAGGAAGGGAACTGTTTTGCCTGGTGACCACCGAGCGATGCCCACCCACCTGCTGCCGCAGCGCCCACATGGCCCCCCCAATGCACCACGCCCTGGGACATCCCCTCCCGCAACACATTAGGCAGACAACGCTGGCCGAGCTGCAAGAGCATGCACCGTGCACCCGGCGAATGGCATCCCCACGCCTGACGACGCCGTCCACGTTTATGATCCAGCATGTCCCACAGAGGCCGCCGCGGCAGGGCCGCGCAGCACCGTGGCCACCGCTCTCCCGAAGGCCGGGCAGTCCGCCGTGAACAACGATCTGCCTGAGGTTGCGCGGCCGCCCAAAAGCAAGAAGTGAGGGGGTGGGGATGGCCCCAGCGAGACGCCCACCGTCATCAACAACATGTTGAAGACTCCGGAGAAGATCTCGCAGCCTCTCCGCTCCGGGGAAGTTCTGGACAACAAAGGGCACTCTGTCCACCACGTCCCGCGTTCGTCCTCCGAGGAGGTCAGCGCTGTTTATCGTTGTGGCACGTCGGAACCGTCGATCGACGAGCCGAGCGTCACACCCTGCTCCCACGAGGGCATCCCCCAGCGTCCGGAGGCATCCGCCACGATCCTCCCCACCCGAGCAAATTCTGTGCACACGGAGGGCCTGTCCACAGGGAACGGCTCCCCCAAAAACCGTGTTTTCTCGGTGTGCACAGAGTTTGCTCGGGTGGGGGGGGATCATGGCGGACGCCTCTGGACACAGGGGGATGCCCTCATGGGAGCAGGGTGTGGCGCTCGGCTTGTCGATCGACGGTTCCGACATGCCACAATGATAAACAGCGCTGACCTCCTCGGAGGACGAACGCACGACGCGGTGGACGGAGTGCCCTTTGTTGTCCAGTACTTCCCCGGAGCGGAGAGGCTGCGACATCTTCTCCGGAGTCTTCAACATGTCGTTGATGACAGTGGGCGTCTCGCTGGGGCCATCCCCATCACCCATCTTGCTTTTGGGAGGCCGCGCAACCTCGGGCAGATCGTTGTTCACGGCGGACTGCCCGGCCTTCGGGAGAGCGGTGGCCACGGTGCCGCGCGGCCCTGCCACGGCGGCCTCTGCGGGACATGCCGGATCATGGACGTGGACGGCGTCGTCAGGCATGGGGATGCCATTCGCCAGGTGCACGGTGCATGCTCTTGCAGCTTGGCCGGCGTTGTCTGCCTAATGTGTTGCGGGAGGGGATGTCCTGGGGCGTGGTGCATTGGGGGGGCCGTGCGGGCGCTGCGGCGGCGGGTGGGTGGGCATCGCTCGGCAGTCACCGGGCAAAACGGTTCCCTTCCTGTGGGCGGGCTCTTCGGCAGTCGTGGGCATTCGGCCTCCGACCTGTGGGTGGATGTTCTTCAGGGGAGGCCTTCGTGACACGTGGCAGCGCGGAGTCGCTGGGCGGAGACTGGTGGCCGGGTTCCGCGCACATGAGGACGGTCTTGATAGGGATCTTGGCTTCATGACACGCTGTCTGTGGCCCCCGTAACTTGCTTGGGTTGGCAGCGAACCTCGCTTACTGTACTGTCTGGAGAAAATACACAATTCTCTAACCAATGCTCAGGATTCCCTTCACACAAATTGTTAGCCACTTCAACACTTGAGTGGCAGGTTGGATGTGGGGATTCGCATTCTAATCAGCAATCTCTGACTGTCTGTGCTGCTGTGTGCTATTGCAGACCAGAACACTGCATTTGCCTGACAAAGACACAGAGTGTTGAAAGCTCGCAGATTTACTATCAAATAAATCGGTTGGATTTAAAATTGCTGTTGCTAAATTCTTACTGTGTAAATTCTATGTCATACTAGGGTAGAGCAAACTGTGAGAGGGAGTTAGATACTCGGTACTTGGAATGGTCAATTCTCTCCAGGTAGCATTGTCTTTAGTGCACAGTTGGCACCATCAGAGTCTATCATAATAAGACATATTGCTAACTAAGCAATGTCAACTCCAATGTTTCTTATCAGATCAAAAGAAAACAATGCACCAAAAAAATGAGAGAAATAGATGTAAATATGAGCAGGGCAACTCATGGGGGAAAAAAAAAATCCCTGAAATTCCTCCCCCTTCCATGCTCCAGGGGATAATAAGAAACACGAAGTACATTACCCAGCATGGGTGATATATCACAGTCTCTCAGCATAGTTCCAATTCAAAGCAGAGAGATTTTTTCATTAAAATTAAAATAAAAAGGAGGAAATTAGGTACATAATAAGAATGGCCTTTAACCTTTAAGTACCCTATTTGATTTATGTAAGGTGATGGGGTCATTCTAATACCATTTTAAAGATAAAGATAGCTTGTAAAATTAATTTCTGCAATCATAATACAACTCTGAGTTCAAAGCACAATGCGCTGCCAAGTAAAGTGGTGGAGGCAGGAACTCTGGAGTTATTTAAGAAATATTTATATGGGCACATGAACAGAATGGGAATGGAGGAGTATAGAAAACTGATTTAAAATAGGGATCATGAGCCTTGGGAATCCCTAGGAAGTGTGTAAATAGATGATGATATTGATGTACTTGTTTTTATCTACAGGTGCTTTGGTCCACCTTGTTGTCTAACAAGGGGTGTACATGCGATGAGTCGTGAGAGGGCTGCTCTTGGATTTTTTGAGAGTATCCTAGTGCTTCACGTCATTAGTGTACGCTTGACCTGGACCATTTAATGGGCAACACGACAGTTCAGGGACTATCGCTATGCTGTACAGATATATGGATTCGGGCCTGTGTCTGTGGGAGTTTGCGCATTCTCCCCGTGCTTGTGTGGGTTTTCTCCGGGTGCTCCAGTTTCCTCCCATTTCCCAAAAATGTGCTCTTAGGCTAATTGGCAAAATAAATTCTCCTTAAATTGTCTCAAATTTGGTTTTTAATCCATAGATCTACAGATATAGACAACAATCACGGGTAGAGGTGGGAACATCGGGGTGGCGGCGCAGGCTCGTTGGGCCAAAGGGCCTGTTTCCCGTGCTGTTTTGTTCTTTGTACCCCACCATTGTTTAGATACACTAAGAGAATAAAATAGTGCTCTTAGAAAAAGAAATATTGTTCACAAGTCAGATACAGAAAGTTGAATGATTTGGTCTATCTTGACTTAACATCCAAAAAGGCACTACCATCCTCCAATCAAATCAACCAACTGATTCTGAAATTAATCTAAGACTTCCGCCTATATTAGTTATACCATTCTTTGTGACTTTTTTTAAAGTGCATGTTAATGCAGATTTATCATCCAAAAGACATAACAAAGCACCTTATATGAATTACTTTTTGAAGTTTATTTACAATTGTTATGCAGGCAAACATGGCAATCAAGATATATTCCGCAAGGTCCTACAAATCGTAATTAGATGACCAGATAACCTGTTATAGGTCGTTTTAATTGGTTGAGGGATAAATATTAGCAAAGACACAGGGAGAACCCTCACCTCCACCCCCCCTCCAATCACTTTTTAACATTTTAAATTTTGCAACAAAATTCCTTATGTCTACCTGAATAGGTAGCTGGAGTCTCGTTTTAGCAACACATCCAATAGTCTGTAGCTGCAAAATTCCACTCTAAAACATCTGTTTTTGTAGTACAACTCGTGCCATTTTAATTATACCTCATGTTTATTCCCAGTGCAACCCATGTCAGACACCATTTTGGTGATACGATCACTAGGCTTTCAAGGTGATATGGTGTTACAGTGGTTAGCACTGCTGCCTCTTAGTGTCAGGGACCCAGTTCGATTCCTAGCTTGTGTTTGAAGTCTGCATGCTCTCTTCATGTCTGTGTGCATTTCCTCCAGGTGCTCTGGTTTCTTCCCACAGTCTGAAAGAGGCGTTGATCTGGAGAACTGGCCATGCTAAATTCTCCCTCAGTATAACCAAACAGGCGTCAAAGTGGTGAATAGAGAACTTCCATAATAACTTCATTGCAGTGTTAATGGAAGCCTATTTATGACATTAATAAATAACCTTTAAACTTATCAAGCACCTGAAGCAGCATCCACAGATCTTAACTTCAATCGATGTGTATAATTTTTGTCAAAGGTCTATATAGGTCTATTTTTACAATACAATTGAACACATATTTAGCAACAGAAAGGACCCCCTACCAGAACTCAATGATTTTCAGGTTAGTTTTTGATCAATTTCTTCAGATTGTTACTGACTCGATGGTGTGTTTGGGTAATTTGTACTGTTACTTAAAGTTGGCGAAGTCTGTAGAAGACATTGATTCTCACTTCAATTGTTCTTTTCAGATCACTTGCTTCCAACATGACAAGGAAAATCAGCAGATATTACAGATGACAAGCTGCTTAAACAAACAGATTGAATAGAAGGGATAAATATGGAGTTTTCAGGGAATATATCTTTTCCCTCAACCTTTTGTGAAGGAAGTGCTCACAGGAATACATTGCTTCATGCAAGTAGATCCGAAATCTCAAAATGAGTGATGAAAGTATTACTACTGGCTATGAAGGTGATCTCAGCCATGAATATCACGAATCCAAATCATTTCAAGCTAGTGCAAGTGATAGCTTTAACAGCTGCCCAGGTATATCCTGCACACAAGAAATAGGACTACCAAAACTGGACTCAAAGGGAATTGGGGAAAAGCCTTTACTGATTGGAGTCATACCTGGCACAAAGGAAAATGGTTGTGGTAGTTGGAGACCAATTATCTCAGCACCAGGGCATCACTTCAAGAGTTCCTCAGGAAAGTGTCCTAGATCCAACCATCTTTAGCTGCATCATTAATGACCTTTCTTACATCATCAAGTCAGAATTGGGGATGTTTGCAGATAACTGCACAAAGTTCTTCATTCGCGATTCCTGAGCGATCCATGTCCAAATGCAGCAAGATCTAACAATATCCAGGTTTGGGGCTGACAAGTGGCAGGTAACATTCATGCCACACAGTGCCAGGCAATGACTATCTCCAACAAGAGAGGATCTAATGCCCCTTGACATTCAATGGCATTCCTCCCACTATCGACATCCTGAGGGTTAGCATTGACTAGAAACTGAACTGGCTGTATAAATATTTGGGTACCAAAGCAGGTCACAGGCTTGGAATTCTGACTCTCCACAGCCTGTACAACATCTACAAGGTACAAGTCAGGAATGTAATGTAATTCTCTCCACTTGCTTGGATGACTGCAATTCCAACAACATACATGAAACTTGACATATCCAAGACAAAGCAGCTTGTTTTAAAGCTACTCTTTCCACAAACATTCATTTCCTGTACCACAGCAAAAAGAAGCAGCTGTGTGTATCATCTACAATATGTATGGCAGGAACTCACCAAGTTTCCTTAGGTAACACCTTCGAAACCCACAACTACTACCATCTAGAAGGACAAGAGCAGCAGAAAACATGGGCACACCACCACCTGGAGCTTTCCCTCCAAATCACTCACCATCTTGACTTGGAAACATATCGCTGTTCCTTCATTGTCACTGGGTAAAAATCCACTCCCTCCCTAACAGCACTGTGGGTGTACCTACACCTCAGGGACTGTAGTAGTTCAAGAAGGCAGCTCATCACCACCTTCCCAAAGACAACTCAGGGTGGGCAATAAATGCTAGTCTGACCAGTAATGTCTACATCCCATAAATGAATAAACAAAAGACATGCATTCTGGGACAGGCAAATTATTTTTTCTACAATATGGTTTGATGCGGATAACAAGATTACAAATTAAACACATTAGTGTATTGCTACAAAAGTTGTAAAAGGCAGTAGTCTACTATCAAATTCAGCCTGTGAAATGCTTGATATTTAGAGGGTACCTCTATGAGAAACTTATAGCATGCACAATAAAGAGACAAACAAAATTAAAGGTTTGATTCACAATTATTACAAAGATGTTTTTAATTCAATAACTAAAACTGTTCCAAAAATATTTTAATTAGTATTATCATACACTTTATGGCAATTGCAAATTTAACATTAAGCTCTCACTAACTAAATAAGTCTTTCTTCAAATGTATAAACATCTGGCACAGCCAAAAGCAGCCCAGGTGAAATGCAATGAGGATCTAACTGCCACCACCATATATCTGATCTTAAAAGATGCACATACCACATAAGCCTCATTGTCAGCAAGAACACATCATTCAACATTTTGATGTTTCATCTCATATCAGATATTACACAAAGCAGATGTGCCATCACTCATTATACACAAACGAAAAGTCCCAGAACCCTTTTCTCTCTTGTGTATTCTTACGCTGACTGATGCTTCGCTGGTTAATGTGTTTCACAAACTTCAGTGTTTCTTTATCTCGGTAGATCAAGGCCAAGGAGTTGTCTTCTGGACAAAGAGTAAGTAACTGAAATAAAATACAAGCCATTAAAATGTTTTCATTATAGTGAATTAATCACTTTGCTTCTTCATTCTAAACCCCTATTACACTTTATCTTTGGTTATTATGGATGGCACGTGATATCTCAAAAGCCTCGGGCCTTTAGCTTAGTGAGGTGTCTTGGATGATTTACGATCCATATTTTAAGTCTTTTCTCATACTGGAGTATGAAACTTTTATTTAGTTTCTCCCAAGGATGACATGGCTCCATTTTCAGTGAGTATGCTAAATCTAGGAATTCAATGTATGGAATATTTTAGAATCTTCCTACACTACTGCAGACACCAATTAAGGACTTGGTGCCTTTAAATGCACTACACTACTACCCCGAAAGATGATTGCATCATTAATATGTAAAGCTTTTCCTTTCAGAGTCTTCATGCTAATCCAAATTCTCCACTTAGGAAGAATGGGTTTGGTGCAAGTGGTCACTGTTAGTGCTAGTGCTGCCTGACAGTCTCCAACTCAAATGGAGAAACTCTTAGTTTTAGTCTAACAGTATGCGTGACACCAAAGCTACACATGGGTTTGCTTTTGGAATGCCTGCTGTTATTGAACAAGACACTACCAGGCATTTCTGAACATAAAATTCATAATGTTTTGACTTAAAGTAAGTGATATTGCATTGGATTACCAAGTTGCTTGAGATTATTAATTTCCTTTCAATTACAAACTAATACATGAGAAAGACATTAAAAGAACACATGGATTTTAAATTTCATGCTTTTGGGCCTCCACGTCACCAGGTTAGCATTTGACTGTATTTTAAATGTTCCAAAATCTTCAGGACTATTGTATGAATTTAAATATTAATAATTTTTGATCAAGACTTTTTCTTTCAACCTGCTTTAAATGTGGTATTTCCTAATTTAAATTTACGTTGTTCAATCCTATTGTCCTGACTTACTTTCAACTGGTCTCTTTATCATTTTACACTTTAAATATCTTCATCAAGTTTACTGCTTGAAGTTATTACCTGAATTAGAGGTACCCCAGGCAGACACATGATTGCAATACTTAGGGATGCTGCATCATGAGTCCAACAATCTTTGCAGCTGGACGTAAAAGATCACATTGCACGACTTTGAAAAATATCAAGGAAGTTCTCCCTTGTGTCCCAGTTAATATTTACCCCTCAATCAAAATTACCAATTAAAATTTCTGGCCATTATCACTGCTATTTTTGGGAGTTTCTGTGCCAGATTGACTGCTGAGTTCCTAAATTACATTAGCGATTAGCCTTAAGAATTACTTCATTAACTGTAGAGAGCGTTAGGGTGTCCTAAGATGTTGAAAGGCACTTTATAAATGCAAATTATTTATTTTTTGGACTTCAAATTGAACTTCAGTAAACAAGGAGCATACCTCTTCATCTTCTTCCTTTGCGATGTATGAAGTAAAGCCACCAAATTCATCATTCCAGTCTGAAATAGAGCAAAAATATATAATCTCTTCCTTTCTGTTGCCTGCTGATAAAATATTTTCCTCTATCACACACAGGAAGTCAGCCTCTGTCGGCATTCTGTCTGGTTGTATCACAGCTTAGTATGGTTCCTGGTCTGCCCAAAACTGCAAGGAACGAACTACAAAAGGTTGTGAATGTAGCCCAATCCATCATGCAAACCAGCCTCCTATTCACTGACTCTGTCTACACAGCATAGCAGGCAGCATAGTTAAGGATCCCACATATCCTGGGCATTCTCTCTTCCACCTTCTTCCATCGGGAAAAAGATACAAAAGTCTGAGGTAACGTACTAACTGACTCAAGAACAGCTTCTTCCCTGCTATCAGACTTTTGAATGGACTCACCTTGCATCAGGTTGATCCTTCTTTACGCCCTAGCTATGACTGTTACACTACATTTTGCACTCTCTCATTTCTTTCTCCATGAATGATATGTTTTGTCTGTACAGTGTGCAAGAAACAATACTTTTCACTATATGTTAAATACATATGACAATAATAAATCAAATCAAAATCAAACAAGGATATCCCATGATAATTAGATGGAATACTAGAAGGGAAATGCAGGCCCATAGATTTATTCACATTCTGTTACTTTCACTATTAAGCACATCACACAACAATGCAAACAGAACATAGAACATTACAGCGCAGAACAGGCCCTTCGGCCTTCGATGTTGCGCTGACCAATTATGAAAAAAGCAATGACCCTCCAAACTAAACCATTCCCTTCTCTTCCATAAACTTATCAACTAACCTCTTAAACGCCACCAAACTTGGCGCATCTACAACTGCCGCAGGCAGGGCATTCCACTCCCTAACCACCCTCTGGGTAAAGAACCTACCTCTGATATCCGTCCTATAACTATCACCCCTTAATTTAAAGCTGTGTCCCCTCGTGCTAGCTTTCTCCATCCTAGGAAAAAGGCTATCACTGTCCACCCTATCTAAACCTCTAATCATCTTATATGTTTCGATAAGGTCCCCTCTTAGCCGCCTCCTTTCTAACGAAAACAACCTCAAATCCCTCAGCCTCTCTTCATAAGACCTGCCCTCCATACCAGGCAACATCCTGGTAAACCTCCTCTGTACCCTCTCCAATGCCTCCACATCTTTCTTATAATGTGGGGACCAGAACTGCACACAATACTCCAAGTGCGGCCGCACTAGAGTTTTGTACAGTTGCAACATGACGTTGCGGCTCCGAAATTCAATCCCCCTACCAATAAAAGCTAAGACTCCATATGCCTTCTTAACAACCTTATCGACTTGACTGCCTACTTTCAGGGATCTATGCACAAATACACCAAGATCCCTCTGTTCATCAACACTATTAAGAATCCTACCATTAGCCCTATACTCTACACATTTATTATTCCTGCCAAAGTGCATTACCTCACACTTTTCCACATTAAACTCCATTTGCCACCTCTCGGCCCAGCTCTGCAACTTGTCCAAGTCTCTCTGCAAACTATAACACCCCTCTTCACTATCTACCACTCCACCGACTTTAGTGTCATCTGCAAATTTACTAATCCATCCTTCAATACCCTCATCCAGATCATTTATAAAAATTACAAACAGCAGGGGCCCCAAAACAGACCCCTGAGGTACACCACTTGTAACCAAACTCCACGATGAATATCTCCCGTCAACTACCACCCTCTGTCTTCTATCCGCTAGCCAATTCCTAATCCAATTAGCTAAATCACCCTCAAGGAAACGACCTTATTTCCTAGAACAACGTATTGTGGAACCAACGAAGGAAAAAGTTATTTTAGATCTAGTGTTGTGCAATAAGGCAGGTTTAATTGGCAAAAGATTGTTTGGAAAAATGTGATCATGATAAAATTAAATTTCAGATTAAGTTTGAAAGAACGATTCTCCAGTCCCAATCAAGAATCGTAGGCAGAATTTTACCATCCCATTGCACCCATGTTTGGGTGTGAGAAAGTGCTGAAGTCGGGCATGTGGGTTCACGAGGACATAAGTGCCTACCATCGGACAGCTCTATGCTGCTCACAGGGGGTCCTCTCATGGCGGCCATGTGGTGTTTCAGGATGGGAAAGGATCTGCGAGTGTCTGAGGAGGGAGGGAGGGAGGGCTGCTGCTGATCACAATGTCAGATGACCTAGATCTCAGCATTAGCTTTAGGGGATGCTGCTGGGTCCTAGTGCATGCAACACTGTTCTAGGTTTTGGGGGGGTTGGGGTGGTGCTGGGAAACCTTTGAAATGGCAGTGTTGCAGTCTCAAGACTTTTCAAGTATACGTGGTCACTACTGCATGAGCTCTGGATGTGCTTTACTGGGAGAAGGATGGAGAGGTCTGAGTTCTGTCTGGGGGGAATCGGGTGGTTGTGTTGTTGGAGAGCCTGTGGGGGGTTGGGGTATGGTGGTGGATAGTACAGGTAGTGTGTGTTGCTGGGCTAGGAGTAATCAGTGTTCCTTATCTTCTTCATCTGTCCCTTCTTCTCAAATCTACATCCCCCCTCCCCTACCTTCACATTGATGAGATGGTTTTTGCGATGCAATCAATTGATCTTGCTGCTGGAGCTGGAGGAGGAAGAGCAGAAGGATGAATTGTGGACAGAGGAGGTCCAGGACTTACCACTCACAGGAGTAGAGGGAGACAGCAACCGGAGACAGGATGTGGCTACAATTCATCTAGAGAGAAGGGGTGTAGAAGAAGGGAGTGGAGACCTCAACAGTTCTGTACACAAGTTTCATTTGATCAAATGTCAGATATTGCCTGCTGCCAATGGCTCCAGCACTGAAAGGTGACAGTGCAAAACCTGTGCCACTTGTTGCAGGATCTGATACCTCGGGGTAGGTGGGTGGAGGGTGAAGGTAGTCACTCCTGCTGGCTTTGAAACTGACGGCAGCATTAAACTTTTATGCTATCAGGTCCTTCCATACCACCTGTGGAGATGTACGTGCAATTTCCCATTCAGCCGTCCACAGCTGTGTGACAGAGGTCATGGATGCCCTGTATGCATGGGCTGGGCAGTATATCAAATTTCACTTGAACCAGGTCCAACAGGAAGCCCAGGCTACAGGATTCACAGGTCATTGCAGGGATGTAACATGCAGGGGGCTACAGACTGCACCTACATTGCTTTGTTCTTTGTACTTCAGAATCCACGATAATTCATGAATAGAAGGGTTCCATTCCCTAAATGTGCAATTGGTTTGTGACCAAAAGATAAACATCATGCACATTTGCACAGACACCCTGGCAGCATGCATGACAGCTTTATATTGAGGAGCACAGACATACTTGAGGTCCTGAGGAGGAGCCCAAGCTGCGGGGAAGGCTCATAGGCGAGAGCTGATACCCACTTCAGACTTGGCTGACGATGCCTGTGCAGAGACCTGATACTGATGCGGAGACCCAGTAATAATAAGACTCACGTTGCCATCTGTTCAATAGTGGAGAGGTGCATAGGGCTGCGCAAAATGTGGTTCCGGTGTCTGAACCACTCTGATAGGGCCCTACAACATAGCTCCCCGATTTCTTCCTGCATTGTGGTGGAGTGCTGTGCTTTTCATAACTTGGCGCAACAGCAAGGAAACCCTTTTGAAGGAGGAGGATGGTGAAGAGGCCAATCAGCCAGATGTCACTAGTGAGCAGAATGCCCAGCAGGATGAGGAGAAGGAGGAAGAGAAGGACAAGTCCGAGCATGCACCCAGGAGTCAGGTATGCAATGGCTGCGAGGAAGGCTCTGATCATCAGACACTTTGCTCACTAGGGTCCTGTATTTCTGCACATTGATTTCAACCTCCCTCCTCCACAAAGTCTTACTATCCTACAACATTGTAGCACCAGAATACTGGGCCTGGGTAGGAGGGTGTGATGATGCACCATTATGATGATGTCCTGATGCAATCTAGCCTGACTCCTAGCTGAGCTTCACATGCACGCTGATATCTGGACTCACATCTGCGTAGATGATAACCCTCATATGGAGCCCCAGAATTCGTGGACTGGGATGGGAGAGGGGAGATAATCTTCTCATGGGTTCTGGGATACCAATGCCTGCATTTTCTCAGTGAAATAGCATTGAGGGGCCTCCCCAACTGACATCAACATGAAACATCACTCCAGCAACCCTCAAGGGAGGAGGATTCCTATAAGAGACAATCTGAGACAAATTAGTCACAGGTGGTGAAAAAATATTTATTGTTGACAATAAAAATATCTAAATAATAAGTGTCAATATAAAAATATGTGAACAAAAAACATTAAAGTGCTTAAATATCTATCTAACTAGTGGTGCCGTTCATCCATGTCATCTTTGTGCAACTACAACATTCCTAACATTATGTCTTGGTGTTCCCCTAGAATATACATCGGAAGTAAAAGGGGTCAACTGCCTATCACAGCCTTTCACCTGTGACGTGCTTCCTCTGAAGGGCCTGAATCTTGAAGGCCTGGCCTGGTACTTCGGACATAGTCATGACACCTTCTTCATCCCACTGCGGTTCAGATTCTCAGGTGTCAGGAAGAGTGTCAGAAGCTGTAGCCACAACTACGGTCTCCTGGCTGGAAAGCCTGGGCTCGAGTCCTTCCTGCTCCCTTGGAGTCCCTTGGGCCCCGGGTCACTTCATGGGATGGCAGTGCTTCTGCAGTGAGCTCCAGAAACTCCAGCGTCAGCCAGCCCTACCAGTCCTGGAGGACCATCTGCATTTTACCCCTGACGGTGGAGCTCTCTGTGATCACCACCTGAGTTATGAGCCACCTGTCAATAGTGGCAAGTGGCCTCTGAGACTGGGCCACACTCTGTAGCCTCTCAGCCTCGACCCTCTATAACTGGGCAATGTTCACAAGCACTGCTGCCATAGCATGCTATGTCTCAGTGCTGTCCTGCTGGATCTCACGCAAACTCCCAGGCCTCTCAGTCATGGACCACAGAACCTTGAGAAGCCTGTTGAGTTTCACAGCTGTGACTCAGCCGTGTCCTCTGGGACTCCGCTGTAGCCTGCTGTGATTTGGCCATCATCTGAACCTGCCACTCATGGTGAGGATTCTCTGTCTCGAGCTTTCCATTGCAGATGCCAGTGTTACCTGGAAGCCTCGCAATAACTGGTCCACCCGAAAGTTTTGAGATTCCTCCCAACAGCCTCGCAGTTGGTCCAGTGTGGCCGTCAGCTCCTTCTGCATTCCATGGCTCTGTGGCTGCGATGTGGAGATGACAGCGTTGGACTGGGGTAAACACAGTAAGAAATCTCACAACACTAGGTTAAAGTCCAACAGGTTTATTTGTAGCAAAAGCCACTAGCTTTCGGAACTAGCTGTTCCTTTTGTGTTTTTACATGTCCTGTTTATGATCAGAACTCCCACCCACCCGACGAAGCACAACCAGTTCCAAAAGCTACTGACTTTTGCTACAAATAAATCTGTTGGACTTTAACCTGGTATTGTGAGACTTCTTACTCTGTTGCTTTATCCCTACCAGCTGAGAAAGAAGTGATCTCAGAGGCCCAGTATGTAGCCTGGGCCAAATGAGTCCTCGCCTCCGGCAGGTCCCCTGTCTCAGAGGCCTCTGACATTCCCTCCTCCATCCAATGTACATTATTAGATATATTGTGCTCACCACAGAGTGACCCAGAAACCTCACCACTAACTGGACTAACCAAAGTGAGAGTATCTGGGAAGCTGAGTTGTGAAGTGGAAGCTGACAGCAAAAAAGGCCACCCTCAGAGGTCTCTTCACCTGCATCCTATGAGGGCTCACCCAAGATGTCAGCAAGATGGGTGGGATCGCAATGGGGACTGCAATGCCAGATGACATCATGCTACTCCTGAATATGGGAGAAAATGTATGTCCATCGTGATCTGTACACCCATTTTGTTTTCTTTCATTTAGCTGGTCTTAGTTATACACTCATTTTTCTTTTGCTTTTATGTTAGTTCTTTTCAGCATTCTGCCATTCACACCTTCTATAGGCACATCTTTTTTTAAAACTTGTTCCATTATCACTCCCTAAGTCATTCTGACCCCACCCCTGCTGCTCAAGTACTCTGCCACCTCCTGCTTAGTCTGGCCAAGTAGCCTTGCAATACCAACTCTTTTGGCATTTTATCACTTCTATTTTCCAATCTATCACAGACCATCCCTTATGTTATTTTTCTACCTCTCCTCGTTCACTCATTTTAAACACATTACATTTTCAGTTCAAGTGAAAAGTCACTGAGCTGAAAATGTTAACTTTATCTCTCTCCACAGATGAAACTGACTTGCTGAATATTTACTGAATTTTTTTTTAGTTTTTCAGCAGCTTTAGTATTTGGTTTTTGATGCTCTTTCCTAATAAGTTGCACAGTTACAGAAATCACACAGCTGATGAAGGCCACTTGAACCACCTTAATTCATAGATTCATTCCTGAGATGGTGGGACTGATGCATGAGGAGAGATTGAATTGGTTAGGGTTGTAATCACTGGATTTCAGAAGAATGAGGGGAATTCTCATAAAAACATTTAAAATTCTACCAGGACTAGCCACAGAAATAGCAATGAGAATATTCCTCATAGTGAAGGTGTCCAGAACCAGGGGCCACAGTCTAAGGATACAGGGTAGACCATTTAGGACAGAGATAAGAAGATATCTTTTCACCCAGAGAGTGATCAGTCTGTGGAATTTGCTACCACAGAAAGTAATTGAGGCCAAAACATTGAATGTTCTAAGAAGCAGTTAGATAGAGTGCTTGAGATGAAGGGGATCGAAGCATACGGGGGGGAAGGTGAGATCAGGTTACTGAATTGGATGATCAGCAATGGATGGCAGAGCAGGCTCAAAGGATCGAATAGACTCCTCCTGCTCCTATTTTCTATGTTTCTATGTTGCTAAATTTTTCCCAGTTCAGCATTCAATATTTTCTTAAAATATTCCAGAGTTTTCAATTCCATTTCCCTGTGACATATATTGATCACTTTGCAAGAATAAGATGCTCCTAAAATCAGTCCTAAATTTGTATCATATTTGTTGCTTTGATATTGAAAACATTTGAGAAGGTTATAATCACATTAAGTGTATGGCTGGTCTGAGTACGGTTCACTTTTCTCTTAATAGTAACATCGATTTAAATCCTGAGCCACAATTTGCTATATTCTTCTATCCAGTAGTCAAAGAGCTCACGTAACACAGGATTTATGTTGAGTGCATTGATGAGGACTTTTGGTTCAGCCCGAGTTTCACTATGCTCGTTGACATATTGAAATTGCACAGACACATCTGATTTATAAAAAAATGCAAAATCTGCAAATAATAACGACCACTCATACAAAATCCAAGATAAACATACACGTTAAACCAACAGAAAATGAAAATCTACAGATGGATCAACTGAAATATAATAAAATCCACATGGATCAGCAATACCTCAAGAGAAGTGAAATGGCCTATTGATTATTCTTTAATTCAATTTGTGTCTAATTTTGCCAATTTTATTCCATCTCTCACAATTCAAATATCCTTCTTTACAGCTCTCTAAGTGGGTTAAGAAATCACTTCTGTCAGAATAAAACTGTCAGCTCATACCTTCACATCCACAGCACAACAGCAGATCCAGAGCAAACTCCGAATTTTCTACATTAGTATCATGAATAAGTGTGTAGAATCCATTTCTCCAGTGTCGCAATTCCCCTCGGCAAACAGGAACACTAGGATCTGTGATGAACAAGTATGAAAGTATATTCACAGTCTACAACCTATTGCTTTTGAATTTCTGAAGAATTAAATATTGCTTTGGCCTGTTATTTTTAATTATAGTATCTTATCTCCTTTTTATGTAGCTTCACTGGAACATTCAACAACTAACATTCAGATGACTTGTCTCACTACTCAGACTTGGTACTCACGCATACATAAGTGACTCAGAGCAACATATTCCAGATCATTTGTTTAATTCCAGAATGCTAGAGTGGGAGTCCACTTTCTCACTCCCAAATGAATTTCGAATTCTATCACACTATGGTCACTGCTCCCTAGAAGATCATTAATTTTGCATTGTATACAAATTCTAACCAAGGCAACACAATAAACTAGCAGACAGGCTGTCTGCCCCAATGAGCTATGGACAAAGGCAGCAGTTTGTGACTTCTAGGCCCTGATTTTACCAACACTGCTGCCCTGAAATCCAGGTGAGCGAGGCTTGCAGAATGGCATTCTTTGTAGGCCTTGGGCACAATCTTACAATACTTGGGCAGCCATGCCAATAAAATCAGGGCCCAAATCTCTGTTGTGGTGCTAATGGCCTCATTTTACCTGTGCCAAAACATTATGGGTTTCAACCAGAGCTTCATTAGCCAAACAATTCAACTGAAAACCACCCTGCCAGGTGACCTAGACTTCAATGTCTTAACGCATGTTGTTATACAGCTTTTGAATTTTATCTAGTTATTTCTTGACCTCAAAATAGAAGCAATACTCCATGCAAGCAACTTATTTCTGTCGCCTATTTACCATTTAAATAATTATTTGTTATTGGAGCAGGGTCATCCTGACTCCAATCAGTGGCTCTTTTCTCTCTCCACAGATGCCAACAGATGTGCTGAGATTTTCCAGTGTTTTCTGTTTTTGTTCCAATTCATTTCTACATGCCTTCATCCATCATGAAAATCCTCCCCTCTGGGAGGACATATCACCCTGCAACAGTCAGCCTGCTATGCACTGAAGGAATAAGCAATAGATGTTTGATTCTGGTGCAATCACCTATAACCGTATCTCTAATTTTATCTGGGTCTTGCACTATACTTCTTTCTTTCACTTATCCCTTCTTTATTGAAAGAGTACAAAAGGGGTGGACATTTTAAAACCCTTTTCTCATGTTTTGTGTGTATATAAAATAAACTAGCCTTCTTATTTTATCTTATCTTGATTTTGCTGCAAGATTATTAATAGAAGATTCGAAGGTCCCAAAATCAGGGGTTGGGGAAAATATGCTACCATTCATAAAGGGGAAAACAAAAACAAAGGAGACAAATCTCCCATTCTGCTGCGCTGCTTTTTTTTTTAAAAAGTGCAGCAGGCCAGGAGATTCAAGCACCAGCCAATTGCGCAATTCATGCAAGGCATCCAGCCCTGAGTGCATCTCCCAGCGCCGGATTTCTGATGCCATCAGCTCCATGCCAGAAATCAGTGTGGAGCTGCATTAGAAATTCACAGTCATTCCAATACTATTTGAATAAAATCAGCAGGCCTGGAACTGAAGTCTCTGAATACGCTAGCCTTCCCCATCCCAGCCTGGAGTATTTCACTCCAGTAGGCTTTACAATAGCTCTCCACTAATAAGAAGTTGGCGGCCTAGCCCCACTAAAGTGAAGGAGGGGGTGCAATTGAGACCCTCCAGCGGATCAGGTGTGGGGAATTGGCACTTTGTCTGTGCCAGCTTGGGTACCCCCATGGGTATCTTGGAACTTCTAACTGGGCATACAGTAGTGCCTAAGGTGCAAGCATAATGGGGAGAGGGAGGCCTCTGGGGAGTCCCTGTTGCTACTCTGCAGTCAGGATCAGTGGAAGAGGGAGGGAAGCCATTGATCAGGGCTGGCTATTAGGGTAGAGTGGGCGGGAGATCCAGGAGACCAGTGATCGGTTGAGTTGGGTTGGGTCAGGTTGGGGCGGGGGGTGGGGGGGCAGTTGAGAGGGCCAATTTGTGGGATTGCAGGGCTGGCCAGCAATCAGGAGGCTGGCAGACAGGGCAACTGCGCAAGCACTGACCTCAGCGCTGACAGATCAGCACGTATGCAGTGGCCTGCTCAGCACTGTGCTGCCAACCTCCTCCTAGGCCTTGCCCACAGCTTTTCAATGCGATTCACGCTAGTGCTCTCTGCAGTGCACAGTGTGTGGGAGATTTTTTTCTACACTGCCATTGAAAATGTAGCATGATTTACTCCAGTTTTTATGTAAATTCAACACTTCGAATTTTTTTTGGGAGAACTGCCCCCAACTTTTTTTTCCCAGATGGATATTGAGAAGAAAAAAATCAGGTCTTTTTAAATTAACCCCTCTCTTGTCTGTAACAATTAACATGATGGTTTTACTAGTCTCATTTCCAAATCAGTTCTGAACTCCTAAAAACAATCGTTCACCTGTGAAATTTTGGACTAGTTTTCTGTGAAGCTTACTTTTGGGACTCATTCTTGGCATCTCAACTTCCTTTCGTCCAACCTCATCTCCCTCTCTTCTCCGATCATCTTCTGTTGGACCAGCTTTACTTCTTTTTGCAGTGCTAGAACATGCCTGTTCGTGGCCATCAGACTCCTCCTCTTCATCCTCCTGCTCATCCTCATCATCATTACTATCTGAGGATGCGAGGAAATGGAGTTTTAAGCCAGTAAAATTGGATAGAAGCAGGAACATGGCTTCAGAATAAAACAACTCCATACACTTGGCAAGAATGTCAGGGAGGTCATCTTTCTCTGCTTGATCATAGCATCTATGAAACAAAGAGGTAATATCACAGTGCCAGTCACATATCAGGAAAGTAAATCAACCAGATACAGATTTCTTATTATTAACAAGTTTTGTCATTTATTTCAGTTGTAATAGTGGGAACGTTATATATCTGAAGTCTGCAACAGACTTCAACATCAGCAGAGCTTTGGATATATCTCAGTACTAAAAGAATCTGTTTAGTAATATAGCCTACTGATGTTAAGTCAAGTATATCAAGGTAGAGAATGCAGGCTGTGGCTGGGTCTCCAGTTGACGTCTAATGAGAATGGGAATAAGGCACCAACCAGATCATGAACATGGCAGATTATAGTTTAGAGGACGGTAGATTCAAGTTAGAAGGAGAAGGTTGCCTCCAGTGTAAGGGTGGAGCTGTAAGATCAAATGCAGACATTCTGAAGGTTCATGTGATTGGTCCCTGTTAATCACATAACCTATAATACCACGATTATCATATACAAACTGGCAAGGTCTACAGGAACTCAAACATGAGCCAATGCAGCCACATATTCGCAAAGTGATAGGATTTAAACAAAAAAAAAATGAAGAGACGAAAAATTCTTCCACCATAACCCAACTGCTTTAAACAGAGGTTTGAGCTTGCTTCCCATAGGATATGTTAAAGGGACAAAATGTTTTTGGAGAGAAGCAGTGTGTTATAGCAACAATGCATGTTGTCACTGAGCAAAGCTAAAGATGCTCATTTGTATAGAGTTCATCATCTATATTGTTACATAAAATGAAAAAATAGAAAGAGGCTCAGAGACAGGCCCATGATACAACCCACTAAATCTGCTGGCCATCCCTTTTGCATGTGGAAGAGAAAGAATTTGATAGAAAAACTGAAAAAAAGATTTAATATTTTTGCATCTATATATTGTATTGTAAATAATTGTTTTGATTCCCTAAAACAATAAAGTTTATATTACATAAAAGCAAAATACTACAGATGCCAGAATCTGAAGCAAAAACAGGAACTGCTGGAAAATCTCAACAGGTCTGACAGCATCAGTGGGGAGATAACAGAGGTGATGTTTCCAGTCGAGATATCCTTTCATCAGCTCTGCTGAATAGTTATCTAGACTCAAAATGTTGGCTCTAATCTCTCCCACAGATGCTGTCAGACTTGCTGAGACTTTCCAAAGTTTACGTAACATTTCATTCTCTTCTGGTCCAGGTTTAAGTTTCTTCGATTTTTAAAGAATGATGTATGGTTACAGAAATTTCCTGCTTTGCAAGTGCTACTTCACAATGCATATCACTGGTTAACTATACAGCTCTAATATTATAGATTTCAATTTTTTCAGAGTTCTGATATCCATTTACCTCTTGTTGGCAGGCCCTCTTCTCTTCCATTTAATTTCTGGGCTGCGTAAAGCCTCACAAACCAGCTCAAACTTTTCTTTCTGCACAAGCGGAAGAAAATGTAGATGTTAATGTTAGAATCCAATATGCCAGCAGAGCAAAGCAATACTATTTGCATGGTAGAAAAAAACAAGCAATTTACTCCAACTAATAGTACATGGTTCATACGTTTACTGGTACCAACTGAACACGTATTACATAGCTGCATGGCTCAAATATATCTTGATGTTAGCTCATTTGCATGTACAGTAAACATGAAGTGAAATAAGTGACTCCAAAATGGGACCATGTAGCACGTGCCTTGATGTTAAGTCTTCATCATTTACAGATAAAATGAAATACTGTGCTCCTAATACAGTACAGTTCATGTCCCAGAAATAAGTTCTGTACAATCATAAGGTTGTACAGAATTATTTCTCACAGATGAGCTGTACTGTATTAGGAGCACAATATTCCATTTTACGACACTGTCACTTCTTTTGAAAGAAGTGCAACACTCACCAGAGAGGAAGGGCGAAGCCCAAGCTCACTGGGAAAACAGTTGCAAGACTGCTCAGGGCGCCATCACTCAGGCATACCAATCTTCCAGTGAACCAGGATATCTCCTGCCACCCATCATGGATATCACTATCACCCCCTCACTCCCACTGATTGTTCCATGCCAGTCCCTCTCCCCTCCCTGATAATCACTTTAATTCACAAAGCACCCCCACGATCACATGCTGTCTTCACAGGTTCCCCTTGCGCTGATCACCCTCTGATGCATGGACACTTGTCCTTGTCTGCAGACTCCCTCCCCCTGCCACCTGTCACCATCCTTACAGAGCTTCCCCCTTGCAAAACTCTCTCTCTTCATCACCCTGCTTCACTGTGGACACAGCACAACTATCTCAACAGCTTCCAATCTCCCTCGGCATGACCATCACATTTGGTCCCATTGGTGGCAGCCAGCAGTGATTCTCACTGACGTGAGCTCTCACCAACAATGGTGGGGTGGGAAGTTGAGGGGGGACCCTGGAGGCCAGAAACAGCCATATCGGATGTGTTAATGGCACATCATTAATATTTAAACTGCCTTGTGCCCTTGTTGGGTGCAAGCCGACTGCACTGTCAAAACAGAACCAGGAAGATAGTTTCCAAGAGAAGACTAGTTCGTGCTCAGCATGAAAGCTTCCCAGCTTGCTGCATCAATCACCCCCAGTGTGTTGGATCGGGAAGGTCCTTTACTCTGATGATGCTGCACCAGTTACCCACACTGAAACTCAGCTACCCAGATTCATGGGCTGTGTCTGCCAGTCTGTAAATTGTTCACCTTGACTATGTGCATCAAGAAAACCGTGGTCATGGAATAAGGTATTGCATCCCCATCCCTAATCATTCTAAATAACACCCCATTGGAATTGGTTAGCAAATTCTGTTCACTTGGTCCACAGTGACAGACAATTTGTTCTTTGATGCAGACTTGAAATATGAATAGGGGAAGCAGCTATCACCTTTGGCCAACACAAAGCGTGCACGGGAAATACAGGAAGCTGATCCTTCAGACCAAGCTAATGGCTAATAAAGCCTATGTTCTCAACACCTGTGAAGCATGGGCATCTTAAAGCCCTTCATCTTAAAGCCCTTACCAGCAAGATAACCTCAATAACTTCCATCTTTGTTGCCTGCGGCAAAATCTTGAATGTAACAGCTCTCTAAAAGACAGAGCTCCTAAATGTGTTGGTATTAATCAAAGCTTTGGATGATGGACTGTTGCATATCCACAGATAGATAGTCAAAGCAATAAAACTTATGGTTGCCCAAGGCTCCGCATCAAGGCAGCTGGCATGCATGACACAAAGGCCCTAAACGGTGACTACAATACCTGGGAGTGGATAACTAGTGAAAGAGAGAAATAGTGATATCTCCTGTAGGCTAGCATCCACTATTAAAGCAACCATGATGACTATCAGCTGCAGCAGCTTAGCATTAGTCGCGAATAATGAAAACAAAACCCACATAACTTAGCAGTATGACGCAAGGTCTTGTTGACAGAACCCTTGGCACTCAAGGATCGGGCTTCACAGCATGAGCAAAAGTGCACCAAATAAAGACATATCCTCATATTGCTGCGTTCCATCACTCGTGGATGGAACAGTGCCAACATAAATTTCTCAACCAAGCTTTTCAAAAGTTTCCATAAGCAGAAAACAAATAACAAGTCGTTATAGAACATAGAACATTACAGCGCAGAACAGGCCCTTCGGCCCTCGATGTTGCGCCGACCAATTAGGAACAAGCAGTGACCCTCTAACCTAAACCATTCCCCTTTCATCAATAAACTTATCTAATAACCTCTTAAACGCCACCAAACTTGGCGCATCTACAACTGACACAGGCAAGGCATTCCATACCCTTACCACCCTCTGGGTAAAGAACCTACCTCTGACACCTGTCCTAAAACCACCACCCCTTAATTTAAAGCTATGTCCCCTCGTGCTAGCTTTCTCTATCCTAGGAAAAAGGCTAGTGGGAGATTTTAATCTCCCTGGGGTGGATTGGAAGGTACATAGAGCTGGGGGTTGGACGGGCAGGAATTTGTAAAATGTGTACTGGAAGGATAGTTGGAACAGTATGTGGCTAGCCCGACTAGAGAAGGGGCTATATTGGATTTAGTTCTGAATAATGAGCCAGACCAAGTGGTTGATGTTGCAGTAGGGGAACGTATGGCTAACAGTGACCACAATTCTGTCTACTTTAGGATACAGATGGAAAAGGATGCTTGTTGCTCTAGGGGCAGGATGCTGAATTGGGGGAAGAATAACTACGGTCGGATTAGGCAGGAACGTATGGAAACTGATTGGGAACGGTTGTTCGAGGGTAAGTCTACGCTAGGCATGTGGGACTTTTTCAAGGGAATACTGAAAATGTTGCAAGATAAATATGTGCCGGCCAAGAGGAAAGATGGGAAAGGTAGGATTAGAGAGCCGTGGATTACTAGGGATATTGAGGACTTGGCTAGGAAGAAAAGAGAAGCGTATGATAGGTTGAAGCAGCTGGGAACTGAGACAGCATTGAAGGAATATAGAGAGAGTAGGAGGGAGCTCAAACGGGGAGTTAGAAGGGCAAAAAGGGGGCATGAAATGATTTTGGCGGATAGGATTAAGGAAAATCCAAAAGCTTTTTATCCTATGTTAGGAATAAAAGGGTGGTTAGGGGAAAAATCTGACCTCTTAGGGACAGAGGAGGGGAACTGTGCTTAGAGCCCGAGGGAATGGCGGAGATCCTGAATGAATACTTTGCGTTGGTATTCACGAATGAGAAGGGCTTGTTGACAGCTCCTGTCTCTGAGGGAGCTGTGGACCAGTTGAGGGAAATATCCATACCGAGGGAGGAAGTGTTAGAGCTTCTAGGTAGTATTAAAACTGATAAATCTCCTGGGCCTGATGGCATTTATCCCAGACTGCTTAGAGAGGTGCGAGGTGAAATTGCTGGGCCTCTGACGCAAATCTTTGTCTCTTCCTTGGACACAGGTGAGGTCCCAGAGGACTGGAGAATAGCTAATGTTGTACTGTTGTTTAAAAAGGGTAGTAGGGATAACCCTGGAAATTATAGGCCGGTGAGTTTGACGTCAGTGGAAGGGAAGCTGTTGGGGGGGATTCTTAGAGATAGGATGTATAGGCACTTAGAGTGTTGCGATCTGATTAGGGATACGTAGCATGGGTTTGTTAAGGGGAGGTCGTACCCTACAAACCAGGGAGAATTTTTTGAGGAGGTGACGAAAACGGTGGATGAAGGGCGGGCCGCTGATGTCGTCGATATGGATTTCAGTAAGGTGTTTGACAAAGTCCCTCATGGGAGGTTAGTTGAGAAGGTCAAGGCTAATGGGATACAAGGACAGATAGCTAGATGGATAAGTAACTGGCTTGGTAATGGGAGACAGAGAGTAATAGTGGAAGGGTGTTTCTCCAGCTGGAGATCGGTCACTAGTGGTGTGCCGCAGGGCTCGGTACTGGGACCTCGTCTAGTTGTAATATACTTGGAACTTGGAAGAGGGAATAAGTGGAGTGATCAGCAAGTTTGCAGATGATACAAAGATGGCTGGACTTGCGGATAGTGAGGAGCATTATCAGGCGATGCAGCAGGACATAGATAGGCTGGTAGCTTGGGCAGACAGATGGCAGATGGAATTCAATCCTGATAAATGTGAGGTGATGCATTTCGGGAGAAAGAATGTAGGGGGGAGGTATATGATAAAGGGTAGACCTATTAAGAGTATAGAAACGCAGAGGGACCTGGGGGTGCAGGTGAACAAGTCTCTGAAGGTGGCAGAGCAAGTGGAGAAGGTTGTGAAGAAAGCATATAGTATGTTAGCCTTTATAGGAAGGGCTATAGAGTACAAGAGCTGGCCTTTAATGTTGCAGTTGTATAAAACGTTGGTTAGACCTCATTTGGAATACTGCGTCCAGTTCTGGTCGCCTTACTACGAAGGACGTGGAGACTCTGGAGAGAGTGCAGAGGAGGTTTACCAGGATGCTGCCTGGTATGGAAGGTCTGAGTTACGAGGAGAGATTAGGCAAATTGGGACTGTTTTCCTTAGAAAGACGTAGACTTAGAGGAGATCTGATAGAGGTGTACAAGATTTTGAAGGGGACAGATAGAGTAAACAGGGTTAAGCTTTTTCCTAGGATGGACTCAAATAGCACGAGGGGTCACGGGCTTAGGGTGAGGGGGGTAAGGTATAATTTGGATGCTAGAGGGAGTTTTTTCACACAGAGGGTGGTGGGGGTATGGAATGCGCTGCCAAGTAAAGTGGTGGAGGCAGGTATTCTGGAGTTAATTTAAGAAATACTTCGATGGGTACATGAACAGAATGGGAATGGAGGGGTATAGAAAACTGATTTAAAATAGGGATCATGAGCCTTGGGAGTCCCTGGGAAGTGTGTAAATAGATGATGATATTGATGTACTTGCTTTTCTCCTACAGGTGCTTTGGTCCACCTTGTTGTCTAACGAGGGGCATACACACGATGGGTCATGACAGGGCTGCTCTTGGATCTTTTTCCAGAGTGTCCTAGAGCTTCACATCGTTAGTGAACGCTTGACCTGGACCATTTGATGGGCAACACGACAGCTCAGTGACTATCGCTGTGCTGTGCGGATACATGGATTTGGGCCTGTGTCTGTGGGAGTTTGCACATTCTCCCCGTGCTTGCGTGGGTTTTTTCCAGGCACTCCGGTTTCCTCCCACATCCCAAAGATGTGCTCTTAGGCTAACTGGCAAAACAAATTCTCCCTAAATTGTCTCAAATTTAGTTTTTAATTCATAGATCTATAAACATGGACAGGGATCATGGGTAGGAACATCGGGGTGGTGGCGCAGGCTCATTGGGCCGAAGGGCCTGTTTACCATTCTGTTTTGTTCTTTGTTCTTTGTAAACTCGTTACTGAAGCTGGATGCTTACTCCAAGTCCTAGTAATCCAAAAAGTGGAAATGTTTCACAATACTTAAAAAAAAATGCCTAAACTAGTGCTCAGATTTATTATAATGTCAGCTTTGGTTCATGCTTAGCATGTTCATCTGAATGAGAAAGTTTCAGGACATGAGTACTTAATCAAGGCTGACAGTCTGATGTGATATTAACAGAGCTTGGCAGTATGCTGTCTTTCAAATGAAACATTAAATCAAGGCTCCATCTTCCCAGCAAAGTGAGTGGAAGAACAGCAGTGGGGTTTTCACGGTACCCTCGTTAAAATTTACCCATTGAACAGCATTACAACATGGATTATCTTGTCATTACCCCGTTACTGTTTCTACAAATTTGCTGTGTGCAAATTGGCTGCCAAGTTTCATTACGTAATGAGTACAATTCAAAAGTACTTCACTGGTTGTAAAGCACTTTGGGGTTTCCTTGGATCATGAAAGTCACTGTGTAAGTATAAGTTCTTTCTAACTTACTTTATTCAAAGAAGCAGAAAAAGGTGAAAAATATAACCAAAACATTCAGTTGTTTGCTACACTTCTAACAAAGATAACAGTTTAAAGTAGTTTTCTATTCTTTAAACTTGTCATTAACTTAATACTGTTATAGGCACCTTGTCGGCGTATCACTCCCGTATGTGGCCTGTATCATATTTTTAGTGAGTTGAATCACACTATTCAATATCCATTTATACAGTAACAAGACTCAAAGTTGTAGCAATAAAACCCTCTGCGTGTCTTTTGCATTCGTATTTCTTCAATCTTTCTGAAGATGGACTGAGGGTTAAACTAGGTAAATTCCTAATCTCACCTGCACAATTCAGAAAAGTAGATTATATGAAGCAACAGGTTGCATTCTCTAAATCACACAACACAAATTCATATAATGATATTAAAGAAATGAATGCTATTCCACACTGGTGGGTCTTTTGGCTTAACCTAAACAGAATAAGCCATCTACCCTATAATCCTGGCACAGGGCTCCTTTCACTCAAGCATGTCAATCTCAGTTTAGTTGCCTTGATATTTGGCCTCCAAGTGCCAGAGTACCTTTCAGTATCTATGTTTTTCTACTTGCAAAACTGTCTGATTCTTGTGGTAATTATGATGTGGAGATGCTGATGTTGAACAGGGGCAGGCACAATAGAGAGTTTCACAACACTAGGTTAACATTCAACAGGTTTATTTGGTATCATGAGCTTTTGGAGCATTGCTCCTTTATTAGGTGATGAAGGAGCAGCGCTCCAAAAGCTCATATATCAAATAAACTTGTTGGACTTTAACCTGGAGTTGAGAGACTTCTTCTTGTGACAATTGTTAGTCAGAAAATGGCAGCCCTCTCCTTCCCCACAACAGCTGAACTCACCATCATATATTACATCTGTACATGATAAACATCATAATAAAAAATTAGCAGTGTATAATAGAGGACAACTCATACCAATATTTTAGCAAAGAAACGGATACACTTCATGGGTTTTCCCATTGCTGTTCTCATTGAAACACATTCAATCCCACAAACATTTTTTTAAAAAGGGCTCTTGCCATTCAACTGAACTAATCCCCGACTGAGTTTTCACCTTGAAAAAGTTCTTTAGAAGTATCTCAGATTTCTCCTCAAACTCATCCTGGATATGAACTTGAGTTGATACATTCAAGTAAATTGGATTGATCCAGTCATAAAGAATTTCTTCCTGAAACATGATAAAAAGAAACAAATGCATTTCATCTAATTAGAACAATCTTAACATTCAAGTGACACCAAAGTATCAGCTTCCTCCTGTGTGCTAGGTAATGGGACTGATTCTGTGTTCTAATTCGGTATTTAAAGTTACAGTTTATTTATTAGTCACAAGTAGGTTTTATATTAACACTGCAATGAAGTTACTGTAAAAAAATCCTCTAGTCGCCACACTCCAGCACCTTTTTGGATACAGCGAGGGAGAAATAATCCTAGCCAATGCACCTAACCATCACATTTTCGGACTGCGGAAGGAAACCAGAGCCCTTAGAGGAAACCACGCAGACACGAGGATGTGCAGACTCCACACAGTGACCCAGTTCAGGAATCAAACCCAACACCCTGAACTGTGAAGCATCAGTGCTAAACACTGTGCCTCCGAGCTGCGTACTAGCTATTAGCTTTGGAATTCTCCGCCTCTCTACTTGTTCTACTTCATTTAAAATACTTCTTAAAATATATCTCTTTGACTGAGCTCTTGTTCATCTGTCCCAATGTCTCACTATACAGCTTACAATCTAATTTTGTTACCTAATGTTTCTGTGAAGAACTTTGGAGCATTTTATTATGTTAATAGAAGTCCTTGTTACTGGATGAACTTTCTGCAACTGCATAATAGCCTACTCCTGGTAAAGTTGGAAAATATTTACTTAGAAAAAACAAAATAACATAGCAATAAAACGTGGTACTAAAAATGTTTTAATTACCTGATTAGACTGTATCCTGCTACTGAAATAATGGGCTGGGTTTAATGGAGACAACCGGGTCTCACCACCAGCTGACAAGTCAGTGAGAATCCAGCATTACTTCTTATAGCACTATGTTCTCACTTTGCTATGTATTTTTTTTGAAAAATGAAAAATACTTCTTACCAGGAGTAAACTATGATACAGTGGCAAAAAGAGCATCCAGAAGCAACAGATGAGGCCTTTCAGTAACCTCAATTGATAGCAGAATAGCAAAACCAACTACAAGCCTTCCCATGGGCTTACCTGGGTAGACGCAGAAAAAAAATGGGGTTCCCCACCAAACTCAGCTTGTGGGAGGGTATTAAATTCTGGTCAATCATGCAGTGGCTTCTTGTGGTGGAAGTTAGGTATTGCACCGCGTTGTACTCAGTTCCCTGAGCTGTAGCCAGAAATGGAATGAACAGATCCGTTCATAGACTAATGGCTAGGATGCAGTATTTAGAAGATGCTTAGTCATAAAATGATCTCTGGCACAGGAATTCCACCTTCTTTCTTTGCAAAAAGAGTTACATTGAATAGTAAAATATAGTACTTAATATTGTTTTGTGTGATATGGATCCTCAGTGAATCTTCAAATTAAAAACAGAACACAAAAATCAACTATTCTCGGATCATATGTAAAACATGCTATTCAAGATCAAGCTGCATCACAAGCTCAAAAATTGGAACTTGTAATTCACGAAAAGATTATTAGCTTTACAGGATGAAATTATAAGGACAGGTTGCATAAATACGTCTTGTAGTCCCTGGCGGGTGGCACAGTAGCACAGTGGTTAGTACTGCTGCTTTACAGTCCAGGATCCTGGGTTCGATTCTCAGCTCGGGTAACTGCCTGTGTGGAGTTTGCACGTTCTCCTCGTGTCTATGTGGGTTTCCTCCGAGTACTCCAGTTTCCTCCCACAGTCCAAAGATGTGCAGGTTAGGTTGATTGGCCATGCTAAGAAATTGCCTTATGTGTTCAGGATTGCACAGGTTAGAGGGATTAGTGGGTACATTATGTAGAGATATGGGGGTAAGGCCTGGGTGGGATTGTGTTCGGTGCAGACTCGATGGGCCGGAAGACCTCTTTCTGCACTGTAAGGTTCTACAATTTTTATGAGAATAAAAGATTGAAGGGTGACCTAAATGAGATGCTTGAAGTGTTAAACAAATAGAATAGGAATGAAACAAGTATTTCCTTTGCGAGGGATATCAAGAAGCGGATAGTGGGAGTACGTGGGGACGTGATCTTTAAACTAGAGCTGGTCTATTTAGAAAACAGGAAGCAATTTTCACACAAAGAGAAGGTGATGGCTAGACGATTAACCCAGAAACTCAGCTCATATTCTGGGGACCTAGGTTCAAACCCCTTCACAGCAGGTGATGGAATTTGAATTTAATAAAAAATATTTGGAATTAAGAATTTACTGATGACCATGAAATCATTCTCGATTATCGGAAAAACCCATCTGGGTCATTAATGTCCTTTAGGGAAGGAAATCTGCCATTCTTATCCGATCTGGCGTACACGTGACTCCAGAGCCACAGCAATGTGGTTGACTCTCAACTGCCCTCGAGCAACAAGGGATGGGTAATAAATATTGGCCAGCCAGCATTGCCCATGTCCCACAAATGAATTAAAAAAACACAAAGGGCAATGAAATTCTGGCACTCGCTCCATCAAAAGGATATACAGTGAAACCTTGACTTACGAGCAACTCAACTTACGAATTTTCCAAGATACGAGCCGTCACTCGGTCAATTTTTTGCTTTATGATGCGAGCCGAGATCTGAGTTACGAGCGAGCGAGCTTACGCCACCCGCCACTAGGTAGCCCAGCGAGCGTTCAGTTCATGTGCGCGAATGCGAGTGGTGACTGCAAGATTAAGCCACTACTCGTATATCACTCTGAAAACCCCAGAGCCTTTAAGTCTCATAAGATACTTAAAGAAAAGTTAAATTTAGCAATAAATAGAGCATGAGATGAAAAACTCCCCCAACCTCCTCCGCCAATCTCCTCCACCTCCGCCAGCATCTTCATCTGATCTTCAAGGTAAATACTTAATAAAACCAGTTTATTTCTTTATATTGTCTTTTATTATGTCTTTTTTATACATTATTTGTTATTTATAAAGTACATTTTTCTTATTTAAAAACATGTAACAAAAAAAATTGGTGTGGTTTTTGGGGGGCTGGAACGGATTAATAGCATTTCAATTCATTTTAATGGGGAAATTTAATTTGATATACGAGCAAATTGAGTTACGAGCTCAGTCACAGAACGAATTAAACTCGTAAGTGAAGGTATTACTGTATTGTTGATGGGTAAATTGTAATTTTAAAGACAAAGATATATTCTTGTTAGGTAAGGGTATCGAGTAAAATGGACAGACACCACTCAGATATTTTACTATGTTAAAGCTGCTGTAAAAATACAAGTTGTTAGTGTTATTGTTATGAGTTATTGGAATGGCAGAACAAAATCAAGAGGTTACAGATGGCCTATTGTCGTTCTAATATTTTAGAAATGTACTTCTAGTGAATTTTACATTGACTTCAGTGGTTTGGATAACTAGCGTTGCCCTCAAGCACTCACAAATAAGACATAACTCAGTTTAGATACAAGCAAAACTTCCTGTTCTCTGATCAACAACTCCACTCTGGAAGATTAATCTGTACTGTATCAATTATGATTGTTTCCATTTCCAATGCCACCAATTTTTGGGGCCTTTCTAATGAATGCCAATTTGTGACAAATGATATGCATATTGATACTGTACTTTACAGCCTAAGCTCATTTCATATATTAAACAGCAGAAAAGAAGAGGAGCCCTCTTTTGTCCCATCTGTCTTGGAATGGATAGAAACCCAGGTCTTAGAAGTGAAAGGATTATGTGAGATTTCACAACAGCACTCAGTTCCCATCCCCAAAAGGTAGCGGTTAATGATCTTAATCTAATCAAAACTTTGATATGTTAATTGCGGCTACAATGGTGGGATCTGAACTTACATCACTTGCAAAATGTGGTAATCGAGGAGGAACGGATTCAACATAGCGAGGTGGCCTCTCTAATGATGGCCCATGGAACCAACCACTGACAGAAAGACGACATTTTCCCTCTGACAGAACTTCAGACACCTGAATTGAGAAAATATATAGAGCAGCATTAAGCATTGAATTCAGTCAGAGAACAAGCTATTGATTGCTTTATTAGGTCACATTTGAATAATTAATGTCTTTATAAATAGCAAACACCCATTCACAAAAAACAAAGAATAGCAATGCCTAATATATCCTGCTACGTGACACAAAAACCAAATCAGTTCATAAGGTGCAGATACCACTTAATTTTTCAGCGCTACTTACAGAACATTCAGAATTTCTTTACCTGATGATAAGACACAGGGGAAACCTCAAAGAAAACTAATGTGTTCCATGATGGAATTAGAGACTTGGCAATACGCTGAGGCTGATAGTGTTCTGTAAAAGACAATTAAGTTTGTTACATAATGAGTTTCAGAATGTTGCATGTAAGATAAACGTATGTAGTTTCTGTGGATAAACTGCAATATTAAGTTGTGTTCATTTCATTTAAAATCAAATTAAAACTACTACTGCCCTAACCTTGAACTACAGATTGCAAGTGAAAAAAACCTAACCAGCTGCATTTTTCAGCTATATTGCATTATTGTGATTCAAATTGGACACAGTTTTTCACTCTTCCTACGTTGAAAAGAGCAGACTTTAATTTTTCAAACCTTAGCTGGGTTAACAGGAGGACAGGACTAAAAGAAAAAGAGGCTTCGGACACAATCCCATGCATAACAGACAGCAGCATTCTAATTTTCTACATGAGATTCTCTTACATCCAACAAGCAGTTTGTATTTCCTTTTTTTTTTGTTTTGGTCTGCCACAACAATAACTTTAATTCTGAGTTCTACCATTAGACATTGGCCAGACCGTCAAGAGCCATATACCAGCTGTGGCCTCAGTGTTTGCAAACACCTAAATCCTACCAATAGTATTAATGTAAAGTGCTGGCATGTACACGGATGCATTGTGGTAACATAATAGTTATGCCCAAATCTAATAGTATATCTAATAGTATACCAAGATATTCATAATGTTAATTGTCAAGAATTGTAGCTTCACGTCTGGCACAAAACTAATGCCCACAACTATGCTGAGTGTCAGAATAATGCATTCTGGACAGAGGCACTGACTCACAGCTAATAGTTAATCTTACTCACCATCTGTTTCATAAAGGTCCAAAGTACCACCATCACCAGCTCCCCACTCAGGAACAAGATACAGGATGAATGCTATTCTCCGCCCTTCTAACTCATCATCATGGCAGAGCAACACATCTGCAACAGCATTGGTTTAAATTTCAGCACAGTTTAAGTATTTCATTTTCAGTTTAGCAATTTTGACTGGTTAATTTGTGCATTTTTAAAAAAATGGATTCCTCTGGGGCTCTACTGATGGCTTTGTGAGTAACATCCAAAATCTTATATGCCAAGTTACACAGGAAAAGGATGTCCTACAATCCATCACTGATCTGTACTGAGTTTGCTGATCCTGGCAAACGTTGCCATAGGCAGACAAAAACAAATTGACCTTTGCATATAATTCAATGACCCATGCTGCAGAGTGAACATGCAAAAGCATAATGAACTGTGATGGGCCAATGATCAAATATTCTGTTAATGCTGTGCATTCTGCCTCATGAGGGGAAACTTTTGTGCAAAACACTGGATAGTTGTCAGCACTCATGTAACACCTTTGTCTGGATAAAAAATGTTTCTTGATTAGCCTTCACAAGATTTCCCTGGAGAACCATGGATTTCCTAACCCATATCAGCATAACCTCTCTTTACCTGGCAGCACTTTTATCTATGATATAAATTATAAGAACAAGTTCCGCTCATAACAAAATTCTTACTGATATTCCAGTATAGCTTTTCAATGGTGTACATTGTCAAAAGTACATTCCTCTAGCAAAATTTCAAACAGAGGTCTGGCTCTGGGTTTAACAGACAACAAAGCAGACAGTATGCAGTATCCTGGTCAGCTATACCCATTTGACCAACACAAAAACCAAACTCACCAGTCATTCACCTCACTGATATGTGTAAAATAGTTATTGTATTTACACGCATAGAAATTCACTGTACTTTAAAGGCAAGTCATTCCATGCAAATTATTTTATGACATTTATGACTGACATGATAGAAAGCTGTATAAATCAAGACCATGGCTGTGATTTTCCCATCCCTACCTGCTAATTTTTTGGCAGGTCTGGCCAGGAGAATCACATGTGCACTGATTCGTGCACGCATTCCCAGCCACAGATATTTGCTGCATTTGGGACCACACTAGAAACTGGCAGGAACAGCAAATAAGTTATTTTAATCTTATTTGAATGTAATTTTAATGTGATTACTCGACCCAAGACTTAAGCCTCTAGGCCTAAATCTCCCAACTTGCCAGTCAAATTTCGCTCCGGCAGAGTTTAGAGTCACTCTCCACTTTCAAGGAACTAGTGGGAGACTCAGCTGGAGCGAAGGAGGAGCAAGCTGAGCCCTCCAAGCGAGTTGGGGGGGGGAGGAGGAGGAGGAGGTGGTGGTAGTGGTTGGTGCCTCTGGACATGGGCACCCTACTAGTGTCAGCCTTTGCCCCGGTACTGGAAACAAGGCAAAATGCCCATGTCCAGGGGCACCATCGCACTGCCAACTAAGCACAGTAGTGCTGAGGAGACAAGGCTTAGGGGCAGTGGCAGTGGAAGGTGTCGCTGCCATTCTGGATGAGGATTGGTTGGGACTGGAGAGAGGTCAGTGACTGGGGCAGGCTGGGGGCAGGCCTGGAGATGGACAGAGTTGACCTGGATATGTTTGTGGAGGCCATGATCGTGCTGTGGAGAGGAGGAGGGGATGATGGAGGGGCAGCATTGCAGGGGTTCCGAGCTGGCCAGTAAATGGGAGGTTGACAGTTTGGGGTCTCTGCTGGAACTGTCAGACTCTGGCGTGAATAAGCACTACCCTCCGAGCTTTTAATGATATTCATGATTGTGACTTTTGCAGTGTGCAGAGTGTGGGAGATTCGAGTTTGAACTCCCACTGAAAAAACAATCCTGGTTTACATGAGTTTCCCACAAATTCAGCATTTAAAACTTTTTTTTGGGAAAATCGCTCTTTATATCTCTTGAAAAGATTTCTTATTCCTCTGGAGTTCAGTTATTTATAACCATCAAGAACACATTTAAAGTGCATCAGGTGTGGACTGTGCTTTTCTTTAAGCACATCTAATTCATTAAACATAGCATCCAAAATAAATTTGAAACTAGGAAAACAATTATAATATTAAAGACCATCTTTACGGCTAAGACAAATAATTTCATCGTCTGCAATATTTTTTGGGTTAACTTAAGAATATCATGCATTATCTTTTGAGTGTACTATAGTTTTCATAGACCAGATATGCAACATTCCCCGGGTATTTGACATTGCAAGTGTGATATCTGATATCATGAAGTATTTCCAATGTCTGTTTGTACAATAATGTCCCCTATGGCTATCATGATGCTTGTGAAATGTCATATATGTAATTGCTTCAATATAAAACAAGTGCCAGGGTGATATCACATGTGCAATAACACCAGTGTAATACAGTACATACTGCACCCAGTAAAATGGTATGCATGTAATATATCCAATGCAAAAACATTTTTGAATTGATGTTGCATACCTGTGTATTCATATTTAGCACAGGACATATCCACTGTACTTTCCAGTTTTACACCAGCAATATCTGACAACCATGTACGAAAGTCTTCAAAAAGAAACTTCCTGGGAAGAGAAAATCAAGAGAGTGACTGAATCATCATTAATCAAAATTAGATTACAAATTTTACAAAATTTAAACAGGGAGAAACATTCTACAGGAGAAATGTAGATACTATAATTGAAATACTTTACTTCACTGCGTACCTAATTAGAACAAAGGTTTATACCAATATCGGCATCTCAGTGAAGTATGATATAATGCCCTTTTCAAACAAGAATACTATGCAGCAAATTTTAAGTTCAACCAACTTTCCGACTTTCATCCCCACAAATGAAGGGCAAAGTTTTTACAGCACATAAATGTTAGCAAATCCTGAATGAATATTGCGCAAAGTGGTCAAATAAGCATTCATTCCATTTAAAGAGGTGGTAATTTTATGATCCCAATAAACAGATCAGAAGTCTCAAAAATGAACAATTTGGTAAGTGATTGATAATGCACACATTCACCCTGCTGGTTAGAGAGCTATTCCAAACCATCTACAATTCCCTATCTTGCCAAACTAAGAACGTGGTATGAAGTTGACTGTATTGTGCCATCTTTCTTTCTCAATGATCTTAGGTTAACCAGTGATTAGCATCACATCACGTGCTACATTTTCTCCTTGCTGAATGCATCAGACAGGGCCAATTAAATCTGCTGCTGCACATTTAGATGAAATATAAAAGGGTCCATAAAGGAAAAAAGAAGAGGATCTATCAATCATTAAAAGTATTGGATGTGCCCCCTCATTCCTATCAAATTGCTTAAAATAATGGACAGAATCTTCCAGTGATTGTTTATTTTTAGAAGTTGGGACCATTTTTGGGTCATGACCCCCTCATGGATCTGCAGTGCTCAGTACAGAGCGATCTACCAGGAAACGTCCTCCTCATAATCTCCTGGTTGCTAGGTCCCTGAGGCGACAGGCCCATTTAGATAGCCTGCAGCTTTGGAAGGCCAGAAGGCCCAATGAGAGAGGTGGTTGCTCCTCAGGTAAAAAGGTGAACGTGAGGACAGGCATCCTTGGAAGCACTACTAGATGAGTAGATACTGCATATGTTCACCCTCCTGCCCTCAGAGCACTTTGGCTCATTGACTTGATGTCCTAATTTCCAAGTTTCTTCCCAGTGCCACCTTCAAACCTTCTTACACGGAATCATCACAATTTTGCACAAAGTGTCAGAGAATTTACCAGGATGCTGCCTGGTATGGAAGGACTGTCTTATGAGGAACGATTGAATAGACTGGGATTGTTTTCCCTTGAAAGACGTCGGCTTAGAGGGGAACTAATAGAGGTGTATAAGATTATAAGGGGTATAGATAGAGTAAATGGTGGTAAACTTTTTCCACCTTCAGAAATGGATAGGACGAGGGGTCATAGCCTTAGGGTGAGGGGGGCTATGTATAAGACGAATATTAGAGGGCAGTTTTTCACACAAAAGGGTAGTGGGGGTGTGGAATGCACTGCCGAGTAAGGTGGTGGGAGCAGGCACGCTAGGGCTGTTTAAGGGTCTCTTGGACAGCCACATGAGCGGTATGCAGATAGAGGGATATAGTAGGACTGTTTAACTATGACTTTTTTTTTCCCCACAGGTAATTCGGTCCAACTTGACCAACAAGGAGCATGCATTCGGCAGGTGGTGCGAGGACAGCTCTTGGATGTTGATTCATGGGTTGCCTGGTGCTTCATGTCGTAAATGAGTGCTTTATCTGGACCATCTGAAGGGCAGCATGACAGCTCAGTGACTATCGCTGTAGCTGTGCAGGCACTTGGAATTGGGCCGGTGTCTGCGGGAGTTTGCGCGTTCTCCCCGTGGTTGCGTGGGTTTTCTCCGGGCGCTCCGGTTTCCTCCCACATCCCAAAAATTCGCTCTTAGGCTGATTGGGAAACAAATTGACCCTATATTGAGATTCTTCCATATTAGGAATAACCTAAAATTAGAATAAGAAAATGGAATTGTTACTATAAAGTTATGACGGCGGCACGGGCTCGTTGGGCCGAAGGGCCTGTTTCCCGTGCTGTGTTGCTCTTTGAAATGTACTGTGGAAAAGTCATTCATGAATATTTCTTTATGTTTTGATAATGTGCTAGGCAATAGCAGCGAAATACAAATGTTATAGTTATTAAAATATTGGTCAGTGCTCACAGACTAAGTGGAAAGGATTTTCTTTTGCATTACCTTGTGTTATGAACAGTTTACTCACTGAAAGTGTTGGAGGGAACACAGTACAACATGGCAGTAAGACCATCAGTGAATGTTTCAAAAAGGAAATATGATTCAGGGTCTGTCAGTAAACATTTGGAGAGACCATGATAAAGTGTATGAGGCTTGGCCAGAGCCACAATCACCATCAGTAAGAGGAATAGTAGCAAGTGGTCACATCACAGGACTAATCCAGAGACCCAGGCTAATATTCAGTGGACATAGCTTTAAGTCCCAGCACAGCAGTTGATGGAATTTATACTCAGTTAATAAACTAGAATGCAAAGCTAGTTGGTGCCCATAGCAATTGTCACTGAATGCTGTAAAAACTCATCTGTTCACTAATGCCCTTTGGCAGAAGGAAATCATTATCTGGTTTGACCTACTTGTGAATCCAGATCCACTGGAATATGCTGACTCTTAAATGCCGCTAAAATGGTCCAGCAAGCTAGCTAGTTCAAGGACGATTAACGATGGACATTAACATCTCGCCTTTCTAACCAAATCCATACCCCATGAAAGAGTAAAGAAAAATATACCTACAGCAATAAGGGCAAGGATTAATCGAATCTGCATGATGGAGATGAATTTAATTATAATCAGTCTTAGAAACAAAGTACTAGAATGAGAGCAAACAAAACGAGAAAACTTTTCTTTTAAAAAAGTAGGAAATAGTTACATGGGATTCCCAGAGTTTACACAAAAGTAAATGTCAGTCTAAGAAGTCGTGAACTTAATAAAAACAACAATAAATATGCTTCTGCACAGCAAGATGGCTTAGTTGAATTCAATATTAAAAATTGAGTTCATTTTTTGCCAGTGAATCTTGCAGCTAACATTTCTATTACATTTCACCTCAGTACGCAGCAGCAGCTTGCTCACAGAGATGTCCATCTCAGCTGCTCAGCATACACAAAGCACACTGGAAAAAAAACTCAACTGAAAATCAGTGCTGCAACAAATTAAACATGCATGAAAATACAAAATTTTTCAGTCCAATAATCTGGTTCAAATTTTGCCCTGAGCAAGCTCAGAAAAGATGGATTCACACAAACTCACCTTAATGCTGAGATATGATATCCTTTTTCCTTTCGCAGGTCATCGGACTGTGAAAAAGGGAAAAAAAAACACAATATTCATACTTAGAATCTCAATATGTTAACTCTGCCTAAAAATATACCTTTCCCTTATTAGCTCCATTTGATTACTGATGTCTAAAAATTCAATTATTTCTGATTATCACCCTTTGCCAGCTCAGTGTAAATATTTACTTCCATAATTACATCACACTGGAGCTGCAGATTTCATGTATCACAAAATGGAACTTGGTTATTTTTTTCCCCACTCCATCTCCATTGACTACATCAGTAATTACTCAGACATTAAAAGATGAGCGCAATCTATGGCCTATTCCAAGAGACTTAAATTGATATTTGCAATTGTAAGTGGATTGACAAATAATTTACTTGTCCTATATCATTCTGGAAAGGCTCCTTCACAAGAGATCACCTTTTCTGGTGGATTTCAAATATGTTTTCTGCACAAGAATCACTTCACCTGACATCTTTTCAGGATTGCTCTTGCACTAGGATCACTTCAAGCTGTGTCCTTCCAAGAATTCTGCCGCATAACAGCCTTCCTACATTACTCATTGACAATATTTCAAAATTGCGTTAGTGGTAGTAAAAGATTTTGGCATGTTCTGGGATGTGAAAAGGCATCCCATAAATGCAAGTTAACTTTTTCCTTCTTTCATCTAACTCTAGTGTGCCATTCCTCTCTGTTATGCAGTGATTCTCTTGCCTTACATCTCTCCAGTATATCTGATCCATTTGTTGTACACAAATCCCTTAACATTACACCATTCAAAAATACCTGTTTGCATTTGTAGCATGATACCTGATCCTTTCACTCAATACAGTTTACAAACAATTTTATTGATGTGCAGTTAGCAAAATTTCCTGTTATCTCTTTCCACACAAACCTTCCCTTTAATACTCGAGTACTCACACGGTGAGGGTTAACAAGGGGTATGGGGCTTGGGATAAGGACTGAAGCTCTTGGAAGATTGTAAAGCGGCCAGTCAGATAATCCAAGGCTGAAGAAATAATTCCAGTGTCAGTTTAGATCAGCTGTTGGGCTTTGGTTTCTCACCTGCTTGAATTTATACAGATCGTTTGATTTTTCATGAAACTTCAGCTGTAGAAGCTCAGTCTGAAGTTCTTTCAGAAATGTTTGACTCTGGATAAAATTTGAGATCAAACAGTGTGTAAACGGCTGACTGCCCACCTGCAAATCCTTCTCTGTGGAGGAAAGAAGAAAAACACTGTTATTACCTTGGCAAGAAACACTTCTTTCTACAATAAAATAGATACAGAATATTTTGCTTAGCATTCTTCATCTTTGCAAGAATGAAAAGGGAGTTGAATTGTCAGATTCTGAAAACGACAAAGAAGAACAATCTGTATATTGCTATATCAATTAGAGAAGTACTCTCATTTATGCTACCCGGTTTGGTCTGAAATTCTTCTGACCAGATAACACTTCAGAATGTACAAAGCTGTCTTTTTGACCAATAATGTTTGAATGTATAGATTGTGCAAATCAGTCCATTCACAGCATGTTTGCATTTGAATCAAAAACGCTGAAATTTAAACATATATTTAAGAGGTCTTACAGAATTCCTGCACAATTTCAAAATTGCTTTAGTGGCAGTCAAAGACTTTGGGATATTCTGGGGTATGAAAAGGCATCACATAAATGCAAGTGAACTTTTTCCTTCTTTCATTGTACTCCAGGGTGCCCATTCGTATCTGCTGCAGTGATTTTCTTGCCCTACATTTTTTTTCAGTATATTTGGTCCATTTACTGTACAGAAATTTAGTAAGACTACACCATTCAAAAGTGCCTGTTACATTTGCACCATGATGCCTAATCCTTTCATTCAAAACATTTACAAACAATAGAATCAAAATTTCATTGACGTGCAGTTAGCAAAATTTCTTGTTACCTTTCCTCGCACAAATGACCTTCATAGCATAGTTACTATTGTTATGCAGTCAAACAGCATTTCCCACCATAAGGTCTCAAAAAGATTGGAAAGATGAACGGCCAGTTAAATTTGTTTTCAGTGGAATTGGTTGAGAGACTGCTGTAGTATGAACTCCTGTTTTGCCGACCTCAGTCTCAATCTGACACTGAATCAAGCGCATCTCCAAAGACTCCAACCTTAGTGACTGCATTAAGTACAGTAAGTGTCATTATCCAATCACTGTGGATACTTACTTACCATAGTGGATCCTGTGATTGGATACTTACCACAAAGAGCAAACTAGAGAGTAAAATGCAATGATCAAAACTTTACGCAGTGCAAAATAAATGACTGGAACATCAGCACAGGATTACGACAGAAACCAAAATATAATCAACTTTTTCAATTTAAAATTATATTAATCATAAAAAAGAAATTTAACATTCCATAAATACAAAATCAGTTTCCACATTGTTCAGCAGTGTAAACAACAGGTAAAGATGCTGTTAACACATATATCTGCACATCATAGAGAAATAGCCTAAAGTTAGGTAGATTGGATATAGTCAGGCACATTGCCAAACCACATTATGGGAACAACTGTGATTTTAGTCACAAACACAGGATATAGAACTCATTGATGCTAACAGAACAATGGTCAAGGACAGTAAAGAAACTGCCTATTGTGTAAGAATAACACCAGATGTGCAGTGTGCAGTAGGGCACTTACACCACATTCTGTAGGAATGTACCAGATTCAGATTGTGAGACAAATGATAAGCAAGATTTGTTGTTTCTGCAACTGAGCATGTTTCCTAATTACAGGGGGATGATGGTCACTGAGATAGTTGGGACATCAGTAATTAAGTTAGCAGAAGATTGATTACAGCCGGTCTGAACTGGACACGTTAACAGTCCTAGATAAGACAGATGAGTTCCCATGAGGAAGGATATTGCATCAACACTACAAATCACACTCCTGCGATAACGGGAAACATGGTTAGAAGGGGAGTAGAGGGGACAGGAACGTGGGGCACCATGAGCCAATAGGGGATTGACCACACACTAGTGGGACAAAAACCACCAATTAGGGGAGAACAACGTATTGTGTAATTGATTAATATGCTTGTAGAAATAGTATAAAATGCTTGCTCAAACTCGATGTAAGGTGTGCCTATCTTTTGGACACCTGGTCTTGCAAGAACGTTAAACAAAATGTCTTGCTCCTTCGGAACTTGACTCGACTAAATTGTTTGATCCTGAGCGGCGTTTCTCACAGCAGTAATTTTGAGCATGAAAAAAATCGCAGAAACCTCACTTACACGTCATTCAACAAAGTGTGAAAGATTTTTTTTACAGCAAGATGAATTACAAAGTGGTACAAATCTGTCGATTCAGTGATTTCTATTTGCTTACAGCCTCGGAAATTTCAACAGCGCACCCTATGGGTAAGTATGGAAATGGTCGCAGAAACTCTCCGATTTCCAGATATAACTACATACATATTGATATCAAACATTGCCTATATTTCTGAAATATAGTTTTTATTAATGCTGACAGTTTAGTTGCCGCTATTATCCCAAAATTTGGGCCAACGCGCCTTCCGAAAGACTGTACTCCGCCAATGCAGGGTTTCCCCGCTCCCGCACGGCTTTGGCAGTAGATTATGCGCTCCTTGATCTCCTGATTAACACAAGAGCCCAACAACTGACTTAAACTGGCACTAGAATTATTTCTCCGGCCTTGGATTATCTGACTGGCCGCTTTCCAATCTTCCAAGAGCTTCAGCCCCTTGTCCCAGCCCCCATACCCCTTGCTGATCCTCACCATGTGAGTACTCGAGCCTCCGGCTCCAGGCCTCGCTCACTCGCTCCTTCACTTCCAGCAGCACCGGGTTGAGTTCTGCAGACTCCTGCTGCTTTAGCGATCGCTTCCCACCAACTCCACACACCGGATCACTCCGTAACCTCTTGGAGCTCATTCCTACGCCGGAGCTGCCGTTCTAAACCCTGTGGCACCGCCAGCCTCTGCCTCACCTAGAACTACATTTCCCGGCAACACCCGGCTCACCACACACTCCCGCAACAGCGCCATCTAAAGAAAAGCAAAGAATGTCAAGGAACGAATGTCAATGAAGATGGAGCGAGAGGTCACAATCTACAATTCTCGAACTCAATGTTCAATCCTGAGTGTAGTAGACTGCCTAGTTGGAAGATGTGATGCTCTTCTAGCCTCCTCTTCTGCTGTTTTCACTGTTCGAAATGCAATACTCTTCACATTGGGGAAACTAAACACAGTCTAGGTGACTGCTTTGCAGAACACCTTTTTTCGATCAATCTGCAAGCATAACCTTAACCATCCTGTTCGCCATTGCAACTCGGCTCCTTGCTGTCATTACCCACTTGTCCATCATTGGCCTGCTGCAGTGAGGCCCAATGCAAGCTGGAGGAGCAGCACCTCGGGGCTCAACTTTGATCTTTTTTCATTCATTTGTAGGACATAGACGTCACTGGCTGAGACAGCATTTATTGCCCATCTCTAATCGCCCTTGATCTGAATGGCTTGCTAGGACACTTCAGAAAGCAGCTTAGAGTGAACCACATTGCTGTGGCTCTGGAGTCACTGGTAAGGATAACAGACTTCCTTCCCTAAAGACGAGTAGATTTTTCTGATAATCAGCTATGGTTTCATAGATTCTTAGTTCCAGATACCTTTTATTGAATTCAAATTCCACCATTTGCTGTGGCAGGATTAAAATATCGATTCCCCAGGACATTAGCTGAGTTTCTGGATTAATAGTCTGGCAATAATATCACTAGGCCATCTCCTCCACCTTAATCTCTTTATTTTCATCCCATATATCGCAATACAAAATGACTCTCTCCCCGTTCCCCAGGCCTTATGTCTCTTGTTCTTAAATTTGCTACATTTTTATTGCAATCTCTCCCAACTGTCACCCATCACTGTTCTAACTATTCAACTCCCCTTTTACAATATAATATCCAACACATTTTCCCTCCTCTAATTCTGAAGAAGAGCCAAAAAGACTTGGAACGTTACTTCAGTTTTATCTCGCTATGGATGTGACAAAACAAGTTTTTCTGACAACGTCTGTCTGTTTTTTGTCTGAATGCCAGCATTTGAGGTATTTTGCTTTGCTTTTAGCACCACCTAAAGTTCAGACTGGGGCAGTGCTGACACAGTTGGAGACCATGAATCATCACTGCAATGGCAACTGCCATTTCCTCATTCAGACACAAATGATGACATGGTGCACTCCCAGTGGTCGCAAGTGGGGTTATAGTCACCAATTTGGTCTTTGCTACTATTAACAGTGATGTGGTGTTGGACTGGGATAGGCATAGTATGAAGTTTCACAAAACCAGGTTAAAGTCCAGCAGGTTTATTTGGCAGAACAAGCTTTCGGAGTGTCGCTCCTTCAGGTGAATAAAGTTGTTCACAAACAGGGCATACATAGATACAAATTCAATTTACAAGATGATAGTTGGCATGTGAGTCTTTACAGGTATTGAAGTCTTCACAGGTACAGACAATGCGAGTGGAGAGAGGGTTAGGCACAGGTGAAAGAGTATGTGAATTGTTTCCAGCCAGGACAGTTAGTGAGACTTTGCAAGTCATGGGGGTTACAGATAATATGTACAGATAATGTGAACCCAAGATCCCAGTTGAGGCTATTCTCATGTGTGAAATTTGGCTATCAGCTTTTGCTTCGCAATTCAATGTTGTGTGGTGTGAAGGCCATCTTGGAGAACACTTACCTGAAGATCAGAGGCTGAATGCACATGACCACTGAAGTGTTTCCCCAACAGGAAGAGAACATTCCTGCCTGGTGATTGTCAAGCAGTGTTCGTTCATCTGTTGTCATAGTGTCTCCATGGTCTCACCAATGTACCATGCCTCGGGACATCCTTTCCTGCAACATATCAGGTAGACAACATTGGCCGAGTCATAAGAGTATGTACCTGGTGGATGGTGTTCTCATGTGAGATGATGGTATCCATGTCAATGATTCAGTACATCTTGTGTTCACTGTTGGCCTCTTGGGGTTGGAACACAATGAACCAGAAGGCTGCTGTTCATGACTCAACATGTATGTCCATGCTGTCAGGAGGTGCATCAATGTCAGATTCATCAGCCACAGTCACAAAATAGCCCCAAGCAGAGGCAATGCTATCCAGGCTCTGAAGACCAACCACAACATTGACATCAAGCCAGCAGACAAAGGAGGAGCCATTGTTATATTGAACAGAATGGATTACTGCAAAGAACTGTACCAACGAGAAACATTACAGACAGTTACTGGCAGATCCAATCAATAAACACATGCATCAACTCAACAGACTGATCAAGATCTTTGATCCAGACCTTCAGAACACCCTTTGTTCTCATTGCGTGTACTCCCAGTACTGGAGATCTCTACTGTCTCCTGAAGATACACAAGGCTAACACACCCAACAGTCCCACTGTGTCAGGCAATGGGACCCTGTGTAAGAACCCCTCAGGCTGCATCGAGGGCATCCTGAAACCCATTGTACAAAGAACCCCCAGCTTGTGTCATGACACTACAGACTTATAACAAACTCAGCATACATGAAGCAATTCAATCAGGAGCACTCATCACAATGAATGTCTTGGCACTCTATACCAGCATCCCCCACAATGATGGCATTGCTGCAACTGCCTCAGTACTCAGCATTGACAAATGCCAATCTCCAGATGCAATTCTACAATTCATCTGTTTCATCCTGGACCACGTCTTCATCTTCAGCAACCAGTTCTTCATCCACATGCAACTGCCATGGGGACCAAATTCACACCTCAATATGCCAACATCTTCATGCACAGGTTCAAACAAGACCTCTTCTCTGCAAAGGACCTTCAACCTATGCTATACATCGATTGACATTTTCTTCCTTTGGACTCCATGGCAAACAATCACTAAAAACAACTACATGATATCAAATTCTATCCCACCATTAGACTCACCATGGATTACTCTCAGGAGCCAGTTGCATTCTTGGACACATGCACCTCCATTAAGGATGGTCACCTCAACACTTCATTATACTGCAAGCCCATTGATAACCTCATGATGCTGCACCTTCTCCAGCTTCCACCCTAAATACACTAAAGGAGCCATTCCTTATGGACAAGTCCTCCATGTACAAAGGATCTGCTCAGATGAGGAGGATCACAACAGGCACCTAGGATGCTGGAAGACATCCTCATAAGAACAGGATATGGCACTTGGCTCATTGGAATTGTTGATCAATGTGCCATAGCGAAAATCCTCCTCCTCAGAAGACAAACACAGAACATGGCAGGCAGAGTACACTTCTTCGTCCAGTACTTCCCTGGAGCAGAGAAGCTACAATATCTTTCCCAGAGCCTTCAATATGTCATTGAAGACAAACATTTTTGCCAAGGCCATCACCCCACCACCACTTCTTGCTTTCAAACAACTGCACAACCTCAAACAGACCATTGTCTGCAGCAATATACCCAGCCTTCAGGAGAACAGTGACCATGACATCACACCACAAATGCATTTCCACCATTTTCTTGTAAATTGGATTTGTCTATGTATGCCCTGTTTGTGAACACAACACTTCACTTGCCTGAAGGTGCAACACCCCAAAAGCTTGTGCTACCAAATAAACCTATTGGACTTTAGCTGGTGTTGTGAAACTTCTTACTGTACTATTAACAACAGCAGCAGAAGATTGGAGAACTGAGATGTTGCAGACACTTTTGATCTTGCATTCAGGAAAACACAATTTAAGATCAATCAAGCACATAATGTGGCTTATGGCTGCCAAAGGTAAAATACTTTCATATGCAAGAACACATTTGCTGTAAACAAAAGAAATATGTTCAAGTCACCTTTTTTCAAATTTCCCGGTGAGTGTATTGCTTAAGGATCTGGTAATGCATATTCAGAAGTCTTTAAAGATGGCTCAAAAAAAATTAATATGATAGAGGAAGCATATGAGATACTTAGTTTGTATATAAGATCATTAAATTTTAAAAGTAAGAAATCATATTACATCTTTAAGAATCAGTGATTATACATCAGCTTGATTGTAGAGTACAATTCTAGGCACCACACTTTAGGAAGGAGAGGATGTAGAGGAGGTTACAAAGAATGAGAAGCTTTTGTTATGCAGAGAATTTGCAGAACCATAGAATAGGTTAAGAGGAGATCTAATTGATAAACTCAGAAATGGCAGGGTTTTTGAGAAAGTAGAGAAACTTATACTCTGGCACATGAGTGGATGATCAGTGGTAATGGATTCAAATAACTGGCAAAAACTAGAGGGGAAATGAGAAACACATTTTTCAAACTCAAAATTTAAACTTAACATCAGGACAAATTTCTAGATAAATTAGTTATTCTAGGGAGTAAAAGCTACTACTCTTGGGTGCAGTTGCATTCCTGAAACAGTCAGCTAAGTCACTCAGCTGACACTGGCTAACTGAACAACTGGTTTAATTTAGTTTCAAAATTTATTGTTTTGGGATGTATAAAATGGAGAAACTTCAATGTTGCTTGGTAAAATGAGTGATTTGGATGGACAGTGAATGTGGAGCTCAGTCTAGGCAGGAGTGGAGTGTAGCAAAGCTTCATAAACTCAGACAGTGAGGGAACTGATTTGAGTGGTGGGTGAGGCTGAGTAATTGTTACTAGATATTTTTCAGCAGCATGGTAAATCAATGAGTGCAGGGATAAACACTGGCATTCCAAGTTAATATCAGAGTTCAGAAGGTATTGTGGAACCAATGGCAACTAATTGTAAGTCATTGTTTAAGCAAGAATAGGAAATTTATGTTAAGTTCCTTGTTATAAAGGGTTTAGTTAAGGCAGAAGAACTCAAAATTGTAGTCTGATATTTCTGCTCTGAGGGATGCTGGGCACAATTCCAGTCATGATGTAGAGATGCCAGTGTTGGACTGGGGTAAACTCAGTAAGAATCTGGCAACACCAATTTTAAATCCAACCGACTTATTTGATAGTAAATCTGCAAGCTTATCAAATAAATCGGTTGGATTTAAAATTGGTGTTGCCTGATTCTTACACAATTCCAATGCCTGGGATCAACATGTATGCAGGAAGTGTGTCCAGCTATAGCTCCTGGAAGCTTGGGTTTCAGAGCAGAACATTGGCTGGGGCCACTGAGTATTCATGACTCTAAGAATGTCATGAATAGCATGTTTTATGGAGGTGATCACAATGTAGCCAGAGGACTTGAAGGGAATGGGGGAACCACCCAGCAATCCAAAAGATACAGCAGGATTCCCCTTTAAGATCATGGTACATGTTGATGCCAATGATATAGGTCAAAAGGACTGAAGTCTTGTTTTTAAGTGGGAGTTAGGTAGTAGACTAAAAAACAGACCTTGAGTTGTAATTTGAGTTACTTTGAGTAAGCACATGCTAGCAAGCATAAAAATAGGAGGATAGTACAGGTGAATGTGTGGTTTAAGGGTTAGTGTAGGAGGAAGGATATTAGATTCCACAATCACTGGGACCATTTCTGGAAAAGATGGGATCTGTACCAATGAAATTATCTACATTTGAACCAGAGCACAACTACTAACATCCTTGATGGTGGGTTTGCTAGTGCTGTTGAGAGGCGTCTATTCTAATTTGGCATTGGGAGGGGATGCAAATTACTTGCAGAATAGGGAAACAGCATAATACAGTAAAACAATTAAATCAGAGGGAATAGAACTGTAAGCTTCAAGGAAGTAAGGCAAGGCTAAATAGTCTCTACTTTAATGTCACAAGTATTACAGATGAGTTAAGGATGAGGATTGACACATGGAAGTGTATTGTAGTAGCAGTCACAAATGTGATTCAGGGAAGGGTGGTATTAGCAGCTCAAAATTCAAGATAAGTATTTAGGGGAGGTGGTAAAAGAGAATTATTAGTTAAGGAATCAGTTATTGCAGTAAGAAATGATATCTTGGAGGGGGCATTGAAAGAGGTTTTGTGATAGAGCATAGAAATAAAAATGGGCAGCCACATTGCTAGGTATTCATTGTAGACCCCCAGATTGGCAGTGAGAAATTGAGGAGAAAATATGTGCACAATTCAGTTTGTAAAAACAGTAGAAGTTTTGGACTGGGGGAAGAGTGGGTTTAGTAAGATGAAGTAAGATCTAGCCAAGGCAGATTGGAAACAACTACTTGCAGGGGCATCTACAGAAGAGCAGTGGGAAGGCATTCAAAAAGGAAATGGGGAGGGCACAAACCTAAAATGTTCATTCTAGGATGATGAAAGGAGTAATGAGCCCAGAGAACCATGGATGACCAGAGATATTCATGGTATAATGAGAAGGAAAATAAGCGTTTTAGCAGATGCAAGGCAAGCAAATCAGTGGAATTGTTAGTGGAGTACAGAAAGTATAGATGGGGGTAGTGCAGCTGATATAGTCTACATGGATTTCAGCAAAGCCTTTAAGATTCAATAGATGACTTGTAAAGAAGACAAATGCACATGAAATGCAAGGTAATTTTGAGGAGGTGGATTCAAAACTGGCTTAGTTGTAGAAGACAGCATGAAGATAGACGTCTTCTTTGGTAATTAGATGCCAGTGGCTAGGGATCTGATAGGTCTCCTATTAGTCATCTATAGAAATGATGACTATGTGGGGGGTAGGATTATTAAGCCTATATTAATTGTCAGATGGTTAACAATGACATTCATTATCTTGGGTACAGGAAGATGGGCAGATAAGAGGCACATGGAATTTAACGGTGAAAAGTATGAAGTGATAAACTTTGCAGAGAGTAATTTGACATGGAAGTATTTAATGAACAGTTAGGGTGTCCTGAGGAACAAAGGAACCTTGGTGTGTTTGTCCATAGCTCTCAGGGCATGTTAGTCATGTAGTGAGAAAGACAGAACTATGCCTTTATCAATTGAGACATAGATTATAAAAGCAAGATAATCATGTTGGAACTGTGAGGCTATAGTTGGACTGCACTCTGCAGTTCTGGTTGCCACAATGTATAGAGGGTGTGATTGCACTGGATGAGGTGCAGAGGGTATTCACCAGGGTGCTGCCTTGGATAGAACATTTATGAAGTGAGGTTGGATAGACTTGGTGGAGTAGAGAGGACTGAAATCACCTGATCAAGGAGTACAAGTCTGTTTTTATTTGGAGTAGCACAGTGATTAGCACTGCTGCTTCACTGCACCAGGGACCTGGTTCAATTTCGGCTTTGGGTGAATGTCTGTATGGATTTCTTTCCTATCTGTGTGGGTTTCCTCTTGGTGTTCTGTTTTCCTCTGTCAAATGTTGTTTAGGTTAGATTGATTAGCCATGCTAAATTGCCCCTTAGTGTCAGGGGGATTAGCAGGCTAAATGTGTGGGATTACGGGATAGGGCTTGGATTGGATCATTGTCAGTGTATGCTCAATGGGTTGAATGGTCTTCTGCACTGTAGGGATTCTATGATTAAGATTGAGGGATAAGGAGCAGCTGTTTCAAGAGTCAGTCATGAGAGGAGACCAGTTCAATGCTTAGATGAAGAAAAGCTGCATTTGAGCCAAAGGGTGGTGATAATTGGAATATGCTGCCTGGGAAGGTGATGGAAGCAGGTTGCCTGACACCCTTTTTTAAAAAGTAGTTGGATGAGCACTTGGCACATCATAACATTCAAAGGCTATGGGCCAAGTGCTGGTAAATGGGATTAGAGGTAGGTAGTTTGTGGCTCTTCTGTGTCAAAGCAGACTTGTTAGTCTGAAAGGTCCTCATGACTAACCTCAACGGAAATAGCTGCTCCTATCCCTCTGACCATGCCCCTCATTATCGTATAAAATTCCTACAGTGTAGAAGGAGGTGGTTCTTGTGTGTTGGTGCAGATTTGAAGGGCTAAAGGGCCTCTTCTGCACTGTATGATTCTGTTAACACTGCAATATGTTACCTAAAAAGGTGTTGGAATTAAGATTCTATAATGAGTTCATTTATTTATGTCACAAGCAGGCTTGTATGTATACTGCACTGAAGTTACTGTGAAAATCCCCTAGTCCCCATATTCTGGTGCCTGTTCAAGTATACTAAGGGAGAATTTAGCATTGCCAGTGCACCTAACCAGCACATATGTCAGACTGTGTGCATTTAAAAACCAGAGCAAGCAGAAGAAACCCATACAGAGAATGTATAGTATCTGCACACAGGAACCCAAGCCAAGAATCTAAACTGGGTCCCTGGCACTGAGATAACAGTGCTAAAGACTGCACCATCATGCTACCCTAACTTTAATTGGCAATTAACCAATCCTTAAAGGACTACTCTGCCAAATAATTAAGAGAAAACTGGGGTGTTGGACTAAATTGGACAACCCTTCAGAGTAAATTATATCCTTCTATGCTGTAAATTCAAATCTGTTTTGCAAACAATGTTATCAGGGCATATTATTTATTTCAGCAGGGATATGAAAATACCTAACCATTTACTTCCTATAACACTACTCATTACCTAACAATTAACTTCCTGTCACACCAGTCATTCTGATTAGGATTTAGTTGAGTACTGCACTCCCCCAAAAATAAGGAGCCAATCTTTAGGATTGAGATTAGGAGAAATTTCTTCAAAGTGATAAGAATCTTTAGAATTCTCCATACAAAAGGATTGTGGGTGTAATTGACTGCATTTACAGCTGAGACAGATTTTTGGTGTCTCAAGGAATTAAGGGGGGTACAAAAAAGTTTTAGAATGCAGTTGAAGCCCAAAATTAGTCATGATGGTATTGAATGGCAGACAACCTAGATGGGCCATGTGGTCTACTCCTACTTCTGTTTTTATTTGATATACATCTTGTGTTACAGAAATAAAATGTAATAAACTTTAATCCAGTGTTGTGAGCAATATCAGCTTTTTTAATGGCAAATCAGTAGTTCATCAAATCCTGCTTAAATTGACTAATAAATTGTTAGACCAGAAGTTAGCCTGTATGTTAGATCGAAGTCAGTAACTATTCGCACCTCTAGGACTTAATAAAAGATTAGTGTTCTTAATAACTTTCTCTTCAGAGTAGTAGTAATAGGATATAAATATCAAATGTCACTGATTCATTTAGTAATGATTATAATTCTCCATAATTAAGCATAACTAAAGAGCTGAATTTATGATAAAATTGAACTTTTAGCCTTAGTGTCCAATTCCTCATTCAACTTCTGCATGTTTTGAACATGCATTACACAGTGATTCACATGAGTTTGATTGTCCTGTACTAATAGCTAGAGATCCACTAAACGCAACTGCTAGATTTGTTTTAATTCAAAGTATTCCAAAAAAAAAAGGAGCTTTGCTGTTGCTCCATGATTGAGTTCTAACCATTGAAAGATATCTACAAAATTAAACAATTATAAATTAATGTACAATTTAATTTAGTTATGATAAAGGATTAGTTCACACTACTGAATTTAATATTTATAAGTTCACAAGATATAGGAGCAGAGTTAAGCCATTTGACCCATCAAGTCTGCTCCACCATTTGATCTTGGCTGATACGCTCCTCATTTCCCATTTTTCTGCCTTCTCCCCATAACCTTTCAACCCATTACCAACTTAAAAATCTGTCTACCTCCTCCTCCTTAAATTTTCTCACTGTCCCAGCATCCACTGCACTTGGGGTTGTGAATTCCACAGTTCCACAACTCTTTGGGAGAAATATTTTCTCCTCAATTCTGTTTTACATTTGCTACCCCTTATTCTTACATTATGACCTGTCACACTATAATGCTTCACTAGCAGAAGCATTGCTCTACATCTACTTTGTCATCTTCTATACATCAATTTGATCTCCCCTCATTCCTCTAAATACCAGAGTATGGGTCTAAACAGTTCAATCTCTCTTCATGCCACGAACCTCTCATCTCCAGAATCAATCTAGTGAACCTCTCAATGTCAATTAAACAGAACTCTTTGCTTTTAAATCAACTACAGCTAAGGTCAGTTGTAATTAACTAGATTGGGGTTCACTACATCTATATATTAAAAATACACGTAAGAAGGATAAAGCAAAAACTCCTTGTGATTTATAACATTTGAAGATTTCAAAGTAACTGGTTGATTCTTTCCTTACACCATGGTATGAATCCAGTCAGACTCATGAGAGTTTCTTCATTTTTGACTTACTTAAATGCAAGCAATAGAGACAAAAGATCCATTCACCTTGTCTTGATATATCTATATTTTTATATGTAATATCATGATTTTAACACTATCTTTCCTCCTTCCTAAAACAGTTTGTTCAAATAAAATTCACTGAGCAACTTTTTAAAACAGAAACCTTCAAGCAATTCCCTGAGTTTTGCGACGGTTGTATTTTAACATTAGGAAACGTAGAATGTAGAGTTTCACCATCTAAACTTTTGAGTGTTTGTGCTCATGCTTTTATTTTGTTGCTTTGTTCAATTTAATGGCCAATGCCTGGCACTTATCATCACTTGCCAAAAGCCTAAGCCTGGATGTTGTTCAGGTCTTCCTGATTGCAAACATAAATTTTTCCAGTACCTGAGGAGTTGTAGAGAGGGAAAAATGGTGATTTGATGGCTTTCATTGATCTTGGAAGATGTCATAAATGAATAGCATTTAATGTAATGTAGAGCCAGGCAAAGTGGACAAAACTTGAAACTGTGAAATTAATTAACGTTTGCATAATTGGGTAGCCATAATGAAAGATTCTGATTCAGTGGGCAGAACTATACGACCTCATCAGGCTCGTTTTACGGCAAGGAAAAAGTCAAAAAAATTGGAAATGGTATCTGTTTCCCTGCCCATTCCAATTTTCCAAGAAGAAAAAGATGGCGCAATTAGGACCCTGTCCAAAACAGTTGAAATCCCAATTTGGACTTTTTTGTATTCATAATGATACATTTTAGTGAGCTTCATGCCCAATCGTCCTTGCTCACCTGTCTTTACAACCTCATTCACTGCAGTTGGATCGCACAGGCAAACACCAAGTATAAAAGTCACATTCAGGTGCTTGACCAGGGGAGTATCTGCTTTTAAACTGCTTGGTGGTGCTTCAGGGAGTTGTTTCATGGCAGCCATGTTGCATTTTGGGTTGGAGGGCCCACGATGGTGTGGGGACTCCAACTTCAGCTTCTCAGGTTGACCTTGCGTCTTAGCATAGATTCTAGGTGGCAGCAGTAAATACTTGCTGGTGGGGGATGGGCTGGCAACTCTCTGAAGTGGCATTGCTGCAACCTCAGGACTTGTCAAGCAACATTGTCTGTGACTTCTACTGCATGGGTTCTGGGTGTGTGTTTGTGATTGGTGGAAGGTAGCTTGTTGCTTTCCTGGAAGGAGCTGTGGAAGTGTACTGGGAGCCTGTATTGCTTGGGGTCTGTGGGGGGCATGGGAAGTACATGTTGCTGGGCTGAGGCAAGCAGAGTTCTTCAACCTCTCCATCTGCCTCCCCTTCCCCAAATCCCAGTCCCCGCTTACTCTTCAGATCAGATGGTTTTTGCAGTGCAACCCATTGATCTTTCAGTTCTTTTGGTTGTTGCTGGAGCTGAGGAGCATGAGGGTAAATTGCAGGCACAGGAGGCCCAGGCCTTACTACTTGCAGTAGAGGGAGATAGCTGCAGGAGGTGACCACTGTTCCACCTTGAGGGGGTGAGAAGCAGGGGCAAGAGAAGGAGGAAATAATGATCATGGCAGTTCCATACACAAGTGCCCTTTGAGCAACTATTGAACATCACACACTGCTGAGGCAGTGAGACATTGCGACACCTGTGCTATTTTTCGAAACACCTACTCCTGGTGGTTGTGAATGGCTTTTCAGACCGCCAGTGGAGACTTGTGACATTTCCCAATCATGCACCCACAAGTGTGTGAAGGAGATTATGGATGCCCTGTATACCCAGGCTGGCCAATATATTAAATTTGACTACGTCCTACAGAGCCTGAGACTATCGAGAGGATGCCAAATGTGCAGGGGGATGACAGCACCCACATCGTCCTCAAAGTCCTGATGAAAAGTCCAGGAAGATTCATGAATAGAATTATTGAAGTGTATCGTTGGTGTGTGACCATCAGCTGAAAATCAGGCACGTCTGTGCCAGACACCCTGGCAGTGTGCATGACAGTTTTGTATTGAGAAGCTCTGATGTTCCAGAGGTCTTTGAGGAGGAACCCAGGGTGCAGGGATGGTTCATGGGGGACATGGATACCCACTTGGATCTTGGCTGACACCAGTGCAGAGTCCTGAGGCTGATGAGGAAACTTAATATAATGAGGCCCACATTGTCACCTATTCAATAGTGGAGCAGTGCAAAGGGCTTCTTTAAAATACAGTTCATGTGCATGGACTGGTCTGGCAGGGCCCTCCAATATAGCCCACCTAATATTATCCTGAATTGTGATCATTGTTGTGCCCTATACAACCTGACACACTAACAAGGAGACCTTTTGGAGGTGGAAGGCATGGAGGTCGACCAGCTGGGCATCATTGGGCAGGAGGCTACGCAGCAAGAAAATGATGACACCACCTAGGTGCTAAAGGGCTGGTAGTCACAAGGGTCACTAATGGCCTGCATTCCCTCCTTCCCATAAGTTTCAGTGCCTGCTTCTCAAAGGGGGTGAGAACTGAATCTTGGGCACATCACCCTCTCCTGGTGATTATGGGCATTCTTCAGGGAGGAAAGAAGGAGACGTGTAAAATCTGATGGCATGAGTCATCCAGGGTATTGGGAATGGCATTCATAGGACAAGGGTTGTGAAACACTTGGGAGGGAGGAGGAATGTGTTTGGACAGTCAGGGGTTGGAAGCATGCTGGGTGTGAGTTGTCTTGTGTCTTTTTTTTTTTTTGGGGGAAGATCTTGAGTTAAACACCCACCCTTCCTGCCTGAATTAGGTCATTCAGTTTTTTGTGCAATTACTTCCCAGTTCTCCAGGCCAGTGCCCTCGCACTAACACAGGCTGCCATCACTTCCCACTTCCTTTCCATTCCTGCATTTCCACTTCCTTCCCTTGGAACAGAATCCTGCTGGGGAGAAAGAGGGTATGCCACCCTGCCTCCACTGCCTTCAGCAACCTGACCAGATTTGCTTTAGAAAAATGGGGAGCTGTCTTCCTAGAGGCCATTTCTTCTTGTACTATCTGCTCATTCTTGGGAGATTTTTAATGGAGCTTTCCGTTTTTAGGGCAGATTAGCTACAGGCAGTTTGGAAAAGTCTTGTACTAGTTGAAACATTCCAATGAGCTTAATGCTGTTCTTGTTATTATGGAAGGGAAACTAGGTTTGCACTTGCATATGTGTTCATGGAGGTGGGAGAGGGATATGGAATTTGTGGCTCTGATTGCCATAAGGGAGAGAGAGGGACATGGCAGTCAGTCATCAGGGCTGAGTGGGGTGATGAGGAATCATGTGCAAAGAAGTCCAGCAAGGATAGGAGGGGTAAGGGGGTCAGTAACACTGGGGGCGTGGTCCCCAACATCCATGGTGGGAAGAAGGATGTTGTGTCAGGAGAACTGCATATTTTTGTTTTTTTGCTTTTTCTGTGCATGCACAGTTTGTGGCCCCCAACTTGAGCGCAGGCTGTCAGGCAAAATAAGCCCTGTTCACTGCCTGTAGTGGCTAGATATGGTCTAGCCCACTATTTCAAAGACCGAGTACATAAGATTGGGTGTGGAAAATTTGCCCAAAAAATGGTTCAAGAATGCTCCCATTTTCAAGCTACCTGGACACTTAGAAAAAATCTAGTAAAATTCTCCCCAGCATTATGAATATTTGGTGATACTTCCAGTGTTACAAATTATATGCCTATCAATCTTTTTAGCAAAAGCTGTCTGTGCCTCTAACTCAATTTGCTCCAGGAGGCTTGAAGGCTGCTGTAGTGATTACTCCAGAAGGACCTAATGGAGACAAAGGTAGACATGTAGTGAAGTTGGCTGACAGTCAGTTACAGCACCATGCATTGCTCCTTACTTCCAACATGATAGAGAAAAGGTAAGAATGTAAATTGAAATATCGTTTATGAAGGTTGTCATTCCTAATTTCATCAATTGCATTTATGTCATGACATTTATGCCAATGAATACTCAATTCTGTAAAAGAATTAACCATGGAAAATCGCAAACTTCTTCTGGCAACTGTTTCACTGGCTTGAGGAAGTTTGCAAGTTATTTTGAACTGTACTGAATTCTCTCGTCCACTATTCTATTACAATTAAGTTTAACAAAATTTAAATACATCACAGTAATTGGCACAACTTAAATCACGAATGAAATCTCAACTATAAAACTGATCACTGCTATAAATATTTATCTGATTCATCAGTGTTCTTTAGGGGTAAAAATCTGCGACCCTTACCTGGAGTGACAGTGGTTAATATTTCTGTCTCAGACCAGGGATTTAGGTTCAATTCTGGTCTCTGGTGATTGTCTGTGTGGAGTCTGTAAGTTCTCCTATGTCTACATGGATTCCTGGAGGGATTATATGGTTCTGTGAATTGGCCTATATGTGACCCCAGAACCAGAGCAACACGGTTGACTCTTAGAATCACAAAAATCCTACAGTACAAAAAGAGGCAATTCAGCCCATAGAATCTGCACCAACCACAATCCCACTCAGGCTCTACCCCCATATCCATCCACTATTCCCTCTAACCTACTCATGTTACAACATTAAGGGGCAATTTCTTATAGCATGGCCAAACAACCTAACACACACAATCTTTGGACTGTGGGAGGAAATCAGAGCATCCAGTGGAAACCCATGCAGGTACAGAGATCGCACAAACTCCACACAGACAGTGACCCAAACCGCGAATCGAACCCAGGTTCCTGGAGCTGTGAAGCAGCAGTGCTAAGAACTGTGCTACCATGCCACCTTGCAAGCCATTAAGCCTAAGAACAATTAGGATGAACAAGAAATGCTGGCCTAGCCAATGATACCCACATCCCATGAAAATATGAAAAAAAAATTATAAACTTAGAAATCTTATCCTTATCTCTATTTTTTCATTCCTCCTTCCCTTGTAAAATGCTGCCTATGGGTGCCAGTGATAACCCTTGAGGTGTAAACACAGTAAAGAAGTGTCTATTCCATTAATGGTGAAGCCTCAGCTGATTCACATCTGAGCCCAACTACCTAAAGCAGCCAAGCTTATGGAAACTCCACTTCAGATAGAAAAGCAGCACTCCAAATCTAGATAATCGAGCTCAAGGTAAGCTTAACTTGAGGTGATGTGCTCCCTACTATTTGATCTTTGGGCACTGCCGTTACTAACGTCACTGGAACAATCCACCAAAAGGAAGAACTCTCAGGGTTAGCAATAAAACTGATTATTGTAAAGACATCAAATATTTGATAATGTTCAGGATGCAAATTACTTAAATAGTACTCCTAATTAGCTTTACTATAATTCAACTATAGGGGAAGTTGATTGATGCTGCAGAGTCATATTCAAGGGAGCAGGAAATAAATAATCTTGTAGTTGAACTATATCCAACAAGAATTCCACTCGAGAGCTATATGCTGGGAGCACAGGATTACTGAACATTTCTGTATGTATCTGAAGACAGATCAACTAGAACAATAGTTAATGATGTCATGGTGCCCTCAATTATATAATACTGAGAAAATATTCTTGCTTGATGGCTTCATCAATATAGTAGGCATGCCAATCATGTGATTTCTTTCCATACTAATTATAGCATTGGCCAAATGACATGAGGAAAGGAAGTATCAGCAATTTATATGTTTCAGTTTACTTTTCATGTGATTAATAAAGATTTATTAATCAGATTGTGTGTGGGTGCCTTTTTTTGTACTAGATTATAACACCATCATGTCATCTCAGGCACTAGATGGAAATGGAGATAAAATTCTTCATCTTTCAAATTTTCTATTCCAGAAGGTTCAGTCATTGAGTGTATTCAAGACTAAGATTGATGGATTCCTTTGGTGCTTAACAAAATCTAAGGATATGATCAGTACCGGATTTAGACTTGGTGAGGCCCTAAACTATATAAAGCTTGGTTAAAAAGTTATACCAAAAGATCTCTCAAAGGTGCATACCAAAACAGGACTTTGGATTACCACAAAAAAATTAAAAACATAATTATGCTTTTAATTATTTAATAGCAAAGTATTTAAAGTGGAAAAATACAAATGATTTTCAAATGAATGCACCCACTGATTACATATTTGTCATTTGGCTGACTTGACCTCTCTTAGATTATAATATAGTACACTATAATCTACAGGGCCGGATTTAATTTTTTCATTTGATCTTCAAGCTGGTTATTCTTTCTTTTTCTGGTATCCACTTTTAAGTGTTCTCTTCATTGTAAACCTTCTGAAATTTTGAGGTCCCTGCGCATTGTGAGGCTCTAAGCTGTAGCTTGTTTAGCTTACGCCTAAATCTGGCACTGCATGAGCATGAATCTGAATGTAGAGTAATAACCATCATTTTCTTGAATAGAATTTTCTTCTACTATATGTTGACCAAGGGTAAAAATGTTTAAGGATGCTATCCTTCCTAGAATGTAATAGTGATTTCCAATTTTCTGACAAGTATTAACATATGTAAAGGATCCATTATGCACTGGATATGTATTAAAATGATAATAGTTAAAGAAAGACACAAAAAATGGATGAATATCATATTGAAAAGAGGTAGCAGCTGAATGTCTACTAACATTATATCCCATCTGATTTATCAGCGGAGAATAACAAGCATTTGATACTATCGCACATTTCGAAAGTGCCCCAAAATTGAATATCAAGCCAGAATTGCAGGAGCACAGAGATCTCAGAGGCTTGTCAGTGGGAAGATAGAGTTGAATGAGGACTGGCAAAGTGAAAAATTTTAATCCAAGCCATTCCCAGACCAGTGACTCATATCCAGTAGCACAGTGGTTAGAACATGCTAACGTAACTCTAGCGACCCTCATTCGATTCCAGACTTGGGTGACATTAGTACATTTTCCCTGTGGGCTTTCCCGGTGTGTTGGTTTCCTTCCCCACACCAAAGATGTGCAGGTTAAGTGGATTAATGATGCTCAATGACCAGTGAAGAATATCAAGCTCCAAAATAATTCTTTTTCTCTCCCAACCATTCACCTCACCCCCAATCCTAGAAGTGCACCCTACATTATACTAGATACGCATACCCATACGCTCTCAAATAAGATACAAAAATTAAGCAAAGAAACTCTCTCTAAAAGGATTCACGCATTTTCCATATGGACGCTATCAGACCTTTCAGTATGCTGTAAGTTTCAGTGAGATCTCCCATCATCCTTCTAAATTCCATTTAAGATAGAGGTGGTCTTCAAACGCACGTCATTCATCAAACTTTTCATTTTCGTAAACCTCTTTTGGACCCTCTCCAGGGCAGCACCTCCTTCCTTAAATACTGGCCGAAAATTGCTCCCAAATATTGCTCCAAATGTGGTATGACGAAAGCCTTATAAAGCCTCAGCAGTACATCCATGTATTAATTTTGCATGAAACAAGTGGAGCAAGAGGATTCCTAGTATCTCTGAGATCAGAACAGCAACAGGGAGCCAACAGTGCTGTTTTATCGTAGTCACTAGCCAGCAATCCACCCGAGAGAATACGCATTTCTAGATTTTTTAAAAAAAGCAATATTCATCTAGTTTTTCTTCAAGCATGTTGGTTTATCAGAGTTAGTAGCGTTTTAAGATTAAGCGTTAGTTTGATAGAATTTGTGTTCGTGTCTTAGGGTTCACGGTTAGTATTAGGGGCTGGGCGAGTGGTTGGAGTTAAGGGTTAGAGTTTCAGATTAGACTCCGCGATTTATACGGCCATTGTCACAAGAAATGTCTTTATAAATCTGATCTGAAGAAATGTATGGGTTTACTCAAACCACAGCACTGCACGTGATGTCATCAGCCTCTGACATATTTCTCCTCTGGCCTTTTATAAAATCACTCAGTCCGAACTACCTGGTGTCTTTTGCTTAATTGCATTCATTCATTAACTTTCCATTGTCTGACATGCTTCCACGTAAACTGATCCTGAGGATTGCTTACGCAGGTAGCTTAATATTTAATAATAGAACAAATATTTGTATAGTGATATTTGATCAATTGATTTACTTCCATTTATGGTTCTTTACTGGTCTTTTTAATTTCGTTTCTAAATTTGTTTATCTGTACAATGAGATGTTTATTTTTTGTGTTGATATTGGCTTTCTGATAGTTGTTGGGAATTCCACAATCGCCCAAATCTCGCCACTCAAAATTGATGTCAGCGGAACAAACATTACTTTCTATTGCACAGTCCAACTGTTCCAAGAAGAATCAGATGTCATGGTTCACTAATGGCGACATGATGAGGACGAGTTTTCGGATGATGGAGAATCGAGCAACAGACAATGTAAGCTTTTGAAAAAGGGAGAGCCGCCCTCCATCTTGTGCATGTGAGCTTCAGAGATTCTGGCCGCTATCACTATGTGTACTTCGGGGTGGTGGTGGGGGGGGGGGGGGGGGGGGGGGGGGAAGAATGATTGGGAATGGAACCGGCTCGGAGCTCCATGTGTTCGGTGAGTTCCTGATGCTGATGGTGCCGATGTCAGTCGTGCAATGAATATTTGCTAAAATACCAAAGAAATGGAGAAGGGTGTGGGAATGGGATACCTGTCCACTTTTATGTATCCAGCGTCAACTTCAAGGTACTCGAAGGGTGAGATCGTCGATTTACGGACAGGCATTTCTACATATGTTCTGTGCATCGTGGTCAATTATATTATTTCCCTGCAGAATACAGAGGAAAAGATTTTCTTCCCTCGGTGGCAATGTGTAGAACCTGACTTTGTGGGGTGGTGCAGAACAATTGACAGCAAATTGGTGATTACAGCTTCAGTGGAAGATTAAGTCAGAGCTCTGACGAAAGGTTATCCTGAAACGATGGTTCGATTCTCTGTCCACAGATACTGTCAGACCTGCTGAGATTTTCCAGCATTTTCTGTTCGTGTTGATGCACACAAAGTCGATGGCTAGATATGGCCTGATATTTCGATGAAATAATTCCTCTCGTTGTTTCTGTTCAAATATTTGTTGAGCAAGTTCCCACAATTTTTCAGGAAGCATTAACCGTAACGAATTTCCGCTGCGGAAAAGCGTTAGACGGGTCAGTCCAATTCAGTGAGAATTGGCATGAAAGATTGTTCTCGAGATAGTGAAGTCTTTCTTTTGGAGCAACGTTATGATTTCAGAAGCACAATTACTTTTACAAATAGACGTACAATATCACCATTTATTACGGTTCTTCTCAACACTTACACGGGGGAATTCTCCCGCTCAACTCCTCTAACCTCGGCCTCGGGGTTTTTCTTGCGCCCCTATGGCTCTTCTAGCGAAAGTTCTGGCGAGTCAAAGAAGCTCACGATGTCTGGAAAAGAATAGAGTACATATATATTAAAGTATTGCAATTAACTATTAAAACTAAAATAAGTCTCATCTGTTCTGACAGGAATTCTAAATAGTTGAAGGGAGGGCAGGATTGGTACGACGTTGAGTGTATTTTCAGAAACACTGATGCGAACAGAATATATTGACTGTTTTAAAGTGAATTGGATAAATATGTCAATGTGACTGGATTATTGTGGCAGTATAGAAACCGGGATATTGAGCTAAATGCATTCCTGTATCATTGTAAAGTGGCAACTCGAAAGTCAGACAAACATAATTCGCTAATCTGAATTCTCAGATTTAAGACAAAAGGATAAGGGGGAGAAGAGAAATTGTTTTGGGCGGTTTGAAAGTCATTAGCTGGAAACAAGGTGAGTACATAGTAATTCTCAAGGGAAAGTTGGATATAGACTTAAAGTGAAAACTTTGGTCAGAAGAAGGTTCACTGGAGTGGTCCTTTCATGAAGCTCACACAGATACGATGGCCAGAATAGCTTCTTTCTGCACACCTTGGCTCTCTGACCATATGCATTACCACTTTTTTAAATGTTTCCATTAAAGACGCCAGGTAATTTCTAGCTTCACGTTTCATAATATTTTAAAACGTTCCAATGAAACATGACGTTAAACAGCCCCGTCTTAAATTCGTGTTCTGAATAGAAGTAATGTAAAAATTAACATTTCAACCAATAAAGAATGTTCTTTTTCTTCCCAAGTTCGGCCCACTCTGACAATCAGCTTGGTTGAGCCCAAAATCCGTCCATCTACTCTCCCGACTCTATTGTGTAAAACAACTAAGTTTTACCCCGGAGACCTCGATGTGACTTGTATAAGGACGACGCAAAAATTGAAACTATACTACCAAAGAGCGAAGCACGGTGGGAATGTATGAAGTTTTCAGCACTTTTAAAGACATGACCCTAACCCGCAGCAGGCCGAAATATAGTTGCCAAGTGTCTCATGTTTCTTTTCAAACTCCACTAAAGTCAATTAGAACTTGGAAGGTAACGTTAATTCATTCAATTCAGGAAAGTTATTCCATTTGTCATTTTGCCTGAGACACAACACGTCGATAAACACTTTAACATTTGACCATCTTTTACAATGAGGATTCATTGTTCAGATTGTGAATTGTTTCATGTTGGCATTTCATTTTTGAATATTAAGAAAAATACATTTACATGATTATATGATCCCATCAGTCTCTGGGTTTTCTTGTTGGTTGAATTGAACTTAATACCTCTGGATCTTACATTTTCGGTAGTTTTTTTTGCAGGTGCTGCTGACGTCACAAATTTCTTGTTTCTGTGTCGTTATCAGTTTTATTGATAAGAATGGCGTTTGTGGTCATCGTTGGGAATTATTTTAAGCTGAGGTACTGTCCAAACTCTTGGCCTCTCCCACCTAGAAAGACAAGAGCAGCAGATGCGTGGGAAAATCACGAGCTGTAGGTCATCCTCAAAACCACATATCATCCTGACTTTGAAAAATAACTATGTTCCTTCACTATCACTAGATCAAAATCCCGTTGTTGCCACCCTAACAGTACTGTGGGCTCAAAAACGCGATTTAACTCACCATCACTTTCTCAAGGAAAATTAGACATGGACAATAAAAATGCTGATCTAGGTAGCAAAAGCGCGAATTTCTATTTTAAAAACCTTGCTTAGGTCATACTTGAAGTGATGTGTGGGAGTTCCAGGTCTCCATATTATAAAAGGGATACATGAAAAAATGTGCAAAGAAGCCAAAAAAGATGACACCAGAATCAAACATATAAGGAACGTTGAATACTTTAAGACTTACAAAATTCTGATTATATTTTAGAAATCAGTAAAGAGTGGACTGAAATTAAATGTTCCTAATTGTGAAGGAGAGCAAAACTAGAGGACAAAACATAAGTAAGTTATTAAAAACATACAAAAGCGAATTCAAGAATTTAAACAAATTAATTACAAGAATGTGGAGGGTGCAAAAAAGGAGTAGTAGAGCTGAATTGCATTAAAGGGAAAGTTTGGATGAAACAAATAAAAAGATTGCCAATATAGCTAATGAAAAGTTGCAGAATGGGGCTCAGCAGAGCAAAAATGTCTATAAACTTAGAAACAAAAGAAAGAAGCAGAAGTAAGCCAAAGGCCCTTTTGAGCCTGCTCCACCATTCATTTTGATCACAGCTAATCACCAAATTCATATCCTGATCCCCATTTCTTCCATATCTCTTGATCCCTTCAGCTCCAAGAGCTATATTATAATTTCTTCTCAAAATCAGGCAATATTTTGGCCTCAATATTTTATGATAATGAATTCCATACATTCACCACACTCCAGATGAAGAAATTTCTGCTGACCTTAGTTCTAAATGGTTTATCCCGATCCTCCAACTATGACTCCTAGCTCTAAACTCTCCGATCACTGGGGACATTCTTTCTGAATCTACCCTGTCTAAATCTGTTACAATTTTACAAGTTTCTATGTGATCCCCTCTCACTCTTCTAAACCCCAATACATATAATCCTAATCAAATAAATCTGTCATGTGATAGACATGCCATCCCCGAAGTCAGCCTGGTAACCCTTCATGTGCTCCCTTTATAGCAAGGACATCCTTCTTCAGATATGGATACCAAAACTGCACACAATACTCCATATGTGGTCTCACCAATGTCCTATACAATTGCAGCAAAACATTGCTACTCAAATCCTTTTGGTATGAAGCCAACATACGTTTTGAATTCTTGCCTGCTGCACCTGCGTGCTTACTTTCAGTACACAAGGGCTCCAAGATATCATTGAGTATCTATTTCTCTCAATTTACACACATTCAAATAATAATGTCTTTCTATTATGCTACCAAGGTGGATAAACTCACAATTATCCACATTATACTGCATCTGCCACGCAGTTGCCTACACACTCAGCCTGTCCAAATTACACTGAAGTGTCCTCTTCACAACTTACCCTCCCATCTAACCTTGTATCATCTGCAAATTTGGAGATACTTTGATTCTCCCAATCTACATGCAGATTAAAGTCAGTAGAGACCACTTGGGCCAAATGGTCCACTTTTTGAGTTGTCGACTGTATGTGATTTTACGTAATGTGAGACAGAATATACAGGAAACGTTCAGGCCATAATCTTACTATTGCACCTCACCAACCAATGAATGAGGCAAAGTGCTCAGATCAAAGAGAGCTTAGACATAAGGTTCATGTCCAATTCCTGGCACCTCACAATCTTACCTGTTGTGGATATTGGACAAGAACATCCTTGTGCCTGAAAAGGGCAGGAGGCTGATTGTAATATCTGAATTCAATGCAACATCGAATTTAAATATTATAAGTGAGCTTAGCACGGAATTGTCTGGCTCATTTACCTCTGCGGTCTTGCGAAGATCACCTGTAGAACAAAGGCCATTCATATCCCACTGGTCAGCTTTGCACAGTTAGCCTGGCACACTGGCACTGCCCACCAGGCATGCCACACTGTAAAATTGGAAGACTGGCAGAACCTATCGGGTTCCAGGCAGGGCCAACGTGCCTGAGGGGGCAGGACGTACGGGAGGGGCGAGGCCTGAGGTGGGGAGTATTCATCTGCGGACATTCCTCGCCTCCCCATTCCCTCGTTCCAGTCTCTAACGTAGAGTTCCAGCTTTCCCACCCTCGACCTCCCCTCTGCCTTCTCCTTCTGTTTTTTTTAAATTGGTGGTATCGATGAGCCTTTTATTTGGATTTTTTTAAAGTGCGCTGGACATGTGCTTGTAAAGTATTGCAGGAATAACTTGAGATGGGCTGTCAAAGAGACAAATACAACAACGATTTGGGGAAACACGCTGCTACTGTCCTGGGACGGGAGACATTCTGCAACGCGATCGAATGGAGAGACACGCCACAGCTCTGCAGCTGCAACTGGGGGAGGAGGGACACGCTGACTCTTTTCGGTAGCAATCGGTTGTGGAGAAGTGCTCCTGCGATGCAACAGCGATCACGTGGACCCTTTACTGCTTTCCAGCCGGCGATTTGCCGGTTCATGTGTGGAGGGATTGAGGGAGAATTGGCCGTGGAGCTCTGCGATAGGTCCACGCAGGAGGACTAGATGGCTAACGCTGGAGATGGAACGATCGGACCGGGCGGCAGTTTGCGCAGGAGGGGAATTGGCCAATCAGCCTGAACATAACGGAAGTGGGGGTTGTGAGGCGGGTGTGGAATGAGCCCTGTAAGCTAGCAATAGCGAGGGGAGGCAGTGAATGACAGATCTCTGTGTTCACCAAGCACGGAGATCAGAGCATACTCAATTGCACCCTCTGCTGCTCTCGACCGCCTTCGACAAGTTTAGACTCCACCCTCACCCTCTGATGGCGAAGCCGGTTTGGCTTCATTATTTTTGACAGCGTGAGGTAAGATTACAAATTTAGCTTGCCCAAAAAATGGCGTGAATTCCTCTTGTTCTTTACGCTCATCTTCCACTTAAATTTTTTTCGGTAAGATCACCCTTCCCCCATCCCCACACAAGTGTTTCCATCAACATCAGTCAAATGAAAGATAGGTTAATGGTTCAGTCCTAATACTGCATGCAGACTGAAAAATAAAGTTGAAGTTACAAATGAAAACTCATATTTGCATGATGGACAGCATGGTGGCACAATGGTTCTAACTGCTGCCTCACAGCTTAGATTACTGTCTATGTGGAGTTTGCATGTTCTCGTCGTGTCTGCGTGGGTTTCCTCTGCGTGCTCCGTTTTCCTCCTACAGTCTGAGAGACCTGCTGGTTAAGGTGCATTTGCCAGAACAATTGCCATAATGTGGAGACGAGGGAAATTTCACAGTAACTTCATTGCAGTGTTAATGTAAGCCTTACTTGTTACTAATAAACTTCAGTTTATTTTTGCTTTATAACTCCTTTAAAGCAGAGAGAAGTGTTTCTCAAAAGTCGAACCAAAAAGAAAAATGCAGTCAGTCAAAGAAAGATGTATTTTATTATTTCGGAAGAGGTGAGCATAATTTTCTAGACCAGTAATTATTGTCCATTGCTAGTTGTTCTTGAGAAGATGATGGTTAGCAGATTTCTTGAACTTCTGTAGCCCATGTGGAAATTGCACATTTGATCAAAGGAGTAGCTATCAATGACATTTATAATTGAGGAGAGAGGATGGCAAAGCAGAGAGGTTAAGGGAGAATTTTGGAGCATGTTGGCTAAAGCAATCGTGGACTCAGGGCTGCATGATGTATTATATTTCACAGATAAGAAAATAAGAATTTGAGAGCAGTTAGCTGGGCAAGTTGCCAAGAGAGGGAAGGACAAGGTATTTATTGCACGAATTTAAATTACGATGAGAATTAAAAATTCCAGGCACTGGGGAAATGAGATTTAATGTAGATTAGCCAGGTTAGGGATAAAGGAAGATCGGATTTTAGTTTGTGATAAGATATGGACAGCAGTTTTGGATGAGTAGGAGCAGTTTGTAAGTTCAAGTTTGGTGGGATAGGGGGAGATAGCGAGAAATACCTTGGTTTAATTCATTGAGTCACTATGAGACGCAGTGGTGTAAATGCGTTGACAATCTCTTTTACATTTTTCTGTATTTTTCACATGTTAACTCCTATTGAGCAATGATGCAAATCAACATTAATAGGCTTAACTGTCTTAGCAGCAAGGGTTAAGATGGGATGCAGATGAGGTGGTTAGCACTGCTGCCTCACAGCGCCAAGGATCTGGGTTCAATTTGGGCTTGGGTGATGCTATGTGCAGCACCTCTATGTCCTTTCTGCCTACATGGGATTTCTTGCAGTGCTCAGGTTCCTTCTTGTCAAAAGATATGCAAGTTAAGTTGATTGGCCATGCTAAATTGCTTCAAAATGTGTGGGTCATGGGGATCAATGGGGTAAGTACATGGGTTACAGTGATAGGGCCTACATATGACACCCCCTTTGTATTGTTGGATTCTATGATATTCCAACAGTAGAGGTGCGCAAGTAGGCAGTCAGTATAATGATGGGGGCTAGGGTTACCTTCACCTTGTGAAAAGATATTCCATAGATCAAAGGGAAGAGAGAGGACAAAATTGGTGTGCTTGTGTGTGTGTGTGTTTCCTGCAATCCAACAGTGGCTACATTTCATTAGCTGTAAATATTTTGGGGATGTTAGAGATTGTAAAAGACAAAAATGGAAGCCTCCCTTCATTTGTGAATGTCCTTGAATACACATCATGGAAATCAATCTTGGCCTATTCCCTTACTTTATCTCTATAAGTGCCACAAACTTATTTCCTCCAAGAATACGCCCAATCTCCTTTTGAAATTATTGATCATTTTCATTTCCAACACTCTTGAGTATAGCAAGTTGCACGCAATTACTATTCACTGCACAATAAATCTCTTCCTTAGATACCCCAGCATCTCTTGCTGAAAACCTCAGTCTGTGCCCTCAGTTATTGTTCTGTCAACTAATCGACACAACTTTATTTAATCTACTTTACCTATACCTATCATTCCTTGTATACCTGTACATAAGAAATAGGAGCAGGCGTAGACCATCTAGTCCTTCGAGCCTGCCCCGCCATTCAATAAGATCATGGCTGACCTGAAGTGGATCAGTTCCATTTTCCCACTTTCTCCCCATAATTCTTAATTCCATTGTCTATCAGAAACCTATCTACCTGTGACTTAAATATATTCAGCGAGGTAGCCTCCACCACTTCAACGGACAGAGAATTCCAGAGATTCACCACCCTTTGAGTGAAGAGGTCCCTCCTTAACTCCGATCTAAACTGCCCCCCCCGCCTTATTTTGAGGCTGTGCCCACTAGTCCTGCTATCCTTTCTAAGTGGGAAGAATCTCTCTACTTCTACATTATCTATCCCCTTCATTATCTTATACGCTTCTATAAGATACCCCCTCAGCCTTCCAAACTCCAACGAGTACAGACTCCAAGTCTATTCAATCTCTCTTCATAGGCTAATCCCCTCATCTCCAGTATCAGTCCAGTGAACCTTCTCTGCACTCCCTCCAAGGCCAATGTATCCTTTCGCAAATGTGGTGACCAAAGCTGCACGCAATACTCCAGCTGTGGCCTCACCAGTACCCTGTACAGTTGCAATAAAACCTCCCTGCTTTTATATTCTATCCCCCTCACAATAAAGGCCAACATTCCATTCACATTCCATTCACCTTCTTGATCACCTGCTGCACCTACAGACTGGGTTTTTGCGATTCGTGCACAAGGAGTCCCAGATCCCTCTGCAGCGTAGCTTGCTGCAGCTTTTTGCCTTTTAAATAATAATCCCATTATTATCTGTACATTACTATTATTACTTTTATTATTATTATTGTATTATTACTGTATCCGATCTCCCTTCCATTTCCAATTCTCCAAGGAGAACAATTGCAGCTTATCTAACTAGCATTGTAGCTAAAATTCTGCATCCTTAGGATCATTTCAATCAATCTTGTCTGCATCCTCACAAGGCTCAGAGATCCTTCTGAGTGTAATGTGACAGGAACTGAATGCAATACTCTAATTCTCAACCAATCAGAGTGTTAAAACCTTCCAGAATAGCCTCCTTACTTTTGTAATCAAAAGCTCTATTTATGAAACCCAAAACCCCATATACTCTGCGTACTACTCTCTAAGTATGTCCTGCATAGGAAACGCCAAATATTTCTGTCACTGCTTAATCCTCAAAATTTAATCATAAAGTCAATGTCGACTTTTTTCGAACATTTCTGCCGAGGTGTATCACCTTGCACCTCAGCATTAAATTCTTTCTGCCTCTAGTTGGCCCACTCATCTTGACTATCCGTGCCCTGTTGTATGAGTTTGGCATTATTTACATGCTCTACCAAGCCTACAATGTTGAAATTTAATTTTATATTTCAATGTCCTAGTATAAATATGTATATAAACAATGTATTATTTTTCTTTAAGACAGCTTTCTACCCAGGCTAATTAACGATCCTTATATTCCATGAACATCAATCTCCGAAGCTAACCTTTCACATGGTAGTTTGTCACATGCTGTATTAAATTCTACACAAACAATTGTCGACAGATTCCCTTCATAAACCAGCTCTGTTATTTCATCAGAAAATTTTAATTAGGTTAGTCAAGCATGATCAATCTTTCAAATATCTGTCTGGAGCTCTTAACTTCACCAAGTGCCTGTTAAATTTTCGTTGATTATTTCTAACACATTGTCCATTTCTAATGTTAAAAGGCCAGCAATCAGTTCTTAGTCAGACCTTATCCATTTTCTTGAATAAGGATGTTGTCTTCTACTCACCAATTTTTTGGCTCCTTCCCTGTATCTGGGAAAATTTCAAGATTTTGACAAGGCCTTCTGTTATCTTTATTTCTACTTCCTTCACAAGTTATCTGGGCTAAGCAACCTTAGCGTCAACAGCATTTGCAGTATATTCTGCCAATAAGTTTTCACAGCCTTTATTCACTCTACCATCTCCACTTCTATCGAGATTTTGTTAATATTTTATTCTTTTTAAACATGGGGCAAAGTATTCATTAAGTATAGCACCACAGGTCTAAGCACACATCATTCTAATGGGCCCTCGGATAGGCCCCATACTGTCTCTTACTCTCCGCTTGCTATTTACCGGCCAATATAAGACCTTTGAGTACTCTTTTCTGATAACTAACATTCAGTTCTTATACTCTCGCTGTGTCAGTCGTATTTTCCTTTTCACTTGCCCTCTCGGATAAACATATGGATAATATTGGAATAGTTTAGGTTAGAGGGTCATTAGATTGATTTCACTGGTCAGCGCAACGTTGAGGGCCGAGGGGCCTCTACAGCGCTGTAATGTTCTATGTTCGATGTTCTATGTTATCTCAATTTATTGACGTATTATGTGTATACAGAACTCTTTCGTGGATGTTTATAACTGCCTGGGATGGAGCATTTCAGCTACAAGGGGAAACTCGATAGGCTTGGATTATTTTCCTGAGAACAGAAAAGACTGAAGGAGATCATCAATGAGGTATGTAAGATTATGATGGGTATGTGCAGGGTGAATAGGAAACAGCTTTCCCGCTTGGTTGATGGGTCAATCATGAGGAGACATAGTTTTAGTGTAAGGTGCAGAAAATTCGGATTGGATTTGAGAAAAAAATCGTGCCGAGGGTAGTAGGAATCTGGACTGCAGGAAGATAACCGAGGCGAGAAACTTTACAATCTTTAAAAAGCATTTGGATGAGTACTTAAAACATCATAATATTCAAGCATATGGGACAAGAGCTGGAAAGTAAGATTCGAGCGAGTTCAGTGGTAACTTTTGTCAGTGCAGACTTGATGGGCCGAACGGCCTTTTTGCGCTGTGCGTGTATTTGTGTCTGTGTGTGCTTAAATATACCTATGTGTATGCCTGTTTGTGTACGTGCAAATCAGGTGCTGATACCCATTGAACTATCGCCTGATGACCGTTGATCTGATCCGCCAATGCATTTATTTTAACATTTTCATCCGCGTTTTCAAATGCCGCCAAGAACTTGCTCCTCCTCCAATCCTGACCCTTTATCCATTTCCAATTCTGATCACTCGACCTTGATTCACAAACTATGACTCTGGAAATCCATCCCAAAACCATGCAACTCTTTCTCCTCCCTTAAATCGAACCTCTTTGGCCAAATTTAGTGTTACAATCTATTCCGAAATGTTCCCTGTGAAGCGCCCATGTATGCCTTATTGTTTGAAGGTGGTTTGATTGTGTGTTAATGCTTGTGTGTTTATGTAGTTGTCTTTTATGCATGCGTTTGCCTCCCCTTCCACGTGTTCTATCCCTTTTTAAAAAACTTATTTGTAACGTGTTGCATTCTGATGAAGGCCTTTCGCCACAGAAACATCTATTTTAAATGTTGGTTTTAACATGCGATTGCTGTTGCTCAAGCATGAACTTTCGCAACTTCTATAAAAATGCATTTAATCTTGTAGTTGATTTCCTGATTTAGCTACGCATTGCACTCACGGAGAGAATAGAACTGCACGGCATTTCTGCCACTGGCATAATGGAAACAGTTGCGGTTAGAGGTTGCGCTAATCTCAGGCCATGCAAGTCTCACAGTACTTGCTGTTTCTCGTCTGGTAGTCTGAATTTGAGAAATTCTGCTAAAACGTCTCATCTGTCATCCAAATATTTCCATAGATGTTCTGCGAAATTTATGTTTAGCAATTTCGCGCTTGCTGATTCTGAAGAATTAAGCAATCACCCCGATTTCATTAGTGTTAGTGTTCTGTACGAAGGCAGGCCATTGGCTCATTGATCGCTGGTTTTGCCACTGTAACGGAATATGGAAAGTGAGTCGCCTTGACATCTTTTTCCACTTTCAATGGCGAAGATTCAGCCGTTTCGAGCAAGAATCGCAATATTGAACTCAACATTTGGAATCATTGTTGCTCGCTGCGCAAATGCAATCGGGCCTGCTGAGCTTTTCGCGCACATCTGGTCTTAAAATCTCAAGTTTGTTTCAACCAGAAACCTATCGAGCCCACGCTGTAGGTGTTATTTTGAACTACACACTAGCTCGCTAGCCAAATGTGTTAACGAGCCTCATCAGCTAATAGTCAGTCTGAAATATAGTTAAGTAGAGGTGTGCATTTCTTTTTTTCTGAACAGGCTGTATAATCAATCATTTGACTTGTTTTCACAGCAATCACTGTAAAAATGACAAAGTCCGGAGAAATATCTTGCTCTCTGCAGTCCCCCGAGTGTGAAATAAATTGCATCAAGTGAGGGTTTGTTTGGGGAAATGGACAATATACCCAGCTGTTCTCAAGTTATCATTCAGAAAGCTCATATTGTGTGTATCGTGGTCCAGTGTTTCGGACTGTATTTCTCAAAAGAAGGATGGTCTTCTTACGGCACAATATATTCTAATGAATTTATAAAAGAAACAAACTTTTTTTACGCATTTCGCGACCCCTTGAGGCCGCAAAGCACTTTACAAGCAATTTTCGACATTGTTGTAATATAGGAAACGTATTAACAATGCCGCACACAACAAAGATACAAAAACAGAAACATTACAAAAACAGAAAACTATTGTAGCGATTTTGTTTGAATGGTAAATATAAGCAAGGATGCAAGCAACATGTTGCAGGGCGGTGTTACATTTTTATATTCAGTTCATTGAACTTCTCAACACCACGTTGCTATTGTAAGGCCTTCATTGAAATCAAGCATATTCCCACATGCAATGGTAGGCAGGACACAAATAATATATGCAGGGTCATATGATGAGGAACCCATCTCTCCTTTTCACACAATTATCTTCTGTAAAACAAGACAGACAACGGGAATTATCAATAGCCTCATGTATCTCATGCATACGAAATAGAACCGGCCGTTCAGCCAATCAATCCTGTTCCTCCATTCGGCAAGTTGATCAGTTTGTGTTTCGAATTCCATATTCCCAGCTATGTTTGATTCCCTTGCCTAACTAAAATATATCTATCTCTACCTTTAAAATATTCAAGTGGCCCACAAATATCTTCAATGACCCACACACTACTGATTGGGCTCACTTCGTGCTAGGAGCGAGCATGGGGCAAAGTTTGTAAGGAGTATCCAGCAGGCCCTCTTGAAACAGTATGTAGATTGTCCAACTAGGGAAGGGGCCATACTAGATCTAGTATTGGGGAATGATCCTGGTCAGCTGGTCAATGTTTTGGTACGGGAGCAGTTCAGGAACAGTGCCTACAATTCAGCAAGCTTTAACGTACTGACGGATAAAGAAAACGCAATCTTCTAGTGAATGAGCTAAATTGGGCAAGGCTAATTACAATAATATTAGGCAGGAACTGAAAAATGTAGATTGGGGCAGACGTTTGAGGACAAATCAACAGCTGATATGTGTGGCAGGCTTTCAAGTGTAGGTTGACAGAAATTCAAGGCCAGCACATTCCTGTAAGGATGAAGGATATGTTTGCCAAGTTTCGGGAAACTTGGATAAGAGAGATATTGTGAGCCTAGTCAAAGAGAAAAAAGAAGCATTTGTCAAGGCTAAGAGACTGGGAACACATGAACCAAATGTGGAATACGAGGAAAGTAGAAAGAAACTTAAGCAAGGAGTAAGGCTGGTTAAAGGGGGTCACAAAAAGTTATTTGCCAGCAGGATTGAGGAAAATCCCAAGGCTCTTTATCCATATATAAACAGCAAGAGGGTAGCCAGGGTGAGGTTTGGCCCATTCAAGGACAGGGGAGGGAATCTACGCATGGAGCCAGAGGAAATGGGCGAGATGTAAATAAGTACTTTGCATCAATATTAACCAAAGAGAAGGATAGTTTGGATCATGTTGAGATTAAAAAGGAGGAAGTATTGGGGTTCTTCAGAAAAGTTAAAGTAATTAAGTCCCCAGGGTCAGAAGGGATATATCACAGAATATTGAGAGAGGCAAGGGAGGAAACTGCTGGGGCCTTGAGAGAAGTCTTTGCATCCTCATTGGCTGCAAGGAAGATCATGATGTGGAGATGCTGGCATTGGACTGGAGTAAACACAGCAATAAGTCTCAGAACGAGAGGCTAAAGTCCAACAAGTTTATTTGATCGCAGGTTTATTTCAACAGGTAAGTTTTGTGAGTCCTGATGAAGGGGCAGTGCTCCTAAAGCTTGTGGCTTGTGCTACCAAATAAACTGTTGGACTTTAACCTGGTGTTGTGAGACTTCTTACTGTAGTGGAGAAGTCCCAGAAGATTGCAGAATAACCAATGTTTTTCCTTTGTTTAAGAAGGGTAGCAAGGATATTACAGGTAATTACAGGCTAGTGAGCTTTACATCAGTCGTGGGAAATTATTGAAGAGGGTTCTTTGAGACAGGATTTACTCCCACTGGAATTAAGTGGATGTATTAGCTAGCGGCAACATGGTTTTGTGAAGGGAGGTTGTCTTTCACTAACTTCATCAAGTTTTTTGAGGAAGCAATGAAGATGATTGATGAGAGAAAGACAGTGGGTGTTGCCTACGTGGACTTCAGTAAGGCCTTTGACAAGATCTCTCATGGTAGACTGGTACAGAAGGTGAAGTCCGCAGGATCAGAGGTGATCTGGCAAAGCAGATGCAGGACTGGCTTCGTCATAGAAGGCAGAGGGTAGCAGTGGAAGGGTGTGTTTCAGAATGGAGGGTTCTGACAAGTGGTGTCCCTCAGGGATCAGTGCTGAGACCTTTACTGTTTGTAATATATATAAATGATTTGGAGGAAAATGTAACTGCTTTGATTAGTAAGTTTACACATGACACAAAATGTTGTTGGATTGTGTATAGCAATGAGGGCCATCAGAGGATAAAGCAGGATATGGATCAGTTGGAGACATGGGCAGTCAGATGGCAGATGGAGTTTAATCTAGACAAATGCGAGGTAATGCATTTTGGAAGGTGTAATATGGTTGGGAAATACACAATAAATGGCAGAACCCTGAAGAGTATTGATAGGCAGAGGGATCTGGAAATGCAGGTACACAGGCACTGAAAGTGGCATCGCAGGTGGATAAGGTAGTCAAGAAGGCAAATGGCTTGCTTGGCTTCATTAGCCAGAGCATTGAGTTTAAAAATTGGCAAGTCATGCTGCAGTTTCATAGAACCTCAGTTAGGCCACACTTGGAATATAGTGTTATTTCTGGTCACCATGCTATCAGAAGGATGTGGAGGCTTTGGAAAGGGTACAGAAAAAATTTACCAGAATGTTGCCTGGTATGGAGGACGTAAATTATGAGGTAAGATTGGAGAAACTTGGTTTGATTTTGCTGGAATGACAGAGGTTGAGGGGGCAACCTGATAGAAGTCTACAAGATTATGAGTAGTGTGGACAGAGTTGATAGTCAGATCAGGTGGAAGAGTCAATAACTAGAGGGCATAGGTTTATGATGCGTGAGGCAGAGATTAAAGGAGATGTACAAGGCAAGTTTTGTTTTTACACAGAGGGTAGTGGATGCCTGGAACTCGCTCCCAGGTTAGAGGTCGTGGAAGCAAATATGATAGTGACTTTTAAGGGTTTTTTGACAAATACGTAGGAATAGAGGGATATGATCCCTGGAATAAAAGAGAGTTTTATTTCAGTTGGGCAGCATGGTTTTGTAGGCTTGAAGGACCAAAGGGCCTGTTCCTGTGCTGTACTTTTCTTCATTCTTTGTTTTTGACTCTGCTACCAACTCCTTCTCAGGCAGAGGGTTCCAAAGTTGCACAACTCTCAGAGAGAGAGAAAAAATAATCACTGCCCTGAAAGGGCGACCCCTAATTTCAAAACAGTGCCCCCTAGCCCTGAACTCGCCCAAATGAGGAAGCAATTTCTAATCCCAGCAGTAGAACGTCCATCTATTTTTTGGAATCTGGAGCCCGCGCTCTGAGTTTTCATTAGAAGGGGAAGTTTTATTTTCACAGTGAGAAAAGCTTATTACTGATTGCTGTGGCATCTGCCACGAAACTTCGACTGAACCATCGTAATCGGCTTAACAAACATTTGATTCACTAACTTCCCAGGATGCTTGGAAATTCCAAATTCTTATTAATTTTTCATTTTTTCCCAGTTATGCCTCAGTGATGAAAGATAGAACGGCCTGCATTCATATGAAACACAATACTATATAGCTTCTGAAATTTCCGAATGTGCTTCACATTAATTGCTTTTGAAGTAAACAAACCTGGAAACATATTTCTAATCGCAAAATCCCATTAATAGCACTAGAAAAATAAGAAGCCACTCTTATAGCAACACAACCACTCCACAGAGCCTTCACAATCATAAAGTATTTTTGAAGCGTTTTCAGCTATTGTAATCTCGAGAAAGATGACTGACAATTAGCAAAACGGAAGGTCACATAAAAAGTAATGTGATCATTAGCAATTAGTAATGCTGGTAGGGGGGAAATAATATAAGGGAGAACTCTATGGCAATCCATCTGACAAGATGCAAAGATTCATGGTTTGTTGGCCTTTGTAAAAAGAACACCTGCAGCAATAAGGGCTTGATCAGTACATGGGGAATAAGGCTTTTCAGAAGTGACAGAAATGCTGCAAAATGAACTCTAAACTATCAAAATGGTCACTTAAATGAAAATGAAATATAAAACTCTTTATCGATGACTGTTGTGATCTATTTCATATCATTTTACTATTTTAAGTATCTAATATTAAATTAGCCTCTCAAGTTGTATCTGAGCCGAGTAACACACTGTGGAAGACTTAAGGACATAGCAATGTAGCGGAAAGAAAAATAACATTGAGTTTATTCCAAAAGTTCAAACGCATCTCCATCTGTTGTAACTACCATCACATACTATCTTCAATAAACAATTCAGTGCTTCTTATAGATAGATTTCAAGCTGCAGAGAAGATGGCGTGATGAGTTGCACATCACATTTGTTGAAAAATACCCATTACTTATGTAAGATATGAAGAAGAGAACATTTATATAGTGCCTTTCTCAATCATGGGACCTCACAAACAGTTTCACAGCCGAAGTACTTGTTGAAGTATAGATACTGTCATAGGAGATGATCCACAGCTTGTTTACAGTAGAGTCACACAAAATACTGATACTCGCCAGGTTTATATCAGTGATGTTGGATGGGGTTTAAATATTAGCCATGAAATCTAATTTCCTCCAGATACCCTATGAACATAGCAAAAGCAACTTTTACTTAAACTGTACCCAACATTCACTTTTGAATTAATTGACATCTTCACTATAAAACAGATACTTTATTCTGGACTAGATGATTGAAAGAAGCACAGCTCTTGGAAATGCAGTGGTATTTGCAAACATGCCCTCGAGCTACTATTAGAAGTCATTTTAATTCTCCGCCTTGCTCACAAGTTGACCTGTAGGTGAGCAACCTGCTGCATAGGTTCCATTGAAAACTCAATGTAAGCTGCTGTAACAGAATCTCATTTATAGATTCGGAACTTTGTGAACTTCCGGACTTAAATTAAATTGAACAACTTCAAATATTGATCTCCCATTTTGTTCCTTTTCTTTGCATATTTCGGAGTTTCCTGTTTTCGGACAGCACCTTCAAGCACATCTTCCGACTTATTGTTTATTTTTCTTGTCCCCTATAACACTATACGACTAACTCGCCTGTCTTTCAGTCTCTCCTGCGATCTACCCCACTCTCCCTTTGCTCAAAACATATTACATTATAACCGTTTTCCTAGTTCTGTTCAAAGATCACATGAAACGTTACTGATTCTCTCTTCAGAGATGCTTCCTGATCGGCAGAGAATTTCCAGCCCCTCCTGTCTTTATTTCAGATTGTCAGCACCCGCATGTTTTTCTCTCGTAACATTTGCGAGCAGCCGGCAAATGTCACATGTAAGGTATGAAATATTAGGTTTCAGACCAGCTATTGTCTCACTGAATGGCGGAACATGCTGAAAGAGCTAAATGGCCGAATTTGTTCTGATGTTATTAAGCACCACACGAGGGACGTCGCAATATCAAGTCAGCATGAACCCTGCCAACTGTAATGTGATTCATTTTTCTACAGATATTATAAGGTCAATATTTTATATTTAATTTGACGTTTCCAACATTTAGTATTTTAATCTCATCAGCCCCAAAGTACTATTGCATAGGAAATCATTGAACTGTAGTCTTTTATTGTCCCTTTTACTGCTGCCGAACTTGCTGGAAAATTTCCTAATAGAAATTGTTACGTAGCTTTGCTCTTCCCCAGAAGAATTTCAGTAGCAGTGGCGGGAAACATCACAAACAGCTGCCACGTTCATTTGCATCTGTGGAAAGAGTTTGGCCCATGCTCCCTCAGAAGTTATTCATTGTAAGTCGCTGTGTAAATAGGATTTTCGTACTTAGTGGTAAAGCGTTAGTCAATTACTAGGATTCAATAAGGGAGGACAGTTCAGATGGGCATCATCCTTCATCAATCAATGTCACCATAGCATTGTGAGGACGTGTTAGTGGTATAATTGTCACCACTGTATCCCTAATTGGTTCTTGTGTTAGATCACTTACTTTTATGCCCACGACCAACATCTGCCACTAAAGACGGAACTCTGAGGCTTGCCATAATCTTCTGAAGAGGACAGTTAGGAATTGGCCTTGCAAGCGATCCTTACAACCCATGAGAAGACGAAAGGAAAAGAATAACTCCATTTTATTGATCTCCAAAACGATGCAAATGTCACTGAAAGTAGTGGTCTCGAGGCGCATGGACAAAATCTTGAAAGTGACCGGACAAACAAGGCATGCAAGATACAGCAAGCAAGTTGTACTAAACCTTTTAAAAATCGCCAGCTCAACCTCAGTTTGGAGTGTTCCTTGAGATCTGAAGGTTGTAAAGGACTTCAATAGATACAACACAGATTTACTGGAATGATTTAAGGACTGAGGAGCTCAGCTAATCCTCAGATGACGTGTTGGAGGACAGCCGCGCCTGTGCCTGGGTGTTCAAGAATGCGTTGCCTTGAGAGTTGCAGAAACAAAATTGCTCTCAGGATGGAAGCCTTCAGGCCCGCAGTTAGGAAGGGACCTCCTACTTTTCAGATTCTTACACACAGTTATAATGGGGACCAATAGGCTATTTCGGTCATGTGATAACCTATATAATGGTTTCTCCGTTTTATATATTTATCTAAGAAATCAATTTCTTGCCCAAACCATTCAGGATATCTCCTCCTGAACAAAAATTATCCATATCATTTTTTGTTCACTTGACAACATGTCGATGAAAGTTACAATTCAGTACATGACTCTTCTGAGCCTGGTTTGGCTAGGTAACCTGAGTTCTTACTTCGCCGTTTTAGAACAGCTTAAATTGTATTTTACGTCTACAACTGTATGCATTGTAAAAATAGATGCTGTCCTTATCTAATGTGACTGCTGATGTCTCTTTCTTTTTCCTCTATTATTTTTCTTTCTAGTCATCTTTACTCTTTTCTTTACTCTTTATTATAGCCGCTAAACTAACTTGCAGCAAAGTGGATCAGTTCCCTAAACACTTGACGGTTGCCAGGGGTGAAAATGCTTCCATGTTCTGCACATTTCCCATGCTGGAAAGCGATCCTGAAGTTTCTTGGTGGAAACGGGGCGAGGAATCTATTCTGGAATCAGACAACAGAAAGAAAATCTATCTAAAGAAGGGCAGTAGTTCATTTGAAGTTCTGAATGCGAGTGTTGCAGACTCCGGAATGTATCACTGTTCAGTAAAACATCAACATAACAAGATTGGGGATGGAAGTGGTTCCCAGCTCACTGTGTACGGTAAGTTTCAAACTACCGGGAAAGGGTACTTTTCAGCTATGTGTGACTTATGTTATTTGAACTTCTATCACTAGATGAAAACCTGATAATGATGAATTTATTTTATACTGCTGGATTTATTTTACACTGCCTTGACCTTGTTATAGAATGGTCCTCCCTCGATTCCCTCTCGCCCACTTTGTGCCATTGCTCAAGATCAATTTCACCCACTCGCGTCCTCGTAACATTTCACCCAATGTGTGCCTTGTGTGAAGTAGCAACTATTTTTGCACCAAAACAATGAAGCGGGATTATGTTGCAATCTCAGTTTGCGATTAGTCGACGGGATGAGATTGCTCTCACCAAAATAACGGCGCCAAGGTTCAACACTGAGGACAATTTTTGTACAAAAGCAAAATGTTTCATATGCTTGGAACCTGAAATAAAAACAGAAAACAAGTCATTGAACATCTGCGGACAGAGTCAAGGTTTCAGATTTACGATCTTTGATTGATTTTAACACTGCCTAAATTAACTAAGTTCTGCAAAATTAATGACCATCTTATTCGTCCCAATAAGGTGCCTCTTGTATCCATTCAGGCGAAAACTGGCCTACTTACAGTCATGAGTATTCCATACACAAAGTATCTTGTCAGTCCCTGTTTAAAATTGCAATCGAATAATCGAGTAGTTCTAAATTTGCAATGCATATCAAGGGAAATAAATCGTAGGTTTCAAGAGAATCAAACTAAGTCGGACAAATGGACCAGACATGACTTAAAGGAATGGTAGAGTAAGCTAGCGGGGCCGAATGGACCCCTGTTTCTCTATCCGCAGTTTGTATTTTGCACTTGTGTCCGTTAATGATTTGGTTGAAATTCCGAACTCTTTTTACAACGAGATCCTACAAACTAGTGAGAGGGTATATGTTGATCGTGTCCTCAATGCTGGATTCCACCCCTAGACCTTGCAGGACAGTTAAGGTGCTCAAGGCCCTTGTTTGTATCTTTGGGATACACCAAAAAGACTTTCTCTGATCCACTCACAACCGGTAAAGTGGATGTCATCGAATATTTTATAGAACGTCTGAGGTCCCGTATTTGTAATTTCCATGCACAGTCAACATATGTAGAAGGAAGTTGAGGCAGGAGACCGAGAGAACATTGACTTTTTCCGGCCAGAGGGAATTCTGTTTGGTATGTACCTAAAACAGATCCTTGGGAAAATAATGGAGGAATTCTCAGCCTTTGTTGGGAATAAAGACTAACATAATTCTAAAAGTTAATAATGCGTGTGAATTGCTATTGCTGCAATGTCGGCAAAGTAGAATTCTAAATAAAATATATTAAGGAGATTGATTATAATTTGCAAATGTATGTAACCTAATGAGGGAATTTACTTCCAGTTAAACAGTGATTATAGAACAAGCGGACACAATTTCACAATTTCACATTTGAAAATTTTAAACGTGGGATTGATATGAGAGGAAATTCTCCAGACCAAGCATGTTCCATAAATGAAATTATAGACGGGCAAAACGCATGGAATTATATAACACATGCATTCTGTGTAAAGATGTTTTTATTTGTCTTCACTCTGCATGGATGTTGTGATCTATACACCCATGAAGAATTAACAATAAAGCCCTTTCCTGATTAAAAATTTGCGTTCGCCCTCGGTCGCTCCTCTGGGAACGGTTCCTTTTGTGGATGCTACACGATCGGAAACACCTTTCATAGAAATGTTCTTTAATAAAAGCATGGATTTTTACATATAAATAAAGTAATATCTTGCCTGGGATCTTTACAGATATTGGGCATGCTTTTTCAAAATTAATTTACGGAAAATTCACTGGACCAGCATTTATTGCCCATCCTTAGTTGCCCTTAAGAACTCGGTGGTGAGCCGCCTTTTTGAACCGCTGCAGTCCCTGGTGTACATATATTTCCGAGTCAGGATGGTGAGTGACTTGGAGGGGAACCTCCTTGGCTCTTGTCCTCCTAGATGGTGATCGTTATGGCTTGGAAGGTGCTGCCTAAGGAACGTTGAGTCCTTGCAGTGCATATTGTACATTTCAGTTACGTATATGTTCTCAATATCGATTGTTAAAACAAAATATATTTCACAATACATGAAATATTCGGACAATTGATTTTTAATAAGAATGTTTATTATGACCACGACTCTTGCAGAAAAATGTGAGAGAATTCAGTGGATTGTGCCTGGTTTACCATAGATTCGAACAAGAAATCTCATTCAGGGTCTTTGCTGCAAAAAACTAATCTCATCCCAGTAGCTGTGTTTCCATTCAGAACAGTGACAGATGTTTTATCAATTATCACTAGGTCTGGGCGATTCATCCAAACAGTTTGCAATACATTGGAACAATTTGCTGTGCGCGGCGAAAAAAAAATTAAAATAAATGCAGACAGGAATTCATTTTTCCAAAAAAACGATAGCACGGACAATTATTCTCACGTTAGGAATGTAACAACACAATGGATGGTCGATGAATTAGAATATGCTCAATTAATAGTCCTTATATTTCTCTATTAAAGTTCCCCCAACCCCCCTGAAACTCATTCAGGTCGAAGGGATTTCCGCGACTTCTCTGAGGTTCGAGTGTAAAACGGCTGCCTTTTACCCGGAGGATTTAAAAATCTCCTGGCGAAGAGATAGTGTGGAAATTCTGGCCGGAATAGAAACTGTGAGAAACAAGACGATGGATGGTCTTTTTGAGGTCACCAGTTCTTTGGAAGATGCACAGCCTGTCCAGAGTCCAATAGTTTATACATGCCTGGCATCTCATATTTCCCTTAAGGTGCCCGCCAGTGTCAGCTATATTCAAGGTAAGATTTAAAACATTTACAGCAGTGAACGGGGGAAATGCTCCAACCTGTAGTTATTTATTGGATATGTAGCTAGGCAGCTGTTCAAACTTGAAATTATAGGGTGAATGTGGACCTTATTCAATCTCAATGTCACATCAATGGGAATAAATGCAAATAATCAAGGTGGTTTGGAACCAGAGGAGGGAGAATATTTGCTTGAAAAGATCTGGGTCTGCAGGTTGATATGCAAACTGTTTGAGACTGAAAGTTCATTCCGCGCAAAATTCTTGCCAAATGACATAGATAAACAGATCGGTTCTTAAAGATTAAATTTTATATCATGCAATTATAGCATTTCAATTCAATATATGGGAGTGTCATTGTTATCATCACGGTGGCACAGTGATTAGAACTGCTGTCTTAAAGCGCCAGAACCCATGCTCAATTCCAGCCTTTGGTGACTGTGTGGAGTTTGAACATTCTCCCAGTGTCTGCTTTAGTTTCCTCCGGGTGTTCCGGTTTCCTTCCAAAAAGATGTGCGGGTTAGATTGATTGGCGATGTTAAATTGATCCTTAGTGTCAAGTGAATTAGCAGGGTAAATATGTGCAACTACGGGGATAGGGCTTGGATGGCATTGTTGTCAGTGCAAACATGATGAGCCAAATAGTCTCCTGCTGGCTGAGATTTAAAATATAAAATAAAATAATTTGTTCTCAGTAGTTTACATCCTATGCTCGGAGACCGCTCTCCGTTCTAGCTCCGGCTTCTTTAAAACTGTTCTTGAACCCCAGCTTCTGCGCTTACGTGATGTGAGTCGGTATTCAGTTTTGTTTGATAATGCTCGGCGAAATATCTTTCGAGGTTTTACTTCGTTGGAAACGCTGTATAAATGCACATTTCATCTGGAGTACACATATGGAGTTTTGCCTTCTTACTTAAGAAAGGATGTAATTTCTTTAGAAGCAATTTCATTGCACAGATTCCTGGAACAAAGATATTATCTTATGAGGGAAGATGGGGCAGCTTGGTCATATATCTATGAAGTTTAGAAGAATGGGGGTGATCTTTCAGAAACATAGATCCTGAGGAGACCTGACAGGATGATTGCTGAGAAAATGGTTTTTCTTGTAGGAGCTAATGTTAGGGGACACTTTAACATTAAGAGACCTCCCATTTAAAACGGGGCGATTTTTTTCTCTCTCTCAAGACATGGTGTGTTTTTGGCATTCTCTTTCCCAGAAAGTTGTGAGCAAGGTCATTGAATATTTTTTAAGGTTGAGTTAGATAGATTTTTGATTGACAATGGAGTTAAAAGTTAAGGAGATGAAGAGGAAATTAGAGTTGAGGCCACAATCGGATCAGCCAAATAGAGGAGCTGGGTCGCAGGGCAGAATGGCCTCCTCCTGTACCTGATTTGTATTCAAGTTTCTTTTGCTATCTCTCAAAAACAACGTGCTCTGGTAAGGTTAGGGATGATTACTTGAAGAATGAAAGCCTTTGCCGCTTTTTGTGATATTGCGCAGTAGTTTGGTGTAGCGCGTCAAGCTGAAAGAAATGAACATTCCCTCATTCTTACCAATGAGAAGCTTATTGCGTCGTTATGGAATGAAACGTGTTTCCTCTATAAATTGCATTACTAACGTGCAGTTTACGTGATTTGATAAATGTGATCCTTGTTTAGCTACAACACACAAGTGAAAGCGGTCGAGATCCACTGATAGGAGCGATTATTCTGAGTGACACGTTTGCACCTGTGTATGAGTTGCGCAGCTTCTTATTTCAATCATTTGTTCTTGTAGACAGTGATGTCAACCTTCCGCTCATTTTCGGATGTGCAGGCGGCGCATTGGCTATTTTACTGTTGATAATTATTTTGACGAGGCTCAAATTAAAGGCATCAGCTGGTAAGTACCTTTAACATTGCACTGCATAATTATATTTTCTCATGCGCGGTTACGCTGTTAAAATACATAGATTCAATATAGAGGAATAAAGAGCACTTTGCAAAATTGTTAAAGAATGAAGGTAATGTCACACGAGGGTTATGTGATTGAGACTTGAAAATGGCAACATAAAGCGGATTTTGAAAACTTGAAATTGTCAAAGTGTTACGATTCCCTATCAAATTCTTCGCGCCATTGTGCAAAGACTTGAGTAGACCAGGTGTATCGCGGGTCACTGCGGATAATGAGAAGGTAATGCACAGTACACTGCCGTTGATGCCGCTGAACAACTTCAGCATTCTGGTTTCCTTAATTTATACAAATTTGTTTAGCGTCAAAGGCATGATACTGGTTTCGCTTGTGCACTGATTTAGTTGCTCATGTCTTTTTTCTCTTCTAGGCGATAATAGAAATTCAGTGGAAGCGGCTCAGACAGAAGAACAGGTAGGATAGCAATGCCTTATTTTGTATTACAAAAACATGGCGTGAGGGGATGAATGGGGGGCGGCAGTGAGAAGGAAATTCTATACCCAGCCGGGAAGATACCAATTAGTTTTAAAGTAACCATAAAATTTTATAGTATGAAAAGAAAATAGCTGTGCTTCTTCTTTGAAATAAATGCTCAGCGAATCTCACTCCCATGCGCTTTACCTACAACCGACATTTTTTTAAACGTTTCTCTAATGCCTTTTCTGAAACTTTCTATGCAATAGGCATCCGCCAGTCAGTCAGTCAGGGCATTGCAGATTAGAATCCTAATCTTCCCCAGTTATCAAAATCCGCATCCCCTGGTTAGCAAGCAGCCCACTGAGGGTAACAGTTTTGCCCCGTTTGCTCGAACTAAACCACTGAGAATTCTTTCCCTGCTATAAGGAGAACAATGATATTTCTCTAGTTTCCTGCATATAACTGAAGTCCTTCAGCCCTGGTAACATTCCAGTAAATCTCCTCTCCAAACCTTGATATCCTTCCCACAGTGGGACACAATTTCCAGTTGAGGCCTGGCTAGTTTGAAAGTATCGCTTGTTTTACACTATTCCTTTATGTTAAGAACCAGATGACTATTTACTTTACAACAATTATATCTTGTTGAATCCCCCTTAAAAACTTAAATTTATTTCAAAATAAGGATATTTCCAGCTATCTAGGTGCTGAATGTGGAAAGTATTCGCACAGATAGACAGACAAGGAAGGTCCTAGGTTTTGGGGTATTGGCTAAGCCAGGCTGGAACACTCCTGCTGGTATCTTAATTGGCCTGAAACCTTTCCAGAGTGCATGGTGGCGCATGAAAGTCGAGGTAAGGGAGGCAGAGGGAGAGGAGTGATGCTAGGAATGAGGGTTTTCCAGGATCCGGGCTGTTGATTTCCACTTTGGGACGGAAGTTTCTGGAAGTGAAAAAAAGACAAATTCAGGCATCGCAGTCAAGTCTTCCAGTAGGTTGCAATAAGATGACAATAGTTACTTCGATGAGGTGTGGGGGGGGGGCGGTTGGAGGTAATTGGAAAATTATTAATTATATAATTATTAGCAATGTTCTAAATAGTGACAATTTTAAATGCAGATAAATTTATCAAGCGCTCTGGGTTCCATATTTAGAACATTAGCCAGAAACTGAACTAGACCAGCCATATGTCTGCATGGCAGCAAATCCAGTGCAAATATAAAACGGAGAGGAAAAGATTCTGTCACTACGTAAAAAGGAAGGAAGTAGCTGAAGACAAGGTTAGTTCCTCAGAGGAGGAGACTGGGAATTAATAATGGGGAACATAGAAATGGTAGTGGCACTAAATCAATATTTAGACCCTGTTTTCAGGCTAGAACCATACCAATATTAACAGATAACGCGGTGATGGTTCAAAATGAGTCATTTAAAATAATCGCCTTCACGAGGAAAAAAGTACTGAGGGAACTATTGGGATTAAAGGCAGACAATTCTCCAGTGCATGATGACGTACTTCTTAAAGAGGGTGGCAGCAGAGATAGTGGGTGCACTGGTTTGAAGTCCCAAAATTCCCTGGATTCTGGAAAAGTTCCAGTAGATTAGGTGCATAGACCATACCACATTGTCCCTAGATGTCCCGGGATGTGTAGTTTCAGAGAATTATGGTGAATAAATCGGGTTACGGGAATAGGAATGGGGGGCGGGCCAGGATAAGATGTTCTGTCAGAGACTTGGTGCAAAATCGATGGACAAAATGGCCTTCTTCTCCGATATAGGGATTGTAGGAGAATGGGAAATGGCTATTGTAACACCTCCGTTCAAAAATGTAGAAATATAAACAGTAGAAAACTATAAACCAGTCAGTTTAACGTCTGTCATTGGAAAATTGCTTAAACACATTATTAAGAAAGTAGTAAAGGGACATTTGGAAAATCAAAACACAATCCATCAGAGTCAGCATATTTTTAAGAAGGATAAATTATGTTTAACCAACTCTTCGAAGGTGTAACAAGTGGAGATTGTTACAGGAGATTCCATAGGACTTCCAGAATGCATTTGATAAGATGCCACACAAAAGATTAATATAAAGGGTAAAATTGTGTTAGGGGTAATATATTAGTTTGGATAGAGGATTCACTAACCAACAGGAAATAAAGAGTGGGAACAATGGGTCTTTTTTCTGTTTGGCAAACTAGTAATGTGTCACATGGTTTGTTCCCTCTGATGAATGATTATGGGGAATGGGTAGGAAGCTGCAGATGAGGCTGAAATGAGATCAGTCATGATCATACTGAATGGCAGAGCAGGCTAGAGATGCTAACTTGCCTATTCCTGTTCCTAGTTGTTATGTTTATTGTATTCTTACATAAACATTGCAGCTACAACAGCAGGACAGAGACTAAGAATCTAGCACTGAGTATGTCATCTCCTGACTCCCCAAAGCAGGTGCACAATTTAAAAGGCACAAGTGAGGTGTGTGATGAAATACTTTCCACTTGTCTTGATAAGAGCAGTTCCACAACAACCAAGAAGCTCTACACCATCCAAGACAAAGAGGACATTTGATTGGCAACCGATCCACAAAGAAAACTTCCTCCACCACCGACACACCGTGACAGCAGTGTGTACCATCTGCAAGATACATTGCGGGAACTCATTAACGTTTCTTAGATAGCACCCTCCAAACTCACGACCACTGTCATCTATACGACCCAAAAGCTAAAAGTAAAATACTGCAGATGCTGGAATCTGAGACAAAAACAGAAAATGCTGGAAATCTCAGCAGGTCTGACAGCATCAGTGGAAGCAGAAAAGAGCCAACGTTCTATTCACTCTCCACAAATGCTGTCAGACCTACTGAGATTTTCTATTGTTTTCTGATTTTGTTTCAGCTTCCAGCATTGCAATATTTTGTTTTTATCTTCGTGTTTATTTCATTTCCACTTATCTTCCAGGAATGCCTATCTGAAAAAGTTCTGCTTTTCTTTCCGACTGATTTCTCTCTCCAGTAGCACCAACTCGTCCTATCTCAAAGCTGCCAGATGTACAGGAACACCACGTTGAACCTCCCCACTTAACCACCGACCACCCTGGCTTGGAAAAATATCGCAGTTCCTTCACTGTTGCTGAGTCAGAATCCTAGAAGTACTTCCCTAAAAACACCAGGGACGCACGTATCCCACGCCGACTGGAGCGGTTCAAGGGCAATTATCGACTGTCAATATACGTTAGCTTAGCCAGCGAAGCCAACATCCCTTGAACTGATAAAACAAATACTCTCAACTCTATTGGTTCGGCATTGGATACAACAGTCGAGAAGAGAGAGAGAGTGCACTTGCAACCTAGTTTTATCGTTTGCTATCTGCATATTTACTTCGAAGAATTAATTAGAATTGACAGTAGCTGGCTATAGAGACAGATTCGCCGCTTTCAATATTTTGTGTCTTATTGTTACAGGCTAGACAAAAGCCAGGTGAGGACATTGCCGCCTACGCTACTCTGAGCGTGCGAGAAGAAAAAGGATCCTCCAAACCGAGACACAAGAAAGAGCGCACCACCTATTTCCAGGTACGACTGAGGGATTGAAGCGAAAAATATTCAAACTAGGCGGTTAGCACCGTTGCCTCACAACGCCAGGTACCCGGGTTCAATTACGGCCTCGAGTAACTGTTTATGTGGAGTTTGGACATTCATATTCTCCCTATGTTGGCGTGGGTTTCCTCCAAGTATTCTGGTTTCCTCCTACACTCCAGAGATGTGCAGGTTAAGTTAATTATCCCTTAATGCCAAGGGCTTAGTGGGGGTTAGATGGATTTAAGGGCATAGAAGCTGGGTGGGATTGTGGTGGATGCAGGCCGAATGGTCTTCCTCTGCACTGTATGGATTCTACGATATGACTATATATGACAGAGTCAATGTTGATTAATTGTTCAGAATCTGAGCGGGTTGGGGAAAGTTTTGTCTTTATGGAATAGATTTCAACAAGTCCTTATTAATTGGCATTTCTCCTACTGACTTGATTGGAAATAACAATCTGGACAGATACAAATCGGGCAGCGGGCTCGTAGTCGGTTTTACACAAAAACAGGGTCAATAATATCCACGTTTCTTTTTCGGGTCTGCCTGGAATAATGTTTGTCCCAAACTACCAAACAAGAAATTCACCAATTCCCGGTGGAAAAATATCTATTTTACAGACAGAAAACGGCACCGACAACAGCCTGGCCTACGCCACAGTCAA